>CM074444.1:5852598-7100098 GCA_037101425.1 Elopichthys bambusa
GTGCATCGGAAACAATAGTTCACTTATTACGCTGTGAATAGAACACATTAATGTACACATGTGCTTTGCATTGCAATGCATACAAGAACATATATGGTGTTAAGATGAATGCATACAAGAACTAACATGTAAGTTATGCACTGTTTCCTTGCTTTGTATACAAAAACTAACTTTATCCTCATGCATTGCATAAAATACATATGTGATGTCAGGATGAATGAACTAACTCATCAGTAATGCATTGAGATTTAACACATGTGCAATGCATTGCAGTAACGTAACACGACAGGTGCTTGTTGCACAGCGAGGCATACAAGAACTAACTCTTTCCTTTGTGATTTGAAGAAATAACAAATGACATGCTGTTGCATTGCATTGCATCAGAAACTGAGTGTATCGAACACAATAGTTAACTTATTACGCTGTGAATAGAACACATTAATGTAACACATTTGCTGTTGCATTGCAATGCATACAATAACATATATGGTGTTGAGATGAATGCATACAAGAACTAACATGTAAGTTATGCACTGTTTCCTTGCTTTGTATACAATAACTAACTTTATCTTCATGCATTGCATAAAATACATATGTGATGTCAGGAAGAATGAACTAACTCATCAGTAATGCATTGAGATTTAACACATGTGCAATGCATTGCAGTAACGTAACACGACAGGTGCTTGTTGCACAGCGAGGCATACAAGAACTAACTCTTTCCTTTGTGATTTTAATACAAAACAAATCACATATGCTGTTGCATTGCATTGCATCAGAAACTGTTTGAGTGCACCGAAAATAATAGTTAACTCATTACGCTGGGAATAGAACACATTAATGTAACACATGTGCTGTTGCATTGCAATGCATACAAGAACATATATGGTTTTAAGATGAATGCATACAAGAACTAACATGTAAGTTATGCACTGTTTCCTTGCTTTGTATACAAAAACTAACTTTATCCTCATGCATTGAATAAAATACATAACATATGTGATGTTAGGAAGAATTAACTAACTCATCAGTAAATGCATTGAGATTTAACACATGTGCAATGCATTGCAGTATCTTAACACGACAGGTGCTTGTTGCACAGCGAGGCATACAAGACCTAACTCTTTTCTTTGTAATTTGAAGACAAAACAAATCACATATGCTGTTGCATTGCATTGCATCAGAAACTCATTGAGTGCATCGAACACAATAGTTCACTTATTACGCTGTGAATAGAACACATTAATGTAACACGTGCTGTTGCGTTGCAATGCATACAAGAACATATATGGTGTTGAGATGAATGCATACAAGAACTAACATGTAAGTTATGCACTGTTTCCTTGCTTTGTATACAAGAACTAACTTTATCCTCATGCATTGCATAAAATACATATGTGATGACAGGAAGAATGAACTAACTCATCAGTAATGCATTGAGATTTAACACATGTGCAATGCATTGCAGTAACGTAACACGACAGGTGCTTGTTGCACAGCGAGGCATACAAGACCGAACTCTTTCCTTTGTGATTTGAATACAAAACAAATGACATATGCTGTTGCTTTGCATTGAATCAGAAACTATTTGAGTGCATCGGAAACAATAGTTAACTTCTTACGCTGTGAATAGAACACATTAATGTACACATGTGCTTTGCATTGCAATGAATACAAGAACATATATGGTGTTGAGATGAATGCATGCAAGAACTAACATGTAAGTTATGCACTGTTTCCTTCCTTTGTATACAAAAACTAACTTTATCCTTATGCATTGAATAAAATACATATGTGATGTCAGGATGAATGAACTAATTCATCAGTAATGCATTGAGATTTAACACATGTGCAATGCATTGCAATATCTTAACACAACAGGTGCTTGTTGCACAGCGAGGCATACGACCTAACTCTTTTCTTTGTGATTTGAAGACAAAACAAATGACATGCTGTTGCATTGCATTGCATCAGAAACTGTTTGAGTGCACCGAAAATAATAGTTAACTCATTACGCTGGGAATAGAACACATTAATGTAACACATGTGCTGTTGCATTGCAATGCATACAAGAACATATATGGTTTTAAGATGAATGCATACAAGAACTAACATGTAAGTTATGCACTGTTTCCTTGCTTTGTATACAAAAACTAAGTTTATCCTCATGCATTGAATAAAATACATAACATATGTGATGTTAGGAAGAATTAACTAACTCATCAGTAAATGCATTGAGATTTAACACATGTGCAATGCATTGCAGTATCTTAACACAACAGGTGCTTGTTGCACAGCGAGGCATACGACCTAACTCTTTTCTTTGTGATTTGAAGACAAAACAAATCACATATGCTGTTGCATTGCATTGCATCAGAAACTATTTGAGTGCATCGGAAACAATAGTTCACTTATTATGCTGTGAATAGAACACATTAATGTACACATGTGCTTTGCATTGCAATGCATACAAGAACATATATGGTGTTAAGATGAATGCATACAAGAACTAACATGTAAGTTATGCACTGTTTCCTTGCTTTGTATACAAAAACTAACTTTATCCTCATGCATTGCATAAAATACATATGTGATGTCAGGAAGAATGAACTAACTCATCAGTAATGCATTGAGATTTAACACGTGCAATGCATTGCAGTAACGTAACACGACAGGTGCTTGTTGCACAGCGAGGCATACAAGACCGAACTCTTTCCTTTGTGATTTGATGACAAAACAAATCACATATGCTGTTGCTTTGCATTGCATCAGAAACTATTCGAGTGCATCGGAAACAATAGTTAACTTCTTACGCTGTGAATAGAACACATTAATGTACACATGTGCTTTGCATTGTAATGAATACAAGAACATATATGGTGTTGAGATGAATGCATGCAAGAACTAACATGTAAATTATGCACTGTTTCCTTGCTTTGTATACAAAAACTAACTTTATCCTTATGCACTGAATAAAATACATATGTGATGTCAGGATGAATGAACTAATTCATCAGTAATGCATTGAGATTTAACACATGTGCAATGCATAGCAGGAACGTAACACGACAGGTGCTTTTTGAACAGCGAGGCATACAAGAACTAACTCTTTCCTTTGTGATTTGAAGAAATAACAAATGACATACTGTTGCATTGCATTGCATCAGAAACTGAGTGCATCGAACACAATAGTTAACTTATTACGCTGTGAATAGAACACATTAATGTAACACATGTGCTTGTTGCATTGCAATGCATACAAGAACATATATGGTGTTGAGATGAATGCATACAAGAACTAACATGTAAGTTATGCACTGTTTCCTTGCTTTGTATACAAAAACTAACTTTATCTTCATGCATTGCATAAAATACATATGTGATGTCAGGAAGAATGAAATAACTCATCAGTAATGCATTGAGATTTAACACATGTGCAATGCATTGCAGTAACGTAACACGACAGGTGCTTGTTGCACAGCGAGGCATACAAGAACTAACTCTTTCCTTTGTGATTTGAATACAAAACAAATGACATATGCTGTTGCTTTGCATTGAATCAGAAACTATTTGAGTGCATCGGAAACAATAGTTAACTTCTTACGTTGTGAATAGAACACATTAATGTACACATGTGCTTTGCATTGCAATGAATACAAGAACATATATGGTGTTGAGATGAATGCATGCAAGAACTAACATGTAAGTTATGCACTGTTTCCTTCCTTTGTATACAAAAACTAACTTTATCCTTATGCATTGAATAAAATACATATGTGATGTCAGGATGAATGAACTAATTCATCAGTAATGCATTGAGATTTAACACATGTGCAATGCATTGCAGTATCTTAACACAACAGGTGCTTGTTGCACAGCGAGGCATACGACCTAACTCTTTTCTTTGTGATTTGAAGACAAAACAAATCACATATGCTGTTGCATTGCATTGCATCAGAAACTATTTGAGTGCATCGGAAACAATAGTTCACTTATTACGCTGTGAATAGAACACATTAATGTACACATGTGCTTTGCATTGCAATGCATACAAGAACATATATGGTGTTAAGATGAATGCATACAAGAACTAACATGTAAGTTATGCACTGTTTCCTTGCTTTGTATACAAAAACTAAGTTTATCCTCATGCATTGCATAAAATGCATATGTGATGTCAGGAAGAATGAACTAACTCATCAGTAATGCATTGAGATTTAACACGTGCAATGCATTGCAGTAACGTAACACGACAGGTGCTTTTTGAACAGCGAGGCATACAAGAACTAACTCTTTCCTTTGTGATTTGAAGAAATAACAAATGACATATGCTGTTGCATTGCATTGCATCAGAAACTCGTTGAGTGCATCGAACACAATAGTTCACTTATTACGCTGTGAATAGAACACATTAATGTAACACATGTGCTGTTGCGTTGCAATGCATACAAGAACATATATGGTGTTGAGATGAATGCATAGAAGAACTAACATGTAAGTTATGCACTGTTTCCTTGCATTGTATACAAGAACTAACTTTATCCTCATGCTTTTGATTAAAATACATAACATATGTGATGTTAGGAAGAATGAACTAACTCATCAGTAAAGCATTGAGATTTAACACAATAACATGTGCATTGAATTGCAGTAACTTAATCCGTTTTGCAGTGGAGATAAGACATACAAGAACTAACTCTTTCCTTTGTGATTTGAAGAGAAAACAAATCACATATGCGGTTGCATTGCAATGCATCAGTGCATTGCATACAATAGTTCACTTATTACCATGTGCACAAAATAAATTAATATAAAATATGTAGGTGCTGCATTGCAACTTTTAAGTTAAGCACTGTTTTCTTACATTGTATACAAGAACTAATGTTTATTACTCCTTTATTGAAGAGATAACACAAAATACGTCGTGTTGCGATGAATGAACTAATTCATCCGTTATGCATTTAAGATATAACACATAACATATGCATTGCTGTAACTTAGTCCATTGTGCAGTGCAGAGATAACACATAGCATGTGCATTGCATTGCAATGACTAAAATCGTTGTTCAGTGACGACATAACACATGAGAACTGCTTGTTGCACTGCACTGCATACAACAACTAACTCTTTCCTTTGTGCTTTGGAGATAACAAATCAAATATGCTGTTGCATTGCAATAAATGCAAGAACTATCTATTTCATTGCATTGCATACAATAATTACCTTATGATGCCCTTTGAAGAAATTAATATAACACATAACATATATGGTGTTGCGATGAATTAACTATCTTATCCGTTATGCACTGAGCTATAACACATTGCATTGTAGTAACTTGCTACGTTTTGCAGTGAAGCTATGGTGTGCATCGCAGTGCAACAAGCAAGGTGCTTGTTGCACTGCGATGCATACAAGAAACAACTATATTTTTAATACATTAAAGAAAAAAATCACATATGCATTCACATATTCATGCAAAAGCTAACTCTTTCCTTTGTGATTTGAAGAAAAAACAAATCACATATGCTGTTGCATTGCAATGCATCAAAAGCTATTTCAGTGCATCGAAAACAATAGTTAACTTATGTTGCGCATAGAAGAAATTAATATAACATATGTGCTGTTGCATTGCAATGCATACAAGAAATAACGTAAGTTGTGCACTGTTTCTTGCATTGTATATGTATTGACGAGATAACACATAAGGTGTGCTTTTTGCGAAGAATGAACTAACTCATCAGTAAAGCATTGAGATTTAACACAAAAACATGTGCATTGCATTGCAGTAACTTAATCCGTTTTGCAGTGGAGATAACACGACAGGTGCTTGTTGCACAGCGAGGCATACAAGAACTAACTTTGTGATTTGAAGAGAAAACAAATTACATATGCTGTTGCATTGCAATGCATCATATTGTATTGTATCATATTGTATTGCATTGTATTGCATACAATAGTTAACTTATTACCATGTGAATAAAATAAATTAATATAATTTATTATATAATGCTGCTGCTGTTTCCTTACAATGTATACAAGAACTAATGTATCCCTTCTTCATTGAAGAGATAACACAAAAGACGTTGTGTTGCGATGAATGAACTAATTCATCCGTTATGCATTTAAGATATAACACATAACATATGCATTGCTGTAACTTAATCCATTGTGCAGTGCAGAGATAACACATAGCATGTGCATTGCATTGCAATAACATAAACATATGCATGCACATGCATGAACTGCTTCGGTGCATTGCATATAATAGTTAGCTTATTACGCTGTGAATAGAAGAAATTAATATAACACGTGCTGTTGCTTTGCAATGCATACAAGAATTAACATGTAAGTTATGTACTGTTTCCTTGCATTGTATACAAAAACTAACTTTATCCTTATGCACTGAATAAATAATACATAACATATATGGTTTTATGTAGAATGAACTAACTCAGTAATCAGTAATGCATTGAGATTTAACACATGACATGTGCAATGCATTGCAGTAACTTAATCCGTTTTGCAGTGAAGAGATAACACGACAAGGTGCTTGTTGCACTGCGTTTCATACAAGAAAATTGAAGAAAAAACAAATCACATATGCTGTTGCATTGCAATGCATCAAGAACTGCTTCGGTGCCTTACATATAATAGTTAGCTTATTACGCTGTGAACAGAAGACATTAATGTAACACATGTGCTGTTGCATTGCAATGCATACAAGAATATATATGGTGTTGAGATTAATGCATACAAGAACTAACATGTAAGTGTTGCACTGTTTCTTGCATTGTATATGCATTGCAGACGAGATAACATAACGTGTTGTTTTGCGATAAATGAACTGACGCATCCGTTATGTATTGTGACGTATGCACAATTACATTGTAACACGTAAAGTGCATTGCAGTAAGTTATTCCTTTTTGCAGTAAATAGATAACAAAATAGGTGCTTGTTGCTCTGCGTTGCATACAATAACTAACTTTTCCTTTGTGCATTGAAGAGAAAACAAATCACATGTGCTGTTGCATTGTAATGCGTCAAGAACTGCTTCATTGCATTGCATATTATTAGCTCATTATGCTGTGAACAGAAGAAATTAATATAACACGTGTTGTTGCATTGCAATGCATACAAGAACTAACATGTGTTTCATGGGTGTATTGAAGAGATAACACATAACATATCCTGTGACATTGCATTCAAAATATATATTATTCCGTTGTGCAGTGAAGAATATAAGGCCATGCTCTGTTTCTTCGTAATGTCACAACAACAAAGGTATTCCGTGGCGCATTGACACAGCATAAACGCATCTGGCCAAAAGTCGTCGAACATTAACCTTCTATAAAAATTCATTAACTAATTTACATCAGCCAGACACTAATCATTTGACATACTAAACATATTTTTGGCCAAACAGTATTCAACATTGAACTTTTTATATATACTCATTGAAGCCTTCCTATGTCACATCAGTAACACAGATATTCATATCAGACCGAAAGAACATGCTTCTGGACAAGAGTACTCGATCTTGAATCTGATGTTAGACAAGCCAGATAGTAGTCCATATTTGACCATATTCAACACTGAAGATTTTATATAGTCACTGACGACATCTGATGTCACATCAGCCATAAGAAGTCTATATTTGATCTGCTGACCATATTTTTGGCCCAAGAGTACACAATCTTTCTATACAAACTCGATATTAGACCTATTTAAAAAAAAAATATTTAAAAAAAATAATCCCCAGACTCCTCGATCATGAGTTTATTTATGCTCTTGCTCATTGCTTCCACTCATATGTTACTTCAGCCATACATGAGCCGATGTTTGAACTACTGAAAATATTTCTGGCAAATTATTCCTCGATAATAAACTTTTTATAAATACTCATTGATGCCTTCTGATGTCACATCAGCCATATCGAAGTCTATATTTGACCTATTGAACATATTTCTGGCCCAAGAGTACACGATCTTGAACTTTCTATACTCTGTGACTCCTTCTAATTTTATTTCAGCCATACAGAAATCCATATTAGACCTACTTAAAATTTGCTTTTGTCCCAAGAGATCATGTATTTTGTCATACTCTTTGCCTCACTCTGATGTTACTTCACCCATACATGAGCCTATGTTGGACCTACAGAACATATCTCTGGTAAATTTGTCCTTGCTCATGAACATTTTAAACATACTCGTTGACTCCTTCTGATGTTATGTCAGCCATAGAGTATTGCATATTTGACCTAAAGGACATATTTCTGGCAAATTAGTTCTCGATTATGAACTTCCAATACATACTTATTGACTTCATCTGATGTTAGATAAGCCAGACAGTATCTGTCCATATCTGACCGACTGAACATATTTCGGGCCAAAAGAGTATGCAACACTGAAGATTTTATATACTCATTGACGACGTCTGATGTCACATCAGCCATATAGAAGTCTATATTTGATCTACTGACCATATTTCTGGCCCAAGAGTACACAATCTTGAACTTTCTATACAAACTCGCAGACTCCTGATTTTATTTCAGCCATACATAATTCGATATTAGACCTACCTAAAACAAAATTTAAAAAAAATCCCCAGTCCTCGATAGTCAGTTTTTCATACTCTTGCTCTTTGCTTCACTCAGATGTTTCTTCAGCCATACATGAGCCCATGTTTGACCTACTGAAAATATTTCTGGCAAATTAGTCCTCGATCATGAACTTTTTATAAATACTCATTGACTCCTTCTGAATTTATTTCAGCCATACTGAAGTCCATATTGCACCTACTTAAAATGTTCTTTTGTCCAAAGAGTCATCGATCATGAATTTTGTATGCATACTCACTCTGATGTTACTTCACCCATACATGAGCCTATGTTTGACCTACAGAAAACATCTCTTGCAAATAAGTCCTTGATAATAAAATTTTTAAACATACTCATTGACTCCTTCTCATGATATGTCAGGCAAAGAGTATTGCATATTTTACCTAAAGGACATTTTTCTGGCCAAAGAGTATTCGATCTTGAACTTTCTACTTTGAACTTTTGAACATTTCAAGTATTCAAGACTGATTGAAACATACTCATTGATGCCTTCTGATGTCACATCAGCCATATAGAAGTCTATATTTGATCTACTGAACATATTTCTGGCCCAAGAATACTCAATCTTGAACTTTCTATACATACTCATTGACTGCTTCTGATTTTATTTCAGCCATACAGATGTCAACATTGAACACTGAACATTGTACCGAAGTCCATGTTTGACCTATTAAAAATACTTCTGGCAAATTAATCCTCGATCCTGAACTTCTAATAAATGCTCATTGACTGATGATTCATCAGCTATAGTTTTGCATATTTGACCTAAGGGACATATTTCTGGCCAAAGAGTACTCGATCTTGAACTTTTTATATTTGAACGTTTTCAGACAGATAGAAACTCATTATTTGACCTACTGAACATATTTCGGGCAAATTAAACCTCAATCTTGAACTTTCTAAACTGACTCATTGACTCCTTCTGAATTCATGTATTTTGTATACATACTCTTTGCCTCACTAAGATCTTACTTCACCCATACATAAGCCTATGTTGGACCTACAGTACATAGCTCTGGTAAATTTGTCCTTGCACATGAACTTTTTAAACATACTTATTGACTCCTTCTGATGTTATGTCAGCCATAGAGTATTGCATAATTGACCTAAAGGGCATATTTCTGGCCAAAGAGTACTCAATCTTGAACTTTCTACTTTGAATTTTTGAACGATTCATACATTACTATTGACTCCTTCTGATTGTTAATTCACCCATACAGAAGTCCATATTAGACCTACTGAAAATATTTCTGGCAAATTAGTCCTTCATCATGAACTTTTTATAAATTCTCATTGACTCCTTTTGATGATACATCAGCTATAGAGTATTGCATATTTGACCCAAGGGACATATTTCTGGCCCAAGAGTACACGATCTTGAACTTTCTATACATACTCTTTGACTCCTGATTTTATTTCAGCCATACTGAAGTCCATATTAGGACATATTATGATGATATGTCAGGCAAAGAGTATTGCATAATTGACCTAAAGCACATTTTTTTGGCCAAAGAGTATTCGATCTTGAACTTTCTACTTTGAACTTTTGAACGTTTCAAGTATTCAAGACTGAAGTTTTTTTACATTCCCATGATGTCACATCAGCCATATAGAAGTCTATATTTGGTCTACTGAACATATTTCTGGCCCAAGAATAGTCAATCTTGATCTTTCTATACATACTCATTGACTCCTTCTAATTTTATTTCAGCCATACAGAAGTCAACATTGGACCTACTGAACATATCAAAGAGCAAAGAGAATTGGATATTGAACTTTTTCTGTATGCTCATTGACGCATTCTGATATTAAATCAGCTTTACCGAAGTCTATGTTTGACCTATTGAAAATAGTTCTGGCAAATTAATCCTCGATCCTGAACTTTTTATAAATACTGATTGACTGATCAGCTATAGAGTTTTGCATATATGACCTAAGGGACATAATTCTGGCCAAAGAGTACTCGATCTTGAACTTTTTTTATATTTGAATGTTTTCAGACAGATAGAAATTCAATATTTGACCTACTGAACATATTTCGGGCAAATTAGACCTCAGTCTTGAACTTTCTAAACCGACTCATTGACTCCTTCTGAATTTATTTCAGCCATACAGAAATCCATATTATACCTACTTAAAATTTGTTTTTGTCTCAAGAGATCATGTATTTTGTATACATACTCCTTGCCTCACTAAGATGTTACTTCACCCATACATGAGCCTATGTTGGACCTACAGAACATAGCTCTGGTAAATTTGTCCTTGCTCATGAACTTTTTAAACATACTCATTGACTCCTTCTGATGTTATGTCAGCCATAGAGTATTGCATATTTGACCTAAAGGACATATTTCTGGCAAATTAGTCCTCAATTATGAACTTCCAATACATACTTATTGACTTCATCTGATGTTAGATAAGCCAGACAGTAGTCCATATCTGACCGAATGAACATATTTCGGGCCAAAAGAGTATGCAACACTGAAGATTTTATATACTCATTGACGACATCTGATGTCACATCAGCCATATAGAAGTCTATATTTGATCTACTTACCATATTTCTGGCCCAAGAGTATACAATCTTGAACTTTCTATACATACTCATTCGATATTAGACCTACCTAAAAAAAAAAAAAAAAATCCCCAGCGTGCTCGATAGTCAGTTTTTCATACTCTTGCTCTTTGCTTCACTCAGATGTTTCTTCAGCCATACATGAGCCCATGTTTGACCTACTGAAAATATTTCTGGCAAATTAGTCCTCGATCATGAACTTTTTATAAATACTCATTGACTCCTTTTGATGATACATCGGCTATAGAGTATTGCATATTTGACCTAAGGGACATATTTCTGGCCAAAGAGTACTCGATCTTGAATTTTTTATATTTAAACTTTTTCAGACAGACAGAAACTCAATATTTGACCTACTGAACATATTTCAGGCAAATTAGACCTCAATCTTGAACTTTCTAAACTGACTCATTGACTCCTTCTGAACTTATTTCAGCCATAAATGTCTATAATAGACTTACTTAATATTTGTTTTTGTCCCAAGAGATCATGTATTTTGTATACATACTCTTTGCCTCACTCTGATGTTACTTCACCCATACATGAGCCTATGTTGGACCTACAGAACATATCTCTGGAAAATTTGTCCTTGATAATATTTTTAAACATACTCATTGACTCCTTCTGATGATATGTCAGGCAAAGAGTATTGCATATTTGACCTAAAGGACATTTTTCTGGCCAAAGAGTACTCAGTCTTGAACTTTCTACTTTGAATTTTTGAACGTTTCATACATTACTATTAGACTCCTTCTGATTGTTAATTCACCCATACAGAAGTCCATATTAGACCTACTGAACATATTTCTGGCAAATTAGACCTCAATTTTGAACTTTCTAAACTGACTCATTGACGCCTTCTGATGTCACATCAGCCATATCGAAGTCTATATTTGACCTATTGAACATATTTCTGGCCCAAGAGTACACAATCTTGAACTTTCTATACATACTCTTTGACTCCTTCTGATTTTATTTCAGCCATACAGGAGTCAACACTGGACCTACTGAACATATTTCTGGGCAAATAGAATTGGATATTGAACTTTTTCTGTATACTCATTGACGCCTTCTGATATTAAATCAGCTTTACCGAAGTCCATGTTTGACCTATTGAAAATACTTCTGGCAAATGAATCCTCGATCCTGAACTTTTTTATAAATACTCATTGACTGATGATACATCAGCTATAGAGTTTTGCATATTTGACCTAAGGGACATATTTCTGGCCAAAGAGTACTTGATCTTGAACTTTTTATATTTGAACGTTTTCAGACAGATAGAAACTCAATATTTGACCTACTGAACATATTTCAGGCAAATTAGACCTCAATCTTGAACTTTCTAAACTGACTCATTGACTCCTTCTGAACTTATTTCAGCCATAAAGGTCTATAATAGACCTACTTAAAATTTGTTTTTGTCCCAAGAGATCATGTATTTTGTATACATACTCTTTGGCTCACTCTGATGTTACTTCACCCATACATGAGCCTATGCTGGACCTACAGAACATATCTCTGGTAAATTTGTCCTTGATAATAAAATTTTTAAACATACTCATTGACTCCTTCTGATGATATGCCAGGCAAAGAGTATTGCATATTTGACCTAAAGGACATTTTTCTGGCCAAAGAGTACTCAGTCTTGAACTTTTTACTTTGAATTTTTGAACGTTTCATACATTACTATTAGACTCCTTCTGATTGTTAATTCACCCATACAGAAGTCCATATTAGACCTACTGAACATAGTTCTGGCAAATTAGTCCTCGATCATGAACTTCCTATACATACTTATTGACTTCATCTGATGTTAGATAAACCAGACAGTAGTCCATATTTGACCGACTGAACATATTTAGGGCCAAAAGAGTATTCAACACTGAAGTTTTGTATATACTCATTGACGCCTTCTGATGTCACATCAGCCATATCGAAGTCTATATTTGACCTGTTGAACATATTTCTGGCCCAAGAGTACACGATCTTGAACTTTCTATACATACTCTTTGACTCCTTCTGATTTTATTTCAGCCATACTGAAGTCCATATTAGACCTACTTTAAAAAAAATATTTTAAAAAATGCCCAGAGTCTTCGATCGTGAGTTTTTTATGCTCTTGCTTTTTGCTTCATTCAGATGTTACTTCAGCCATACATGAGCCGATGTTTGACCTACTGAAAATATTTCTAGCAAATTAGTCCTCGATCATGAACTTTTTATAAATACTCATTGACTCTTTTTGATGATACATCAGCTATAGAGTACTTCATTTTTGATCTAAGGGACATATTTCTGGCCAAAGACTACTCGATCTTGAACTTTTTATATTTGAACTTTTTCAGACAGACAGAAACTCAATATTTGACCTACTGAACATATTTCGGGCAAATTAGACATCAATCTTGAACTTTCTAAACTGACTCATTGACTCCTTCTGAATTTATTTCAGCCATACTGAAGTCCATATTACACCTACTTAAAATGTTTTTTTGTCCAAAGAGATCATGAATTTTGTATGCATACTCACTCTGATGTTACTTCACCCATACATGAGCCTATGTTTGACCTACAGAAAACATCTCTTGCAAATAAGTCCTTGATAATAACATTTTTAAACATACTCATTGACTCCTTCTCATGATATGTCAGGCAAAGAGTATTGCATATTTGACCTAAAGGACATTTTTCTGGCCAAAGAGTATTCAATCTTGAACTTTCTACCTTGAACTTTTGAACATTTCAAGTATTCAAGACTGAAGTTATTTACATACTCATTGATGCCTTCTGATGTCACATCAGCCATATAGAAGTCTATATTTGATCTACTGAACATATTTCTGGCCCAAGAATACTCAATCTTGAACTTTCTATACATACTCATTGACTCCTTCTGATTTTATTTCAGCCATACAGGAGTCAACACTGGACCTACTGAACATATTTCTGGGCAAAGAGAATTGGATATTGAACTTTTTATGTATACTCATTGACACCTTCTGATTTTAAATCAGCTTTACCGAAGTCCATGTTTGATCTATTGAAATTACTTCTGGCAAATTAATCCTCGATCCTGAACTTTTTATAAATACTCAATACTCATAGAGTTTTGCATATTTGACCTAAAGGACATATTTCTGGCCAAAGAGTACTCGATCTTGAACTTTTTATATTTGAACGTTTTCAGACAGATAGAACTCAATATTTGACCTACTGAACATATTTCAGGCAAATTAGACCTCAATCTTGAACCTTCTAAACTGACTCATTGACTCCTTCTGAACTTAGTTCAGCCATAAAGGTCTATAATAGACCTACTTAAAATTTGTTTTTGTCCCAAGAGATCATGTATTTTCTATATATACTCTTTGCCTCACTCTGATGGTGCTTCACCCATACATGAGCCTATGTTGGACCTACAGAACATATCTCTGGTAAATTTGTCCTTGCTCATGAACTTTTTAAACATACTCATTGACTCCTTCTGATGTTATGTCAGCCATAGAGTATTGCATATTTGACCTAAATGACATATTTCTGGCAAATTAGTCCTCGATTATGAACTTGCAATACATACTTATTGACCTAATCTGATGTTAGATAAGTAGTCCATATTTGACCGACTTAACATATTTCGGGCCAAACGAGTATTCAACACTGAAGTTTTTTAGATTGACGACATCTGATGTCACATCAGCCATATAGAAGTCTATATTTGATCTTCTCAACAAATTTCTGGCCCAAGAATACTCAATCTTGAACTTTTTATACATTACCATTGACTACTTCTGATGTTACTTCACCCATACAGAAGTCCATATTTGACCTACTAAAAAAATTGTTGTCTTTTTTTAAAATTGTCCCCAGAGTCCATAATAGACCTACTTAAAACTTGTTTTTGTCCCAAGAGATCATGTATTTTGTATACATACTCTTTGCCTCACTCTGATGTAACTTCACCCATACATGAGCCTATGTTGGACCTACAGAACATATCTCTGGCAAATTATTCCTCAATCATGAACTTTTTATAAATACTCATTGACTCCTTTTGATGATATGTCAGCTAATGAGTATTGCATATTTCTGGCCAAAGAGTACTGGATCTTGAACTTTTTATACTTACTTATTGATGCCTTCTGATATCACATTAGCCATACAGTATTCAAGTGAACATATTTCTGGCCCAGGAGTACTCAATCTTGAACTTTCAACAAATATTCTTTGATTCACTCTAATGTTACTTCAGCTATATATGAACTCATTTTAACCAACCAACCAACCAACCAAAAAAAAAAAGTCCCTATCGATGAAATTTCCAAACAGACTCATTGACTCCTGTTGTTACATCAAACAGACAGAAGTCAATATTTGACCTACATATTTCTAAGGAAATTAGTCCTCGATCATGAACTTTCTACACAGACCGATTGACTCCTTCTGACGTTACATCGGACAGACCATAGTCCATGTTGGTCCTAAGGAACCTGAACGTTTAAGAAATATGTTCTGGCTAAAGAGCACTTGATTTTGAAATTTATATACTTTCATATTAAACTTACCAAGTTTACATTTTTTTAAATTTTCATCCCGAGTTCTCAAATGTGAATTTTCTAAATGTACTCTTTGCCTCTCTCTGATGTTACTTCAGCACTCTTTGGCCAAAAATATGTTTAGTAGGTCAAATATAGACTTCTGCATGGCTGACGTATCATCAGAAGGAGTCAATGAGTATGTATAAAAAGTTCAAGACTGAGTACTCTTGGGCCAGAAATATGTTCACTTGGTAAAATATGGACTACTGTATGGCTGACTTATCACCAGAAGGAGTTAATGAGTATGCATAGAAAGTTCATGATCGACGACATTTGGGCCTGAAATATGTTCAGTAGGTCAAATATGGATTTCTGTATGGCTGATGTAACATCAGAAAGAGGCAAAGAGTATGTGTAGAAAGTTCAAGATCAAGTACTCAAGTACATATGGGACTACTCTATGGCTGATATATTATCAAAAGGAGTCAATGAGTAGAAATAGAAAGTTCAATGTTGAGTTCTCTTTGTCTAGAAACATGTCAGGAGGTCAAATAGTGAATATATTATGTTTTGAATGTTCATGATTGGCCACTCTTTTGCCAGTAGGTTCAATAAGTCAAATATGGACTTCTTTATGGCTGATGTAACATCAGAAAGAGGTAAAGAGAATGTACAGAAATTTCAAGATCGAGTACTTCTTGGCCAGAAATATGTTCAGTAGCTCAAATATGGACTACTGTATAGCTGACATATCATCAGAATCAATGAGTATGTATACATATGTTCATGATCGAGGACTCTTGAGCCAGAAATATGTTCAGTAAGTCAAATATAGACTACTTTCTGTCCGATGTAACATCAGAAGGATTCAATGTGTTTATAGAGTTCAAGATCAAGTACTTTTTAGCCAGACAAATGTTCATTACTTCACATATGCACCTTTTTATAGTGGACCTATTAACAAAAGGAGTCAATGAATAGAATGTTCATGATGGAGGACTCTTGGACTTCTGTATGCCTGACGTCACATCAAAACGAGTCAATGAGTATATATAGAAAGTTCAAGATCGAGTACTCTTTGGCCAGAAATATGTTCAGTTGGTCAAATATGGACTACTGTATGGCTGATGTAACATCAGAAGAAGTCAATGAGTATTATAAAACGTTCAAGATCAAGGACTCTTGGGTCAGAACTATGTAAAATATGGACTTCTGTATATGGCTGATGTAACATCAGAATGAGGCATTGAGTATGAATAGTAAGTTCATGATCAAGGATTCTTTGGAGATACATTTTTTTAATTGGGTCTAATATGGACTGCTGTTCTTCTGCTGTATCTCTGACAAACAATGCTCATGATTGAGGACTAATTTGCAAGAAAAATGTTCAGTAGGTTAAACATGGGCCCATGTATGGCTGAAGTAACGTCAGAATGATGCAATGAATATGTACAAAAAGTTCATGATCAAGGTCTCTTTGGATAGAAAAAATGTAAAAAGTAGGTCTAATATAATAGTCAGCAAACTGTTCTTGAGTCAATGAATATGTATGCAAAGTTGAACATCGAATACTCCTGGGTCTGTCGGTCTGATGTAACATTAGGAGTCAATGAGTCTGTAAAGAAAGTTCAATATCAAATACTTTTTGGCCAGAAATATGTTCAGCAGATCTAATATGGACTAGTCAAATATTGATATAACAAAAACGCTCAAAAAGTCAATGAGCATGTATAGAAAGTTCATGATTGAGGACAAATTTGCCAAAAATATGTCCATTAGGTCAAATATGCCAACACTCTATTGCTGACGTATCATCAAAAGCAGTCAATATGATTGTATAAAAAGTTCATGACCAAGGACTAATTTGCCGGAAATATGTTCAGTACATAAATATGAATTTCTATATGGCTGATCTGATATCAGAAGGCTTAAATGAGTATATATAAAAAGGTCAATATCAAATACTCTTTGGCCAGTAATATGTTCAGTAGGTCTAATATGGACTATGGTCTGGATGAGATAAAATCAGAAGGGTTCAATGAGTATAGATAGAAAATTCATGATTGAGGACTATTTCAACAGAAATATGTCCATTAGGTCAAATATGCAATAGTCTATGGCTAATGTATGGAAAGTTCAAGATCGAGTACTCTTGGGCCAAAAATATGTTCATTTCAAATATGGACTACTGTCTGTCTGATGTAACATTAGAAGGAGTCGATTAGTTTGTAAAGAAAGTAATGATGAAGGACTCTTGGGTCAGAAATATGTCCATTAGGTCAAATATGCAATACATGTGTAGATAATGAAATATATAATAAGTCAATGAGTATGTAAATATGTTTAGTAGGTCAAATATGGACTTCTAAATGGCTGATGTGACAACAAAAGGCGTCAATGAGTAAATAAAAAAAGTTCAATATCAAATACTGTTTGGTCAGAAATATGTTCTTTCGTTCAAATATTGACTACATTCTGACTGATTTAACATCAGAAGGAATCAATGAGTATGTATAGAAAGTTAATGAATGAGGACTAATTTGTAATGTCCATTAGGTGAAACATGCAATACTCTATAAATAACATATCATCAAAAGGCGTCAATATAATATATATACAATTTCAAGATCAAGTACTCTTTTACTAGAAATATGTCCATTAAGTCAAATATGCAATACTCTTTGGCTGAAGTATTGTTATGAGTCAACGAGTATGTTTAACAAGTCCTTAATCACAGAAAGTTCATGATCGAGGATGCTAGGTTAGAACATTTTTAAGTAGGTCTAATATACTTCTGTATGGCTAAAATACATGTATTTATTATACTTTATCTTTTGTGTATTAAAGAGGTATATGTATATGTGTGTTGCATTGCAACGCTTACAAGAATTTAGTTTTTAAGAGAAATGAAGAGAAAACACAACAATATTTTCTAATTTCATTGCAGTACACTGAAAAGAAAAAAAAACATATTGCAGTGAAGAGATAACAGAGGTATTGAATAAGTTCTAAATTATTCCTTTGTGCTTAAAGACGTAACATATATGTGCTGTAGCATTATAAGAGAACACATATATAAGGTATATTTCATTGCATTGTATACAAGAGGTAACTTATTCCTCATGCACTGAAGAGATAACATGTGTGTGTTGCGATGAATTAACTAACTCATCAGTGATATTTAACACATGACGTGCAATGCATTGCAGTAACTTAATCCGTTTTGTAGTGAAGAGATAACACGACAGATGCTTGTTGCACAGCGAGGCATACAAGAACTAACTCTTTCCTTTGTGCATTGAAGAGATAACAAATCAAATATGTTGTTGCATTGCAATAAATGCAAGAACTATCTATTTCATTGCATTGCAAACAATAATTACGTTACGATGCGCTTTGAAGAAATTAATATAATACATAACATATATGGTGTTGCGATGAATTAACTATCTTATCCGTTATGCACTGAGCTATAACACATAACATGTGCATTGCATTGTAGTAACTTGCTACGTTTTGCAGTGAAGCGATAACACGACAGGTGCTTGTTGCACTGCGATGCATACAAGAACCTAACTATTTTTTTATACATTAAAAAAAATCACATATGCATGCACATGTGCATGCATTGCAATGCATCAAGAACTGCTTAGGTGTATTGTATATAATAGTTAGCTTATTACGCTGTCAATAGAACACATTAATGTAACACGTGATGTTGCATTGCAATGCATACAAGAACATATATGGTGTTGAGATGAATGCATACAAGAACTAACATGTAAGTTATGCACTGTTTCCTTGCATTGTATACAAGAACTAACTTTATCTTTATGCATTGAATAAAATACATATGTGATGTCAGGAAGAATGAACTAACTCATCAGTAATGCATTGAGATTTAACACATGTGCAATGCATTGCAGTAACTTAATCCATTTTGCAGTGGAGATAACACGACAGGTGCTTGTCGCACAGCGAGGCAAACAAGAACTAACTCTTTCCTTTGTGATTTGAAGAGAAAACAAATCACATATGTTTGTTGCATTGCGATGCATCAAGAACTGTTTCAGTGCATTGCATACAATAGTTAACTTATTACCATGTGAACAAAATAAATTAATATAAAATATGTGCTGCTGCATTGCAACTTGTACGTTATGCACTGTTTCCTTACATTGTATACAAGACCTAATGTATTCCTCCTTTATTGAAGAGATAACACAAAAGACGTTGTGTTGCGATGAATGAACTAATTCATCCGTTATGCATTTAAGATATAACACATATGCATTGCTGTAACTTAATCCATTGTGCAGTGCAGAAATAACACATAGCATGTGCATTGTATTGCAATGACTAAAATCGTTGTTCAGTGACGACATAACACATGAGAAGTTCTTGTTGCACTGCCCTGCATACAATGCATATTGCATTGGAGATAAATCAAATATGCTGTTGCACTGCAATAAATGCAAGAACTATCTATTTCATTGCATTGCATACAATAACAATTACCTTATGATGCGCTTTGAAGACATTAATATAACGTGCAACAGCAAGAAGCAACCCAAACAAGAACTAACATGTAACATATGCACTGTTTCCTTGCGTTCTGTACAAAAACTAACTTAATCATATTGCACTGAATATATCTCTTAGGTCATATATGCAATACTCTTTAGCTGACGTATAATCAAAAGGAGTCAATGAATATTTATAAAAAGTTCATGATCGAGACTAATTTGCCAGAAATATGTGCAGTAGGTCAAATATAGACTTCTATATGGCTGATGTGACATCAGAAGGCGTTAATAGTAATGTATGAAACGTTCAAAAGTTAAAAGTAGAAAGTTCAAGATTGAGTACTCTTTGGCCAGAAATATGTCCTTTAGATCAAATATGCTATCTATCGTTGACATAACATCAGAAGGAGTCAATGAGTATGCTTCATAATCGTGGACTAATTTGCCAGAAATAAGTTCAACAGGTCAAACAGAACATATCTCTGGTAAATTTGTCCTTGCTCATGAACTTTTTAAACATACTCATTGACTCCTTCTGATGTTATGTCAGCCATAGTGTATTGCATATTTGACCTAAACGACATATTTGCCAGAAATATGTTCAATAGGTCAAACAGAACATCTCTGGTAATATGTAATATGGTAATATGTTCAGTAGGTCATAAAAAGTTCTTGAGACATTTTTTTTTTTTTTTTTTAAGTAGGTCTAATATGGACTTTTGTATGGCTTTAAATAAAATCAGAAGGAGTCAGTGAGCATGTATAGAATATTCAAGATTGAGGTCTAATTTGCCAGAAATATGTACCAGTAGGTGAAATATTGACTTCTTTCTGATGTAACAACTGTAGGAGTCAATGAGTCTGAATAAAAAAATTTCAAGATCAACTTGGGCTACAAAAATGTTTATTAGGTCAAATATGGACTACTGTATTGCTGATGTGATATCAGAAGGCGTCAATGAGTATAAAATTTAATATCGAATACTTTTGACCAGAAAATGTATGTATGGCCGAAATAAAATCAGGCGTCAATGAGAATGTAAAGAAAGTTCAAGATCGAGTACTCTTGTCTAGAAGTATGTTCTTTAGGTCTAATATGAACTTCTGCGTTGCTGATGTGACATAGGCTTCAATGAGTATATATAAAAAAGTTCAACATTGAATACTGTTTGGCCAGAAATATTTTTAGTATGTCAAATGATTAGTGTCTAGTTGATGTAAATTAGTTAATGAATCTGTATAGAAAGTTAATATTTGACGACTTTTGGCCAGATGCTTTTATGCTCAGTATCATTGCGCCACGGAAAAAGTTTGTTGTTGTGACATTACGATGAAAGAGCATGCCTTATGTGTTATTCTTCACTGCACAACGGAATAAATAATTCATAGTTTGAATAAAATGTCACAGGATATGTTATATGTTATCTCTTCAATACACACATGAAATTAGTTATTTATTGGCTTGCTTTGTTGGGGACACTTGACAATTGACATTTGATATTCAACAGTGCTTTGATCTGCCTGCATTGACACTATTCCTTACGAGCTGCTGTGCAGCCAAAATAATGTACCAGTTATCACTGTAAAGCTGCTTTGACACAATCTACATTGTAAAAAGCGCTATATAAATAATGGTGACTTGACTTAAATAATGGTGACTATTGTATTTATCGCAATGCAAACAGCACATATGGTATGTGTTACCTCTTTATTGCACAACGGAATAATTTAGATCTGCAATGCTATTGCACTATGTTATCTCTTCTATGCACAGTGCATAACTTACTTGTGTTATTGTATGCATGTTAGTTATTTTATGTATATGTTATGTGTTATCTCTTCTTGCCAGTAGGAATAAATTAGTTTTTTTGTACACATTGCATAATTTACATGTTAGTTCTTGTATGCATTGCAATACAACAGCACAATACATTAGTTTCTTCAAATTGCAAGGTAATTATTGTATGCAATGCAAATAGATAGTTCTTAAATTTATTGCAATGCAACAGCAGTTGTGCAGTGCAGAAATAACACATAACGTGCATTCCATTGCAGTAACTTAATCCATTTTGCAGTGAAGAGATAACACGACAGGTGCTTGTTGCACTGCATTGCATACAAGAACTAACTATTTCCTTTCTTTGTACACTGAAGAAAAAACAAATCACATATGATGTTGCATTGCAATGCATCAAGAACTGTTTCAATAAATACAAGAACTAACATGTAAGTTATGCACTATTTCCTTGCACTTGTATACAAAAACTAACTTATTCCTCAACCACTGAAGAGATAACACTATGTGGTGTGATGAATGAACTAATCCATTGTGCATTGAAGAGATAACAGGCGTTACATTGCCATGCGTTTGTTTCATTGCATATATTCAGAGCATGTATAATGCGTTATTTTTAAATGTGCAACGAAATAATTTAGTCCTTGTATGGAATGCAATGCGAAATCTCTTAAATTATTTAGATCTTGTATGCAATGTAGTGCAATGAATGAACTATCTCATCCGTTATGCACTGAGATATAACAACACATAACGTGCATTGCATTGCAGTAACTTAAAACGTTTTGCAACACGACAAAATACAAGAACTGCATACAAGCTGCATACAAGAACTCTTTCCTTTGTACACTGAAAAAAAAACAAATCACATATGCTGTTGCATTGCAATGCATCAAGAACTGTTTCAGTGCGTTGCAAACAATAGTTAACTTATGTTGTGCATAGAAGAAATTAATATAACAAATGTGCTGTTGCATTGCAATGCATACAAGAAATAAAATGTATGTTATACACTGTTTCCTTGCATTGTACAAAAACTAACTTATTCCTATTGCATTGAAGAGATAACATATGATGAATGAATGAACTATCTCATCCGTTATGCGCTGAGATATAACACATAACGTGCATTGCAGTAATACGTTTTGCAGTGAAGAGATAACAAGACAGGTGCTTGGTGCATAGCGTTGCATACAAGAACTAACTTTGTGCATTGAAGAGAAAACAAATCACATATGCTGTTGCATTGCAATAAATGCACGAACTATCTGTTTCATTGTATTGTATACAGTAATTAACTTGCGTTTTGGAGAAATTAATATAAGGTGCTGCAATGCATACAAGAACTTACATGCAAGTTGTGCATCTTGCATTGTATATGCATTGAAGAGATAACACATAACGTGTGTTACGATGAATGAACTAACTCATTAGTTATGCATTGAGATGAACACAGAACACAGAAAGTCATTCCGTTTTGCAGTGAATAGATAACAAAACAGGTGCTTGTTGCGCTGCTTTGCATACACAATACTCTTTCCTTTGTGCATCAAAGAGAAAACTAATCACATATGCTGTTCCATTGCAATATATCAAGAACTGTTTGAGTGCATTGCATATAATAGTTAGCTTATTATGCTTATTGCAAAGCATACAAGAACTAACATGTAAGTTTCCTTGCATTGTATACAAGAATTAAGTTATTCCTTATGCATTGAAGATATAATACATAACATATGTGGTTTTGCGATGAATGAACTAACTCATCCGTTATGCACTGAAATAACACTGTAATTTGCATTGCATTGCAGTAACTTAAAACGTTTTGCAGTGGAGATAACACGACAGGTGCTGAAGAAAAAACAAATCACATATGCTGTTGCATTGCAATGCATCAAGAACTGTTTCAGTGCGTTGCAAACAATAGTTAACTTATGTTGTGCATAGAAGAAATTAATATAACAAATGTGCTGTTGCATTGCAATGCATACAAGAAATAACATGTAAGTTATACAACTGTTTCCTTGCATTGTAAAAAAACGAACTTATTCCTATTGCATTGAAGAGATAACATAACATATATGGCGTTGCGATGAATGAACTAACTCATCCGTTATGCACTGAGATAGCACATTATATTTGCATTGCATTGCAGTAACTTAATCCGTTGTGCAGTGAAGAGATAACATGACAGGTGCTTGTTGCGCAGCGTTGCAACAGCGTTGTTGCACAGCGTTTGCATACAAGAATTTGCATACTCTTTCCTTTGTGCATTGAAGAGAAAACAAATCACATATGCTGTTGCACTGCAATAAATGCAAGAACTAAACCGTTAGTTTCATTGCATTGCATACAGTAATTAACTTATGTTGTGCATTGTAGAAATTAATATAACATAAGCTGTTGCATTGCAATAAATGCAAGAACTTTTTCAGTGCATTGCAAACAATAGTTAACTTATGTTGTGCTAGAAGAAAAACAAAACAGGTGCTTGTTGCGCTGCACAAGAAGTAACTCTTTCCTTTGTGCATCGAAGAGAAAACAAATCACATATCTCCTCCGTTATGCACATTGCATTGCATAACTTAATCCGTTTAGCAGTGAAGAGATAACACGACAGGTGCTTCTTGCACAGCGCTGCCTTCAAGAACTAACTCTTTCCTTTGTACACTGAAGAAAAAACAAATCACATTAAGAACTGTTTCAGTGCATGGCAAACAATAGATAACTTGTGCATAGAAGAAATTAATATAACATGTGCTGTTGCATTGCAATGCATACAAGAACTAACATGTAAGTTATGAACTAACTCATCCGTTGTGCACTGAAGAGATAACAGGCGTGGTTGCATTGCCATGAATACAGCTATGCGTTTGTTTCATTGCATATATTCAGAGCATGTATAATGCGTTATTTTGTAACGAAATAATTTAGTCCTTCAATGCGAACTCTCTTAAATTATTTAGATCTTGTATGCAATGCAGTGCAACCGCACCTGTGTTAGTGTTATCTCTTCACTGCAAAACGAAATAAGTTAGTTCTTGTTTTACAATTCAATGAAACAAGAGCATAGTTTATATGTTATTCTTCAATGCACAACGGATTAAATTAAATTAGATGCATTGTATGCGATGCAGTGTAACAGATCATATTTTATGCCCTCTAAAATGCACAACGGAATAAGATAATTCTTGTATACAATGCAATTAAACAAGTGCATTGTATGTGTTTATTTTTTCAACACACAACAATGCAACGAAACAGAGCAATGCATTCAAGAACATAACATTCTGTTCAAGAACTCATTCTGTTGTGCAGTTAAGAGAAAACACAACATGTGTGCTGTTTCGTTGTATTTCATACATTTCTTATTCCGTTGTGCTTTGAAGAGATAACATATTTTGCTTTGCGGTGTTTACAATATATATCTATTTGGAATACAATGTAAACTGTCCATTTGTTTCATTGCATGCAATAATTAGCTTTATTCCGTTGTGCACACACAACATCATGTTCAGGGTTGACTGTAATACTGTGGCATAATTGCAAAAACCGATACTTCAGTATAAGAAGAATGTACAAAAATGCTAAACTTTGACAAAGAATGATTTTTAAAAAATTGTTATAATAGTGATTTTTTAACGGCGAAATATAAATCTAAATAAAAATGTGAAAAGATGTGACCTATATGGAAATAGCAAATGAGCCAATGAGTGATACTATGCTGCCATCTAGTGTCTTTAGTTGAAATTTCATATTTTCATTTTAAAAGTGCCTGTTTTCCAGTAGATGGCAGCAATCTTCCACTAAACCAAAGCACATTGTTCAACGTTATCCCAGAAAGGAAAGTAAGGAATGTAAATCTTCTTTAAAGTGAATTTTAAACATAATTTTTTATACAGACATATATATATATATATATATATATATATATATATATATATATATATATATATATATATATATGTGTGTGTGTGTGTAATATAAAATTATTACTAATTGAGGGACAATATAATAATAAATTGTATGCAATGGATTTACAAAAGAAGGATTTCTTAATGCAAGAGAAGTTAGAATGTTTAATAAGAAAATTAATAAGAATATATCATAGATATTAATGGTTCTAAGCACAGCAAGAATTTGTGCTTGTACACAATATACACCTTAGTTGTTGAATGCAATACTGTGAGTAGTATGCAACGAATATCTCGTGTTATAAAGTGCACATGTTAATTAGTTCATTAGTTCTTGTATGCAATGCAGTGAAACAGAAAACATCACGTGTCTAACTCATTCAAATGTGTATTCAATAATGTTGCTTGTTTTATGCATTGAAGCGATTACAACTTGTGTGCCGTTGATGCATACAAGATCTAACTTTATTGCAATGCGCTTGTTTCATTGCATTGTAGACAAGAACCAACTTATTCCGCTGTACATTAAAGAATAATTTTAATATTACAACCATTTTCTGTTGCATTGCATTGCATACAAGAACTAACTTAAACCGCTGTGAATTAGGAATAACGTAAACTATTGTTACACCTGGATATAACATTAAGGGAGACGACACAGCGGAATAAATTCAAACACAATATTTATTAACCAAAATAACATAATCACAGTCAGTATCAGTAGAGTCAATCAGTATGAATTGCGCGTGAATGGATGCACCAAACGAAATGTTGTCAGTGCAAGTGAATGGATGTAAGAGTTGATCAGCCGCCCCGACAAAGATCCGTGTCGAGCAACAAATGCGCTCAATTTACGCCCAAATCACAAGACCCGCAACAAAGAAAAGAAACCAAAACACCTAAACCAACACAACTTAACCCTTACACTATGCACTTGTTTCATTACATTGATTGCATTAGCCTAACTTGTTCCGTTGTGCATTAAAGAGATAACACAAAACATATGTTGTTTCATTGCATGCTCAAGATCTACCTGAAACCGTTGTACATTGAAGATTATATATGCTATTCTTAAATGCATAGATCTTGTATGCAATGCAACGAAACATACCGTATCTCACGTGTTAAGTGCACAAGTCAATAAGTCAATAAGTTAATAAGAACTAACTTATTCCATTATATTATTCCAAGACATAAAATGTGCTCTGTTGCATCGCATTGCATACTTAATCTGTTGTGCATAGAACACGTTGTGTTATTCTTCAATGCATTACGCACAACGGATTAAGTTAGATCTTGTATGCAATGAAATGAAACAGAGCATATATGTGCTGTTGCATTGCAGTGCATACAAGAACAAACTCATTCGGTTATGCTATTAAGAATAACACGAGATATACTATTTCATCAATGCTCAACGAATTAAACTAGTTCTTTATGCAATGAGATTAATGTATATTCAGTGTATTCAGAAAGTATATTAATGCACAGCTGCAAAAGTTATAGCTTGTAAGCAGTGCAATGCCAAAACGTATATGTTAGTTATTGTTTTAGTCTTTTTAGCAAAGTTATGAAATGAGGTAGAATCAGTAACATTCTTTCTTCTGCATAAAACCACCAACACATAAAGTGTGTACAAAGTGCATTGCAAATAGGTACTAACTTAAATTGCAAGAAACATTCACAGTACAAGACTAATTCACACTGTGATCGAAGTATTAACCCATAATATATTCTTTCCCTGAATGCATTAACATAGTCTTTCTGTGAATATGATACGCAGTTTTTCGCATTCATATGATACGCACTTTATGGCGTTAAAGTCATTAAATCATTTTGGCGTATACATTCCACGAGATTACACACGCGTGCTATTAATACGCATTTTCATATGCTCGGGTAGCAGTGCGAGACCTACTCACAGCATTGCATTCAACAACTAATGTTTTCTTTCCTTGCAAATTCTTGCTGTGCTTAGAACTATTATTATATACGAAATATTATTATTAATCATCTTATTAAGCGTTCTAACTTCTCTTGCATTAACGCATAATAAATTCTTCCTTTTAATGTATTGCGCACAATTTATTTATTCATTTATTGTTCCTCAATTAGTAGTACTTTGATATATGATTTCTTCATAAAAATGTATGTAAAATTCACTTTAATGAAGATTTACATTCCTTAATTTCCTTTCTGGGATAACGTTGAACAATGTGCCTTGGTTTAGTGGAAGATTGCTGCCATCTTATTGGAAAACAGACTTTTTTCCTTTTCTTTCTTATTTATTTATTTTTTTTAAAGATGAATTTTCAACTAAAGCCACTAGATGGCCACATCATTGGCTCATTTGTAATTTCCATATAGGTAAACATCTTTTAACTTTTTTCCATTTATATTTAGACATATGTGATATATGGGTGTATGTGTCTGCATTTTTTCACCATCAAAGATGTTTTATGGTGTCACTACATTTCTATGTGTTCTGCATTGTTGCTGATTTTTGTTTTTATTTTAGGGCTATTATGGGCTATACTCTATTAGGGCTAGAAAGATAAAATCTCTCTAATGTGCTCTCTCATTGGAGATATTTAATCTATCTAGCCCTTATAGGGGCTGTTATGTGCTGTTATGGGCAAGAAATTCTGTTGGCTTTGAAACCCTCCAGGTTGTTTGGCTGGCCACCAGGGGCTGGACCTCACAGTGGACGAGGAGGCTCACAGTGCCTGGTCTGTCTGGCCTTTTTCTGTCTTGTTTGGGCTACTTTTCTGTTTTAGAGTATTAATATTAGAGTGTTTACTTTGTTCTATTATTGAAGAGATTTTTTTCAGAGAGCTTTTGTTACAATCTGCTATTGGTTTAAATTAGATGTCTTTTTAAAGTTTTGGCAACTTGTTTAACAGAAACTATTCACCATTTTCTCACAAACACAATCTCATAACTACACACCAATTTGTAAGAACCTCAAACTTTCACATCAAATTTAAAGATTTCTGTCAAAATCAAACTCAGATGTTATACAAACCTGACAAACACACTGCCTAGAGAACACCAGTGAGATCAGTTCAAAACACTATTTGGGAAAACCTCCAAAGCCTTTAACTGGGAATCAGGAATAATGCAGGTCATTGTCTATTACAACACAACATGCAGCTTTTCACAATCGATTTGACACATTTCTTCAAATGAATGTAATTGACCGCAAACTAAACACACTCTTATGTTGATGAAACAGTTCAATATTCAATGCATAACGAAGCACTGCAGTTTATTCTAGTAATGCATTTAGAATTAGATGCTATTAAAAACTACAAGTGTGTTTGTTCTCTATTTTTATTTTATAACATGTTCACACAAATACTTATGTTTGTCGTAAAGTTCTTCAATGAGGGGTTGTTATATACGTTTTTTCCCCCAACTCCAAAAAATTACATACACAAACATGAACTACTTATGTTTACTGTTGTACAGTCAATGCATCTAGCCAGAGAATTTAATCTACATCACAAAATATTCTTATCAAAAATGTTGTGAATGTTGAATCCATGGTTCTTTTGCCTCAGCATCTCCATAGGCCTCTTTCATTGTGGTTGGTGGTAAAGTTTAACAATGACATGCTCTTATTCCATTGAAAACAAACTTTGTCATTCATACAGTTTGTCATTCATACAGTAAATATAAAAGTGGAATGCCATAGTAAGACATTGGATCTGTTTGCTAGCTTCTCTAATTGACCATGTAATAACTATTACATGGTCAATTAGGGTGACTCCCATTTCATTTGAAAGTCTGTTCCTTCTACGTCTCCACTCCTCTTTCACCTGCTGTCCCCTTCCTTTCTTTTCATGTCTTCTTTCAAATTCTCTTATTCTTCCCACTACAACAACATTGTCCTCCACTTTATCCATCTTTCCCCCCTCTCCTCTTCTACCTGGCCCCCTTTTTCTTCAAATCTCTCCTCATATCTTTCTACCTGTTCCACTCCTCCTCTCCCTCTCATTGAACCCATTCTTCAACTCTCTCTACTACTCTTACACCAACTTTTTTTTAGTCAAAAATAGAAAGCAATTTTAACAGAGGTGGCAACTGAAGTTCTGGATAGGGGACCCACTCGACCAGTCTCTGCCCTGAGAAATTCTGTTACTTTCTTCTTTTTTCTTTTTATAAATGACTCTGTCACTTTTAGATAGTATGTTGCTATGTTGCCAAGAATACACACATTCAACACTCAACCAAAAATGTACAATAGCTTACATGTAAGCATTTTACGTTTACTGCAGATTTACTGTAGTAAAAGGAAGCTGAATTATAAAAAAACAATGGATTTATTATTTGAGTTCACAGTGTGACACTTGAGTTAAGTATTATATTATGTGTTTGTGTTTTCTGAATGAGAACACAGTTAAACTTGTGCAAAATGAGGGCAGAGGGCAATCAAGAAAAACTGTATTATGTCACATGCACATGGCCATTGCATAATTGCATAGTCTACATGAGCGGGTGGTTGCTTGGATAATCACCTGATAATCACCGCTTGATTATGTGCTTGTGGCTGTATTTTTATTCTAGTTTTATTTTTTAAACATATTTCACAAATAAACTATTTACAACTATTAACAATTTGTATTACTGTACAAATAAAAGAATGGCAAAAGATAGACATAACAATAAAACAATATATACATGTACAATTTTCAGTATTAATTAATAAAACTAATATTTACACAATCTTTAAAACCAAGACTGATCCTTTTTGTAATTATATTTTTAATATACAGGAGCCTGTATATTTAAAGAAAGTGTTCCAAAACAATTTTTTCCAAAAAACAAAAAAACAAACAAAAAAAAAAAAACAACAAAACAAAACAAAACAAAGAGGCAATGGTACCTAGGGATTTCTGGTTCTGTTTGACAGAAAAGTGTCAATGCAGTCAAATCAATCATGTTGCCAAATATTAAGTGTCCCCAACTAAGAAAGCTATAGGTGACAGTATAGCAATGAACCCAAACTCCATCAGGTGACAGAATGGACAAAGAAACCTTGGGAGAAACCAGGCTTAGCTGGGGACCAGACAAACCAACATGGTGTGATTATGATTCCAGGCTACCTCACAAGTCAGATTGTGGATTGGTGTGATTCAGAACATTTAATCCAGTTCCTTCTGCTTGATAACTGGGATCACGTTGTCACGTTGGCATGGTGTGGAGGAGTTGAAGCTGGCCCAGAATAAGGATGAGACAGACAAGACTAATATTAGCGGAGATAGCATTCTGTGTAATAAACCAAAAACAATAATGATAACATTGCAGGAACGTGCAAAAAACAAAACAGTGGGGTATTCCAGAAAGCAGGTAATGTGACACATCCAGATATGTTTAAGGGTAAGTAAATGAATACACAAAACTTTCAATGAAATATTTTACTTATCCCATAGAAAACAATGGTAGAAATAGTTTGAACACCTCAAACAATTTTTGGGGAGGGATTTCCCTTAAACACACAGGTAGCTGTGAAAGAATAAATCTGCTTTGGGAAGAAGCAGATTGGTCCTGAATGTTGTGTCTTGCCTCTGATAAAGAGTTTACCATCATTTGGCAGGCTTCCACAATTAGAGTGAAAGGTGAGAGAAGAAAGACTTAACAGGAAACAGGAGGGGTGAATCATTTGTGAACACAGAGCAGAATAGAGTGACTGTATAACTGACTGTAAGGACTGACTGTATAACATCAGACTGATTAGAGGCATTACCATGGTAGAGAGAGACTGCCACATTATTGTAACTCACCCTTCATCTGAAAAGGTCAACTACAGTATAGATTCAGTCATATGGTACAGTGAGAACATTTACTGGATTGGCAGCAAATTGCACAAAACCTCATGACTGTGTCATACTTTACAGTTGATGACACACTGAATAAATACTATTATAAACATTATAATTTTTATGTCAATTATGTAATTTAGGTAATGTAAGTGTATTTTATAATTGTGTCATCTGTAGCCTGTGTAATTATTTCAGCAGCAAGGGTGATTTGAAACATGTATCTTGCATTGTTTGCTATTGAATTAACTAAAAAAGTACTAAACTGAAAAAAGAACATATTGTTGTGTCTCTGTGATTAAACCAAATACATATCACAATGATCTTGTGTTTTGAAACAGTGATTATGTAAAATGAAAATGTGTACAACTAGAACGAAAGCATGAGATCAAGTTTTGAAAGAATGACTAGATGTGTTAGAAGTGTGATCAGTTTAGAGTTTTGTACTAAGAGTTTTGAAAATATACACCTTACTTGAGAAAATAGTACCAAAGCAAATAAAAAAAACAACCTGTAAGTAGCATATCACTGAAATTTCTTTAAGAGCTGCTGTGCAGCCAAAATTATATACCAGTTATCACTGTATAGCTGCTTTGACACAATCTGCATTGTAAAAAGCGCTATATAAATAAAGGTGACTTGACTTGAAATATTGAGAAATAGCAGATTCCAATCTCAGTTGGAGGCATAGTCAGGTGTTGAAGTTCTTTTCATTACATGGACATACAGTAAAATAGGACTCTGAATAGTTTTTGTTCAGTGTGGATGCAGAACAACCCAGAGGAACAGAGAGAGACTGTGTGCTGGACTGTCCATCTCTATGCTTTTCCCCCTTACACATATGAACCTATGAAAGCTTATTTATTCCATGAATATACAATAAAAAAGGTAATTGTGACTTTTTATTTTACAATTCTGAGAAAAAAAGTCAGAAATGTGAGATGTAAACTCTCAATTTCAAGAAAACAAAGTCAGAATTCTGAGATAAAAAGTCACCTTTTATTACCTTTAAATTACCTTTTATACTTTTTTTTTTTTTCAATTCTGTGGAAGAAAAAAAGCTTCCATAGTAACCAAAGGCCATGTATGTTGGACACACACACACCAACTACCAAGGGGGCACCATCCCACCCTCTATGGGGGCACCATCAACACCCCACTCCACCCCCAGAAAGAGATTTCAACCAAGGGGGCAACTAAAGTTGTGCATAGGGGACCCATTTTACCAATGGCTGCCCTAAACAATTCTGTTACTTTCTTCTTCTTTTCTTCTACTGTACATTCTATAAAGTAATGACTTTTAGATAGTATGTTGCTATGTTGCCAAGAATGCACACATTCAACACAACCAAAAATGTAGAATGGCTTACATGTAAGCATTCTACTTTCACTGCAGTAAAAGGAAACTGTATTTTAAAAACAGTGGATTTCATATTTTCTGCAAGTAGAACTGAAACATGACAAGTAATGCAGTTTTTATAATGCCATCAACTGTTAGTATTTTGACAGTCTATGCACTATAATTGACTATATCTTCATATTGGATAGAAAACTAGTGTTAGTATTTTGACAGAATGACTCGATTTTGAATCAGGTTCGCTGTGTTTTGAAAGAGTTAGTATATGTAGAAAAAGGTTTTTAGCATTTTGAAATGTGGAGTTTGTATTTACTTAACAGAAAATTAACTATTTGGCTAATTGTGTGATGTAGGTGTGTTGCTGTGTTAAGAGTTTAGAAAAAGTACTTTAAGTATTGGTAAATGCTTGTTAGCAGTTGTAAAAAACTATAAGCAAAAGAAGGAAGAAGAAGTATGGCACGCTTCTTCTTAGCATTCGTTTACATGGAGACTCCTGGATATCCTTCGCTGCTTTTGAATCCTGCTTTCCTGTCCAAGTCATTACTTTATAGAATGCACAGTAGAAAAAAAGAAGAAGAAAACAATAGAATTGTTCAGGGCAGCCACTTGTCAAATGGGTCCCCTATGCAGAACTTCAGTTGCCCCCTTGGTTGAAATTGCTTTCTGGGGGTGGGTTTGTGGTGTTGATGGTGTCCCCTTGGTAGTTAGTGCCCTACGCAGACCACATATTCTGCATATGGAACAGTGGTAGTGGAATCGTTGTAGTAAAAAATCTACATGAAACTTTTACTGAAATAAAAACATGAAATTGCTGCCATTGATCAACAACAAATCCAACATACATGGCCTTTGGTTACCACCACAGAATAAAAAAAGTATAAAAGGTAACTGTGAGTTTTTATCTTACAATTCTAATTTTTTTTTTCCTTGCAATTGTGAGTCTCACAATTCTGACTTTTTTTCCTCAGAATTATGAGATATAAACTTAGGAATTGAGAGAAAAAAAGTCAGAATTGTGGATTCTTTCAAAACTTGATCTCATGCTTTCACTTTAGTTGTACATATGTTCATTTTACATAATCACTGTTTCAAAACAGTGATTACAGTTGTTTTTAATAAACAGTTATCTCTCATAACTCTTTTTCACTGTTTACACACAAACAAGTTATCAAACATGTCTTTTCCTCCAAGATGTCTCTTTTACAGATGTTCTTAATAAACAATTATCTCTCATAACTCTTTTTCACTATAAATCAAACATCTGTTTTTTCTTTATCTTCAAATCATGTCATTATTGTTACTCTTATAAATCACTTATCTCAATAAATGTTTTTTCTTCTTAAATCTCAGTTGTGTTGTCATTATTGTTACTCTAATAAATCACTTATCTCAATAAATGTTTTTTCTTCTTAAATCTCAGTTGTGTTGTTATTATTATTCTTTATAAGCAGAAGAGGTACAAGTAGCATAGAAAAGTTGCATTCCCTAATGAAGCAGGGTGTGGCTGCTCAATCAATATCTATCGAAATCTATTGGTGTACTGAATGATACACTGATTAACCATTAAATTCGGTTGGATTAAATAATAGACAAATGTATTACAGTTTGTTATGATTGCTTAAGCACAATTTAAAAAACAAGGCTCATTTTGTCAAAACACTACACAATTCACAGATCCACACACAAGTAGCAGAACACCTCAGTTCTTTTGTAAAATGAAACACTTTATTCAAAACTTTACACTAATTTAACAAAACTCAACTTTGACACTGTATGGAACACACATGGTTCATACATTCTGATTCTGTATGATTCATTTACACACTACTGTGCTCAATCTTAAACACGTGTAACTTTTATACTTTTCTAATGATATAGTCTGGGTTTGATTTTTTTTTTTTTCAGAGATATTGTTAGAGTATAGTACATGAATATATTGACAAAAAAAACCAAACAAACAAAAAAAACCACACACACACACACACACACACACACACACACACACACACACACACACACACACACACACACACACACACACACACACACACACACACACACACACACACACACACCAGTACTGTACATTGATAAAAATATTTATTTCTCACCACATTGTAAAAACTACATCCATGCCTTTCCAAAGATTGCATTTTGCACTGAAAATCAGAACATATTCTAAATACAATATATTACACGAACAAAAACATTTGTGGAGAAAAAACAAAAGCATGATTTTAAATGAAAAAAAAAAAGAGAGAGAGAGAAAAAACACCTAAGATAAAAACACCTAAGACAGCGAGGGAAGAATCTTCTTGAATCCATCCTTGCACAGACCCTGCATCAATTAGGTCAGGCCTCCTCCATGACTTGAATAAGGCATATCCTGACCCTCCTCAATGGGTTTAAGGAAGAGACAGTATGGTGGGAGGTACTGGAGTGAAAACTGTGGACGCTAATGAAACCAGTTTTGGACCAGAGCAGATAGGTGGAAATTTATATTGTCCCATATGACAATGCATCTCATCTGCTCTGCATCCATTTGGTCTTCTGCTGTGACAATTTTGTGCAGTCTTTCTAAAATGTGAATATGTGGGCCATGTTGTAAGGGCCTAAGCTGGCATGCTGGTGGAGGACACCATTCTGCGTTATTGAAACATACATTGTGATGTTACCACCACATTGGGACATTCAAATAGCTCTGTGGCCAATAATATTTCTCCCTCTCCCTCTTACTGTAACAATGCCTTCCATTTTGTTGAAGACATACAAACTCACCTTTTGCCTTTTTATAGTACTTGCACCTGATTGTTGAGTTTACAGTTAAGCACCTAAGTGTCTGAACACCTGATGGCCATGTTTGATCTATTGGTTTATAGGGGTGGTATTTTGGAAAGCAGTGTCTTGAAATGGCAAAGAAGTGACATTATGTTAGATTTCTGTGTCTAATGTAGAGAAGTGTGTTTAGTATTGTGCAAAACAATGTGTGTAGTATTTTGCAAAAAGTATGAGGCTGAGAACGTGCTTATAGTTGTGCAGATCTGGGCTAAGGTTTTGCTCCTTGAGTGTAGAGTTTCAGTAACTGTGTGTTATTTTAGTGTGTAAGCAATCGTAAAAAACTGTAAACTGAACGAAAAGAGATGCAAATCAAAAGTTTGAAAGTGTTAGCATTATGAAAGTCAGTTACTGTGAATGAAACATTTATATAAATGAAAGACTTATTTTGTGTTGTGAAAAGGATACTTTGTGGTTTTGTGTAGTGTACTAACACAATTGAAAATATGCTGCAATGTTTGAAAAAAGTGCACATTTGATGATCTGTTGTGATATTAGTACTAAGAGTTTTGAAAATTGCACCAAAGCAATTAAAAAAAAAAACAAAAAAAAAAAACAACAACAACAAAAAAACTGTAAAAATGCTTATTAATTGTTTCAGTATTTGTTTTATTTTTTTAATACTTTTGAGCTGCTGTTGCTGCAGAAGTACAGATTTTATACTATATTTAAAGATTAGAACATTAGGTCTTCATTTCTGACATGCTGTGTTTAAAAATTTGTAAATAAGATCAGAAATATCCATGATTTTGGTATTGGGTAAACTTGCATTAAAAGAAAATTTAAGCATTTTAGAAATGTGTTAATTGACTGCATTTTGTGTGAAAACAACATAAATTGTGTTAATGGTATGGTCACAACAGAAGGATGTTATGCTAATTGTGTTTAGAGTTTTGAAAATGTGACTACAGATTAATACAAAGTATGTTAGCAGTTACAAACCTGATTCCAAAAATGTTGGGACACTGTACAAATTGTGAATAATAAAGCAATGCAATAATTTACAAATCTCATAAACTTATATTTTATTCACAATAGAATTATAGATAACATATCGGAATACTTCCAGAAAACGTTGTCGGTGAACACAATCCACCGTGCCATTCGACGTTGCCGGCTAAAACTCTATAGGTCAAAAAAGAAGCCATATCTAAACATGATCCAGAAGCGCAGGCGTTTTTTTCTGGGCCAAGGCTCATTTAAAATGGACTGTGGCAAAGTGGAAAACTGTTCTGTGGTCAGACGAATCAAAATTTGAAGTTCTTTTTGGAAAACTGGGACGCCATGTCATCCGGACTAAAGAGGACAAGGACAACCCAAGTTGTTATCAGCGCTCAGTTCAGAAGAATGCATCTCTGATGGTATGGAGTTGCATGAGTGCGTGTGGCATGGGCAGCTTACACATCTGGAAAGGCACCAAGGTATATCCAAGTTCTAGAACAACATATGCTCCCATCCAGACGTCGTCTCTTTCAGGGAACACCTTGCATTTTCCAACATGACAATGCCAGACCACATACTGCATCAATTACAACATCATGGCTGCGTAGAAGAAGGATCTGGGTACTGAAATGGCCAGCCTGCAGTCCAGATCTTTCACCCATAGAAAACATGTGGCGCATCATAGAGAGGAAGATGCGACAAAGAAGACCTAAGACAGTTGAGCAACTAGAAGCCTGTATTAGACAATAATGGGACAACATTCCTATTCCTAAACTTGAGCAACTTGTCTCCTCAGTCCCCAGACGTTTGCAGACTGTTATAAAAAGAAGAGGGGATGCCACACAGTGACATGGCCTTGTCCCAACTTTTTTGAGATGTGTTGATGCCATAAAATTTAAAATCAACTTATTTTTCTCTTAAAATGATAGGTTTTCTCAGTTTAAACCGTTGATATGTCATCTATGTTGTATTCTGAATAAAATATTGAAATTTGAAACTTCCACATCATTGTCAAGTGATGACAATGACAAGTGATGACAAGTGATGACACAAGTTGTCCCATGTCCCAACTTTTTTGGAATCGGGTTTGTAAAAAAAAAAAAAAACACTGTAATCAAAAGAGTAATACCACCACAAGCCAAGTATACTTAGAATATTTAATTATACTTTTCTTAATTATAGGTCAAATATACGACTTTCCTGTATACTTATCAACATAAGCCAAGAAAACTTAAGTTAAATTTTGTTATGAGTATATCTGTGATGGAAATGTTTTGACAAATGAAAAAGTGTTATGAAAAGTGATTTAAAGAAAAGAGGAAAATTATGGATTTTAATGATTATTGTTCTATGTTTCTGCTTTATGAATAAAAATATATTTATGTTGAAATCAGTGATGTTGAAATGTTCTGTGCATTGTTCTCACAAAATAGCATGTCTTGTAGGAGAGTAAAAATAACCCATGTTTAATGTCTTATTATATACCAAAACTCACTCACAAATAGACTTTAGTAATTAATATGGAAATCCTGTGAGCTGCAAGTCAGCCCAGTATGAGTGTAAACAATCACAAGGTAGAAAGCTGTGGAGCACATGCAGGTCTCATGCAATTTGAAAATTCTTAACATAATCTTCAAGGTATAAATGTCTGGTTGTTGAGTTGATTTGCTATGTCTTAAGGGACTCCAGACCGTCTGCTATTCGGGCATGGTGTGCTACACAGCTAAAGAAGCACTAAAGAATCTAGCACACACTTTGGATGTGGTAAGGCAGTGTAAGGCTAGTGCCAAGCTGTCTAGAGAGGGCTACTCCTTTAATGTGATGTTTAATGTGAACAATTACCAAACAGCATCATACATGTTTGGTATCATTTGAAATGTCTCAGTGTGACTGGTACAATGTTCTCAACAATTAACACAGCAAACTAAACACACTCTTATGTTGGCAAAACAGTTCAGTATTCACTGCATAATGAAGCTCTGCAGTTTTTTCTATTAATGCATTTATCAAAAATACATACTAACAACAAAACTACAAGTGTGTTCTCTGTTGATCTGATAACAAATTCAGCTGTAGATACACAAATACATGAATGAAAATACATGTTTTTCTTGTTCTTTAATCGTGTTCTTCAAAGTTAAGTTGTATAATGATGAGTTTTGGCAAAAAATAAATGAGTAAGTAAGTAAATAAATGTACTGTAATCATTGAATCAATAAACTTTATAGATCTTGCCTCTCATTTACATCTGGCCAAAGAATTTGGCAAATTAACATCTCAGCATATATTTCTCATGCATCGTGGGAAAAAAAGCAGAGAATGTTGGATCCATCCTTGTGCCTCAACTTCTCCACAAGCCTCTTCTATCACTTGAAGAAGACTTACTTGGATGTAAGGGTTGTGATCATATGCTTTCCATCTCCAAGAGAATAATATGCTGGAAGGAACACCATCCGGAAATGTGGGTGATGCTCAAACCACTCTTGTACCGGTGTTGAATGGTGAAAGTGGACATTGCTACACAATTTTATTCAGTTTGCTCCTGATGACCCTGTGGAAAGTTGATTTCATTGAGGGAGTTTAAACAATTTATAGAAGCCTTTCTTTCTGTGTCCCAAGACAGCACTGTGTGCCACACCACCAGTGGATTGGAGCACTTGTTGTCCAGGGACATTGTGGCACAATGTTTAAAGACCAGGTTGGCTCTGATTTCATTTGAAACTCGTCTGTACCCTATTCTTCTACCTCTCCTCCTTCCTCTTACACCTTGCTTTTCTCTTTCCCTCTTTCCATGTCTTCTTATATTTTCTTCTCTTGCTCTTTCCACTAATACCATTGCCTTCCACTCTACCATATCTTCTCCCTCTACTCCAGCCTCTTCTCCTCTTCCTACATCCTCAACTTTTTTTGCTCCCTCTCCTCTTCCTATATTCCTCTATTCCTTTCCCCTCATCTCTTTTTACCTCTTCCACTGTTCCTCTCCCTCTCAGTATTTCCCTTCCTCTATCCTCTCCAAAACCTCTCAATCTTACATCTCTTCCTTTTCCCATTCTTCTTCTTTTGTTGTTTTTGTCTTTCTTTCCTCTTTTATAGTTTTTGTAATTGAGATAGCTGTGTAAACAGTTAGGTTTGCATTTCCTTTGTTGTGTGTATTACTAACTCATCAGATATATATGTGGGGCTAATTGAGAACATTTCAAGTACAATTGAGATTTTAACAAATAACAGAGTTTTGTTTGTTGTGTTTGGAAAAATGGTGCACAAATGATTGTGATTTTTGTAAAACCAATAAAAAGAGCTGCAATTAATATATTTATATTTAATATATAAAATATTAAAGATTTGGTTGGCTGTATGAACTATTGTGAAAACATTTGGGAATTTTGTGCACAGTGCACAGCCCCAAATAATAGGAACAGTATTCTTAAAGTGCAAAAATAATATATAAATAGTAAACTATGTGTGATGTTATGTTCACTTAAAATAAACTTACAAGTATACTTGCAGTATAAAACTACAAAACTAGTAGTTTACTGAGAGTATACAAAGTGTACTTTCATAAATTAAAAAATGTACTACTAGTATTAAAATAGTACACTACTAGTATACTTATAAGTTCACTTGCAGTACGTAGTCACTTGCAGAAACATAATTATGAACTAGTTGTGTACTTAAAATTTACTACTGTTACACTTATAGTACACTTAAACGTATTTTATATACTAAAAGTGGGCCAATTTATTCCAAAGCGGTATTGAAATACTAGTACATTGATATTAGTATACTTACTACATAAAGTATACTTAAAAATATACTTAAACATTACTTACTTCATTAAATTAACTTGAAGTATACTTCTTTTTTGCAATGGTCTGCCAAGGCTTTTAATGCAAATTACTTTCTGTCTCCAAAAGGTGTAAATTACCCAGGTCTGGGGTCTTGATTACAGTTTTTTTCAACTGCTTACACACAAAATCCTTACTTGTCACACAGTTTCTGAAACCTGGCACTCAAACACCAGAACCACACACCAAATCTGCAAAACCATACACTAATTCTCGGCCTTCGACTCAGTTTTAAATTTCATAAAACACTTTTTGCAAAACACAACATGTCTCTATGTAACACACAAAAATCTAACAGGAAGTATATTTCCTTTTTCAAACACATCCATTGTTTCTGTCCAACTACACATGGTTGATGTATTTCTTTTCTTTCGTACTGTGTAATACTGTATTCACAACCACAAATGCTTACAGTAAAAAAATAAATAGTCTGGTTTCAATTTTGGTTTTGTGTTTACCGTAAATTTTTCAACATCTCTCTGCCAATTACTTTCAGTTTTGTACAGAAATGTACATAGGAGCTCATGAAAGAAGAGCTTTAGGTTTTGAATAACTGTGTACATATGATATATCCAAACATAGAATTTTATGGCAAAGGTGTTTGCAACGTAAGACAAATGTTAGCTTTTGAGATGTGTTTGTGATATTTTGAATGCAGTGCTTCATTTTGCAAGAGATGCGAAGCATTTTGCATTTTGTCTGTGCAATTCTTGGATTTGCGTGTAAAGTTTTGAAAAAAAGAGGCAAAGTTTTGAAAATGTGTGTAAGCAGTTGAAAAAACTGTAATGCAAATTCCTATTGTTAGCTCATGTCTCCATTTGGGGATGTTTTGTCTTGGTCTGAGTATTTAAAGAAATGTTGCAAAAGGTGCAGGGCAATTCTGTAAGCAGATCAGCCCATAATACTTTCAGACACTCAGCATTGTTATTTCTGAGGTCAAGAATGCATATTTTACTTTTTATTTCTGAGCATTTGATGTTTTGTATTGATCATTCTGAATTGATTATGCAATTGGCATGATACATTTACCTGACAATAATATTTTTTTTTTTACAATTGAGTTTATGATTGGCTGCGAAATTATTAAACCTATGCCTAAACTAAACCTAACCTATGCTCAGGTTAGTAACAGACTAAAATTCAGCTTAGGTGGACCATTGAGGCACGCCAACTGAAGTTTTAGATCTCCGCCTAACAAACTGGCATTAGTCATGTATGCTGTAGAGGCCAATAATGGAATTTCCATTTAGAACAACAGAGTGTTGCTATACCAATCTAAATAGGGTGAGCCTCAACCTCTGATTATTGTAATATTATTCTAACTATGTGTACATGGGAAACTGTACTGATTTGATAAAGTTACCATTTCTTGTGAAAGATTTTTAATCTCAATGTGTTTCTTTTCCTGAGCGTCCTGGCCAAAATTTACAGTAACACAGCTCACGTGGGTTTAACAGTTAACAGATAACATCCATCCATCCATACATACATATACAAGTTATATCAAATTTCAAAATAAAATATATATAAAAGAATATCAATACATAACTAGTCAAAACATCTACAGCCTGATGTTTCTAATGTAAAACATACCTTATTAACCTTACTTATAAAACATACATATATTATGTATTAGTCAATTGCCTCTGTCTAATGACCCTGCTGTCTAATGATTGCTGGTACCCAGCATGGGAAATGGGTGTGCTGGTGGACCAGCATAAGGTATGTTTTGCACTCTGGGACCAGCATATGTTGTTTTTGGGTGCTGGTATGATCCCAGTAAGACCACAACAAAACTTGTGTATGACATATCACATATCACAAAAACACATCACATATCACATTTCTTAGTGTGTTCATAGTTAAATAAAGATTAAGACATGTTGCAGGTTATGTTTATTGGCACATAGCAAAATCCTGAGTGTTAAATGAACACTGGCCAGTTTTTTCATATGGTCCCAATCTTTAGAGAGTAAAAGTAACACTGAAGCAGTGTTGCAGTTAGTGAAATAAAGTGGAGTGACAAGTGATGATTGATCATTAGTGATGAACACCTACAGTTAACAAGCAGAATCACTGAAGAGAAGAGGAACAACAAGAATTGAAAAAAGAGAAGAGACGAGCAGACAGCATAACCAACTGACTCATAGCAACACAGCCTTAGATGAAATCAACTGCAAATAAAATCAGTGATTAAACATCCTCCCATGAGATATTATCATTACCATGTTCACTTATTATAAACCAGTTTGGCTTTATTTATATATAGTTATATATTTATATATATTTATAAAGTTTAGGTCTGCCTGAAGTCACCATTATGATGATTAGTTTTCCCTTTAGTTAGGCACTTGGCCCATGACTTTGGTTGAATTAATTGTCTTTCAATCATTATTGACTACAGTATTTCATGCTCCTGACTGCAATGACACACCTGTACCTGCAATTTACTGTGTACACTTTTTGTAATCAGTGACTGACAGATGGATCTCCACACACAAGTTCCCAAATGACCATTACAGTTTTTTTTTTAAATTTGCTTTGGTACTTTTTTCAAGGACGCCCAAGTAAGGTGTATACTTTCAAAACTCTTAGTACAAAACTCCAAACTGATCACACTTCTAACACAGCTAGTCATTCTTTCAAAACCTGATCTCATGCTTTCATTCTTTGTACAAATTTTCATTCACATAATCATTGTTTCAAAACACAAGATCATTGTGATATGTAATGGGAATATTTGGTTTAATCACCGAAACACAACAGTATATTCTTCTTTTAATTTAGTACTTTTAACAGTTAATTTAATAACAAACAATGCAAGATACATATTTCAAATCACCCTTGTTGCTGAATTACAGTAAAACAGGCTATAGATGCCACATTAGAAAATACACTTACATTACCTAAATTACATAATTTACATAAAATTCATTATGTTTGATAACATTATGAAGGTGTGAAGATGTGAAATATGACAGTCATGAGGTTTTGTACAAGAAGAGCTTGCTGCCAATACAGTAAATGTTCTCATTGCACCATATGACTGAAGCTATACTGTAGTTGATCTTTACAAATGAAGGGTGAGTTACAGTAATGTGGCAGTCTCTACCATGCCTCTGTTTACAGTATCACATGGCATACTACAATGTAAAATGTTGTATTTGCTGCCATCTGTCTCCCTTCTTCTGATGCATCTCTGATCAATCTGATGTTACTGTTCTGTTCACAAATTTAAAATTTAAATGAATGTGTTAAATATAGAAATAAGCAAGCAAAAACAATGCTTGTTCCAAAGCTCTGCTTGCATACAGACAGCTGGCCTACTCAGAATCAAACCCTGCAAGACCATGCTGGTGAACCAGCTTCACCAGCTCTGTTTTGCTTGAGAACAGCATGACTATGCTGGTCGATCAACTGGAACAGCATTATACCAGCAATAACCAGCACTATACCTGTCAGCATACAGAAGGAGACAACACCTGTCAGCATACAGAAGGAGACAACACTGGTAATATTATATAACTTACAATGTTTATTAATACTGGTAGCAGAGATCAGGGGAATCAAACAGGTGAGTAGATGGAATGTAGATTGTTTGAAAGAACTTAACGTAACAGTCTCTGTTTCTTTGTAGAGATAGATAGGAAACAGCCGGATGATCAGGATTGGAGCAAAGGATCTACGAGGATGGATGACCATGAGAACCATATGTGTGGCGATCAGGTGAGGAGTGAGGAAAGTGGACTGGTAGGTATCAACATCAGGACCAAACACTGAGGTGAGGAAAGTGACTGCAGATATAGTAAGTCCAGATGAGGGTAATGGCTTGCAAGTGCAGGTAATTAGGGAGTGAGAACAGGTGTGAGCCAGAGAGGATGGTGGGAAGTGTAGTGCTGAGGGTGACTGAGCTGGTGACTGTGACAATACCAGTACTATAGCAGCACTTACCAGCATAAACTAGCCTGGACCAGCATGGAATTTATGCTGTATTTTTCAGCAGGGGACCAAGACTGATGAATCTCAAAGTGTTATAGGAATCTGGATGAATGTTGGCATTCTAACCTTAATTCGATGTCAGATAAAAGTAAATTAAACTAAACTAGTTTAATTAAACTGGAATTAAACTACTTTGCCACACTGAAAAGACAGAACATGCAGGAAACCTTCACCTGCTCTATTGGAAACCGTTGTTGGGCCAATTGGACGGGCCTTACAGCAGTCTACTGGCTTCTCGGATGGGACACTGTCCCCCAGGTGGTAGAGTCCACCATAGGCAACTAGGTCACTGAGCTGATAAAATTGAATAATTCTACAACAACTCTCTCTTTTCAGTTTAAAAGAAATGTACTAATAACGTTTTTTAAGAGAAGGTGCATCCATGAAGTGATGTTGTAGATTATGGAGCTGGCACTGTTACACTTTGAAGCCTTGAAGCCATCCTCCTTACATATAAGAAAATGTGAGACCTGATTTTTTTTTTAATGGCCCAAATCTGCCCATTTTTTCCCTCTGACCACACACTGCAAAGAATGACGGTCCTGTGGTAGTCAAGATTTGCATTACAGACAAGGGCCCATAACTGGCTCAAGTTTCAATTAATAACCCATAACTCACCCTGAACCAGGCAAAAAAAAAGTTTTATAGTGTTACCAAATATTAGCCTTAAGTAAACCATATCAAAACCAGTCTTTAAAAAGAAACCCCAAAACTGAGCCACATCTAGCCCACTGACACCAATAAACTCAGCCATGGATCCATCCACATGCAAGGAAACACAAATGTACACTTATGGACAATTTATGCATGCATTTAGATAGTGGAGGAAACCTGTGACTCAAACCAAGGACCTTCTTGCTGGGGATTGACAGCCACTGCACCCTAAATCACAGCCATTAACTGTAAATTTTGTTTAAAAATTAAAGCTAAACTGTGCAGGAATATAGGTTGCTCTACACTCTTAAACAACATGTATTTGTATATATTTTAATATTTTTTAAATGAAACCTAAAATGTATTAAATTCAATTAAATTCATATTCATTTGTATAGCGCTTTTCAGAATACATATAGTTTTAAAGCTGCTTTACAGAAAATGCATGTCAACATTACAATTTAGAATAATCTGTTATCAGAGGTGACTGTATCCAAATTATGTAATTTCAGAAATGTACATATACAAATAACACAGTTAGCTAACAATGTATTAATTTAAGCAAAGTTAGAAACAATGAGCTCATGGAAGTAATGAATAGGATTAACAATGATTAGGATATATAGAAAAATTTGAACTTGGTGCATGTTGATCCAGAGTTTGCGTAGTCCTCGCAGAGGTTGGGGTCGTCTCTTCACAGGTGTTGAGGCACCTGAAGTCTTCGTAAGAGGCTGGATCCAAACTGGAGCTGATATACACTCATGCTATCTGCCATGATGCAGACTGTGCCATCATTGCTACACATACCCAGCTTTAGCTAACCGGATGCATGTCACTGCAGAAAAGTGGCCAAAATTATTAGGCAAGTTGATTTTCTGATCATATTTTTTTCCAGGCACATCTGACCAATTCCGAACCACATTAATCTTAATAACTACTATTAATTTTGTATTTAATAATTTATAATTGTTTATGAAGGCTGGAAATTAAAAATGCCTTATATTCAGGTGTGGATAATTATTAGGTATGTTTTCTTTTACAGATAAAATAAGCCAAAAAATACATTTAACTCAGACTGAAAAGTCAAAAATTATTAAATTACCATGAGAAGGAAGCAATACTAATGCAATACTAGAAATTGCAGTTAAGGCATGACCATTGTACCACGAAATGCTCATTGGGTCAGCAGGGTCAGACAAAAACAGGTGGAAAAGAAAACACATGTTAACTGCAAAAGAATTAAGAATTAAGGTGAAGAATTAAGTATGAAACCATCAGAAACCCTGTGTCTCCAGCGCTACCATTTTCCAGAACTGCAACCTACCTGGAGTCTCCAGAAGTGCAAGGTATCAGGATCTCAGAAACTTAGGTTAGGTAAAGAATCCTAAAAAATGACCCCCACTTAATAAGAATTGCAAGCTGAAGTGTTGTAAAATACATAAAGACTGTTTTTTTTATAGGCTTTAAAGACAGACAGATTGAGAGTGACTCTTAAAGGACCAGCACCACATCCTGTTGTACCACTGTTTGAAGAATTTATCTTCCAGAATCTGGCAGTAAGTTTTGGGAGTTCATTTTTAGTCCATCTCTGCAAAACAGATATCAGGGTAGGAGATGGACTAAAAATGAAAGACTTTTTTTTTTTTTTTTGCAGTTGTAAACAGGAAGGGAGATAGCACAGTTCCCTCGGGGGCCCCAATGTTACTTATCAGATGTTCAGACACACATCCCTGTAATCTCACAAACTGAGGCCTGCCCATCAGATAATCATGGATCCACGTGACTAAGGAAGCATCCACCTGCATTTCTTCCAGTTTTGCCTTCAACAATCTTGGCTGGATGGTATTAAACGCAGTGGAAAAATCAAAAAACAAGATGCGAACTGTGATATTGGGTCTATCCAAAAAACAATATGCCTTCTGCAGTAGAGATATATTTGCATCTTCCACACCCACCCAGGGCTGATTAGAAAACTGCAGAGGGTCAAATGATGGATACACTAGCGGTCTAACCAGTCTCTCCATATCCTTCATTAAATGAGAGGTTAGTGCAATGGGTCTGTAGTCATTTAGTGCCATAGGATGTTTATTCTTAGGCATTTGAAACAGACAAGATGTTTTCCATAGCAATGGGACTCTGAAGGTGCAAGCTCAAGTTGGTCTGCCTTGCTGCTCAGAGTGGTTTGCGTCTGTAACTCCGTATAGCTTTGTTTTGAATCGCTTACTTTTATTCATTGTTGCTTATATTATTATTACCTTATATTTAATATTGCCTACCACATTAATCTGACGTCGCTAGCTTGTAATCTTTGAATCTAAATCGCTGTTACAACACGTTTGCATCTCGCTAGCTTGTTAACTTGTCATCAGTCTCTCGCGCACTCCTTTTTCAACGCGTTCATCAAACAGCTGTGGTAACTCTGATCAGTCTACAAACACGGTGAGTCATGTCATCCTCTCCTAGCATTGTTACCTGTTCCATTTGCCACATCTCAGAATTAGAGACAGGCATCCAAACTTTAATCGAGGATAGTAAGAATGCAAGGGCTTCAGATACTGTTTTGGATGCGACTAGCTTAGTGAACTCTGTACATTGTTCGGTTCCGGCTGTAGAGCCCGCCGCGCAGCAGGGCACTTGGGTAACGGTGAGGCGGCCTAGCCGTGGAAAACACCACTCTTCCGTTCCAATAAGAACATCAAACAGGTTCTCCCCACTTAATGACGCACCCACTGAGAATCCTGTTGAAAGTGCTCTAGTTATTGGTGGTTCTATTACACGGAACGTGAAAATAGAGACACCAGCCACCATAGTCACATGTTTGCCGGGAGCCAGAGCACCTGACATCAAAGCAAATTTAAAAGTGCTGGCTAATGCTAATCGTAAATACTCTAAAATTATTATTCACGTCGGCACTAATGATGTTTGACTTCACCAGTCGGAGATCACTAAAATTAACATTAAAGAGGTGTGTGAACTTGCATGTACAATGTCAGGAGAAGTAATTTGCTCTGGTCCCCTTCCTGTTCGTCGGAGTGATGAGATAAACAGCCAGCCATTGAGTGATGACAATCTGCTAACTAAGTAGTGTCCGCAAAATAATATAGGTTTCATAGACAATTGGAAAAGTTTTTGGGGCAGACCTGACCTGTTGAAAAGAGATGGTATTCATTCCTCTCGGGATGGTGCTGCTCTTCTCTCTAGTAATATGGCACATAGTCTTAGAACTGAAACATGACAAACTGAGGCCCAGGTCAGGAAGCAGACAGACTGGCTAAACCGACCGTCTGCTAGCTGCCTCACGTTACAGAAGTCAGGTAAATCCCAACACATAGAAACTCTTACACCTAGATATTATCACATAGAGACTGTGTCTGTACCCCGAAGTAAAAACAAAAAACTTCCAAACCCATTTAATGGTAAAAATTTAATTGATGTTCAACAAATAAAAAAAGAGATAATAATGATAAACAAATGATAAAGCTTGTTTACAAAATCACTTATTGTAAATGATATTATCACAGACAATAATCTAGATGTGCTGTGTTTGACAGAAACTTGGCTAAAACCGGAAGATTACTTTGAATGAGTCTAGCCCTCTAGGTTATGATTATCGACACAATCCTCGTCAAAGGGGGAGGTGTTGCTGTAATTTATAGTAATATTTACAGTATTAGTCAAAAGTCTCTCAAATATAATTCCTTCGAAGTGATGGTACTTTACATAACATTATGTAAGTTGACACTTGTGTTGGCTACTGTATACAGTATACATGTATACACCATACAGACTTTATCAAAGAATTTGCTGATTTTCTATCGGAGTTAGTACTAGCTGCAGATAAAGTCCTTGTTGTTGGTGACTTTAATATCCATGTAGATAATAAAAAAGATTCATTGGGATTGGCATTTGCAGACATTCTAAACTCTATTGGTGTTAGACAACACGTGTCAGGACCCACTCATTGTCGTAATCATACTTTAGATCTAATATTGTCACATGGAATTGATATTGATGCCGTTGAAATTCTGCAGCAGAGTGACGACATCTAGTCTCGTGTATACTACATTTAGTCAAGGCAGCTAAACTGCCTCCCTGCCATAAATTTGGTAGAACCACCACTTCTGCCACTAAAGATTGCTTTATAAATAATCTTCCTGATTAGTTTCATCGCCTTAGCATACCAGACAGCTTAGAAGACCTCGATGTTGCAACAGAAACTATTGCCTCTGTCTTTTCCAGCACATTAGACTCAGTTGCTCCTTTGTGTTTAAAGATTAAGGAAATTAATCCAACGCCATGGTACAATGACCACACTCGGGGCCCTAAAGGTAGCAGCCAGAAAAATGGAGCGCAGCTGGAAGAAAACAAAACTAGAAGTATTTCGCATTTCATGGAGAGAGAGAATGATTGAGTACAGAAAGGCCTTAAAATTGGCTAGATCTGCCTATTTTTCAAAACTTTTAGAAGAAAATAAACAAAACTCTATGTATTTATTTGATACAGTGGCTAAATTAACAAGAAATAAAGCTTCAACTTCTGATGTTTCCAAAGAGCACAGCAGTAATAACTTTATGAACCTCTTTACCTTGCAAGATTAATAATATTAGGGAAAAAATTATAACCATGCAACCGTCTACTAAAGTATTGCGTCAGACAGTGCACTGTAGTGTCCCTGAGGAAAGATTCAATTAATTTACTGCTTTAGGAGAGGAAGAATTGTCTAAACTTGTCAAATCATCAAAATCAACAACATGTATGTTAGACCCTATACTGACTAAGCTATTGAAAGAGATGCTTCCAGAGGTCATAGATACTCTTAATATCGTCAATTCATCTTTATCACTAGGATACGTACCAAAAACTTTTAAGCTGGCTATTATTAAACCTCTTATTAAGAAAACACAACTTGATGCTAGAGAATTAGTCAATTACAGGCCGATCTCAAATCTAACTTTTCTGTCAAAAATACATCATCACAACTATGTTCCTTTTTAGAAAGAAATAGTATTTGTGAGGATTTCCAGTCAGGATTTAGACTGTACCATAGTACTGAGACTGCTCTCATTAGAGTTACTAATGATTTGCTCTTATCATCAGATCAGGGTTGTATCTCTCTATTAGTGTTACTGGATCTTAGTGCTGCATTTGACACTATTGATCACAATATTCTTTTAAATAGACTTAAAAAATGATGTTGGCATTAGTGGAATTGCATTGTCATGGTTCAAATCATACTTAACTGACCGTTATTAGTTTGTAGTAGTAAATGAAGAGAGGTCATATCGATCACGAGTTGAATATGGAGTACAGCAAGGCTCAGTACTAGGACCATTGCTTTTCACTCTGTACATGCTACCCATGGGAGATATCATTAGGAAGCATGGCGTTAGTTTTCACTGTTACGCTGATGATACTCAGCTCTATATTTCTTCGCACCCTGACGAAACTTACCAATTCACAAAATTAACGGAATGCATAGCTGATATAAAAAATTGGATGACCAGTAATTTCCTACTACTAAATTCAGAAAAAACAGATAATTTTTGGACCAAAAAATTCTTCACGTAATAACCTTGATGGCTGCTCTGTTAAGTCTTCGTCGTCAGTTAGGAACCTGGGTGTGCTCTTTGATACCAATCTTTCATTTGAAGGCCATGTTTCTAGCATCTGTAAAACTGCATTCTTCCATCTTAAAAATATATCTAAACTATGACATATGCTCTCAATGAAAAATGCAGAACAGTTAGTTCATGTGTTCATGACCTCAAGGCTAGATTACTATAACTGGGTGGTTGTTCTGCTCACCTGATAAATAAACTACAGCTCGTACAAAATGCAGCAGCTAGAGTTCTTACTAGAACTAGGAAGTATGACCATATTAGCCCAGTTCTGTCAACACTGCATTGGCTTCCTGTTAAACATAGATTTTAAAATCTTGCTAATTACTTACAAAGCACTAAATGGTCTAGCTCCCCAGTACCTGAGCGAGCTCTCAAAGCATTATAGTTGTGTCTATTGCGATCTCAGAATTCATGCCAGTTGATAATACCTAGAATATCAGTTCATTTACAACAGCCCAACCTGTACAGCTCGGAATCTGGATTTAACAACAAATTTTTTCCTGTCTTCTGAGATACCTTCATCTGATCGATTTTTGAAGGCAGCATAGATGTATCCTTCCAGGCTTAGTCGGGGGGCCAGTCCTCCTCTGGCTAACAGTGAACAGTGCGTGATTATGATTTAGGCAGCTTTACAGATCATAAGCCCGACTTGGATTGACACTTCTTACTGACTACGGTAAACCTCAGGATAACAGAGAGACTAATATTAGTGTAGATGCCATTCTTCTTCTGATGTAACGAGTACATCTGGTGTTATAAGAAGTGTTCCCGGTTCCTGCTGACCTAATTTATGCAGCCTAACAATCCTTTAATGGATTTAAAAACATATATAATGTATTATGTGTATGCCAGGTTAAAGAGATGCGTTTTTAGTCTAGATTTAAACTGACAGTGCTTCCCGAACACTGTCTACAGGGTGCCCACCTGTGCGTCATGGCAGCACAATAGCCAGGTCGGACGACCATCTGTTAATCAACCAACTAAAGGAGCTACTATATGACTTTGGTGTGTGTGTGTGTGTGTGTGGTTGTGAGTGTCACATCATCTAATTATAAGGTGAGTAACTTTTTTTCTTTTGTAAGTCGTTGCCTTGTTAAGTTGAGATTGTAATAAATGTTTATGTTTAGGGTCCTCGCTGCATGCGTTGCATCTCTCTCTCTCTCTCTCTCTCTCTCTCTCTCTCGTCAACCCTTCTTGTCCAATGGCTAAGTGGGCCTGATGTTTTTTTTGTTTTTTCCCTCTCCTTCTTTTGTGGTCGTATAATTTTTCGCTTGGGTTATTTGTTTTTGTATTGAGTTATCTTTGGTATTACTGTCACAAACCCTCATATTTGTGATTTTGACTGTTTGACAACAGTCACTATTAATTGGAGTGATTACCGCTATGCGGTATTCGTGATCTCAGTCATTTTAAAACCTTGAGCTGCGATCAGTTCTGAGTTTGTGTGATCTTTGTTGTTGTGACCGTATACGTCGTTTGTTTTGTCTTTAATTTGTATTTTTATTTGTAAAATTGATTATTTTGTTCATTTGAGTATTGTTTTTTTTTCTTGGTTTTGTTGTATTTGTTTAGTACATTGATTCTGACTATTCTGTTTATTTGTTTATTTATGTTGGTGTTTGGTCCGTTTGTCTTCTAATGTGATTTTTCTCTTTTTTGTATTTGAGTGTTTCTTGAAAAGGGGCTGATTCTGGCTTGCACAGGCTTCACTTTAATAATGGTTGTCATTATTGCTGTGTCACTATTTCTGGTCATTATTTGCAGTGATTTTTGTGGATGTGATTCTGATTGGTGGGATTTTTCTTTTGTGCACTGGGTGGCAGGAGGCAGCAAGAGGGGGAAACACTCTTGGAGTTTTCTCTCACCTTGATGAGACTCCTGGAGAAGGTTAAGCAACAGGCTATGATAAACACTGAAATCGTGTTACGTGATCAATTTGTTGAATACGTTAACGATCGTACTTTGAGACGGGAGCTTAAACAGCTGGTGCACCGACAGCCAAATTCCACTTTGTTAGAGGTGCGGAGCGAAGCTCTTTGATGGGAGCAGGAAGAGATGCCGGGGGGTGCGAGGGCCTGAAATTTTTCTGTCCCATTGGCACATGGAATTCAGCATGGTATTCATGGACATTCGTGGGTGGGGGCTTGTAGTTAGTCTCAAACATCTGAATTGGGTGAGTTGAGAAAAATGCTGAAAGTACAGCAAGAGCAGTTAAATCGCCTCACGCAAAGTTTCGCCCGATTGCAAGGTCCAGAAATGCGTAGTTGAGTCCCTCGTAATGGGTCCATAATTTGTAGGCGGTGTCAAAAGCCAGGCCATTTCGCTCGAGAGTGCGATGGGGGGGCGGGTACCCTAGCGCACTTTGCATTCTGTCGTACCTTTTGTTGGGGGTGAGCAGTCTTCTACTCCTGCGCACTCTGAAAACTAGTGCCCAACGGGCTGCAGAGTCACAGCTCAGTTGGGGATTATATCGGCTCCGATTTGTCAAAAGGTCTTGTTTCAGCGTCTCGTCATCTTGTCCTCATCTTGTTGCCTCTGGAGGTGGAGTGCCAGTGCTCTGCTTGATTGACACAGGCTCCATGGTCTCCACTATTACAGAAAGCTGTTTTCTGCAGCATTTTGAATCTGGGGGTCAGGAGCGACTTAGGTCATGTCAATGGTTACAGCTTCGTGCCGCCAACGGCCTTTCCATTCCCTATCTCGGTTATATGGAGCTGGATATTGAGCTCTGTGGCCAAGTTATTTCAAATTGTGGGATGCTTGTTGTCAAAGACCCTCCTGGTGGCTTGTGTGATCAGATTCCGGGGGTTTTCAGAATGAATGTTCTGAAACAATGTTTTACCAGGAGCTCTTTGGACAACATGGCACCGCTCTTTTTGATTTGCCAGATGTGTCAAAAGCTCTGCACTTTGTATCTCCGGCATTACAACATTGTTTTGATGTTAACACGTAACTAGTGTAAGTCGCATTTGTATGGTTTGGGTTAGGGGCCGTAAGCCTTGTCGCATTCCAGGGGGCATGCTCAAGTTTGTTCTTGCAACTTGCTCTGACGAATATTCTATTGGAGCCATACTTTTTGAGCCTCCCGAGTCTGCCTGTTGGGGTTGCAGGGGACCGTCAACTTAATGCCAGAACTAGGAAAGACGTGTTTCCTCTGCCCCGAATTAATGAGTTCCTGGATTCCCTGAGCGGTACCTGTTGGTTTTCGACCCTTGATTTGGCTAGTGGGTATAACCAGGTTCCAGTCACAGAGAAAGATTGGTTTAAGACTGCTTTTTTTTTGCAACGCCGTAAGAAACAGCATGACCAACATGTTTGTGATGCACCACTGAGGGAGGGTCAACTGGTTTATCTCCGGGATCATAGCGTGAGATGCCGTTATAAAATCCAGGACCTGTGGAGCTCAGTGGTGTATCAGGTTGTGCAGGCACCAAAAGATGGAGGGTCTGTGTATGCTGTTGCACTTGTGGATGATCTGGGTAAGATCCGGCATGTGCACCGATCATTAATGAAGACTCTAATACAACGAGACTCTTCAATTGTTGTTTGTCCTGACAGCCCCCCAGTTGGAACGCTGTCCTCATCAGGAGATTCAGACGAGCTGGACCTTTGGGTGGCCGTTCCAGACATTTCTCAGGTCAGGTTAGGTCAAACCATGGCATCACAGCCTGCTGCTTCAGCTAGGTACCGTAACCAACGTCTTTTGTAATGCAAGAAGAACCAGTACCATCTTCTCTGGAGGTGGCAGGACCCTCTGTAGTGCCTGTGTGTGTCTTTTTTTTCTTTTTCCCGGATCAGCCTAGGGATGGTGTTGGAGTTGTGTGAAGAATGAGGCAAACCACAGCGGGGCAACATTCTATTGTCCACCATCTTCCATGAGCAGTGGAGAAGGTAAGGGATGTGGTATGTGTTCCAGGGTCTATATCTAGCATCTCTTCTGGGTTGTTTAGGCCATTGGATTAATGCCAGGGGATTTTATAATTTATCGTCGGGGCGACGACACAAAAATAGGGGGTAAAATGTAGTGATGTTTGTGACATGTTTGAAACGTCACCATCATTAAATACATGACCAATGAGGTACCGCTCTGCTTTTGTATATAAACCTGTTTATGCCCCCTGGAGTGCGTCTTTATCAAAAGCCAGCCCCTTTCTTTCACTGCTGTGGATTGCGGAGGTAAGTGTTTTTAGCAATGTAGTTTCGTTGTTTGATTTCATTGAGGACAGGTAAACAATGCTCAGTTTCAACTGCGTTTAAATGCTGAGTGAATCTGATAAAATATAAAAAAATAGGCCAACTAAAACATTCTTTGTTTTATTATTTTTACTTGTGTTGTTTAACACAATGTTTAATTAAATGCAGCGACACATAATGCCTAATGTTGGTTTTATTGCTTGTGTATTGCTACATGAGAAAATGATTTTTGTCTACCTCATGTAGGAGATTTAATGCGGGTGCGGGTCGGGTTGTGGTTTTTATGTCAAATGGGTATGGGCTAAAATTATTGTTTTTATCGGATATTGGGTCGGGTGTGCTGTTAATAACTGCGGGTGCGGGTTTATCAAACAGGACCCGTGCAGGACTTTGTGGTGTACTGCTTACCCCCAGGTAAGTTTTAATGTGGTGCATTTGCGGTGTTGTGGGAAGTTTGGTTTGAGTTAACTACAGTTATGCGTTTTAGTGCGATGTCTACAGGGTGCCCACCTGTGCGTGCGTCATGGCAGCACAATAGCCGGGTCGGAGCACCAGCTGTTAATCTACCAACTAAAGGAGCTACTATATGACTTTGGTGTGTTTGTTTTGAATTTGTTTTGTCTTTAATTTGTATTTTTATTTGTAAAATTGATTATTTTGTTCATTTGAGTATTGCGAGTTTCCTTGTTTTGTTATATTTGTTTAGTACATTGATTCTGACTATTCTGTTTATTTGTTTATTTATGTTGGTGTTTGTTCCGTTTGTCTTCTAATGTGATTTTTCTCTTTTTTTTCCCCCTCTTTTTTTGTATTTTGCAAGAGCCGAGTGTTTCTTGGAAGCGGGTTGGTTCTGGGTTGCCAAGGCTTCACTTTAATAAGGGTTGTCATTATTGCTGTGTCACTATTTTTGGTCATTATTTGCAGTGGTTTTTGTGGATGTGATTCTGATTGGCGGGATTTTTCTTTTAGCCTTCTTCTCATAAAGGAAGCCTCAGCCCCTGCATCGATTTAATTTCTTTCTTTTCCTTTTTTTTCATTCGACCAAGACAATTTTGAGGGGGGAAAATATTTTTGTAAAATATTTTAACTTTAATAAAAGATTTGTCTAAACGGAAACTCACGCCTCTTGCCACTTCTAAGTGGAACTTATTTGTGTGTTTTGATTCTTTGGTAATTCCCCTGTTATTTTGGGGTGGCATAGCCACTACAAACCAGAGTTTAGGTGCCAAATATGAGAAGGATCTACCGCCTGTGGTTGATTTTGATATTCTAGGTATTATCAATTGGCCTGAATTCTGAGATCGCAATAGACGGAAGGACTATAAATGCATTAAGAGCTCGCTCAGATAAGATGGGGAGCTAAACCATTTAGTGCTTTGTAAGTAATTAGCAAGATTTCAAAATCTATATGATGTTTAATAGGGAGCCAATGCAGTGTTGACAGAACCAGGCTATATGTCGTAGTTTAGATATATTTTTAAGATGGAAGAATGCGGTTTTACAATGCTAGAAACTGCTTTCAAATGAAAGATAGGTATCAAAGAGCACACCCTCTTTACTTAACAGCTTTCTCCACTGCACTACATTGTGTCCTGGAGCAATGTTCTTCCATTGAGTGCTACTTGCTGAACCACGATTGTATCTCTCAGCATTCTTGACTGATGTTTTCCAGTACACATCAAACACCGCATCTGTCTGCTTACTGTTTCTTCCTTCGTGCAATGTTAGGTTCAGCACAGAACCAGCAATCTCTCCAAAAGTCTTGCCATCACCTTTTAGTTTCTGAACAAAGCTCATTCCATCAATGATCCATGCAGTGTTCTCTAGTATCTTCAACTGATGAAGCTGATTTCTCTAACTCTCTTGCAAGAGCAGCCTTATTAGTTTTCCGCAATGAGCCATCTGGACTTGAGAGTGCTCAAGGCAATGGACAACTCTTTCTTCTGTGCTTGTTTTACTCTAGCACTTGATGCACATCTTGATGCTTGAGAATGTCTTCAGATTCTGTTTTCTTGTTTTGTCATGGAACTTGGTTGCAGGGGACTCTTTTTCTAAACGTTTACTTCTGAACGTCTCATATGCCTGCTCTCCAGCCTGGTGAGCTTGCAGCAGATCACTGGCTATGTCTGGTGACACAGCCATTCCTGTGGAAAGACTAATGATATCAGACTGATCTGGACCTAGAGGGTTTACCTAGCTTCTCTCCATAAGTTCTAAAAAGGCATTTACATCTGCCATATCCATCTCTATCCTGGGCTTCTGTAAATCTTTGACTGAAACACTCTGTAGACTCATTCTTTGTCATGTTCCTGAGTTGCCTCAGATATTGACTTCTGTTTTCTGAAGGGAGATATTATCTGGTGACTGCTCCAGTTTTTAGTCTGAAACCCTTGGTTCCACCGGCAGTCTGGGTATCCTTGTTTACAGTCTCAATCTGAATAAGTTGCGAAGTGCTTGTAGCCTCCAAGAGTAACACACATCAAAATAAACAGCAGGATGATGCTAGTGGCTTATCTGTACAACGAAGTATGGTGGAGTAATCAGGTTTTGAAACTAGCACCAGTCATTGTTGTTGCATAATATACCATTTCATATACAGTACATACATATCTTTTAAAATTGCTAGGTCATGGATTGTCCCACCATCATGGTTCTGATATCACTAGGTTACAGACAGTAGTGTCTATCCATATCTGAAAAGATATCCCCCCTAACATCAATATCTTTTGAGATCGATATACAAATAAAACAATTTAATATGAAGGCTAATATAAAACGTATACAAATGTCAAATTATGGCAGATCTGGATAGCCCTGACTGTCCTGAAAAAATTAACATATAGCATGTATGGCTACCTCCTACAGTAGACTTCATACAAACCTGCTGTGCAGATACTGTAGGACGATAATGGCAAAAATAATGATTGTCCCAAAAGATTAGTAAAGCTACCCATTTTTCAAAGTACTTATATGGACTCTACAAACAAACTGGTACCAAAGAGATTTTAGGTGGTACCAAAGTCTGGCTTGGCCCATGGACTATGTACCATATTACTAGAGAGAAGAGCGGCACACAATCTCTTTTCAAGAAGTCAGGTCTGGCCCAAAAACTTTTCCAATTGTCTATGAACCCTATATATTATTCTGCGGACACCACTTAGCAGACTATCATCAATCAATGGCTGGATGTCTAAGTATCTCATCACTCCGACGAACAGGAAGGGGACCAGAACAAATTAGAGTGTCTGACATTGTACTTGCGAGTTCACACACCTCTCTAATGTTAATTTTAGCGACCTCCAACTGGCGAAGTCGAACATCATTACTGCTGACGTGAATAATAATCTTAAGAGTATTTACGATTAGCATTAGCAAGCACTTTTAAATTTGTCGCATCCAAAACAGTATCTAAAGCCCTTACATTCTTAGTATCCTCGATTAAAGTTTGAATGCGTGTCTCTAATTCTGAGATTTTTCTCTGTCAGCCTGACTATTTCCCTGCATTTATGACATGCGAATCCCTTGTCACTGACCGAGAAAGCTATACTATGCATGTGACAGGCAGAGCAAGTAACAACAAAAGGAGAGGATGACATGACTCACCGTGTTTGTAGACTGATCCGACTTACCACAGTTGTTTGATGGATTCATAGAAAAAGGAGCGCAAAAGAGAAGACGTAGGCACAGATAAGTTAACAGGCTAGCAAAATGCTAATGCGTTGTGATAGCGATCTAGATTAAAAGATTAAAAAGCTAGCGACGTCAGATGAATGTGATAGGCAATATTAGACAATGATGATGTACTACTAATAGTACAATTAGTTTTATTAGTAATTAGTACATCTATGATGTACTGATGCCCACATTTTCGAGGCAGCAAGTGACCAGTCAGTTCTTGAATTTCATGCTGGATGCAAAAAAAAAAAAAAAAAAAAAAAAAAAAAAAAAAAGGGCAAGCAAAAAGATCTGAGTTATTATGAGGTTTTATTAACAAAGTTCAGGAGGAGCATGTTCAGATAATCAAACCAATCAGCACATGAAATTTTAAAGCCTGAATTACTTTCTACCACTGAACACAAAATGAGTTGCAGCAGAATGTACACAACGAAAATGAATGGAGACTCATTGAATTTGGAACTGCCCTATCATTTCACGCCAGTTATTCTCCACCTCCTATGAGGATGCGTTAAAGCAGACACAAGAGCTTGATTTTGAACAGTGTTTACTGTAACAATCACTTTTTTTAATGAACCATTGAACTAGGCATATTTGACAATAAACAGAGGTGCTTATTGTACCAACAGCTCTTTTCGTGCCAGTTATTCTTCAGCCCCTTTTTTTAATGGACCCTTGAATGCATTACTTGTTACACTATCTGCCCATTTCATGTCTCTTATTCTCCACCTCCTTTAAGGGTGTGTTACTGCTCTAACAAAGTCCAAATGTTGGACAATTTTTACTGTACCAATCTTTTTTTTTTTTTTTTTTAATGGACCCAAGAACTTGTCATATTAAACATTACAATACATTGTATCGGTGTTCACTACAGCAATTGAAAATAACTTATTGCATGTATCTATGATGTACTGATGCCCACATATTCAAAGAACCATAAAAAAGATTTGGATTTTGTTAGTATGAAGCCCTTATGTCCTCTGTAATGCACCCTCAAATAGGGCGGAGAATAACAGGCGCAAAATGGGCTGATTGTGCAACAGGTGACTCGTTATGTATTGTGTAATATGCCAACAAGTTAAACAAGTAGCTGTCTGCCAACTTCCTAATGTCACCAAGGCCATATACATTTTAACTAGGGTTATGCGATATTATCAAAAAAAAAATTGTTTTGATATCTTCTGGGATTTTGTCGATAACGATGATGATATTTTGCTGAGTGTGTTATTGCGCTGGTACTTTGGCAGGTTTAGGGCTGCCAGCTGACTCCTTAAGTTTGTTTTGTTCTTCATATTCTGTGCGGTGGCTAGTTCACAGCAAAAATTAAATTTTTAAACTGATTTTTACCTTTTATCTGCATTTTTACCTTCATAATTTTTCTTACCTAATTAAATGTAGCCTCTGCATAATTTATTATGTCACATTATTACATTTAAGCAATAAATTAGAATAATAAGACACTAGGCTGTTACCAATCAAATTAAATCAGTATCAACTAAATCTGTCTTTGCAATGCAGAGGAAACACAGAAGCTGCATTAGATGTATTTGACTTTCTTATTGAGTGAGTCATTGAATCATTCATTAAACCGATTTGTTCGGTTTGGCTGTGGCTTTGTTTGGAATTTTTTTCGTCTGCAAAATAGAGTGAAACAGGCAATATTGTGTCTAAAATTTAAGTCACTTAATATTAACTCCTTGTTTAAACTGTTGTACAAAATCAGTATAGTATTTGCTGATATTTGGGGGGAAAACGGGACACTTTCTGTGATTGCTTAACTAAATCATGTGATATAAATATAGCCTAAAATACAAATACTCAATGGGACATTTTTACTGCATTTTAATAGAGGCTCTGTCCCAAATGGCACACTTCGTATGCACTTACAGTCTTGTGGACTTACGGGCTTATGGACTAACAATGGCTGCCGGGTCCATGAAGCCGCAGGGTGTCCCATTTGTCATTTTAGATTCCAGAAGGGTGCTTGCGGTCAATATGTGCCACACACCCCTGATTTTAGCACATAAAGACTTTGTCATTTAGATATCATAATTTAGAGACTTTTGTTTCCTGAACATTGTCTCTTCCCTGGACTAACAAACTATTACATACAAAACACTCCAAACCATTAAAGAGACATTTGATTGATGTCAAACTAAAGGCAAATTGATATACTACAGATAACACCTGTTAAGCTTTGGTTTTTAAACTAGATTAGATTTCATTCTACAAAAGCATTTATTGTTAATTATATAATTAAATAAGGTTTGTTTGAGAGAAACCTGGCAAAAACCAGACAATTACATTATTTTAAATGAGTCTACCAACAAGGTTATTACAAAAAACACAAACCTCCTGAAAGACAGAGGAGGAAGTGTCATTGCAATTTATAGTTATATTAAAATATGTATTAAAAATATATCTAAATTACGACATATGCTCTCGATGACAAATGCGGAACAGTTAGTTCATGCGTTCATGACTTCAAGGCTAGTTCTTACTAGAACTAGGAAGTATGACCATATTAGCCCAGTTCTGTCAACACTGCATTGGCTTCCTATTAAACATCGTATAGATTTTAAAATCTTGCTAATTACCTACAAAGCACTAAATGGTTTAGCTGCCCAGTACCTGAGCGAGCTATTAATGCATTATAGTCCTTCGCGTCTATTGCGATCTCAGAATTCAGGCCAGTTGATAATACCTAGAATATCAAAATCAACCGCAGGTGGTAGATCCTTCTCCTATTTGGCACCTAAACTCTGGAACAATCTTCCTAGCATTGTTCGGGAAGCAGACACACTCAGTTTAAATCTAAACTAAAAACACATCTCTTTAACCTGGCATACACATAACACATTATCAATTTATTTTTTCAAATCCGTTAAAGGATTAATAGGCTGCATAAATTAGGTCAGCCGGAACCGGGAACACTTCCAATAACACCAGATGTACTCGTTACATCAGAAGAAGAATGGCATCTACGCTAATATTAGTCTTTCTGTTTATCCTGAGGTTTACCGTAGTCAACCGGATCCGGGCCACATCTAGGTGAGACCAAGGACATGCGCCTTGACACGACCACAACGCAGCCCTGAAGTATCAGCAGAGATTGAGTCAACTAGATCATCTACTGTGAAGGCCTCATCAACATGACAACCAGTGGCGCATCTCCTCAACAACCGTCCATACCGGTGTCGTGAATACGATCCTCAGCTGGATGGAACTGAATTAAATACTCTGAATGTTGCGATCCTATCTGACTTATGATAGCAACCTGAGTCGTAACAAAGCACTGTTTGCCAGAGGAGAACTGGCCCCCCGACTAAGCCTGGTTTCTCCCAAGGTTTTTTTCTCCATTTTAACACCTGTTTGCCACCTGATGTCACCTGTTGGAGTTTGGGTTCCTTGCCGCTGTCGCCTTTGGCTTGCTTAGTTGGGGACACTTGACAATTGACATTTGATATTCAACAGTGCTTTGATCTGCCTGCATTGACACTATTCTTTAAGAGCTGCTGTGCAGCCAAAATAATGTACCAGTTATCACTGTAAAGCTGCTTTGACACAATCTACATTGTAAAAAGCGCTATATAAATTAAGGTAAGGTATAGCAATCTTTTAGTGCTTTTGTGTTACTGCACATGTCCACAGTCTGTATTTGGATTAATATAAACATTTAGATGCACTGATTAACATACTTGCAGGGGAAATATGAGTTTGGGGTTGATTGTTGTAGCAGTATTTTTCTGTAAAATATATTTGTTGATATACAAACACACAACACTGAACTGATAAAACAAACTACTATGACTCCTCCTGTCTGAATTGTCAGCAGCAAATACAAGAATATTCTGCCCTGTAGCAACAATTATTTTCCTGAATGTACACATAAGAAGAGTGACATGTTTATGGTTTTAATGGCATGGAACAGACATAAACACACTTTTGCTTTGATAAACACACATGGATGCATGTCCTCAAGTAAAGCCTTGGGACAATAAAAGACCAGTATAAAAGACAGAAGTGTTCAACATTCATCATTTAACGTTTTTAAAACAACTGTAGACAACTAAACCTTGAACAAACTAGTTTACTCAAATATCTGCAAAAACTGTGGAAGCACTAAGGGGAAAAAATAATTATTTTAAGGATTATTTAGGACCATACAAGCAGTTGGAATTATTTCCTCATCTGCGCTGCCGTCTTGACCCCTTGAATGGATCAAACTCATCCTGAAAGGAGAAAAAAATGGTAAAGATAAATTTGTGAACAAATCCCCCCCCCCCCAAAAAAAAAAAAAAAAAAAAATCAGTGCACGTTAACTTTACCTCGTCGTCGTCGTCATCAAAGCATACTCCTTTCAAAGACTGGCTCTGACTCTGGGAGCCTGTCTTACTGGTGCTTAATGAAGTCAGCCTATTGGTTAAGCAAAGACGGAAATTATAATGCTCGCAGACAATACAATTTAACAGGTTTTCTGGATTCAGTTAAGTAGAGAAACCCTAAGACTGCAAAGTTAAATACTGTAAACTGTTAAAGGGTTAGTTCACCCCAAAATTACTCACCCCCGTGTTGTTCCACACCTTCGTTCATCTTCAGAACACAAATCAATATATTTTTGATGAAATCCGAGAGGTATATGACTCGTCCATAGACAGCAATTTAACTGACACTTTCAAGGTCCAGAAAGGTACTAAAGACATCATTAAAACAGTCGACGTGACTGCAGTGGTTTAACTTAATTTTATAAAGTGACGTTAATAATGTGTGCACAAAAACAAAAAGATAATGACTTCAAGAATTCAACAATCTCTTCTTTTCCCTGTCATTATCCTTATGTAGTTATTATGTAGCAGTAAGCATAGTGAAGGCTTCCGTGTTTATGTCCGAATGCCGGCTCAGTATTGGCCAAAGCTGATCACGTGAGCACCATGACGCATGTGTGTGATGCGGACGCAGGAGCCGGCCAATAATGAGTCTGTGTTCTGATGTAGAACCTGGGAGCGCTGGACGTAAACAATGTATGAGAATGACACAGAAGAGAAGAGATTGCTAAATAAATCTAATTAAGATTCTGTAGGCTACCTTATTACTTTAAGTTTGTATTTTGCAAATACTGTAGATGCCGATCAATAAAGTTTTGACTTTGACTGTATTTCTGTATACTGTATTCTGTATAGTCTATAGACTACAGTAACTTAAATGAGCGTCTGTTTTCACTTGTAGCCCCTCGTGCCCGTGACAGCATTTGAATAAAGTAAAAATTTAAAAAAAAAAAAAGTGTTACTATTAGCCTTTGTTAAAGGAATATTTTGTTTATTATTTGTATATAGCCTATATATAAGTTTATTTTTGTAGGTACACAGGAATTTTACAGGAAGTTCATGTATGGGAATTTAATATATAGGCTATATTTCATTTTTATTTAGGTTTAATAGGCATAATAATAATAATAATAATAATAATAATAATAATAATAGTAAATAAACACACGAACAGTGAATGGATTAAAAAGGCTTGAGACGGAATGGATAAAAATGTTTTATTGTAGGCCTATATTATTTTATGTTCTGACATAGGCTATCCTTTTATTGTTATTGATAATAACTAACTTCATTTGAATGCTGTCTAGGCAACATCGCGCTCAATACAATATAATATGCAATATGTTAATCATTTCTTAATTCTGCGCTTTTTCTTAATTAAAAATAAATATTATTATAGTCTTATCAATTTTTGATAATTCCAGGTTGCTATGGATATAAGGATGTCGTTACCTCAACAAAATGATCTCGTGGCCACGACTTATCATGTTCCCACGAGTTTATATGTCGTGGCCATGACAAACTAAGTGAACCAAACATGTCCCCTCCCGGTCACCGTACTTTAGTACCTTTCTGGACCTTGAAAGTGTCGGTGAAATGGCTGTCTATGGACGAGTCATATACCTATCGGATTTCATTAAAAATATCCTAATTTGTGTTCCGAAGATGAACGAATGTCTTACGGGTGTGGAACGACATGAGGGTGAGTAATTAATGACAATTTTCATTTTTGGGTGAACTAACCCTTTAACAGTTTACAGTATTCAACTTTTCAGTCTTAGGGTTTCTCTACTTAACTGAATCCAGAAAACCTGTCTATACAGATGTGAATAACTTGTGCTGTTAAATTGTATTGTCTGCAAGCATTATACAAGTGTTTAAGGGAAGATAACAGTTTAATAAAGGTTTTTCTATTGCCAGGTTGCGTAATATCAAAGCTCTTTTCAATCTATAAAAAACAAAACTAATACTTTTCGCAATACTTGACACAGTTTTTAGTCATACAAATAATCGACAAATGAGCCAAGCCCAACTCATTTGTTAAACATTTATTTCTTCACTCTTTTATCAGTCTCCGATACATCAGAGCAAACTTCATCCATGCCAGTTAACCTGAATGATTTGGCAGAGCAAGACTAAAGAGCAAAGCAAATGTAAACCACTTACTTTTGTTTTGACCTAGAACATTTGAAAAATGAAACATTCTCATCTGAGTCACTGTCCTCTATGGTTATCTGATCACAGAGAAAGAAAAAAAAGAATACATAAAAGTCAAAATGAAATCAAGTTACATATCACAGAACAGGAAGACCACTTTCCCATCCTAAATTTTGTGAAGGACCTATGCAGTCTCTTCTCTTGTAAAAAAATCTCTTCACAGAAATGGGTACCTGTAGCTACATACACTATCCAAATATAGTTATGATTGCAGATAACTATTTTATGAAAATTGTTATAATTGCATATTTTTTTCTGAATGTGGTGAACTAAATTCTGTCATTTGCGCACCCTCATGTCATTCCGAAGCTGTATGACTGTATGAAAAGAAAAAAACCTCCATAACAAAAGATGATATTTCGAAGAATGTTGGTAACCAAACTGTAAAACTGCATTTTTCCAACTTAAAAATATAACTAAATTATGACATATGCTCTCAATGACATATGCAGAAAAGTATATGCAAATGCAAAGAAGAATATAAAAGTATGGTATTTAGGGTTAAAGGCACCCCTGCTGTTGGGGCTAAATGCACAATAATTAACATGATAATAAAAAGCTGGCTAACTTCCATGTATTAACATGACATGGTTAGATTCAGATGGTAAATATCATTAGGCTGGGTGTCCACCTTAGAGATAATCACCATATTTATAATGAAACCATCATATGTAAAAATATGATAATGATCATTTCATATAATAAAATATTTGTTACTACTGTACAGGTATATTTAATTATTAAGGGATCTCATTCAATGAATGCTTTCAGAATTTTTACTTTTTAAAATGATTTTGTTTCTGTATTTTTAAAATGAACATTTTAAATGACAGTGTATTTACTGAACAAAAATTAATTATTTTATTTATGAAAATGAACCGAAAATAGTAAAAACTTGGCTAAAGTGATTGTTTTGAACAAGTATTAACTAATAAAAATAATAAAAAATATATTATTTAAACTTAAGTATTTGTATCAACAATACTTTGTGCCTTTTGCCCCATGCTGGTGAGCCTTTTACCTCGTGTGCAGTAAAAGACCCCCCTCGCCACCTCATACAACCACTTTTGATTTATTTTTTTTCCTCTACACAAAATCGGTTGTTCCATCAATGTTCAATAAAAACATTTTTTTCTGCAATCATACTATGGGAGTAGTGAAAAGCACATTTTTCTTAAGGTGTGCCTTTAGCCCCGTTGTACCCTACGTTATACCTCCTCAGCATACAACTTCGATGTGTTTCCACGAGAGGTCCTCTGGGTTGAAGCCTGGAAGGCTGTAAATAGAAGAAGGAAAAAAAACAAAAAAGTCAAGTCATCTTCATTTATATAGTGCTTTTTACAATACAGATTGTTTTTTTTACAAAGCAGCTTCACAGTGATAATAGGAAAATTAATGATTAATGAGATTGTTTTGGCTTTACGGCAGCTCTAGGAAAAGTTATCATTAAACTAAAGTAAGTTTTTGATGGAATCACTTCCATTGTAATAATCATTAATTATTCAACAATTCAAAAATCATTAAACTCAGGGGCCGCTTACATGACACCTTTTTAACTGAAAACAGAAGACTTTTAATGTGTTCTTTAAATGCGTAAAACACCCAAAGCTGCAGTTTAGACCTTCCATTTCACATCATTTAAAATAAACCTTGAAGCTATCACCGGAATGAAACGGAGAATAAAAGAAACCAAATGATTCTAAGTTTAAGTTATGGGAACCACAACAGAAGGATTGGTTAAAAGAATGGCTCAATGACTCAAAGACAACGTATTCACTGGACTCTCACATGAAAACTTGGAGGTTAGGGAGATTAAAAAGACACTAAGGGTGGTGGTTGTTGTGATTTTAAGTGCACCAGCTGAGGTGCCAAAAGAGTTACTTACACTCTTTACTGTGTAATTGGTTTGAACTTCAACACCACTTGCTTGTGTGTGTTCAAGTGTCATGTGTTATCTTACCATCCATTATTGACTTGGTTTTTAGCGGACTTGAGAAAGATCCTTTTTGTCCACGTCCCCCCCGCCCCGACTTTGAGGCAGCACCTGGACACATTGAAACAGACATTGCAGGCAGGGTTTGAAATGAATTCCCCCAACCCATCAAATGCAAATCAGCCCATTGTGTAATACTAGCCAATTTAGTGGGTTATGATTTATAAATTATGTCCTCCAACCAGGAGTTTTCAAGATTATCAAAACAAAGTGTAAAGAGGGTCGCACACTGGATGAGAAGCGTCATACCTTTAAAATTCGAAGACGTTGTTTTCTTAGTGTACAACCTGGGTACTGGCATGCGATACCTGTGAGATGTCTGAGGCATGGCCTCTTTTTTTGAATGGATGTCAATAGAGAAAAGGCTTCAGTACACATTTCATTACGCTGACTTTTGTGAGGAAACAGCTGATCACTATGAATTGACAGCCTGTCCACTTATCTACAATGTGTTTACAATTAAACATTAATTTTGGAGTGAGCTATATGTCTAAATTACAATAAAATAAATGCTGTTTTCAGCAGTCACAGAATTTTGTTTTTATTTCTATTTTATAATTTATTTTCATGGTATGCAAAAACTGAAAGCCATTCAATAAATTCAGAATCATATTTACACTTCAGTGGTAACACTTTACAATAAGGTACATTAGTTAACATTAGTTATCTATTTTAGTTAACATCAACTAATACATAATTAAAATCAAACGTTGTTTCTGATCTAACATGAACTAAAAAATATATGATGACCTGTATTTTTATTAACGAACAAGTTAACTAATGAAACCATAATGTAAAGTTACAGATTTAATAATAAATCTATTAAAATCTAAGCAGTGATTTTGATAATCTGGTATACTTCTGATATTTTTGTTTTGGCTAGTAGAAGTTCTGAATGGTTGTTTTTTTATACATTTAGTAGCCAAATTGGCTGGCCAGTTAAAAAGTTAATTTCAAGACAAACTTTGATCGTTACTAATAAGGCAAATAGGTTATGACATAGGCTATGCTGTATGAAACCCACAGTACACATCACTTAGAGATTCTGAGGAAACCAGCTAGAGAACAAGAGAAGAAATGCAGAGATTGTGTGTGTGTGTGTGTATGCTTTGGATTAAGAGTGTGAGGTCGTTGAGTGCTTGCGGAAAAGGTGTGTCTCCAGCTGCTTCTTAAAAGAGATGATGTTCACAGCAGTTCGGGTGCAGGTCGGCAGCTCATTCCACCAGAAAAGAAGAGGTTTTGAAGAGTGACTTTTTGCCCTGTTGTGAGGGGACAACAAGATATCGCTCATTTGGTGCCCTGAGCTGGTGGGATGGAGCATACATTTGTAATAGTGGGTTGAGGTAATTGGGAGCTGTTCCAGTGGTAGCCCTGAAAGCCAATGTTAACTTTAAATTTGATTCTGGCCACAACTGGGAGCCATTGGAGTGAGATCGGGAGGGGTGTGATGTGGGTTCTCTTAGGCTGATTAGACGAGCAGCCGCATTTTGGATCATCTGCAGAGGCTTAGTCGTGCTGGTTGAAAGGCCTGCTAGTAGAGCACTGCAGTAGTCCAGTCCTGAAATTACAAGCGATTGGATGAGTAGCTGTGTTGCGTATTCTGACAGGAAGGGTCTTATTTTTTTCTTTCTGGTGTTGTAGAGCATTGTAGAGCACCGTTGTTGAGATGTAGGTGGAAAAGGTCAGCTGGTCATCAAACCCCAGGTTCCTTGCTGTCCTGGTTGATCTTAGTATTGTGGACCCCAGTTGCTCAGTGATGTTGTGGTCAACTGATGGGTTTGCAGGGATTACAATGAGCTCTATCTTCGCAAGGTTGAGCTGCAGATGATGCTCCTTTATCTAAGTAGAGATGTCTGTATCAGCTCGTATCTTTGCCTACTTTTCAGTGTTGTCATCAGGTGAAAGCGGTGTATCATCTGCATAGCAGTGGTAGGAGAATCTATGTGCATTTATGGTCATGCCCAAGGAAGTTGTGTATATGGAAAAAAAAAAAAAAAGAAAAGAGGAACAAACACTGAACCTTGAGGCACACCGGTGATTAGCTGATGTGACTCAGACACCCCTCTTCTCCATGAAAGATCTGCTAGTGAGGTATGACTGAACTCAATGAAGTACGGTTCCTGTGATACTCAAGTCAGAGAGGGTGGCCAGGAGGATCTAGTGGTTGACTGTGTCAAAGGCCACAGAAAGGTCAATAGAATAAGAACAGATGACTTTGCAGAACCTCTTCATCTGGCAAGAGCGAATTCAATGGTCAGTAGGGTGGTGTCTGTGGAGTGTCCACTTTTGAAGCCAGATAGGTTGTCATCAAGTAGGTCATTCTGTGAAAGAAAAGCAGAGAGCTGATCGAACATTACTCTTTCAAATGTTTTTGAGAGAAAAGGCAGATGAGAGGCTGGTCTGTAGTTTTCAGCTGCTGTGGGGTTGTGTTGGCTTTTTGAGGAGTGGAGTTATCTGAGCCTGCTTGAATGTGGTGGGAAAGTTTCCAGTAGTTAGAGACGTGTTGATGTGAATGAGAGGGGATTGGATCTAAGGGACAGGTTGTAGGACGGCTGGTACAGAGAACTTGAGACCTTGTTCTCTATAAGGGGAGAGTGGGTGTGGGTGAATGGAGTAGAGAACTAGCTGCTGATGGTTACTAGCTTATCAGTGAAGTAGGTGGCAAAGACATCAGCAGTCAGAGAAGAAGTGGGAGGAGTTGGAGGAGTGCAGAGAAGAGAGGAGGATGTTCTGAATAGTCTCTGGGTATCTGAGGCATTGCTGATTTTGTTTTGGTAGTAGGATATATTTGCAGCAGTAATGCTAGAGGAGAAAGAGGACAGGAGAGAATGGTACTTGCTCAGGTCGGCAGGGTGTTTAGTCTTTCACCATTTCTTCCCAGCATTCTGAGCTTGGTTTGATGGTCATGAAGAGCATCTGTCAAGAGGCTGGAGGGTGTTGCACATGCTGGTCTGGAGGTGAGAGGATAGATATCATCAAGGCAGGATGGTAGTGTGGAGCACTCAAGGAATGTCTGTTGCCTCATTGGCATCAAGAGAAGTGGTTAGTTGGGGAAAGGATGCCGAGACCACAGAGGAAAAGCGTGTAGGGCAGAGAGAGTGGAGGTTGCGAAGAAATGAGATCAGAGGAGGGGTCAGTTGTGAACAAAGGCAAACTGACAGAGAATCAGAAAATGAAGCGGTCTGAGAGATGTAGTGGAGTAACAAGATGGTTGTCAGTGGTGCAGTGTTATGATTCTTTGCCCACTTTGTGTGTTGCAGGAGTGTGCTGTTTCGTGAGGTAAAATAAAGCCAGAAAAGTAAGGAAGTCAGTCACTTGAGGTTTGTCTAAGTGGATGTTGAAGTCACTGAGAATTACAAATGAAGTGCCGTCCTCCGGAAAAGAGGAAACTCTTACAGGAACTGTTAACCTGGTAAATGGCAACAAGATTAAGTTGAACTGGATTAGTTACTGGAACAGTTCCTTATTTTTTATCGAGACGGTCTAAGAAAAAATATCAAGAATTTTCAAGGATATTTAAAATGTAAGCACATTTCAAACCTTGAAAAACCAACAGTTAAATTTTTTTCCAAACTTTCAAAAAAGAAAGGCATGGGTTGGCCTCTGGGGACCAGGGCAGAGACTTGGGTTTGGATTTAAGGAGGGAGGTTAACGAAGCAGTGATGGTTACGAGCTATAGTTATGGATGAACCATCGGTAGAAGCTGGTGGAGACCTGCATGGGTTTGCTCTCTGATTCTGGAGAGCTGATGGTTGAGTAGTGGATGCTGCAGACTATCCTTAAGACAGGCTTTCATTTGATGCGAGGCTCAGATGCAGAATTTGATGAAGCGAAGATAATTTATTCCACCCACTTGGCGCTCTAGAGTGCGAAGACCTAAAAGCATAATCAGGAATAGTACTTTTTCCTTGCTTAAAATTATAAAGCTGTTCACTTTCTGAAGAGTCCCCTGCAGGATGGCCAAAGACTTGGCGGAAATGGAAGATGGGAGAAGTTATCGAGCGACTGGGTGGCTGGTCTGACTTCGTGCCAAATTGTCTCGGCCCATAGTGCTCTCTCTCTGTGAGTAGAGATGAATGAATGAGATCTTGGCAGGTTTGGTGGGAAAGTGATGTGGCTACATCTTTTGTGTGTGGGAACATTGAAGCAGAAAGCAACTGCAGTCCACTGCCAAGTCTGAGTAGGGAGCTGGCTTGACCATGGGAGTGGCTGTGAGATGGGAGGAGAAGCAGAGCTTATGGGAGTGACAGTTGAGATGGATGTGGATCTTTATGTAGTGAGTGGACTGAATTTTTTTTTTATTGTTTTTCCACATTATCGGCTCGTATCTTAAAATGGAACGTTGCAACTTACGACTCATATCGCCAGAACGGGTCTCACACACACACACACACACACACACACACATATATATACATATATATATTACACACACACACAGTGCACATATATACAGTAAATATGAGCAAAGGCGGCTGTGAAAATAAATCTGCATTGTTTATCCTTTTGCTCTTTCATTCAACAAATTCACAAAATTCTAACCTTTCATCAAAGTAAAACAATTGAAAGTGGGGGGAAACTCGCATTATGAAATAAATGTTTTTCTCCAATACATGTTGGCCACAATTATTGGTAAAATATCTCTGAAGTATATTCCCATTCATATTTACTTTTTTTTAGCACACCAGGGTGAATAGGAGCATGAAATTTTCCAGCCATGACTTCCTGTTCCACAGGAGTACAAATATGTGTAAACACAAAGGCCAAATTCCCATCACAATGAGAAAAACCAAAGAATATAGTTCTGATGTGCAGCAAAAGATTGTTGAGCTTCACAAAATAGAAAATGGCTATAAGAAAAAAGCTAACGCATTAAAAATCCCAATTTTTCACCATCAGGGCAATAATTAAGAAGTTCCAATCAACTAAAAATGTTACAAATCTGCCTGGAAGAGGATGTGTGTCTAAATCGCCCTAATGCGCGGTGAGGAGGAAAGTTTGAGTGGACAAAGACTCTCCAAGGATCACAGCTGGAGAATTGCAGAGATAAGTTGAGTCTTGAGTCTCAGAAAGCCTAAAAAAAAAAAAAAAAAAAAAAAAAGATCAAACAGCACCTACATCCCCACAAGTTATTCGGGAGGGTTTCAAGAAAAATCCTCTGCTCTCATCCAGAAACAATCTCCAGCATAATCAGTTGTCAGGAAAGACTGGACCTTCAAAAGGGACCTATGGTCAGATTAAAAAAAAAAAAAAAAAAAAAAAAAGAGCTTTTTGGCAGCAAACCCACTAGATGGGTTTGGTGCACACATGGATAAAAAGTACCCCATGCTCACGGTTAAATATACTGCTGGATCTTTAATGGCGTGGGCCTGTTTTTCTGCTGGAGGTCCTGGACATCTTTTTCAGATACATGACATCATGGATTCTATCAAATACAGATAAAAATCAAAACCTGACTGCTTCTGCTAGAAATATTTTAATGGGCCGTGATTGGATCTTCCATCGGGACAATGATCCAAAACAAACATCAAAACTAACACAAAAAAGTGTCACTGAGCACAAAATGAAGCTTCTGCCATGGCCGTCCCAGTCCCCTGACCTGAACCTGGTTCAGACGGAACACTGTTACTGACAGTTTCTGACATTATTAGTGCCTCCTGACTCCTGGAGAATGAGCTCTTGAAGCTCAGCTCATTTGCATTTAAAGGGACACACACTAAAACGGCGCATTTTTGCTTACCCCCAAAAAGTGGCAATTTGAACATGCTATAAAAAATTATCTGTGGGGTATTTTGAGCTAAAACTTAACATACACACTCTGGGGACATTAGAGACTTATTTTAAATCTGGTCCATAATAGGTGCCTTTTTAAGGTTTGAAATTATTGAAATACCCAAACCTTTTAACTACAAAGGGATTTTTGGCTTGGATGTGTCTTCACAATTTAGGTTTTGTGATCTATACAGATATCAAAGAAATTGTTTCTGTCTCTGCGAATATGTAGATACCTCTCGCTCTTCCTCTTTTGCTAGTACCAAGATCTCGTCCTCCTCTGGAGCCACGCCCCCTTCCACTGATCGGAGGAACAGATGTGGACTCTTCATCAGACTCCATATCAATGTCAGCTGGCTCATCTGATAGGTTGAGTTCATCGTCTCTCAAAGTTTTATTACGAGCTTTTGCACGGATTATAGCCTGAAACAGAATGAATGGCATGTATGGGATTAAATTCCCGCCAATAGTATTGCGGTCACGGATCAAAAAATAATAAGCGTGAATCAAAAATTTAAAAACAAATGTAAAAATATATAGCACAAACTTAAAAAAATGATCAGAATGGCAAAGAACGTGGTCACAGATCAAAATATAATAAGCGTGAATTGAAAAATTAAAAGCGCATTTAAAAAAATAAGCATGAATCAAAACTTTAAACATTAAAAATGATATTGCACAAATCTTAAACTTGTGTCCTTAAAAGTTGTTTTCCTTGCTTTTATTACTCTGTACTTTGTGCTCTTTTACATTTTCTGCTCATATTTTACTATTTTGTACGCTTGTGCTGTTTTTCTCTTTGCTCTTCTGTCCACATTCTGCTCTTGTGTTTCCAAATGTTGCAGTTTGAGTTTCATATAAATAAGGGAGGGCTTAAGCGTCACCATTGGTCCACTAGTTCTAGATTGACAGCTCCTCCTCTAGCCAATCAATCGAAGAGAGGGAGATGACATCACTTCAATATGATAGCTACTGATGCTCACACTCATACAGGGGAAGATAACAGTTTAATTTGAAACTTTACAAGGAATTTTTAAACTGTAAAATTATCTGTACTATGGACAAAGAATTACTCTTTTTGAGATACACGAGATACTCTTTTTATTGTGCAGTCTTGTTATGATAAACTTTATGTTCATAATATATGGTATTTGGTGTTAAAATATTACTTGGCTCATGATGCTAATATGCTAAGGCTACTGTAGCTAATATACTTCATAACTGTTGTTGTTAAACGATCATAGGTATCGGGAATTCATTAACGAAACTGCTGTGTCCCTCGGAGACTCCGTTCATCAAAACATTAATTTACAACAGCTCAATAAACATTTGAAATCGCTCTAATATTGGGGAAAACACTCTTGCTGGTGTGATAGGCTATTGCTTAACTTTATAATTTTATAATCTCGGTGCTGATAATTCATAAATACCAACACCCTTGTCAATGACATACTGTATAGTCTATACAGTCTATAAATCTGTTTACAGGAAAACAATACATTACAAAATATGCAGACAGTTAACAATTATGAGCAATATACGATGATCTAAACCAGTGGTTCCCAAACTGGTGGAGTACCCCCTGAGGCATTTACCATCCTTCTTTCGTTGTAAAATAGAACAAATACTGACAATACTGTGAAGAACATCACTTTTTATTTGTTGAACTGTTGTATAAAATCAGTGTCACATTTGCAATCGTGTGGATATTTAGATTTGCATTCTTGCTCGTATCAACGTTAAAAACAAGAACTCACAAAAGGTATGTTTTGTATCAAGAGTTTAAATCCTAAATTGATCTCTATGCTCCTCCTGTGCCAGGCTATTTTTGTTCTTCATGCCAGTAAGTGCTAAATCTACAGGTACATTGTCGAAAAAGGCAGTAATATAGTGCAGTTTGCTCAGGCAGCAGACTCTGCACGCAACCTATAGGCACCCGTATGCACGCTGCTTATGTGGAAATGAATGCAGTCAGTTTTGACCACAAAATATGTGGTATTTTGATTGGATGTCATGTATTTACGGCATTGTGCTTGTTAGAAATACATGCTCTGTTTTAATGTTATTTTAAGGTGGGGAAGAATTGAATGAATGAGAAAACTCAGCATTTTGTTCGCGTACCCTCTCCGTCACCTCACGTACCCCAGTTTGGGAACCAATTGCGATGGCATATCTTACTTTAACTGTAATTCACGAGCAAATATTAGTAAGGTAGGCTTCATATGTTATATTCTCTTGTGCAAAAGACAGGAATTGAAGAGACAACAAGCAAGCATATTATTATTATTATTATTGTATGAATACTTTAAAAAACAAAAACAAAAAAAAAAACAGCAATATAACAGGTATAGACAAGCCAGGCACACAAGTGTGACGTTGTGAGACTGGCAGTAGCGTTGCCTGGTGCCAGGTCCAGTGGTAGATGCATTAAAGGTGAATAACAGAGATGGATCGTCAGACAGGCACAACTGTGACAGGTTGTCATTAGGATGGTGAATTTAACAATAAAAGATTGTCCAGGTGGATGTATATACCGGTGACAGGTTGTGTTGCAGGCAAATATACAGTATGATGGTGTCCTGCCACAGAAAGGAAGATTTTACCCCAGCTCGGAAATTGCTGTGATGGTTATCTTCCCCTGTATGAGTCTAAGCATCAGTAGCCATGAGTCGCACTGAAGTGATGTCATCTCCCTCTCTTCGATTGATTGGCTAGAGGAGGAGCTGTCAATCTAGAACTAGTGGACCAATGGTGACCTCCCTATAGTTAAGCCCTCCCTAATTTACATGAAACTCAAACTGCAACATTTGGAAACGCAAGAGCAGAACGTGGAAAGAAGAGCAAAGAGAAAAACAGCACAAGCATACAAAAGAGTAAAATATGAGCAGAAAATGTAGCACAAAGTACAGAGTAATAAAAGCAAGGAAAACAACTTTTAAGAACACAAACACAAGTTTAAGATTTGTGCAATATCATTTTTAATGTGTTTAAAGTTTTGATTCATGCTTTTTTTTAAAAAATGCGTTTCTAATTTTTTGATTCACGCTTATTATATTTTGATCCGTGACCACGTTCTTTGCCATTCTGATAATTTTGCATTATTTGTTTCATGCTTATTATTTTTTGATCCATAACCGCAATACTATTTGGCGGGAATTTAATCCCATAGGCATAAGGTAATGAATGTGAAAAAGAGTGAATGATATGTATAGTGAGCAAAAGAGATAAAAAGAGACCTCTTGAACTTCCTCATCCTCTTCTGTGGTGTTTCTCTTTGAGTCTCGAAATTGTCGAATCTAAAGACACGTGCAGGTAAACGTGACAGACCATGAACATTTAAATCACCAGTTTCATTTTGGTAAGTGGTACAGGCAATGTTGTGATGGAGTTTTTAAATCTGTGTAGTTTGCTAAACACATTTTTTTTTAGAAGCCAACAGTGGCTGCACATGCGCTGGTAAAGAACTAAAACTGGCCACCTTTTAGGCATTGGAAATTGGTTGCCTTGTTTACTTGAGGTGCTCTTCCTCTTACCTCCTCATCAATCTTCTCCTCTGTGGCTTCCACCCGTCGTTCTCTGAGGTAGCGCTGGGTTTTCTCCAGCTGGTAGTTAATGAGTTCTTCAATAGCATCTTTCTCCTCCTTATCCACAAACTCCTGCACTGCCTTTCCCATGCCTTGCTCCGTCAACAAAGACAACTGCACATTCTACACACCAATACACACCATTACATGCTGAAATATTAACGGTGGGCAGTTAACATTTCATGTTAACTATTTTAAACAAAATTATACATATAGTTTTTCCTAAACTTATTACACTCAATATGCTCATCCATCATTCTAAAAACAAACAAAAATACTTGCAGACTGCACATTATTGACAGGCGCCCTAGCTAGTGTTACCCCAAGACAAACAGTTGGTTTCAGATTATAGGGGTAGGGTAATATATTTAGTAGTGACATTTTTCTGTTCATCACAGTAGATACATTTACATGGACACATTTTTTTATTATTTGGAATTAAATCTGATTGATTATTCTGAACATATTGTTTACATGAACTTAACTTTTCCAGCATGAATGTCACCGTTGCCTTGGTTCAATGCTTTCCTCCCTAACGAGTAATGAGCAAAAAAGTCTTAACTACACAAGTCAATCTGATCAATTGTTTAAATCAGGGGTCTCCAAACGCGGTTGTGGAGGGCCACTTTCCTGCAGAGTTTAGCTCCAATCCCAATTAGACACACCTAAACCAGCACATAGAGTTGAACCCTGAATAAATGGGGCCCAGGTCAGGAAGCAGAGAGACTGGCTAAACCAACCATCTGCTAGCTGCCTCACATCACAGAAGTCAGATAATCCCAACACATAGAGACTATTTCAATCATCACATAGAGACGGTGTCTGTTCCCTGAATTAGTAAATACAAAAAAACTCCCAAACCCATTTAAGGGTAAAAATGTTTAACAAATAAAAAAAAAAAAACATAATACAGATGAACAAATGATAAACCTCAGGTTGCTGAATATTAGATTCATTTCTTCGAAAGCACTCATTGTAAATTATATGTTCACAGATTATAACCTAGATGTGCTGTATTTGACAGAAACCTGGCTAAAACCAAATGATTACATTACTTTAAATGAGTCCTCCCCTCAAGACCACCGTTATAAACACGTGCCTCGTCTAAAAGGTCTAGTGTAAGTGATAAATCCCATTTGACATTTGTACTAGCAACTATATATAAGGAACCATACAGACTTTATCAAAGAATTAGCTTATTTTCTATTGGAGTTAGTACTGGCTGCAGATAAAGTCCTAATTGTTGGTGATTTTATTATCCATGTAAATGATGAAAAAGACACATTGGGATTGACATTTACAGACATTCTAAACTCTATTGGAGTTAGACAACATGTGTCAGGACCCAACTGTTGTAATCATACTTTAAAGCTAATATTGTCACATGGAATCGATGTTGATGCAGGTGAAATTCTGCAGCAGAGCGATGACACCTGAGATTATTATCTAGTCTCGTGTATACTACATTTAGTCAAGGCTGCAAAACTGACTCTGTTACAAATATGGTAGAACTATCACTTCTACCACTAAAGACTGCTTTATAAAAAATCTTCCTGATCAGTTTCATCTCATCATACCAGATAGCTTACTTGATGCTTCAACAAAAAAATACTGACACTCGAGTCGCCAGTCGATTGCTCCTGTCTGCCTCTCCGATTGCTCATGTCTGCCTTGCTGCTTAGAGTGGTTTGCGTCTGTAACTCCGTATAGCTTCGTTTTGAATCTCTTACTTTTATTCATTGTTGCTTATATTATTAGTACCTTATATTTAATATTGCCTACCACATTAATCTGACGTCGCTAGCTTGGAATCTCTGAATCCAAATCGCTGTTACAATGCGTTTGCATCTCACTAGCTTGTTAACTTGTCATCAGTCTCTCACACGCTCCTTTTTCAACGCGTTCATCAAACAGCTGTGGTAAGTCCATTTGCCACATGTTCAGCATAGCTCTCTCTGTCAGCGACGAGAGATTTACATGTCATAAATGTAGGGAAATAGTCAGGCTGAGAATTTCAGAATTAGAGACACGCATCCAAACTTTAATCGAGGATAGTATGAATGCAAGGGCTTCAGATACTGTTTTGGATGCGACTAGCTTAGTAAACTCTGTACATTGATCGGTTCCGGCTGTAGAGCCCGTGCAGCAGGGCACTTGGGTAACGGTGAGGCGGCCTAGCCGTGGAAAAACCACTCTTCCGTTCCAGTAAGAACATCAAACAGGTTCTCCCCACTCAGTGACGCACCCACTGAGAATCCTGTTGAAAGTGCCCTAGTTATTGGCGATTCTATTACATGGAACGTGAAAATAGAGACACCAGCCACCACAGTCACATGTTTGCCGGGAGCCAGAGCACCTGACATCAAAGCAAATTTAAAAGTGCTGGCTAATGCTAATCGTAAATACTCTAAAATTATTATTTACGTAGGCACTAATAATGTTCGACTTTGCCAGTCGGAGATCACTAAAATTAACATTAAAGAGGTGTGTGAACTCACAAGTACGATGTCAGGAGAAGTAATTTGCTCTGGTCCCCTTCCTGTTCGTCGGAGTGATGAGATAGTTAGCAGATTGTCATCACTCAATGGCTGGCTGTCTAAGTGGTGTCCGCAAAATAATATAGGTTTCATAGACAATTGGAAAAGTTTTTGGGGCAGACCTGACCTGTTGAAAAGAGATGGTATTCATCCCTCTCGGGATGTTGCTGCTCTTCTCTCTAGTAATATGGCACATAGTCTTAGAGCTGAAACATGACAAACTGGGGCCCAGGTCAGGAAGCAGACAGACCGGCTAAACCGACCATCTGCTAGCTGCCTCACGTTACAGAAGTCAGATAAATCCCAACACATAGAAACTCTTACACCTAGATATTATCACATAGAGACTGTGTCTGTACCCCGAATTAGTAAAAACAAAAAACTTCCAAACCCATTTAATGGTAAAAATTTAATTGATGTTCAACAAATAAAAAATAGAGATAATAATGATAAACAAATGATAAAGCTTGGGTTGTTAAATATTAGATCCCTTTCTTCAAAATCACTTATTGTAAATGATATTATCACAGACAATAATCTAGATGTGCTGTGTTTGACAGAGACTTGGCTAAAACCGGACGATTACATTACTTTAAATGAGTCTAGCCCTCAAGGTTATGATTATCGACACAATCCTTGTCAGAAAGGCAAAGGGGGAGGTGTTGCTGTATTTACAGTATTAGTCAAAAGTCCCTCAAATATAATTCCTTCGAAGTCATGGTACTTTACGTAACATTATGTAAGTTGACATTTGTGTTGGCTACTGTATACAGGCCACCAGGACACCATACAGACTTTATCAAAGAATTTGCTGATTTTCTATCGGAGTTAGTACTAGCTGCAGATAAAGTCCTTGTTGTTGGTGACTTTAATATCCATGTAGATAATGAAAAAGACTAATTGGGATTGGCATTTGCAGACATTCTAAACTCTATTGGTGTTAGACAACACGTGTCAGGACCCACTCGTTGTCGTAACCATACTTTAGATCTAATATTGTCACATGGAATTGATATTGATGCCGTTGAAATTCTGCAGCAGAGTGATGACATCTCAGATCATTATCTAGTCTCGTGCATACTACATTTAGTCAAAGCAGCTAAACTGCCTCCCTGCCATAAATTTGGTAGAACCATCACTTCTACCACTAAAGAACGATTTATAAATAATCTTCCTGATCAGTTTCATCGCCTTAGCATACCAGACAGCTTAGAAGACCTCGATGTTGCAACAGAAACTATTGCCTCTGTCCAGCACATTAGACTCAGTTGCTCCTGTGCGTTTAAAAAAGATTAAGGAAATTAATCCAACGCCGTGGTACAATGAGCACACTCGGGCCCTAAAGGTAGCAGCCAGAAAAATGGAGTGCAGCTGGAAGAAAACAAAACGAAGTATTTCGCATTTCGTGGAGAGAGAGAATGATTGAGTACAGAAAGGCCTTAAAATCTGCTAGATCTGCCTATTTTTCAAAACTTTTAGAAGAAAATAAACAAAACCCTAGGTATTTATTTGATACAGTGGCTAAATTAACAAGAAATAAAGCTTCAACTTCTGATGTTTCCAAAGAGCACAGCAGTAATGACTTTATGAACTTCTTTACTTGCAAGATTGATAATGTTAGAAAAAAAAATGAAAACCATGCAACCGTCTAATACAGTATTGCATCAGACAGTGCATCGTAGTGTCCCTGAGGAAAAATTAAATTCATTTACTGCTTTAAAAGAGGAAGAATTGTCTAAACGTGTTAAATCGTCAAAATCAACAACATTGTCATGGTTCAAATCATACTTATCTGACCGTTATCAGTTTGTAGTAGTAAATGAAGAGAGGTCATATCGATCACAAGTTGAATATGGAGTACCGCAAGGCTCAGTACTAAGACCATTGCTTTTCACTCTGTACATGCTACCCTTGGGAGATATCATTAGGAAGCATGGTGTTAGTTTTCACTGTTACGCTGATGATACTCAGCTCTGTATTTCTTCGCGCCCTGACGTAACTTACCAATTCACAAAATTAACGGAATGCATAGCTGATATAAAAAATTGGATGACCAGTAATTTCCTACTACTAAATTCAGAGAAAACAGATATTCTAATTTTTGGACCAAAAACTTCCTTCACGTAATAACCTAGAATACTGTCTAACACTTGATGGCTGCTCTGTTAAGTCTTCGTCGTCAGTTAGGAACCTGGGTGTGCTCTTTAATACCAATCTTTCATTTGAAGGCCATGTTTCTAGCATCTGTAAAACCGCATTCTTCCATCTTAAAAATGTATCTAAACTACGACATATGCTCTCGATGACAAATGCGGAACAGTTAGTTCATGCGTTCATGACCTCAAGGCTAGATTACTTTAACGCTTTACTGGGTGGGTGTTCTGCTCGCCTGATAAATAAACTACAGCTCGTACAAAATGCAGCAGCTAGAGTTCTTACTAGAACTAGGAAGTATGACCATATTAGCCTAGTTCTGTCAACACTGCATTGGCTTCCTGTTAAACATCGTATAGATTTTAAAATCTTGCTAATTACTTACAAAGCACTTAATGGTTTAGCTCCCCAGTACCTGAGCAAGCTAATAATGCATTATAGTCCTTCGCATCTATTGCGATCTCAGAATTCAGGCCAGTTGATAATACCTAGAATATCAAAATCAACTGCAGGTGGTAGATCCTGCTCCTATTTGGCACCTAAACTCTGGAACAATCTTCCTAGCATTGTTCGGGAAGCAGACACACTCTGTCAGTTTAAATCTAAACTAAAAATGCATCTCTTTAACCTAGCATACACATAACACATTATCAATTTATTTTTTCAAATCCGTTAAAGGATTATTAGGCTGCATAAATTAGGTCAGCCGGAACCGGGAACAATTCCTATAACACCAGATGTACTCATTACATCAGAAGAAGAATGGCATCTACGCTAATATTAGTCTTTCTGTTTATCCCGAGGTTTACCGTAGTCAACCGGATCCGGGCCGCATCCAGGTGAGACCAAGGACCTGCGCCTTGACACGACCACAACGCAGCCCTAAAGTATCAGCAAAGATTGAGTCAACTAGATCATCCACCTCATCAACATGACAACCAGTGGCACAGCTCCTCAACAACCGTCCATGGCCCCCCGACTAAGCCTGGTTTCTCCTAAGGTTTTTTTCTCCATTTTAACACCCGTTTGCCACCCGATGTCACCTGTTTGCCACCCGATGTCACCTGTTGGAGTTTGGGTTCCTTGCTGCTGTCGCCTTTGGCTTGCTTAGTTGGGGACACTTGACAACTGACATTTGATAACAGTGCTTTGATCTGCCTGCATTGACACTATTCTTTAAGAGCTGCTGTGCAGCCAAAATAATGTACCAGTTATCAATGTAAAGCTGCTTTGACACAATCTACATTGTAAAAAGCGCTATATAAATAAAGGTGACTTGACTTTTCCAGCACATTAGACACAGTTGCTCCTATACGCTTAAAGGGATAGATCACCCAAAAATGATCCCATAATTTACTCCCCCTAAAGCCATCCTAGGTGTATATGTCTTTCTTCTTTCAGCCAAACACAATCTGAGTTATATTAAAATTATCCTGGCTCTTCCAAGCTTTATAATGGAAGTAAATGGTATCCATCAGTCATAAAAGTAATCCATACGGCTCCAGGATGTTAAAGGTACAATATGTAATATTTTTATATTAAAATTTCCAAAAACCACTTGCACAGTTATATATTTCATTCAATTGTGTACTTACATTATCCTAAATGTTTCTGAGAATTTGTAAATTCAGAGAAATTCACAATTTTATATAGTGCCCGTTCCTTGTCGCCTGTCAATTATGTAATATCTGCTTTAATCCATGATTTCTGCTTGTACTGCATAGTAACCATGGCAACAGACGTGGACAGCTATGTAACATCTAACGGCACGCTGTTGTTGTTTCATTCAAACATTATGGACCATGGCAAGCAAACTTTAGGGCAAAAGGAGAAATAAAATGAGGATCAACATCGGCGTGGCTTATATAGCCAACAACCTAATACATAGAATAACATTACAACTTTCAACACACTCAAATGCAGTTTAGTATGATAGTGTAACGTTAGACCAAGTGAAACAGCGCTGCGTTACCTCACAATTTTGATTTGTCAAATAAACTGACCTGTATGAGTAGTATTTCAGCTTTGCGAATAGTTCAGTAGAATGAAATGTCCTCATTCCTTATATCCCCCGGGACTCATGTGTGGCACTAATATCTGTCTCTCATTAGCAATTGCGTCCACGATTCTCGGCCACACCCTGCTTCATACCACAGTCATGTTGAAAAACATGAATGCATTTACTCATCCATAAACATTATTTCCCCATAAACATTATTAGATCCATCGGCATGACGACAAGTTCCATGATTCCACGCTCATTCACTGCGTCAATCTACGCCTTTGTTATTGTTTTGAAGAGGTTAGCGACCGCTAGCGCGAAAAATACAGATGCCATTAATGTGATCAGCTAGAGATAAAAAAAAAAGAAGCAAAATCTGGCCACGGCCCTGGCACTTCTTATTTAATTTTTTTTAATCACATTAAAAGATATATATTTTATATTGTAATAGTACATACTATTGTCCTGTAAAAATAAAAGCAGCATTTAATAATTATGATAATTATTAATATATTATATAATATAGTAAATGTATTAATATAATTGTTATTATTAAAGTACCTGCCAAAAGTTTGTAAACAATTATTTTTAAATCTCTTCTGCTCACCAAGGCTGTATTTATTTGATAAAAAAATACAATAAAAACAGCAATATTGTGAAATATTGTTACAAATTAAAAGAACATTTTCTATTTTAATATATTATAAAATGTAATTTATTCCTGCAATGCAAAGCAGAATTTTTTGCATCATTACTCCAGTCTTCAGTGTCACATCCTGATGCTCAGGAAACATTTTTGAGAATTATCAATGTTGAAAAGAGTTGTGCTGCTTTATATTTTTGTGGAAATTGTGATACATTTTATTTTTCAGGATTCTTTGATTTTGCTATTTATCAAATATATTAGATTTATTAAAGCATTTATTAAATAGAAATATTTTGTAACATTTTAAATGTTTTCACTCTCCACTCACCTTTCATCACTTTAATGTATGATGAATTAGATTATTAATTTTTCTCTTTTTTAAATCTTACCACAAATGTTTGAATGGCATCATTTTCACAAAAATGTTAAGCAGCAAAAACTGCTTTTTAACATTGATAATAAATAGTGAATGTTTCTTGAGCAGAAAATCAGCATTTCTGAAGGATCATGTGACAAACTTCTCTTTGTAAACAACAGAATTATAAATGATTCTAATGATGAATGTTGCGTTCTCAAATACAAAATAAAGCGTCACAAATACAGTAGCATTTACAGTGAATCAAAACCGAAAACATAATACTGTTACAGCAAACATGCAGCACCTCAGACTAGCCTATATTCATATAATTACATCACAGCTGTTGCGAATGATATGATATTAAATTCTCGCCATCATTCATAAAGTTATCGGGTGAGTAACACGTTTCAACACGGATTCTACTCGGATTTGGTGTTTTGAACCCTTTTAAGAGACCGTTCATATGTTGCATCAAATGCATGGAAAACACGTCCGTTGCTATTAGATTTTTAAAATATATGGGTATCCATGTACAGCTCTGATCAGATATTCCACCATCTTGGCTAAGCTTTGTCCTGCAGATGGCGCCACGCTCTCTGGACCATTCCGTCCATAACGTGTTAGAAAACATAACCTTTTCACAGTTTATTTAGTTAATTGTTTAAGGCAATTTTGCGATTTCAATCATCATGCAAGTAACCAGCATAACCCTGAACACCTCCACCCCAGGGTTTATAAAGTTATAAATATGGATATTTTTCTTACAAAAATGCATCATTTTGCTTCAGAAGGCCTTTATTAACCCCCTGGAGCTGTATGGATTACTTTTATGATGAATGGATGCGCTTTTTTGGGCTTAAAAAAAAACCCCGGCACCATTCACTCCCATTTATAAAGCTGGAAGAAGGCAGGATATTTCTTAATACAACTCCGATTGTGTTTGGCTGAAAGAAGAAAGTCATATACACCTAGGATGGCTTGAATGTGAGTGAATTATGGGATAATTTTCATTTTTTGGCTGAACTATCCCTTTAAAGAAGATTAAGGCAAATAGTCCAACACTGTGGTACAACCAGCACACTCGGACCCTCAGGAGAGCAGCCAGAAAAATAAAACACAGATGGAAGAAAACAAAACTTTTGTGGAAAGAAGGCAATATTGCATACAGAAAGGCCTTAAAAACGGCCAGATCTGTTTATTTTTCAACTCTCTTAGAAGAAAACAAACACAACCATAGGTATTTATTTGATACAGTGGCTAAATTAACAAGAAATAAAGCTTCAATTTCTGATGTTTCCAAACAGCACAGCAGTAATGACTTTACAAACTTCTTCAATTGCAAGATTGATGATATTAGAAAAAATTATAACCATGCAACCGTCTACTACAGTGGTTCCCCAGTGGTTACAGTGTTCATGCAGAAATACAATGTTATAGTGATCAGTGAGTCAAGAGCGCACATGCACGGTTTATTTGCGCATCAATAATTGCAGACTCGCGCATGCCTATAGGACTCCTGTATGTCACTGTAATCGTCTTTACCTTCATTACAATTGTCATCCATCAAAACCCTGTTAGCGACACAGGTTTTCTTTTTCCAACTGAGGGAGTTTGCGTTTTGAGCCACCGCTCAGTCCCTATTTCACAGCAGCATGATGAGAAACAGACTGGGCTGAACCGAAACAATCACAGAATAGTCTACGTACGAGCGCGGTGGTACCTTGTTATAAATGTATTTTTTTAATTAATTTAATTTAATTTATTAAATGTAACGTATTAATAATTAAATTAAATGAATTATATTAATATATTTAAATTAATTTTAATTTATCTCGCGGCCCACCTGGAGGATCACTGTGGCCCACAGGTTGGGAACCACTGGTCTACTACATTGCATCAGACAGTGCACTGTAGTGTCCCTGAGGAAAAGTTCCATTCACTCATTGCTATATGAGAGGAAGGATTGTCTAAACTTGTTAAATTATCTAAATCAATAACATGTATGTTAGATCCTATACGACTAAGCTACTGAAAAAGATGCTACATTAGAAACAATGAAAGTTTACAGAGTTTCATTAACAGTACTACATTAAACTACTATAATTAATGTTGAATTATAATTTTTGTGGGTCTTGATAATGCCAAATGTCTGATTTTACCAGTAAAAAAGGGTTTACATTATTTATATGTATAGTGTAATTCTGTATTTTCAGGTTTAGAATCATGAATATTTTTTATTCTGGTGTCACCATTGTTTTACTGCATTAAAGGGATAGTTCACCCAAAAATTATTCCATGATTTACTCACCCTTAAGCCATTCTTGGTGTATATGACGATCTTCTTTCAGACGAACACAATCAGAGATATATTTAAAAATATCCTTAGTCCTCCAAGTTTTATAATGGTTGTGAATAGCTGCCCAGATTTGAAGGAGAGAAAAAAAAAAAAAAAAAAAAAAAAAAAAAAAAGGCATTCATCCATAAAAAAATAAATCCATACAATTAAAGGTTAAAAGGCCCTCTGAAGCGAATCGATGCATTTGTGTAAGACAAATTATTTTACTTTATAAAGTTTTAAATAAGGATATGAGATTCCATACGCATTCGACGTACGTCTAAAAAAACGCTAACTTCCGTGATGTAGTACACTATGCCATGACGTATTACGCCATGTCCTACGCTATAACGCGTAGTACGTCATGGCGTAGTGTAGAACATCATGGCATTGTTTACTACGTTGCAGAAGTTAACACTTTTTGGACGTACGCCGAATGCATATGGCTCTCCTGCCGGAAGCTCATTATTTTACTTTATAAAGTTTTAAATAAGAATATTTGTCTTACACAAACACATCAGTTCACTTCAGAAGGCCTTTACTAACCCCCTGGAGTTGTATTCATTTTTTTTTTTGTCTTGTCAAAATCTAGGCAGCCACTCACAACCATTATACAAATATATAAACCTTGGAGGACTAAGGATATTCTTAAATATATCTTTGATTGTGTCTGAAAGAAGACATATATACCCAGGATGGCTTGAGGGTGAGTAAATCATGGGATAATTTTCATTTTTGGGTGAACTATCCCTTTAAGAAGGTTTCAGCTATCCTAATTCTAATTTCAATCTAAAATTCAGTGACACACCTAGTCAATTGTTAATTTACATACAGAAAGTTAAAGTAGTATGTATAACGAAGTTATTGAAAATTTTTAATGTTTAGGAAATAAATTTATTTGAATTTCATTCATACAACGAAAATATAAAGACAAAGCAGAACTGTTTGTCTAGAAGCAACACATAGCAGAATTTCATATTAGAATCCGCATTTTGAATGAATCGGGTGAACCATTACGCATGTTGGACTGTGTGCAGCGCTGCACAAACCAATCAGTGTATGACATTAAACTACTGCGATTCAAAAGCATACAGAGCCATCTGTTCTCTAATTGCTCTCACGGTACTTTGATGTCATGTACCTATCGGTCTGTGCAGCGCCGCTTCAAGTCAAACAAGCCTAATAATTTAAAGGACCATTCATAAAGAGAACCATTTACTTCACACCTGAATGAATCAGCCGACTGAACGAATTGAATGAATAAATGACTCAAAGACTTAAGACATTTACCGCCACCTACTGGCAGTTTTAGTTTCTTTTTTAGCATATGATTTCATTTTTTTTTAAAAAAATCGTATTTCCATAGTAATACAATTTTTTAAATGTATAGTTCACCCAAAAATAAAAAATTCAGTCATCATTTACTCACCCTCATGGTCCAAAAGAGTATGTGTAATAAATTCTGTTGAATCAAATAAAATATTTCTTGCTGAAGCTAAATATTTCTTGATGAAACTTTTGTGCTTTGAATTCATTAAATCCCAACAATTATATTTTAGCATTAGAAACACTACTGTGATTAAAGAGTTTAAACATACTGGTGTGGATTAACCATAACAAAAACATAAAAAATGATTTTGGTAATTACCAATAATGTTAGTTTAGGGCAGCTGTGGCACAAACCTTACATTGGGTGGTGGTCTAATTAATTACATGATGTGGCGATTAATTAATTGTAAATGAATTGCACATCAAATTTGTAGGGCTGGAACAATACATCGATTTGCGATACAATGAATCTGGATTGATCCTGATGGTTTCCCTCTCAAATCGATTGAGCTTCGTTTTAACAGCAGATGGCACTCTAGGCTAGTTTTTATATTGCACACTCAAACGTTTATGAAGAAGACTGCTGTAGAGAGCTTGTGCATTCAGCTGAGTCATGTAAGTGGTTAAATATACTTGCATCTTGGCTCAATGCTTTTATGATGCGAGATTAAATGTAAACACAACCCACTGCCCTTGTAATTCGCGTCAACCTTTTCGAACTTTATGATATATATATATATATATATATATATATATATATATATATATATAGGTTATTATGTGTGAATAAAGACTAGTTGTTTTGTATCACCAACAATATTCATGTGAAGCAAATGAAAAGAGTGAGTGAGGGGAGGCGGATTTGTGTGTGTCAACTCGCTGTCAGAGAGAGGGGAGGCGGATTTGTGTGTGTCAACTCGCTGTCAGAGAAATGAGAGAGCGAGAAAGTGCAGCTGGTATTGTCGTATTCTGTGGAAAATGAGTATTGGAAGCGTTTCAGGTATTTTTAGTATCAATATGTATCAAAAAATTTTTTTTTAAAAAAACACTACATTGCACTGATTGCACTTTCAGATGCCTTTTTAAAAGACACCACTTGAAAAATGTATATATATAATTCAATCCGCCAAAGTGGCTAGTAAGAGTAACTGTTACATGCCACTGCTGAAATCCACCCACATTTGGTGGGTTGGCAGGTATTAATGTCAAGCCCTGTATATCATACACACACATACCGATCAGGCATAACATTATGACCACTGACAGGTGAAGTAAATAGCATAGATTATCTCTTCATCACAGCACCTGTTAGTGAGTGTGATATATTAGGCAGCAAGTGAACATTTTGTCCTCAAAGTTGTAAGGAGCAGGAAAAATGGGCAACTGTAAAGATTTGTGTGAGTTTGAGGATTTAAGCGAGTTTGACAGGGGTCAAATTGTGATGGTTAGACGACTGGGTCAGAGCATCTCCAAAACTGCAGCTCTGTAGGGTGTTACACACACACACACACACACACACACACACATCCATCTATCAAAAGTGGTCCAAGGAAGGAACAGTGGTGAACCAGCGACAAGGTCACGGCAGCAAAGGCTCATTGATGCATGCTGGGGATTGAAGTGTGGACCGATCCAACAGATGAGCTACTGTAACTCAAACTGCTCAAGAAGATAATGTTGGTTCTGATAAAAAAAGTTGTCAGAATACACAGTGCATCATAGTTTGGTGGCTGCATAGCCACAGACCAGTCAGGGTGCCCATGTTGACCCCTGTCCACCGCCGAAAGTGCCAACAATGGACATGTGAGCATCAGAACTAGACCACTCATGTGGATGGCCAGGTGCGTGTGAGTCGCTTACCTGGGAACACATGGCACCAGGATGCACTATGGGAAGAAGGCAAGCTGGCGGAGACAGTGTGATGCTTTGGGCAAAGTTTTGCTGGGAAACCTTGGGTCTTGCCATCTATGTGGATGTTACTTTGACACGTACCACCTACCTAAGCATTGTTGCAGACCATGTACACCCTTTCATGGAAACGGTATTCCTGGTTGGCCTCTTTCAGCAGGATAATGCGCCCTGCCACAAAGCAAAAGTGGTTCAAGAATAGTTTGAGGAGCACAACGAGTTTCAGGTGTTGACTTGGCCTCCAAATTCCCCAGATCTCAATCCAATCGAGCATCTGTGGGATGTGCTGAACAAACAAGTCTGATCCATGGAGGCCCCATCTCGCAACTTACAGGACTTAAAGGATCTGCTGCCAACATCTTGGTGCCAGATACCACAGCACACCTTCAGGGGTCTCGATGGGTCAGGGCTGTTTTGGCAGCAAAAGGGGGACCAACAACACAATATTAGGAAGTATTGTTATGTTATGCCTGATTGATGTGTGTGTGTGTATATATATACACATACATATACACACACGCATTTTTTGTAATTGTTATTAGATTTTAGAATCCAGGAACAGGCAAAGGAGAATCAAAGCAGAGAATCAAACACGAGGAACAGTCCAGTCAAACACAAGAATTGCAATCCACAATAATGCTCAGAAAAGATCACCGGGGAAAATCAAGACTTTGCGTGGAGGTGTGGGTGCAAGTGTCTTTTATGTGTAAATGAGTGATTGCATAATGGGTACCAGGTGCAGGGTGATCAGTCCAGGGAATGAGGGTAGATGGGAAATGGAGTCCAAATGATGTGTGTAGTCCAGGATGGAGTGCCCTCTGGTGGCAATGATGGGCACTCTCACTGGTGATCGTGACATAGCCCCCCTCCTAAGGAACAGCTTCCAGACGCTCCTAAACTCAAAACCCAGAAAGTCCTGGAGGGAGGTGGAGTGGAGGCAGAACAGTGTGCGGGATGGAGGGCCAGGTCCATGAAGTGGTTGAAGGCCTGGAGATTGAGGCAGGGCAGATGGCCCGGGCAGAGAAGGCTGGACAGACAGCCAGAACAGAGAAGGCTGGACAGACAGCCAGGGAGACAGGCTTGAAGACCCCCACGGCGGAGCAGAGGACCACTATGGCAGTGCAGACAGGCTTGAAGACCACCATGGCGAAGCAGAAGACCACCAGGGCAGATCTGGAAACACCGGAAACCACCAAGGCTGATCAGGTGAAGCTGCAACATGAAGCACAGAGAGGTTAGTTTTGGCCATTAGAGCCGTAACAGGACAGGCAGGGAGCTCAGGAATGCCCTCCAAGGCTCTGAGCAGGACGTCCTCTCTGGTTGTCTTGAGGCAGATAGGCGGTTCAAGAAGGACCTCTGTGGTTGCGTCGAGGCAGACAGGAAACACAGGGACGACCTCAGTGGTCACATCAGGGCAGACCGGGAACTCAGGGGTCACAAGGCTGGGCTCTGGGACAGCAGCCAACTCTAGAGTGGACTCATTGGCTGAGGTGGAATCTGGAGTGAATTTGTGGACTGGAGCGGACTCAAGGACTGGAGTGGGCTCTGGAGCAGATTCATGGATTGAAACTAATGTGTGTGCAGCCCACACACACACCAAATGGCTGTGGCCTAATGACCAGCGCTGCAATCTCTGAGGGCTCAGGCGTGGCAGCCATCTTGGCTGAGGGCTCAGGCATGGCACAACAGGGCAAGGACAAGGCAGAGGCGTAAACAGGGACAGGCAGAGATCAGGGCAGGCAGCAAACGTACAGAATCCAGGAACAGGCAAAGGTCAGGGCAGGCTGCAGAGAATCAAACACGAGGAACAGTCCAGTCAAACACAAGAATAACAATCCACAATAACGCTCAGAAAAGATCACCGGGGAAAATCAAGACTTTGCATGGAGGTGTGGGTGCAAGTGTCTTTTATGTATAAGTGAGTGATTGCATAATGGATAGCAGGTGCAGGGTGATCAGTCCAGGGTATGAGAGTAGATGGGAAATGGAGTCCAAATGCTGTGTGTAGTCCAGGATGGAGCGTGATAAGTCTTGGTGTGGTAAAAAGGCGAGTCAGATTTTTCCAACAAAACTCACGCCATATTCCTGAGCTTGTTGAGGTATGTGGGATAATACATATTTTATTCCATTGATCAGGTAATAAGGAAATGCCAACCTCTTTTTCCCACTTTAATCTTATCTATTCTATTTATATACATATATACATACATACACACCTGTATAAAAATCTGTACAATCTGATTAATTTCAGCATTGTCCTTTATTTCTTTCAAATAATATTGACAAACCTGTAGATATCTAAATAGGTCTTTGATTTACTTTAAAGTGTGAAAGCTCACCATATTACCATTGTTTATAATTGAGCAGAGTGCAGAAATTCCTAAATAAATCTATTGCGTAAACCATTGATCCATTGTCCCTGGTTTGAAATCTGGATTGTACGCCACCCAATTCAAAATCTGGATTTGTTTATCCAAGTGAAGTTCCTTGAGTTATTGAGTTAATATATTGAGTTATTTGATTAATATATTGAATTTGCCTTTGAAAAGTATTTATTTTTAACCTATTAGACAGGGTTCCCACTCTTTCATGAACACCAGATTCAAGGACTTTTTAAAGCACCGTTTATTTGATATCAAGCACCTATCAAATTCAAATCCCAGCATATGGAGCATCATGAAAGACCTCTTACAGTTTGATATTCAATAGTGTTTTGATCTGCCTGCATTGACACCACTGTATGCGAACTGAACTGAGCTGGATGATGACATCACTGAATTCATTCACCTGAATTCACCCTACTTAACATTTTAACCCTCCTATTGCATTTTCATCCATTTTAACCCAGAAGAGGTACAGAATCATTTGTACATTAATTTTGGAAATATATTAAAACCGTTTGCAGCTTCCTTATCTCTAATGTTAACAATCCTTCCACACTAGTTTTGGTTTTTTATTTTTCATTATAGTATAGAGAGAATTTTGTAAAAATAAATTTTGCAATTGATGGAAAAAATTATATGGGTTATAAGGGTTATATAGATCCTAATTGTGGCTTATAAAGTCAGAATCATTATATTATAGATAAAAGCTTGTAATTCTAAGAAGAAAAAAAAAAAGTCAGAATTGAGAAATATAAATGACCACTTCTGAGAGAAAAAAAATCAGAATTGCAATTTATATATCACAATTCTGACTTTATAAGACACAATTGTGGCTTTATAATCACGCAATTCTGACTTTAATTCGCAATTGTGAATTTAGGGTAGAGTGGGGGAAAATGCCCCCTTGGGGGAAACTAACTCTAATATGCATAATATTCCTATTAACAAGTAGGGGTGGGCGATATGGTAAAAATATCACAATTCATGATCATAAGATTTGTAATTTGTAAAGATTTGATCACAAATCTTTTTTTATGTTGGTTTTACTATTTTGCAAGTGACTGAGCAGTACTGTCAAACTAATTTCCCTATATATTAAAAAAAGTAGCCTTACAAGGTAACAATATATATATATATATATATATATATATATATATATAAAAAAAAGAATGACAGACTTTCTGCCCAAAGTGGATGAAGATAAAAATACTAATTTGGTTTCTTGTTAAAGCTACTGTATTAAAGAAATAAAAAAAGGAAATTCTGTCATTGTTTACTCACTGTGGAAGTTGTTTTAAACCCAAATAAAATTTTTCTGTTAAACATACAAGTTGTTTTTTTTTTTTTTTTTTTTTTTTTTTGAAGAATGTGGGTAACCAAACAGTTGCTGGTCCCCAGTGAGTTCCATAGTAGGAAAGAAATTACTAGATACTAGCAAATGTTCCCTCGTTCTTCAGAATATGTTCTTTTGTGTTCAGCACAAGACAAATTAATACAGGTTTGGATCAACTTTAGAGTGACAGAATTTTCATTTTTGGTTGAACTATCCCTTTAAGGACAAGTCACAGCATGTGTTGTCTGTCCCTTTAAGGCTCATGCACGCATCTAATATATTGACACGCATTCGATTTTCTTTCAACTGCTTACTTTCACTTTACCAATGGTGTAAACCTTGTGTGTATTTGAAAGTAAGATGCGAATAATAACTTTGTCCAGCAAATGCAGTGTTTGACAGGCTTTTAGAGTGTGCGCGCTTCGGGTGTATCTGCTCCGAAAAGCACGTGTCACTGTCAGACTAGCACGCGGATAAAATGTTTAACCGGCAAAGCTTTAAAACGCATGCAAATAATAAACTTTTGTGATTGTGAATAACTGCAGTGTTCCGTGAGTATAACTCTACCGCTGTGTTAACATGTTATGTGAATATATATTGCTTTGTATTACACAGTATGTTGAGACGGAGGCGCCAGGACTGCAACTGACAGAAAGCACTATAGCACAATGATATTTCTTTAAAAGCAGAAGCAAAAATGTTCACAATGGACTTCAATGAAGTCCATTATAAGGAGAATAATCCTGGAATCTTTTCATCAAAAACCTTAATTTCTTTTCGACTGAAGAAAGAAAGATATGAACATCTTGGATGACATGGGGGTGAGTAAATTATCAATAAAATTTTATATTCAAAGTGAACTAATCCTTTAAGAGGTAATATATCTGGATTAGAAGGATAAACGAACACATCGTCAGCATATAATGCCATTTTATGTTCTACTTTATTAATAGTAATCTCTCCAATTGTTTTCCCTTATTGCCTGGGCCAGAGGCTCAATATAAATTGCAAATAATAAGGGAGAAAGATGGTACCCCTGTCGAGTCCCCTTTCTAAGTTTATCTTTTTTTTAAGGCCACCGTTTATTTTAATCCTAGCTTCTGGCCTGAAATACAGGGATTGGAAACTTCTGATTTTTCTGGAAAACCAAACCTCAGTAGAACCTGAAATAAATATACCGAGTTCACATAATCAAATGCCTTTTCTGTGTCCAAGCTAACTAAAATTGCTGTAATGTGATCTTTTTTGATTTGTTGTATTATGTGGTGTTCTTCTACAAACCCGATTCCAAAAAAAGTTGGGACACTGTACAAATTGTGAATAAAAAAGGAATGCAATAATTTACAAATCTCATAAACTCATATTTTATTCACAACAGAATATAGATAACATCAGATGTTGAAAGGGAGACATTTTGAAATGTCATGCCAAATATTGGCTCATTTTGAATTTCATGAGAGCTACACATTCCAAAAAAGTTGGGACAGGTAGCAATAAGAGGCCGGAAAAGTGAAATGTACATATAAGGAACAGCTGGAGGACTTATTGCAACTTATTAGGTCAATTGGCAACATGACTGGGTATAAAAAGAGCCTCTCAGAGTGGCAGTGTCTCTCAGAAGTCAAGATGGGCAGAAGGTCACCAATTCCCCCAATGCTGCGGCAAAAAATAGTGGAGCAATATCAGAAAGGAGTTTCTCAGAGAAACAGTTATCATCATCTACAGTGCATAATATCATCCAAAGATTCAGAGAATCTGGAACAACCTCTGTGCGTAAGGGTCAAGGCCGGAAAACCATACTGGATGCCCGTGATCTTCAGGCCCTTAGACGGCACTGCATCACATACAGGAATGATACTGTAATGGAAATCACAACATGGGCTCAGGAATACTTGTCGGTGAACACAATCCATCCTGCCATTCGCCGTTGCCGGCTAAAACTCTATAGGTCAGAAATGAAGCCATATCTAAACATGATCCAGAAGCGCAGGCGTTTTCTCTGGGCCAAGGCTCATTTAAAATGGACTGTGGCAAAGTGGAAAACTGTTCTGTGGTCAGACGAAGTTCTTTTTGGAAAACTGGGACGCCATGTCATCCGGAGTAAAGAGGAGAAGGACAAGGTTGTTATCAGCGCTCAGTTCAGAAGCATCTCTGATGGTATGGAGTTGCATGAGTGCGTGTGGCATGGGCAGCTTACACATCTGGAAAGGCACCAAGATATATCCAAGTTCTAGAACAACATATGCTCCCATCCAGACGTCGTCTCTTTCAGGGAAGACCTTGCATTTTCCAACATGACAATGCCAGACCACATATTGCATCAATTACAACATCATGGCTGCATAGAAGGATCCGGGTACTGAAATGGCCAGCCTGCAGTCCAGATCATTCACCCATAGAAAACATTTGGCGCATCATAAAGAGGAAGATGCGACAAAGAAGACCTAAGACAGTTGAGCAACTAGAAGCCTGTATTAGACAAGAATGGGACAACATTCCTATTCCTAAACTTGAGCAACTTGTCTCCTCAGTCCCCAGACGTTTGCAGACTGTTATAAAAAGAAGAGGGCATGCCACACAGTGGTAAACATGGTCTTGTCCCAACTTTTTTGAGAAGTGTTGATGCCATGAAATTAAAATCAACTTATTTTTCCCTTAAAATGATACATTTTCTCAGTTTAAACATTTGATATGTCATCTATGTTGTATTCTGAATAAAATATTAAAATTTGAAACTTCCACATTATTACGTTCCTTTTTTATTCACAATTTGTACAGTGTCCCAACTTTTTTGGAATCAGGTTTGTAATATTATCATGAGTCTGATGATCTCTAATAAACCCTGTTTGATCTACATCTATCAAATCAGGTAGAAACGTCTCAAGTCTTTTCGCTAAAATGGAGGCAAATAACTTGTGGGCTACATTCAAAACCAATACAGGTCTATATGAACCACACAGGGTTTTGTCCTTTCCTTCTTTGGGTATAATTGAAATAATCGCTTCCCTACAAGAGAGAGGGATAACTGCTTCTTTAAGGATACAATTAAATGATGTAATAAGTGGTTGAATCTCCTGAATGTTTTGAACCACTCTGAAGGCAAACCATCATTACCAGGCATTTTATTATTTTTAAGATTATTTAATGCTATATCTAGTTCCTCCTGTGTAATTTTTCGTTAAATGTTTTTTGTTTTGTTTTTTTGATTCCGTCCAAAAGAAGGAAAGTCAAGAGAGTCTAAAAATGTTTGAATTGAATCACTATTTACCTGTGTCTGTTGTGAACATAGAAATTGGTAATATAATTCAAATGCCCCTTTAATCTCATCCAGGTTATACAACATGCCTCCTGAGACAGGGTCCTGGTATCTTATAGATTGTTGCCTTATGTTGTTGTTTTCTGAGTTTCCATGCTAATCATTTAGTTGCTTTTAGTTGTTTTAGAAATTTTAGTTTTTTTCCCCTCTATATCCTCCTTGTAAATATCATATATCTTAATTTTAATATCTTTACTCTGCTTCAGAATCTGGGAATCATTGCTAATTGCATGTTTCTGTTAGACGCTGCAATTCATCTTTAAGATTCTTCAGTTCAATTTGCAGTTCTCTTGCTATCTTCAGGGCTGTGGTAATGGAAATGATTTTACACTGTAATACCGCCTTGGCTGCATCCCATAATATTGGGGGGCTTACCATTATGATTGTTCTCCATATATATTTTAATTTCTAATTTAATTTGTGTCACCACATTCACATGGCCTAATATGCTTGTATTAAGCCTCCATATTTTATCTGTGAATTTATCATTTAAAGTGCCCCTATTATGCCTTTTTTAAGGTTCCTAATATTGTTTTGGGAGTCTCCTACAATAGGTTTAAATGCATGCAAGGTCAAAAAACACTTTTGTTTTCTCGTAATATACATTTAATTTCACCTGAGTTTTCAATCTTTTGTAAACGACTTGTTTGAAGCAGTTCAGAGAATCAGTCTCTCTAAACCCCTCCTTTCTGTGAGCCTACACTGCTCTGATTGGTCAGATGGCCCAATCTTTTGTGATTGGTCTACTGTGCGCACCGCTCGCCCATTGCTATAACTGAATGACAGCTATTAATTCACAGGACATTTTGTATACAATGTATGGACAGAAAATATAGCATCGATCTTACCGTATCAATTCGAGTTCGAGTCCTACAATGAAATGTCTGAAGTAGTCGATCAACCAGAAACTGGATTCGCAATTATGACTGGAGTACGACATTTCTATATGGTAAGTGTCACCTTAGTTATTTAGAAGACGTGATAGCAGTGTCACTGCGGACTAGCATCTTAACATCCTATTACAATACAGATAGAGCTCCACTCTATTGTAATAATAAAAACACAGAGGAAAAAAAAACAGTTTTGTAAGTTGTAAACTCCCACGTTAGCCGAGCACAAACGTGAATAACTGATAATGCATTACACTTTGTAAAAAAAAGTCATGCTCCATCCTTGATCATTACTCCAAGTAATAAGACTGACAAGCTGCATTAATCAACACATTTTTAGACAATATTGGACCCACATCTAAATAGCAGAAATACAAAAACGTGAGTTAGCCGGTTAGCAGGAGACATACAGACCAGAGTGTACGTTACACAACAATGAATGTGTGTAATGAATAAATATAATATACAAGTTTCACTTTTTGAATGGAATTAGTGAAATAAATCAACCTTTTGATGATATTCTAATTATATGACCAGCACCTGTATATATGGTGCACTTTCAGATTTAAAACTTTGCAGGAAGTTTTCATTCACTTAGAGCTACAGGTACATCTCAATAAATTAGAATATCATAAAAAATTTATTTTTTTTCTATAATTTAATTAAAAAAGTAAAACTTAAATATATTCTAGATTTATTAGACCAAGTAAAATATTTCCAGACTTTTTTGTTTTCATTTTGATGATAACAGCTTGCTGTTCATCAAAATAAAAAAAAATCAGCATCTCAAATTATTAGAATATTTAATTTCAAGTTCTATTAAATTACCATTCTCAGGGTATAAATACTGGGTTTAGGTCAGTAATCCCAACAGCAGTCATGGGGAAGTCTGCTGACTCGACAGTTGTCCAGAAGATGATCATCAAGACCCTCTACAATGAGGGTAAGCCACAGAGGGTCATTGCTGAAAGAGCTGGCTGTTCGCAGAGTGCTGTGCCAAAGCATATTCATGGAAATTTGACTGGAAAGAAAAAGTGTGGTAGAAAAAGGTGTACAAGTGAAAGGAATGACTGCAGGCTTGAGAAGATTGTCAGGCGAACTTAGGAGAGCTTCAAAAGGAGTGGACTGAAGCTGGAGTCAGTGCATCAAGAGCCACCGCAGACATCTTCAGGAAATGGGCTACAACGGTCACATTCCACATACCAAGCCACTTCTGAACCAAAGACAATGTCAGAAGCGTCTTACCTGGGCTAAGCAGAAGAAGAACTGGACTGTTGCTCAGTAGTCCAGAGTCCTGTTTTCAGATAAAAGTAAATTTTGCATTTCATTTGGAAATCAAGGTCCCAGAGTCTGGAGGAAGAGTGGAGAGGCACATAAACCATGCTGCTTGAAGTCCAGTGTGAAGTTTCCACAGTCAGTGATGATTTGGGCTGCTATGTCATCTGCTTGTGTTGGTCCACTGTGTTTTCTGAAGTCCACAGTCAATGCAGCCATCTACCAGGAAACTTTTAGAGCACTTGATGCTTCCTTCTGCTGACAAGCTTTATGGAGATGCTGATTTCATTTTCCAGTAGGATTTCGCACCTGCCCACACTGCCAAAGGTTTCAAAAGCTGGTTCAATGACCATGGCATTACTGTGCTTGACTGGCCATCAAACTCACCAGACCTGAACCCCATAAGAATCTATGGGGTATTGTCAAGAGGAAGATGAGAGACACCAGACCCAACAAAGCAGATGGGCTTCCATTATACCTGAACAGTGCCACAGGCTGACTGCCTCCATGCCACGGCGCATTGATGCAGTAATTCATGCAAAAGGAGGCCCAACCAAGTATTGAGTGCACAGAAATGAACATACTTTTCAGAAGCATGACATTTCTGTTTAAAATATCCATTTTTTTTAAATTGATCTTATGAAGTATTCTAATTTTTTGAGATAGTGAATTGGTGGGTTTTTGTTAAATGTGAGCCAAAATCATCACAATTAAAAGAACCAAAGACTTAAAGTACTTCAGTCTGTGTGCACTGAATTTATTTAATACACGAGTTCCACAATTTGAGTTGAACAATCTCTTACCCTGTGCCTGTCTTTGTTAAACATAAAAAAAACAAAAAAAACAAACAAAAAAACAATCCTACTGTATATACACCATGGGGTGCTGAATAATGAGAATAATTACGTTCCAAAGGATGAAGATCTCTCCAGACATCTATTAATCCCAAATCTTCTAATGAATTCCTACAAATTTTGGATTGTGTTGTCTTAATTCTCTTACTGTTGGATGAATCTAATTGCTAATTAAGAACAATGTTAAAGTCACCATCAAATATTCCAAAAAACCTGTTTTACTTCCAGGAGGTGCATAAATATTTACTAGAATAACTAGATGCTGATCCAATCTTTCTTAGATATCTCTTTCAGAAAATCGAAATTTAGGAGAGTTATGTATTAATATGGAAACACCCTTTTTTATTGAACTTTCTAAAAGAAATAAAATGTTTGTCTATACCCATATTTTTTTAGCTTATATTCAGATGGAGAGAGATGAGTTTCTTGCAAAAATATAATCTAGTTCTTTTCATGTTTCAACTTGGCTATAACCTTACTCATTTTAACTGGGTTATTTAACCTATTTACATTTAGCAAATGCGATTTTAACATATCGCAGCATATCGATTTAGAGTTCAAGAACAAATGCTGGCAAACTTTAGAACAAACATATAACTGAAATAACCGAACACACAAAAACAATGACTTCCACAATTAAGGTCCAAACATGACCTGGTAAATCCTAGTTCCAATCCTGGGATAAGGGGTCTAGTCCTACTACTGGTAGGGGACCCTCGCTATCACTTAATACTATTATGGGATGATCTTCCCTAATAGTACAGCACCAATCATAAGTGAAGTGTCAGTCCCCGGTCAATTTTCTCAAATGTCCAGTTATCGCCTTATATAGTTGAATGATAATATAAAAATAAAGACTCATAAAATTAGTAATATTTTACCTATAGAGGAGTGTTCAGACTCAATTTAACACATTCAGTCCACCAAAATGTTGTTTAAACACTTAAATCTGTATACCTCTTCAGAGCTCAGTTCAGTAATGTCCGTTCAATTATTAATCAGATGGTGGTTGTCTCTGGAAGCCCCGAAGCTTCTCCCGTATGAGATTGTGAGTGCTTCTTCTCACTTTCTGCCATTGGGTATGTCACGTCAGCCTTTCTTCCCACCGGTGTTAAAATCAGATATCCCTGTCACATCCCCTCAGATATCCCTGTCACATCCCCTCAGATATCCTCGGCAATATCTTGCAGCTTCTGGTTTAGTCTCTTTTCAACTTTTCAACTTCAGTTTTAATATCCTCCTTGGCTAAACTCTTTTCTCAACTCCGTCTTTAAGTCTTCAAATCCTTGCTGAGCACCCGCAGTGCTCGTAAAGTTTCGGCGACATCTTTCTCCGGTGCTGATTTGTCGTTCTCATCAACCGTCTCGTTACCCTCCTCAGTTGTTTTTTGTTTCACAAGTCCTTTTTAAGGCTTCGCCCCACCCATTTTACAGTCGTTTCTCGTATTTGAATTGGAAAGTATGAGAGTATGAGGGCTTTTTCAACTTAATTTCGACCAGAAAAAATAAGCTTTTTTTAATGCTATATGAAAGATACATAAAAAAGAACATTTATGAGACCGTTAACATCAGATTTTGCTGCCGATTTGAAACATGCTATTTAAATGGGAGTTCAGAAAAAAGTTTTCCCCCATCCAAGTAGATAGGACTTGGTCTTGGATGCCTGAAATAGCTGCCCGGAGGTGTTGCAAATATGGCCACTAAGTAAATAGACTTTCTTTGAAAGGACTTTGTTATAAAGCAATAGAGCCATTAGAATAAGAGCTTCAAAAAAAAGTAATGAGAATCTTTCAAAAGAGATCTATTACTTAAGCCTATACTATGGGGCTGTTGAATGCTCGAATCTGGTTGACCAACGTTCTAAGGTGTTCAATTATTTTCAGGGAAACACACGGCTAAAGTAGTTCTAGCAGGTCTCGACTGCATTGCAGTTCCATATCACTTCACCAAATGATTTCAGTATCAACTGCATTAATAACTGTATCAACGGTATTATTCTGCTATCAAGGCTCAAGCCTTCGTTACTAGTTCTGAAATTACATTTTGGAATTAGCAACAGAGGCTTGGGATAAGATGCGTAAGAAACACATCACAAGAGTGTTTTAACGACAAAAACCTGGCAAATGTCTTGAAATACAACATCGGAACAGTGTCTTGAGGTGAGGTAACCATAGTATAAGCGGAAAAATTGACTCCGGGCCGCTGAATTCTTTTCTCCGCTTTGCGTCATGGCCGCATTACCACCTCGGGTGTGCATTATTTTCTAAAATTTCAATGGCCTGTTGTTAATTATTCCTTACATAACAAATCTTGGGGAGGTTAGGATAGGACTGAGAGGAATTCAAGATTTATCTGTATCCTTTACACACACAAGACAAACTTCAAACCTTCTCAGCCGTCTGGAAGTATTCCTTCACAAGATCTTCCACTCTCAGCTGTAAAACCTCAGAGGTGGGACGAGAGAGAAGTGCTCCAAAATCCACACCTTCTTCTGCAGAACACACACAGAACAATTCAAATTCAAATATTAAACTAAAATTTTTCCTGTGCATAATTTAAGATTGTCAATTAAGCATTAAGCCACAAGCAATGATGGGCAGTAGCATCACTAGAAAAAGTGAAACTCAGTGAAACTGTCATCTACTCACCCTCAAATCCTTCCAACCCAATATGACTGACTTCCATCAAACAGTTTAAGAAATGTTGTTGTATTGGTTGCCATTTTCCATGTAATTACAATGAATGGGGCCTTTCAAGCTTCAAAAGGACACAAAGGCACCATAAATTTATCTCAGAAGTGTCTATATATACTCTCATAAACACACCTAGAAACACACCTGCAATTGTCAAGTGTTCTTTGAACCTTGAAAGCCAATCGGTGTGGAATTCACAATTTAGGGCAGGATACTGTAAATTCATATACATGGACAAGAGCAACCAGTATTCTTTAAACTTTCTGCTTCTGTGTTCCACAGAATAAAGAAAGTCATACAGGTTTGGGAGGACAAGGAGGAGGAAAATAATGCCAATATTTATTTTGGGTGATCTATTCTTAAAAAATAGCGCACATAACTCCCCTCAGTTTTTCATTAAACAGTTCTGGTCTACATGCGGACAGAAAAGTCAATACAGAATTCCAGCCACTGTTGGCTTTGACTTGAACACTTTAACAAGGCTTTAACACTTGAACAATTATGTATTATGCATAAGTATTATGACTTCTCAATTAGTATTAAACTTCTCAGTTAAACTACTTAAGACTAGGCAATATGAAACATCTAAACCCTGATATGCATCATTTTAATCATGTCACATCAATCACACCTAATAGTAACTAGGTTTGTCACTACACTACATATTATAAATTGAAACGAAAAACCTTAAAACGAAAAAGACTTACTAACTTCAAATGACAACTATTACAAATATATCCAACTTTTCCACACACTATACAGTGTAGTTTTATAAAGTGATGTAAACCATATAGCAAATCTCAACTGTAGATGCATGCTGATATTCTGCAATACTGTAATTAATTATGCAACAGCAAAAATGAATATGCACCAATGTTTCTCTGAACTCACAGCATCTAAATTCCCATCAAGAATCTAAATTTCCCATTTAAACCAGTAGTGAAGGTATTGTTAATAGTTATTAGGGTAATTAGTTCTCAGTTTAGATTTGGTCACAGAAAATTGGAAAAGTCATTAATTAAGTGCTTTAAACCAAACTTTATTGGACATTAATTGCAATCATATTAAGTATTCCTTAAAATGATTAGCCTACAAATACATTAAGAATACACAAACACTGGGTTTCCATGTTTTATAGGTATTTACATAGAAGTACTGATTTTTATACTGTATAAACTGTATATTTTCTCCCCTAACCATAACCCTACCACTAACAGATGTATTTTAACAATCTTGTGAATTTTTCTACGTATTTTTTTCTAACACACATACATTTACTCACATTTGCATAGACATAAAAGTGTACAGTATTAACATAATGAGAGCATTGTGATATATATATAGTGGTCATAAGTGGTCATGTTTAGCTTTGGGGATAAGGTTAAGATATTATATATTAAACCAATATGTAGATTATAAAATAGATTAATTTTAAAAAAAAAAACCCTTTGGTGCAATTAATCCTGATTAATTGTACACTTTTTGTGAAATTACCATACATTTAACACATTCATGCTGTCATAATTTTCTATATCCAGCAAAACAAACCATCAGGTAAATTTAGATGTCTTTCTCAAAAAGGACACTTGGGAGACTCTGAGATATTAAGGATTTTGAATTAATCACATGTGCCAACATTGACAGCCCTATATATATATATATATATATATATATATATATATATATATATATATATATATATATATATATATATAAATAATGTCATGACACCGCGGCGTTAACCCTCTGGGGTCTGAGGATTTTTGGGGCCCTGGAGAAGTTTTGACATGCCCTGACATTTGTGCTTTTTTCAGTTGTTCATAAACAATTAATGGAAAAGGTTACACTGTATTCAGCACCATAATATGTGAGCAACATGTACGTACATGTTTGTATTTTTAAAAGAATATACAAAATAAATACAAAATGTGTGTTCACAAGACTTCTGGGTATTGAAGGTTGTAGACTAGAGTTTTTGCTTGAAAATTATGTAAAAATGATCCTGCCTACTCGTTCATATAAAACAATATATTGATTTAAATTTTGTAAGACACTTTTTGTCAAGAAACACAGTATGCATGGAGGCATGAATCTTCATGAATAATGCTGTGATTCACACCTGAGCCCCACATAATGAGCCCTTTCTGTTAGGTAGGCTATGTGAAAAAACCCTCTGTGATCATGCTGATAACAGGATCATATCAGCTGTTGTATTTACGTTAATATAATGTCCACTCTTGACAAAAAAAAAAACATGATTTTTGTGATCTCATCCATGCACGTATTATTGCACATCATGTGAAGAAAATTTGTATAGGCCTATTATAGTTTAAATTACAGTACCAGTCAAAAGATTGGACGCATTACTATTATAATGTTTAAAGAAGTCTCATGCTCATCATGCTGTATATCAAACATATAGAAAAAACAGCAATACTGTGAAATATCATTACAATTTAAAGTAATGGTTTTCTATTTTAATTTACTTTAAAATATAATGTATTTCTGTGATGCAAAGCGTCTGAACATTCATGTTACCTCTATGGCATTTCATATAGGCTATTATATTTGTTATATTATATAGCCTAAATGTTAATGTGCAGTTGACAAACTATACATCATTAAAAAGATCTAAGACTCAAGCTTCACATTTTGACCTCTGTTTTACTTTTATATAATTACTCATATATCTTATAGTGACCGTAATTTGTTAATATGCGTCAGGAGTTATGAATATGAAAAAAGTTGTTACCTTTGACAAAACAACATCCATTGGGGCTTTTAGCTTAAAAGCATGCACATTTGGAGAAATATTGATGGATTCTCATATGTTTATGTCAATTTTCTATACAGAGGAGTAATATTTATTCAATATTTGTCATCATTATTATGAGTGCTGGATACTGTGTTTTCAATTCATACTTGCAACTGGAGTCCACAAATGACTCGTGGTGAAGAACGGGCATACCATGTGACATTCCAGGAACTAACAGAGGCTTCTAGAGATCACTATAACCATGGCTATAACATGCAGATAGACACTTTTGAAGATAATAAATACACGACTGCGACGATGTATACATGTATTGCCTATGAATAGAGCGTGAGCTCTGTGGGCGTGGCCGAATTAGTGGATAATGAGCTGACTCGCAAACGATTTGAATTTCTCTCTTTTCATTCAGATTAAATAAACAGAATATTTGTTTTCGATTTGACTTGCATGATTTAAAACCTGACATTTCAACGTTTCTTCAGACATAAGTCTAATTTTTTTGTGATTAGTATTCACTAAGTTACAGTTCATTTTTTGAGGGTCTATTAGAATGGACTTCGTTCAGAGGGAGACGACAGATCACGCATCATGTTAGTTTTCTTTATTTTGCTAAAAGCACAACATTTTGTTTTTACTCTGAGTGTACACAAATAAAAGAAGATATTTCACAGATTAAAATGGAGTATAACTCTTAATTGTATGTGCAAAATTGACAGAGTATTTTGAGTCTCTTTCATACTGATAAGAAAAAAAGCAAGGTGCAACCACCCACTCAAGGGGGTTAAATACAACCCAGTCATATGTCACACTTGTTTGCAAAATTACCACCAGGTGGCGCAAAGGGACAGTTTGCAACATTGCTCAGTACACATTTACTGAATGATGAATGAATGAATGATGCATTTATATAGCGCTTTCATATGTACTACTGTACACCCAAAGCGCTTTACAATCATATCAGGGGTCTTTCCTCATCTACCACCAGTGTGCAGCATCCGCTTGGATGATGACGGCAGCCACAGTACAATGGCGCCAGTGCGCTTACCACACACCAGATGTAGGTGGAGAGGAGAGTGAGTGATAGAGCCAATTCAATGGATGGGGATTATTAGGAGGCCATGACTGGTAAGGGCCAATGGAGGGAATTTGGCCAGGACACCGGGGTTACACCCCTACTCTTTACAAGAAGTGCCATTGGATTTTTAATGACCACAGCAAGTCAGGACCTCGGTTTAAAGTCTCATCCGAAGGACAGTGCTTGTAACAGTACAGCGTCCCTGTCACTATACTGGGGCATTAGGACCCACACAGACCACAGGGTGAGCACCCCCTGCTGGCCTCACTAACACCTCTTCCAGCAGCAACCAAGTTTTCCCAGGAGGTCTTCCATCCAGGTACTAACCAGGCTTAGCTGCTTAGCTTCAGTGGGCAACCAGGCAACCAGTCTTGGGCTACAGGGTGATATGGCTGCTGGCATACACCTGTTACATTTATGTAGACTATAAAATTATAAAATACCATGAATTTCCATTTTAAACTAAGCAACAAATATTATTCCACAGTATGCTGAATTAATATTTGTATAATTCCAATCACAATATCAACAAAAAGCTGTTCTGTAAATTCATACGGAGTGTCAGATAGCCTACCTGATGATGAGTGTTTTAACTTACAAAGAAGGCAAAGGCAAAGTTTGTTTCTGTGTCCAAATGTATCTGAAGTTATAAATATTGTAATGGATTTAAAGGTTTTACATATGAATCTTTAATCCATTGAAGTGTTCAATCCAAGCTTTTCAATTGGTTTTGTATGTATTTAGAATGTTTGAGCAGAGTGTTATGTCAACAATTGGCATTATAATTTAAACATGAACTGCTGAGGAATGTGTCAACGAATGCAAGTGGGGCAGGGGATACTCGTTTTTATTCAACAAGGCATTCAGTTTATTTTAAGGAAAAAATGCTAAATAATTTGTTACAGTTAGATTTTGTAATTGGTGTGGATGACATGCAGCAGCTTATACAATATACAATATAATATGAAGTGTTTCTTTCCTTAAACGTTTAATTTCATGTACGAGAGAGACCTGGCATGCATCAGTGAGGGATACAAAGAAACTTGAAGAAAGAGATCCAGCGCGTTTGCGCATGCGAGGGGCGAAGAAAACCTTCTGTTATTAATTATGTTGCTTTTAATTGTTTTAATTGTACTCAGTAACACTGCAATTTCTTTAGCAATACAAATTTAAAATGTCGCAAGAATAATATTCTGTATTTCTCATTTTACATAAAATCGTACAGAAAATTAACACTAAACTCTGTGCAAACCTGTAAAAAATAAATAAAACTGTCCTGAGACTTTATTTAAACCTTGAAAATGATATATGGGGTTTTTAACTGAATTTAAATTTTCACTTGACCCTAAATCATAATGATCTACTGTTTCTTATTCCTAAGCATCACGAAAGGTAAAAAAAAAAAAAAAAAAAAACCCACTGTCGCTGACCAACATCGGTTAAAGAGCAAATATTTAAAATGTTGTCATTAAGTATCAATTAAAAATAACATAGATTACTACTAATAAAAATGACAATGAATAACAAAGCTTCAAATCAATTAATGTAGCCTACATTGTACATTTCACATTTTTATTAGAAAACTATGCTAGCCCTCTTAATACGCCCATGCAAATGTGTAGCCTATATAATTCACAATTCACAGTTTTTTATTTTATTACAAGGAGAAAAATAATACATAAATACATTTTTTTTTTTAATGAAATACGGGGTATTAGTACTGCATTATAAAGCACAGTCCATGGAAAAGTAAACAATTTTGACATTTACTGTTCTGTCTGAATTCGTTCTAAACAGCAAATACTTACATTGGCGTTTGATAACTACATTTGGTTATATGAATGATTTTTAAAATCTTATTGATAGTATTTTTTTTTTTTTGTGAACTTCACATGGTGCTGTTGACTGCTACTTGTGATAAGCTGTAATACTTCCACTCCTTAACATGTGAAAATCTATTGTTATAGCGCCACTTAGCGATAAAGAAAAGAAATGCATTTCCCGCAGCAACCGTGGCATTATGTGTGGCAGCAAAAAACGCATTCTGGTTGAGTACCATCTGTATATACACATGCTTAATATATATTTATAAACATTTAATACTAGTGCAATTAATGTCCAATGAAGGTTGGTTTAAGGCACTTAATGAATAATGTTTTATCACACTATCAGTTGCTTGAAATGTTATGACCTAATCTAAAGTGAGAACTATTTAGTTAATAAATTGTTAACAAAGAATTAAAAAAACATTATCTCATATATGGGCATTTACATATATGAGCCAGTAATAATTTAATAATTTTATTAATTACAGTAGCAATGAATGAAGAACTCACTATTTGTATATATCCTGTTAATATATTAAAAATGCAGAGACTACAATATATTAGAACTATAAACTAATAGTTTGAAAATCATTTGTAAAAACAAAAAAAAACAAACAAAAAAAAAACTTTATTACAATTTATTATACTTATTTATTACCAATATGTGTGACTTGCCTTTAATGCTGTCTTTGGCCTCTCTGTGTCTGATGAAATGCAAGATGTCTTTGGGATTTGCCACTTGATCTACAAACTTCTGACTAAAGCGCATAGTGTTAAAGACCTCAAAACCCCCACTATAATCAACCTGGAGAGAGAGAGGCACATGGAAGATGTATTTTACCCAGTATTTTATGAACTGAGAAAATAACAGTAAATCCAGGCAATGAAAGGGTGTGTGACTGATACATACTCGTAGTCTGATGAGAGGTTTCTCAGGAGTAAGGGGATTTCCAAGTCTCTCTCTCTCTGCCTCTTCAAGCATCTGTTCAACCTAAAAGAACAAAAGGGGAAAAAAAAAAAAAAATATATATATATATATATATATATATATATATATATATATATATATATATTCCTGTCAAAATTAAAACGTTAACGCATGCAATTTTTTTTCTTCAGTTTAACACGTTAAAAATATTTGTGTTTGATAACTTTTGATTCTTAATATACTGTCTTTTTGTTGGTTTTACATTAATTTGGAGAAAAATGTGAAATTATTACAATATAAAAATATATTAAAAACTTTAATGTTATGTGCAATTAATCATAATTACAGAAAAATGTGTGAATAAAAAAGCAATGTCCAGTTATTCTTGTGTGAACACTCGCTGTACCTCAATGGTGGAATCATCTTCAAATAGAGAGAAAACAGTAGTCTCTTGCTACATACCTCAGTGACTAACCAGCATCTTTGTACTAGCGCATACTTTTCAACTTATTAAAATAAGAAATGCTTCAAGTGTCTGTAAATTTAATTGATTGTGTTGTAGCATTCCTCATTTGTAAACCCCCCCCCCCCCCCCCCCCAAAAAAAAAAAAAAAAAAAAGGGTGAAAAAGGTGTCTGCTAAATGAAAATGTCATGTAGCTAACTCTTAAAATTAACTTAAAAGCAAAATTAATTAATAGGCTTTGATGTAAGCTTATTTTACTACAAAGCACAGTTAACAAATACAGATTTTTGTACAAGTTCCTGCATATATCATTTGCCTCTGTGTGTGTGTGTGTGTGTGTGTGTGTGTGTGTGTGTGTGTGTGTGTGTGTGTGTGTGTGTGTGTGTGTGTGTGTGTGTGCGCGTGCATCTGTACCTTCTCCTGGCAGAAAGCCAGGACTTTGAGCATGACATTGGGTTGCTCTGGGCTGAAAAGGTCAGGGTGATCTGAGAGTGTTACATCCTGAATGAAGAACTGCCTGACTGTCTGTAAAGGAATTTTCTGAAGATTCATTTTTTTCCCTTTCACTCTCAATAACCCAATGTGCCTGTGGAAAACCCAGACACAACAAAAAATACATCACCTATTACATTATCCTTAAACTTGAAATACACTTAAATAAATTGACACATGCATTAATAAAACAGCATTAAAGTACCATTTAAAGGGTTAGTTCACACAAAAATGAAAATAATATCACTTATTACTCACCCTCATGCCGTTCCACACCCGTAAGACATTTGTTCATCTTCGGAACACAAATTAAGATATTTTTGTTGAAATCCGATGGCTCAGTAAGGCCTGCATAGCCAGCAATGACATTTCCTCTCTCAAGATCCATTAATGTACTAAAAACATATTTAAATCAGTTCACGTGAGTACAGTGGTTCAATATTAATATTATAAATTTATGAAGCATCGGAGCGTTATAAATCAGCGTGTCGAATCAGTGGTTCAGAGCACCAAAATCGCGTGATTTCAGCAGTTTGTCGGTTTGACACGCGATCTGAATCATGATTCGACACACTGATTCATAATGTTCCGAAGCTTCATGAAGCAGTGTTTTTAAATCGGCCATCACTATATAAGTCGTTATTTTGTTTTTTTGGCACCAAAAATATTCTTGTCGCTTTATGATATTAATATTGAACCACTGTACTCACATGAACTGATTTAAATATGTTTTTAGTACATTAATGGATCTTGAGAGAGGAAATGTCATTGCTGGATATGCAGGCCTCACTGAGCCATCGGATTTCAACAAAAATATCCTAATTTGTGTTCCGAAGATGAACGAAGGTCTTACGGGTGTGGAATGGCATGAGGGTGAGTAATAAATGACATTATTTTAATTTTTGGGTGAACTAACCCTTTAAAGTACACTGTTGCTCTCAAATTTTGTTCTCCATTCAGCATTTACAGATTGGAGTATGTGGCAAGTGAGAATTAATGCCACTATCGGAACTTGCTAAATGTGAATGCAGACATGAATACGATTTCTGACATTGTGGGAAGGGAAGGTTACTACAAAGTGGTCAAAAAGACCACTAATTAAATTTAGGTTTGTTCCACTCTTAAAGTTATCATATGAATTCGGAAGACTTCAAATTTATTGCAAAAGTATTATGGACTATTGTTATGGTCTTTAAACTGTCATTGTATGGAAAGCATTGAGTGTAGATTCTGAAATTCTTTTGTGCTCTACAAAAAAAGAACAGCATATAGGTTTGAAACAACATGAGGGCAAGAAAGAGTGAACTATTTCTTTAAATCAAAAAGAAAACAGGTCAAAATTACATGTTCATAAACTGTAATCATGACATAAGGAAATACCTAAATTTCCTGATATTACAATAATATAATTTTTTTGGTCTGGTACTCAAGGGAGCACCTGGAGATGTTGTTTGGTACTCACACTTTGCTCTCATCACTATCTTCTTTTCTCTTGAACATAGTAGATGATGATAATGATGATTTTTTTATTTTAATTAACATTAATGACACAGACAACAGCATGAATATTAGGCTGCTGTCACTTTAAGACAGAATGCACGGAGTGAATATACTGACACACATCTGGTTTCTTTCTCAACTGTTCGCTAATGACATAACCTAGAAAATACTTGCCGAGACAGATATTTTGACATAATTTTTCGTGTACGTGTCCCTTCAAGTGAAAGAGGAATCAATTCGGCGTTCCAGCGCTGTCTGACTTTTGCTCTCTCTCTCTCTGCGTGCCCGTGCTTCGGGTGTGGCACTGATTTTCCCCTCTTCTTCCACTTTTAAAATCATTTGAATGTGTTAATTGGCAAGACAAAACATGTCCAAATGATAAACTTTCACTCTATGATGGTTAAACTTAAGAGTTAATCCATGAATCACATGCGTGCCGAACCGTTGGGCCTTATCCGTACGGATCACGGATTAACTGTGATCCGTTGCACCCCTAATAAAAAAAAGAACACTTATCATCACGATGTAGCCCTGAATGTCAGCAGTAGTGCATATGACTGTGTCTATTGGACAATCCCCTGTGAAGGCCTCATCGACATGACAGCCATCGACACAGATCCTCAGCAAGGACCACAAGAACCAGACAGGACCTCTGCATAGACCCCTATGGCAAGTTTCAACTCCATACTGGCATGATGAATTTGATCTTCAAACAAAAGGAACTGGATGAATATTTGAATGCTACCGATCGCGATCCCGGATTTGTAGTGCCTGAATCATAATCACACAATGTTAATTCGTTGGCTAGAGGAGAACTGACCCCCTGACTGAGCCTGGTTTCTCCCAAGGTTTTTCTCTTCATTCTGACACCTGATGGAGTTTGGGTTCCTTGCCACTGTAGCCTCTGGCTTGCTTAGTTGGGGACACTTGATATTCAACAATATTATTGATCTGTCTACATTGTATGACAACTGAACTGAGCTGGACGATGACTTTTTTTTGTTTTTTCTTTTTTTTGTTTGCAGAACTGCTTTATAGATAAAACCAGCTGATTTAATAATTAATGACCTTTACAACGGAACTGAATCAACACTGAACTGACTTCAGCTGAACAACAGCTAAAATGCATAATTTTCCTGTTATCACTGTAAAGCTGCATTGAAACAATCTGTATTGTATAACAATTGTATTGTATTGTATTGTATTGACTTGAATAGCAGCATATTGTAATTAGGTATGTCCATGACTAGTCGAATATTCTTTTTGAGTTTCTTATGCCAGATTACGACATTCCCTCATGGAAAACCATGGTTTTCCCTCATGGAAAACCATTAAAAGCTAGAAACAGAGCTTTAACGCGAAAGCGTGGTTTGAAGCACGTTCACAATAGAACTCAACACTGTGTCTTGGATTGACGCTATGGTGAACGCACATGTGAACACCGCTTATATCACAGGCTGTTGCCAGCCAGTGAAATTAAAGTAAGTGCCCGGAAGTATATAAGGGCGCCTATAGTACACTTAATCTGCTTTTTTGTCTTCGAGAGATGTTTGTGTTAGCACGTGGTGAAGGCAGTATCCAGAATGGACCCTAGCAATTGTTTCAGGAAGTGTGGGTCTCCGTGTCCCCGATATTTGACCAGAGGACATATGAACTGTTCATTTATTGTCTAGGCGAGAAAATGCACATTCAGTTCTCGAGGGTTCTGAATGTGCTCACTGCGAGAAATTCTCAATGAGAAAGTTCTGTTCACGTTTGTCCTTATTCTTGAGGGATGTAGGATGAGCGTACGTGCTCCGCGGCTCAGGCCCCGCTTAGATCGTGGATATTGCAGGTCGAGCTAGCAGAGGAGTTAGAGAAAGGTTTGGCCCTTTCACACTCCTCGGTCGCAGGCTTGAGCGGTCAGTTGGATCAGGATGTGCTGTCTCTTGATTCATCCGATCCAGCAGATAGCATGTTGCTGGCTCCATCCAGCCTGGTATCATGTCCATGCAGTGGGGTGATGGCTGGATGGGATCTGGATCTGGAGCAGGGCTGGTGAAGTCCTCCTCAGCATGGCAAATAGTGTACAGGGACCCGCCGTTTACCAGCACCCCACTCAATGAACTCGACAAAAGAAAAAGAACTCGACCGACACCGGTAAGGCAAGCCTTTGTGTTCAAGCTGTCATAATAGAATGTGCACAGTGAGCGGTCTGGAAATGCTGTCAGCCTCGCCAGATGGAGAAATCCGCGGGTGTGGTCTGCTCTTCCCGCTGCTCTTCCCGCTTGTGTCAGGTGGTTCTTTGCCTCCACGTTGTGCATTGAAATTGTTTAATGCACAGCTAGCCATGGATTATCTCTTGTTCTGTCCATTTTTTTTTTAGTTAGCACACATTGTTTAATATTTTCAACTAATTTTTTTGAATTTTCCTGACGAATATTTTAAAACTAAAACAAAAAACAGTATATAAATGTAAGCTTGTTGTGGATTTAGCCAAACCATAGATTGTTCAGAAATGTTGACAAAAGCTTAATGATTAAAAAAAAAAAGACGCCTTTCTCATTAAACTTAATTTAACATAAATTATCAAATTTTTTTTATGTGCCCAAATATTCAAATATATTTTTGAAAAATGACCCTCCCTAATTGTGATTTTACGCTCAACCTGCACTTTGCAACAACACAACCTTGTTTCTGTAATGATTTTGAGCATGTATCCTACAACAATGCCTGACATGTTTACATTTTATGAGGCGTGAAAATGTGACATGGGGAGATAAGCTTTGCAAAATCTGATCAGTGCCAGTCAGACTGGAGCGTGTTTCCAGAAGTGTAATTTGAAATGGGATTTCAAGCCACATATGAATGTTGCTCAAAACTGATTTGTAAAAATCATTTTTCATGTGATTTTTTGCAGTTCATACTAATGTAATTATTAGTTATAGTTAACCAATAATGGCTTAAAGCTCACTCTGGGGTCTGTCCCCCCATCCCCCGACAAGTTCTCAGTTACAAGTTTTATTGCGCTAAAGAATGTTGGTTGCCACATGGAAGAGCAGAGAAGACCAGAGACAAAGAGACACAGAAAACCTGCATCTTTCCCACCGAAAACAGACTTTCCTGCATTCATTTATAGACAGACTGTTCTATAAATTAACATGCATATCCCCAGGAAATGGTATCTATTATTACTGTTGGTTGTATTGTACTCAGTCTTGTATTCACATGTTTATGATGCATTTAAGGTAACTTCAATTATGCCATGTTTAGTGTCTATGGGTTTGTATCGAGAATATTTAAATGCTTGTGTATGCAATATATCGATATTTGTGCAACACATCAGTATTACAAGAATCTTTAACAGTTCTTCAAAAACTCAGCTAGTTAATCTTGCTCTGTCGTAAAAGCCCTTACAGAAGGCGTGTTGTCGCCCGGAAATACAACATCTTTATTGGTCAGATCAACCCTAAGAGGTGTGACTTTGACTAGAGGTTAAAAGCTAGTGCACAATGCCCCACCCGCTCTTTTCTCTTTTTTTTTTCTTGCTTCTTGGGCGACTGAAGAGACCCTTTGGCTGCGGGCCTCCTCAGGCCAAGGCCTGTGGACCTGCAAGGCATGTAGGCCTAGGCCTGCAATCCGGCCATGTGCTCATCTATGAGAGAGAGAAAGAACTTTTTCCCCACTAAGAGTCAAATTAACAGATACTGGCTACAACCTCAGACCGAATCATCAAGATTTCTCCTCGGCCTGCAGATCCGATGCTCCTCAGCCTAAAGGCATCTTGCAAGTATCGTACATTTGAACACTAAACAGCGATTTAGTTTTAATGTGTAAACCACCTGTGGCAAAGGTGTTTTATTACTGAGAAAACTGATGATTCTTTTCCAGATTGTCTTTGACTTTTTCCCATAGCTCTATTTCTGGTCCCACTTCCGGTTCAACTCTATCATTGCTCATTTTTACCTACGTATATGTGTGACCTGCGTGTATGTTATGTGTTAGTTTAGTTAGTTAATAAAGATTGTGCACAATAGATGTTTGGTTCTGACTCCGTCTGCTAATAAATTGCCTCTTAAATGATTTAGATCTTGACTACATGCTCTGAGTAGTACTGTACAATAAGAATGTTGTTTTTCCATAACCTGGAAATTAACATTTCTTAAATTTAATAAACAATTAACAGTGTTCACTGGACAAACAGGTTAATTGATTGTAATATTAATTTAAAGTTAATATTACAATTTTTAAGTTAGTTAATCTGATTAACTGATTCACATAGTCATAATTAATAATCATAATGAGTTATGAATAATTATTAATATTTCCCCTTTGAGTTAATTCGCTACACTAAATATATGTTCAGATTCCAATTGGATATGCACAAAAATTTGGATTTGGACTGACAGTCTGAACAAGGCTTTAAAAGGCCAAATGACCATTCAGAATCATTCAATAGCAGAACTGTGTACTGTATGTGTTTTTATATGAGTGCAGGAACACAAACTTTTTAACTGCTTCTCCTGGTGACAGTGAGGTTATGACAGAGCTGCCAGGCTGTGTGACATAGAAGAGCTGTTGTTCGTTACGGACTGGAGCAATTTTACACTCATGCTCATGACCCCACACCACCAAATCCAGGAAATCATCCAAAAACTGTTCCGGGATGTAGTTAGTCGCCCCGTGCTTACTCCTGAAAAAAAAAAAAAAAAAAAAGAAACAAACCAAAAAAACAAAACAATTAAAAACATATAAATGCATTTATTATATCTAGATTTTAAGTTACAGCACTCTCCTTTACTGGAAATTGATTAAATTATGCATGTGTACTTATATTGTTTCACTGTCCAAATGTAGTAGACCAATTACACATTCTGGACCATGTAAATATATTTTGGTTCATATTTTTTGAACAAAATTACAAATCAAATATAGCCACAAGTGGTGATTATCAGGGTCCAAGCACCAATAGCTCATGTGGACAAAAAAAGTGATAGATATCATGTGTACTGCAAAGTCAAAATTGACTCTGTCTATGGACAGAGTTTGACATTGTTTGCATTCTCAGAATGTCCTGTTGTCTTCCTGTATCAAGTTTCATAAAGCTTGGACCTTGTTTTTAGAAGATGGTGGTGATTGAGGAGATTCCCTCATATGTAAATATGTAAAGCGCTTTGAGTGCCCAGAAAAGCCCTATATAAATATAAGGAATTATTATAATTATTATTAAGATATAGATGAGCACAAAATATGGCTTATTTCATTTTGTCAAGAGGATCTTTAGGTTATACATTCCAAATTTTGTGCAAACATACAAAGATGAAATTAAACATGGCCAATAGTTTCTCAAGATCTCAAGCAATCAAAAGGAAGAAAAAAAAAAAAAAAAGTACTTTAGCCAATATGATTTTTATTATAGCACCACTTATTCTCAGATAGAGATCTGTCTGTATCCTTGATGAATGGGTGGGAGATGGGACCATTCCACGACGTCTGGGCTCGCTAAGATGTTCTGCTTTTATGCCTAAAATAACTAATAATAATACTTAAAAAGAGAAATGTAAAACACAAATGAGTTCCTGAACCTGTTTTGATGGATGACAAATAAATTGAACCAGTCATCTTCGTCCTCTCGTGGCCGAAGCATTGTCACCTGGTTATTGACGAACATCCGGTAGAGTCTCTCATCTGGAATGGAACCTGAAAATACAATACACTTCTTCATAATGTCCTGCAAAATTTTTAAAACTCATTAGAGGGTCAAAATAATATGCTAAGAAATTTAGAAAACTATTTTTAGACACAACCATACCCAAAAAATATTCCTACAGGGATCTACAGTGCGATTATTTGCTTGTGAATAGTACTGTCTAAATGTAGAATATTATTTTCTGGTGTGTGAAACTTCTGACACCCCGTCAAAACTCATGTATACAATGCACGCACACACACACACACACAAGAGACATCAATTACATCCAACCCCATTGGTTACTGCCTGTCATGCAACTCATGATGCAAGCATCGGTGAGGTTTGATGTTACTAAAAAAAAATTCGCCATATTTGGGTTGGGCTTTTTAGATCAATGATTTGATCTGGTCTGACAGTGAATAACCACTTGATTTTGAACAATTGAAAGTTATCGTCTTGTGTAATAAAAAAAAAAAAAGTTATATACTGTGAAAGTGAATGTTCTCAAAGAGTAAAATGAAAAAGCACACAATGTTACTCAAAGCATACATCCACCACAGGCAATCAAAAATGCTACGCAAAATAATAACAGTACATGACACACAAATCTTGACATGCATTAGACACACTCTGGGGGCTACTCAGAACATGTTGACAAATTATTACAGGTACAGACATTCATGAAGAAAGTCATGCTGGTATATGATCAACCATCATCAAGCTAAGGACCAAAAAATATGAATATGAATTTGAGTGCTGATCTGGTCTTGACTCGGTCTCGCCTTGTCTTGAGACCAACACAAGACCAAGACTTTGAGGGGTTGAGACCAACCCCTCAAAATCTTGGTCTTGTCTTGGTCTCAACACATACTGGTTTTGGTCCCGACTTGGTCTCTGATTAGGTGGTCTTGACCAAAGATCTCGAGATCTTGTACCAAAACAAACATGGATTTCAACAGACAGCTGCTGCTACTTATTTTCAGTGCAATTTGTGCAGAAAAAAAAACTAAAGATGCAGGATATGGGCAAGGTCCTGGATTAAGAGGCAACATGGATACCAAAAAATATTTTATTGCTAATCAAAAAAGAACCGCAATATCTGATTATATCGTCTACCCATGCTATCGACAACACTGGTGGTTTTATTTAAAGAAATGTTAAACATAACGTCCTGTTATATTTGGTGTTGCTAATAATTTCTACTGTTTTCTCATTGAATTTATTATTTAAATTATTTCTTGAGGAGAACTGTTGAAGAACAGTGCCTTGAACACAAATTTTAGGTTCATGGTGAAGGTAGACATTCTGATGGTGATTGTAAGAACATTAAATTAATGTTGATGTCACAGCAATGTGTCTTGAATAAAATGTTTTTTCAGAAAGTGCACTGTTTCTCTTTGGGTTTTTTTTAAACCTATAATCAAGCAGTAATGCAGACTATTTGTTATTCTCAAACTAGGAATTACAAACATCTGGTTCATTTTTGTTTTGGTTCCAGAGTTAAAAGTTACAAGTTAAAACTAAATAAAATATTACTTCTTTATTTATTCAAAAGCAGCAGTCATTTAAAATGTTATTTTTATAGTTTACTTTTTATTTTATCAGTCTACAGTAAATGTACACTGCTCCCAACATGCACGTGCCTTCAGTTGACAGAAGAGCTATGCAAGGCACTAGGGTTGTAACGATATACCTGTAAGGCGGTATATCATGGTATGCACATGTATGATTATCATATCGTGTACATTTGCTTATCTACGGTATTGAAAATAAATCAGATGCAGAATCTCACCTGTGCTTACGCAACAACTTTCCACTTGACTAGACTCTAAACTTGCTCCACTCACACACGTACAGCGGAGACAATATCAGTGACAGGGGCTGCTATCCCACGTCAAAAAAATAAGTTAAAATTCGCAGTATGGGAATACTATGGATATAGAAATAAAACAAACGCAGGGTTGTCCTCAAGGGTAGATATCCAGTTTACAAAAAATGTGGAGGTACAGTAGCTGCAAAAAAGGAGGAAACACATCGAACACGATCGCCTATATTCGAGAACACCATCCGTGCAGATGCAGGTATTTTCCGATTATAACTTAAGGCGTATGATTTACATGATGCAGTGGGAATCCTGGAATCCAGTCATGAAAATGGAATTTACAGTATAGCGCAGATGTCACGTGAAACACATGATTTCATGGATTAATGAACAAAATGAAAGCAGAGCTGTATAATAGATCAAATTTCGACATGGTCTAGGCTAGGGTCTGTGAATATTAAAGCGCAAAAAGACTGCTGTATAAATATGTTTGTTTTGCGTGTCTCTGTGTGAATGAGCAAAGCAGTTTCACATACTACATAGTCAAGTAAGCGAGACGCTTATATTGTTTTCAGTGTTTGCCATCTCACTATCTGAGGATACTCAAACATAAAACATATCTAAGGCTTCTCTGAGAGAATGCTTAATGAGCATTTCATTATTTTATTTGAGAAAAAACATTGTCAAAATGTCTGAAACTCAAAGCTCTTCACTACAACCAGTCAAAGTAAAAGTCCGGTTTATAATTCGAAGAAACTGACAGAATTTACTTCTCATAATAAAAAAATAAAAAAAGTGCAGATATATACTGTACATAAGCTACCATTTAATTTCTCTCTTTAATTTCATTTAACTTTTATTAGATTTATTTATTTTTATTAAATAAAAAAAACTTTTAAAAATAATTTTAAAATAAAATTAAAAATAATTACTTTTTAAAATAATTTTTAAAGTGAGAAATCACTGCCTATTCTGAATTAATACAGAATGCTGTTTTTCAGAACAAAATGAATAGTCTAAAAACATTGCAATGTTATCTTACAAAGTAATATAAAAGAAACATCAATAAAAGATGTTTAATCAAGAAAAAAAAGTTTAAATTCTAAGACTAGAATCTTTAGACTAGCGTTAAAATGTTATTTCACCCAAAAATAAAAATTCTGTCATTAATTACTCACCCGTATGTCGTACCAAACCCGTAAGACTTAAGAACACATCTTAAAAACGCAAATGAAAATCTTTTTTGATGAAATCTGAGAGATTTCTGTCCCTCCACTGACAACCTATGCAACTGAAACTTTGACGCTTCAAAAAATTCAAAAAAGAGATTGTAAAACTCATCCATATGTATTTAGTGGTTTAGTCCAAATTTTCTGAAGAGACACGATTGCTTTAGATGATGAACAGATTAAATTTAGGCTTATATTCAAATGAAAACATTCATCAACTCACATATCAGTTGTGGTAATTGGAAGCTCAAGCATGTTTGTTTGACACGTGCGAGAACCACTGAGGTTCATTCTCATGTTAGGCAGCACGTTTGAGCTTCCACAAGAGGTTTATTGCTGCGTGTCAAGCAGGTTTGGTTGAGCTTCTGTTTATGTTCACTGATCAACGTTTATATGTGAGTAAAAGCCTAAATTCAATCCACAATAACGTCATTAAACATTAACTGTGACTATATTAACATGCAATATCGTAAAATGTAGTTTAGAAATAAAAACTTCTAAAATAAAAACTAAAATCTCTCTTTATTTCTGTCGTAAAGAGAAGAGACATAATATTAAAAATTGCTGTACATGCCTCTACTATGAACTTTCATGTTTGCAGTTGCCAGATGTCAAGAGTTTAAATCTCCAATCAGAGCTTTTCTGTTAAAAAGATACATGTAGTGACTTCCGGTTATGGCGAGGTGCTAAGAGGTCGCAATCTTTTAGCTCTACAGCTAGCATTTAATTAAATCCTACAATACCAACCAGAATTGTATTTAAAGCCAAGCAACGTGAACATAAGAGTATAGGGAATCAAAATGTCACGTAAAGGGGGCAAAAAAGAAAAGAAAAAAGTAGGAAACGAAGACGAATACTCCGAGGGTGACTCCGAGGGCAACTGTGGAAGACGGCCCTGACGAAGGAGATGGTGAAGTAGTAACTTCAGGCGAAAATAACAACCAGGACATCATGAAAGCTATAATGTCCCTGAAAAATGGACTTTATATGAAAGTTGATGGCGTGCAAAAAACAGTTACGGATGTAAGAAAATACAAGAATGCACAGGGCGCATAGCACATCCGGAACAACATATTTCTGATGCTGAAGACAACATTAATGGACTAATATCCAAAGTGAGCACGTTGGAAAGTACCGTTAAAACTCTTTCAAACAAAGTGGAAGATTTGGAATGTAGAAGCCGACGGAACAATGTGAGACTGGTGGGACTGGCGGAGAAAGCAGGACCAGGACCAGGACACTGTTACATTTCTGGAGAATTGGATACCAGAGGCTCTAGGAATGGAATCACGGGAGACCTTGGTAATTGAGCATGCTCACAGAATCGCCACAAATAACGACTCATGCAGGACACGTCCAAGGACAGAATTAAGGGCGTATTATTATTAAGCGAGTATTAAAGGCAGCCAGAATCAATGGGAATTTTCTTTACAACAACGAACAAGTCCGTTTTCATCCAGACCTCTCCTTTAGTGTACACAAGATGCAGCGCGACTATGATGATGTGTGAAAGAAGCTGCGAGACAAGGGGATTCATAAGCACAGAATCATCTTTCCAGCATGTCTCCTGTTGACACATGGGGAGAGATCCTACACTTTCCAAACTCCGGCTGAAGTAGAGAAATTTGTCCAGTCTCTAAAAGATCAAGGCAAACTTACAGATGGAAGAGGCCACTCCATTCAGAAAATATAACGGCAAAATTGGTTAATCCAATTTATAATCTTCACACAAGAGAACGTGATAATTGTTTTTGCTTACCATTTTCCATTAAATATGACTCGTTTTCTTTTACACGGTCAAATAAGTGTTTATTTTCATGGTTCCATTTCGTCCATTTCGGTCCTCTGGCACTTCCCCATGTCCTCAGTTCAGGGATCCTGATGGCCGCCATTCCAGAGCTTCGCCGCAAGATGGCCGCCACTCCAGAGCCTCGTCTTAAGATGGAATTAGCCTCGTTTGCCCCTCTGTTTGCCCTGTATATATTCCCTGTGTTCTCCCTCAGTCTTTGTCGGTTCTCGTCTGCGTTTTACGTTGTGTTCATGGTTGGTTTCCCTTGTACTCCTGATTGTTGTCATTAAAGATTTTGTCATGTTCCCTGGATTCCCCGTTGTTGTGCCCTTTGTCAACCATCACAGACTGTGACAACTATGACCAGGGGGAAAAACCCGGGAAACTTTGGCGCATTAAACAACAACAGACAGAAAGGTCTATTAACTGCATTGAAGATCCAAATGGTAGAACTATAGTAGACCCTACAGAAATCAATGAGGCCTTCAAGGTATTTTATGAAAAAAAAAAAATGTATAGCTCTGAGGGTACTCCCAGTTTTGATAAGCAGACACAATTCCTAAATGGCCTTAATATTCCCAGAATTTCAGAAAAGAAAAGTAGAGCATTAGAATGAACAAAAATAGAAATTGCAGAAGCAATCAGCTGTATGCAGGCTGGAAAAGCGGCAGGCCCAGATGGTATACCTATAGATTTTTATAAAAAATTTCCGTCCAAATTAATTTCACCCCTTTTGGAGATGTTCAAGGAATCTTTCAGGAATGGTCTTCTCCCCACATCCATGAGGAGTACCCTAATAACTTTACTTCCAAAACCAGGAAAACAAAATACAAAATGTAAAAACATGTGGCCAATCAGCCTTTTAAATTCAGATACAAAAATACTTAGCAAAGTTCTTGCAAGAAGATTGAAGGGCTTGCTCGGCGGCAGCCTTCGTGTGAAGCCCTCATTGTGTGAAGACCAAAGAGTGTAAAGACCAGCGACTCTACCTGTTTGACTCCACCGAGCAAGGACACCGACAAGGCACTTGAGTATTGCTCTTTTCTTTTCTTTTTTCCTCCTCTCCTTCCTCTTTTATATAGTTTGTTCTTGTCTGTCTATCTTGCAACCTATTTTAGATATGTGCTTCCAAATTCCCACTATTATTAACACTCGTAAAACACGTCCCACACGTTGGAGGCAGTGCAATCATAACAACCTGCGTATTCTACCCATGTCATCTAGTACATTACTTTCAATCTCTATTGGTCTTTGGAATTGTCAATCTGCTGTAAACAAAGCAGACTTCATTACATCCATGGCTACTCATTCAGGTCTCCATCTCATGGCTCTGACTGAGACATGGATCAAACCAGAGGACACTGCCACACCGGCAGCCCTCTCCTCTAATTTCACTTTCTCTCACACCCCACGCCAGATTGGGAGGGGAGGTGGTACTGGTCTGCTTATGTCCAATGAATGGAAGTTCAATCCTTTACCAGCTCTCTGTGACAATAGCTCATTTGAATTACATGCAATTACCATCACCTACCCTGCTAAAATCCATGTTGTAGTGCTTTATCGTCCCCCAGGTCAGCTTGGTAACTTCTTGAAGGAGTTAGATGTGTTGCTCTCATCCTTCCCAGAGGATGGTACTCCTCTGCTAGTACTTGGAGATTTCAACATCCATTTAGACAAACCTCAGGCTGCTGACTTCCACACTCTGCTTGCCTCATTTGATCTCAAGGGAGTGTCTACTACAGCTACCCACAAATCAGGTAACTAATTGGACCTCATCTACACACGCTGCTGCTCCACTGATAATACACTGATCACTCCACGACACACCTCAGACCACTTCCTCATCACTTTTAATCTCAACCTGACCCCTAACTCAACACACTCTCCACCACGTTACTTTTCGGCTAAACCTACGCTCGCTCTCACCCTCCGACCTATCCACTTTGGTCTCATCCACGCTTCTTCCCCCTAATCAGTTCTCATCTCTGGACACTAACAATGCTACTGACACTCTTTGCACCATGCTAACATCTTGCTTAGATGACTTCTGCCCCCTTTCATCCAGACCAGCCCGCGCCACCCCCTCTGCCCCCTGGCTATCCGATGTTCTCTGTGAACATCGGTCTAGACTTAGGGCTGCAGAGAGGAAGTGGCGCAAATCTAAAGATCCTACTGATCTTAGCTTCTATCAGTCACTCCTTTCTTCTTTCTCTACAAATGTCTCCAATGCTAAAACCACATACTATCACAATAAAATTAACAATTCTACTGATTCCCGTACACTTTTCAAAACTTTCTCTTCTCTTCTTTGTCCTCCTCCCCTCCCTCCCACATCAGCTCTTACAGCTGATGACTTTACCACATTCTTCACACATAAAATAACCATCAGCGGCCAATTCTCCACACCACATACTGACAATAACATCTTAATGGAAAACACACAAATTCTCCCCTCCTTCTCTCTGCGGCAGATGTTTCCAAACTCATCCTTTCCAATCACCCTACTACCTGTCCGCTAGACCCTATCCCCATTCATCTTCTTCAGGCCATCTCCTCCTCAATTGTACCTGAACTCGCTCACATTATCAATTCTTCTCTTCACACTGGTACATTTCCCACAGTTTTTAAGCAGGCTAGGATTACACCACTGCTTAAAAAACCCACTCTGAATCCAGCGCTTTTAGAAAACTATAGACCGGTATCCCTTCTTCCATTCATTGTGAAGACACTTGAGAGAGTTGTGTTCAACCAGCTGTCTACTTATCTCACACAGAACAACCTCCTTGACAACAACCAGTCTGGCTTCAAGAGTTGCCACTCAACTGAGACTGCCCTTCTCTCAGTTACTGAAGCCCTGAGACTGGCACGAGCAACTTCAAAATCATCGGTACTCATCTTGCTGGATCTGTCTGCTGCTTTTGACACTGTTAACCACCAGATCCTCCTGTCAACCCTCATGTCAAAGGGTATCTCAGGATCCGCACTCCAGTGGTTCGAGTCTTACCTCTCAGGTAGGTCCTTCAGGGTATCTTGGAGAGGTGAGGTGTCCGAGTCGGCATCATCTTGCTACTGGGGTACCTCAGGGCTCAGTACTTGGACCACTTCTCTTCTCCACCTACATGTCATCACTAGGATCTGTCATTCAGAAACATGGTTTTTCCTATCACTTGTTATGCTGATGACACACAACTCTACCTCTCATTCCAACCAGATGATCCGACGGTTGCTGGTCGCATCGCAGCCTGCCTGACAGCCATTTCTGCCTGGATGAAGGACCACCAACTTCAACTTAACCTTGCAAAAACAGAACTGCTTGTGGTCGGTGCCGACCCAACACTTCATCACAACCTTTCCATTCAACTTGGGTCGTCAACCATAACTCCTTCCAGGATGGCCAGGAACCTTGGAGTGGTCATGGATGATGGTTTAAGCTTCACAGACCACATCGCTACAACGGCCCGGTCCTGCAGATTTGCTCTATACAACATTAGGAAGATTAGACCCTTCCTATCGGAGCATTCCACACAAATTCTTGTCCAAGCTCTTGTTCTATCTAGATTGGACTATTGTAATGCTCTCTTGGCAGGCCTTCCAGCATGCACTGTCAAGCCCCTACAACGGATCCAAAATGCTGCAGCAAGACTGGTCTTTAACGAACCGAAGAGAGCGCATGTCACTCCTCTTCATCAGTTTGCATTGGCTGCCAATAGCTGCTCGCATCCAACTCAAGGCTCTGATGTTTGCCTACAGAACAACCACTGGCTCTGCACCACCATACCTAAACTCACTACTTCAGACTTATGCGCCCTCCAGAAGCTTGTGTTCTGCAAGTGAACGGCGTCTTGTGGTGCCATCCCAAAGGGGCACAAAATCACTCTCACGGACCCTCTCCTGGTCTGTTCCTGGTTGGTGGAATGACCTGCCACGCTCTATCCGAACAGCTGAGTCTTTAGCCATTTTCAAAAAACTGCTAAAGACATATCTTTTTCGTCAACACTTGACCCAGTAATATAGCACTTTTTATTTATATTTTACTCTTTCTTTTTCAACTTTCTATTCTTTCTCCATCTGTGTATATATTTAAAAAAAAAAAAAAAAAAAAACCTTGCTACGAGCACTTTACTGATGAAACTGTGACTTGACACGGCACTTACGTACTGTTTTGGATTGATTCGACTGCTTCTACTACTCTCATTTGTAAGTTGCTTTGGAGAAAAGCGTCAGCTAAATGACTAAATGCAAATGTAAATGCTCCCCCGGGTGGTGGGAGAGGACCAAAATGGATTTATTCAAGGTAGACAGGGCTTTAATAATGTCATACGAGTATTTAATATTTTACATAGCCAGAGAGGGGCGAAAGTTATAAAGTTAAAGTTAATATAAAGTTAATCACTCCAAATCATCTATAATGTTACTTAATGAACGTAATTACTTAATGAAAGTAAACAAGGTTATGCTTCTACCTTCAACTCAACTGATAATTTTGTTTACCTGGGTATAATAATTGTCCCTGAGGTGAATAAAATTGCTCAGATTAATTATGACCCAATCCTGGAAGCAACTACTACATCAATAGAACATTGGACATCTTTACCCATCTCAATGATTGGCAGGATAAATATTTTTTTAAAATGAATATACTCCCTAAATTTCTCTATTTGTTTCAGAATATCCCCCTACCCCCTCCCTCATATTTGTTTACCAGAATTAAGAAAATGTTTACCAACTTTATTTGGCAAAATAAACACCCAGACTACGTCTATCTCTATTCTACCTACCATTTGATCGAGGAGGCCTTAAATGTCCAAACATTCAGTGGTATTACTGGGCAGCTCAGCTGCGCACAATCATTTTTTATTTTTCATCTGAAAGCCCTCCTGCTTGGATGGATTTGGAATCCTGTTCTATTACACCAACATTACCATTGCACCTATACCTCTATTCAGCAGACCAGAAATACCTGAGGATAAACACAGATCAGGGTTGGATCTGGACTCTGCAGGTAGGTTGATCTCCAGGAACAGGATTGGGCACCCCTGGTGTATGACAAAAGTACTGCAAGAGCAATTAGATTGGTCTGCACAGCTTGTACTGTTTGCTGCATCTTGTCACTGTAAAAACACTATTATGCATGCCAGGCCAGTAGTTGGCAATGTGGCTTTGTAAAGAAACACTACACGCCTATAGACTATACACATAATACACATGCACATGAGGTCACTGTTTTCACAAATTTGTGTTCTTATAAATTTCATATAATGATAATATTCAAATTAATAATAAATATGGATAAAAAATATATTTTCTTGCATCGCACTGTTTTCTGCTGTAGTTCTTATAACATTTTAAATTTCAAAGAATTTCTTACATTTTTAATTAATGATAAGGGGGTAATTAAGTAATAGCATGGTAAAACATGGTAACATCTAAAACTTTAAAAATGTTGGCATTCACTGATGAATGAAAATTTACTGATCAGATACAACATGGTTTTAGTTGAAAAATTAAGTTATGATTGTTTTATAAGCTTAAATTCCATGTTGTACAGGAAATATTTAGAAATATTTGATCCCCAAGCAAAACAGACTTAGTATTTGTTGGCAAGCACAGAGGTAAGAAGTTTCTTGTAGATGGTCACCAGGTTTGCATACATCTCAGGAGGGATTTTGGTCCACTCCTCTTTACAGATCCTCTCTAAATTCTTAAGGTTTCTTTGCTGTCGCTTGGCAACTTGAAGTTTCAGCTCCCTCCACAGATTTTCTATAGGATTAAGGTCTGGAGACTGGCGAGGCCACTCCATGGCCTTAATGTGCTTCTTCTTGAGCCACTCCTTTGTTGCCTTGGCGGAATGTTTTTGTTTTGGGTCATTGTCATGATGGAAGACCCATCCACGACCCATCTTCAGTGTTCTGGCTGAAGGAAGGAGGTTCTCGTCCAAGATTTTACGGTACATGGCCCCATCCATCGGCCCCTCAATGCAGTGAAGTCATCCTGTACCCTTAGCAGAGAAACAGCCCTAAAGCATAATGTTTCCACCTCCATGCTTGACTGTAGGGATGGTGTTCTTGGGGTCATAGTCAGCGCTTCTCTCCCTCCAAACACGGCAAGTTGAGTTGATGCCAGCTCAATTTTGGTCTCATCTGACCACAGCAATTTCTCCCAAGCCTTCTCTGAATCATTTAGATGTTCATTGGCATGTACATGTGCCTTTTTGAGCAGGGGACCTTGCGGGCACTGCAGTGCGACGTAGTGTTACTAATGGTTTTCTTGATGACTGTGGTCCCAACTGCCTTGAGATCATTTACAAGCTCCTCCCGTGTAGTTCTGGGCTGATCCCTCACTTTTCTCATCATCATCATCCTTACCCCATGAGGCGAGATCTTGCATTAAGCTCCAGACCGAAGGCGATTGGTGGTTATCTTGTATTTCTTCCATTTCCGAATAATCGCAGCAACAGTTGTCTCCTTCTCACCAAGCTTCTTGCTGATGGTCTTGTAGCCCATTCCAGCCTTCTGCAGGTCTACAATCTTGTCCCTGATGTTCTTTGACAGCTCTTTGGTCTTGCCCATGGTGGTGGAGACATTTGAATGGAAAATACAGGTTCTTTGGACAGGTGTCTTTTATACACATAAGCAGAATTCTTGCTGGTTGATAGCGGATCAAATACTTATTTCACTTGATCAAATGCTAATCAATTTATAACCTTTATATAATGTGTTTTTTCTGGATTTTTTGGTTGATATTCTGTCTCATCATTTTTATGGTAGGTTTATTTTAATGTATAGATTCCTCATTTCTTTGTAAGTGGGCAAACTTACAAAATCAGCACTGGATCAAATAATTATTTTTCCCACTGTACTACTGTACACCCAAAGCATTTATAATCATATCAGGGGTCTCTCCTCAACAACCACCAATGTGCAGGATCCACTTGGATTATGCGACGGCAGCCACAGTCAGTGTGCTCGCCACACTGTGAGCATATTGGTCAGGTTACTATATATAATTTGCGGATATCAGGGAGCTGCTATCAATATGCAGGGTATTGAAATATTGAAATAAGTGCATGCTTTTCACTTTCAAATTCGCAATAACACATACTCTGTGTATAGGGAGCAGTAGTACCGCACATTTCACAAGAAAAGATATGTCAATATGTCAGGAACTGTTGTGCTTACTTTTACTTTTCGCTTTGCCACCAAATCCTCTGCCATCATCTCTCCTTACTCTCGCCACATGATAAGTGAAATCTGACTCCTGCTGCATTGTGCTCAGGCTTTATGGAGCAGAGCTTTTAGATTATAATTGTAGCATCCATTGTCCACCTGAACTAAATGTTTTGGGTTTTTTTCTCTAAAAAAAGCAAAACGACAGTGGAAGAGGTGCAGCGGTGGGAAAGTAATGTAATCAGTGTATGGCCGAACACCATGTAACACCAGTAACACCGACTACTGCAGTTAGCCTTTCTTAGTTTTGCCTGCACTGACACCATTGTACAGTCCTGCTCACCATTATTGGCACCAATGAAATTTAAGTACATAATGTAGAATATCTCCTGAAAAAAAATTAAGTGAAACAGCTTTTTTCTATAGAGAACTTGTGTTTGATACAAAAGAACAAATGATAAACAACAATTAAAAAAAAAAAAAAAAAAAAAGGAGAAAAAGGAGAAAATTTTTTGAAAAACTTAAAGCTTGCTGTAACACTGGTATTGGCACCCTTTACTATAAATCAGTCTGGGAATACATTTTGATTCACCTGTGGTAAATCACAAATGAGAATTACCTGTGATAAATTGTCAGTGCCCATGTGACCTAAATTAGCCACTGAATGATGACAATGTTTTAAAAAGCCACATGTTACTCCCTGTTCCTTTGTCATAATGGTGAAGACAAAGGAGCTGTCTGAGGACATCAGAAGTGCTATTATTAGCAAACACAAGACCTCCAAAGGGTAAAAGGTCATCTCCAAAACCTTGGTATCCCTGTTTCAACAGTGCTCAATGTTATTAAGAAGTTTGCCAAGCATGGAACTGTCAAGAACCTCCCTGGACATAGGGGAAAGAGGAAAATTGATGAGAGAACACTTCGAAGTTTGGTGCGAATGGTGGAAAAAAACACCACGTCTAACATCCAAAGACCTGACGACCAACCTGGACCAGTCTGGGGTCACAGTTTCAACAAGTACTATACACTGCACATTAAACCAAGCAGGGCTTCATGGGCGAAGGCCAAGGAAGACACCATTGCTAAAGAAAAGACTTAAGAAGGAATGACTGATCCTTGCCAAAGAGTACTTGGACAAACCACAATTCTTCTAAGAAAATGGACAGACGAAACAAAAATAGAGCTTTTTAGCAATGCACACCAACAGTTTGTTTACAGATGGCTCAATGAAGCTTATAAGGAAAAAAAACCACCCTACCAACAGTTAAGCATGGTGGAGATCAAGAGATTTTAGAGCGAAACGTCCTACCTAGTGTAAGAAAACTTGGTTTGAGTCGAAGATCATGGGTCCCCCAGCAAGACAAAGACCCAAAGCACATGCCCAAAGCATGCAGAAATGGTTGAAAATGTACTATTTTAAAATGGCCAGCTACGAGTCCTGATCTCAATCCCACTGAAAATCTTTGGGGTGAGCTGAAATCTGCCATTGGGGAAAAGAACCCTGCAAACATTCAAGAGCTTGAACAAACTGCATAGAATGAGTGGGAGAAAATAACAGCGGAGAAAATAACAGCAGAGAAATGCAAGAAGCTTATAGATGGCTACAAGAAACGTTTGCAGGCTGTCATTGTTGCGAAAGGGTGTGCAACCAAACATTAAGGAAGGGTGCCTTTATTGCTGCCCATGCTGTTTTTTTCCTGTTTCTTCTTTGAAATTACTACATGCAAGTTGAAAAACAATGTTCTCTGTTTAATTACTTTGGACCTCCAATTAAAAAATCCTGATAATATAACTTTGATACATTTTCATTTATTGCTGAAGATTGTACAAGTTATGCAAAAAATGAAGGGGTGGCAATAATGGTGAGCAGGACTGTATGCGAACTGAACTGAACTGGGCGATGACATCACTGTTTTCTCAGAGCTGCTGTATAGATAAATGAACTAAAATAGTAACTAATGATTTTTACAGCGAAATGAATCAACACTGAACTTACTGAATGACACCGTTTTCTTCTAGAGCTGCTGTGCACCCAAATTAATTTGGTACTGTAAAGCTGCTTTGACACAATCTGCATTGTGAAAAAGCGCTATATAAATAAAGGAGACTTGACTTGACTAAGAATGAATCATGACTTCCCTTACTGATCACGTCTGTGCCAGGCATGCCTTGTGGTCCTGCGTGGTGCTGCATGCAGTCACAGGATCCTTTTCCCTTTGAGGTGCATTATCTATGGCCCCCATCTGCATTATTTATGTAAATTACACCACATTGTTAATATTATAAACTCACCAATGCCATAGAGTGCAATTCTGGTACTTCCTTTCTGCAGAAGAACTGGACTGATCTCAAGTTTCTCCACTGAATGACTGCGGCCAAAATGATTGAGCAGACCAGAGCAGCTCAACAGGTCTATAGCACATAGACCATCAGCCTGGAACACACATACAAACCAAACACAAAAACTGAGAAAATAAGATTGTAGGAAGGAAGGAAGACACACAATTGCCTAATTAATTTTCTAATCAACATTTAAATTGTATCTCTTACTGACCAATAGAATATGTGGTAACACTTTCTATGAAGACCATGCTTATAATGAATTATAGCCCCATTTATATTTATTTATAAGTATTACTATATTTATAAAGACTCATTAAGACCTATACTGCATTATAAGAACAGTTATCGTTACATTTATATTATTTTCATAATTACTTTTTTCATATTTGCTTTTTCAATGTGCATGCTCATAAGCCATTATACAGTGATTTATAAATTTTTGCTCTAAGAGTATTTCACAAAGCATTTTAGCGCTAAAACTAGCTCCTAAATCTGTATAGTCAAGTCATCTTCATTTATATAGTGCTTTTTACAATACAGATTGTTTCTACCTATATGTCTACCTTTGGTCGAAACTTAAAGGAAGCATGTGTCTCAAAATCATTTTGCTATCAGATAAGTTATCTTCTTTGCTCACTCGGAGGTACAGCTGCGCAATGCGGTCAAGCCAGCTGCGGTTTGAAAATACATGTTTTTTTTTTTTTTGTTACTTTTTTTGGTGCGTTACTCTGTTGGCCTTTTTTTACACTCACATTGTCTTTGATAGTTGTGTATATCTTCAACTAATGTTTTTTTCTTCTTTATAGGTCACAATATCAAGACATTGTTTTATGTAGAAATTGCAAATTTAATTGCAAAAGGCAGATAAAATACAGTTTACACTCTAAATACCTCTTTTGGTTTTACAGTATTAAAATGACAATTACTCTTGAATTGCATTGTGTTACTGTCTTACTGCATATGGATTACTGTCTCAGGTTCCCTTGAATTCAGTGTTCCATACAGCATGCACACCTCACATGAAAATATCTTATTGCTGTGTTTCGGAAATAAATAGATATTGAGGAGAGTGGGCTCTGACCGTAAGAGGTGACGGTTGGCCAGCCGACTCGTAAGTAAGTGGGATAGCCTCGACTATCCACTTACTTTAAGTGTGTTTAGATGAAGGTGCCCTCTTCGAGGAGACCCGAAACACAAAGAATTGATCAGATTCACGCCACAGGGCAGCTCTGTGAACATAAGCATCTAAAGCTCTGACAGGACAGAGCAAATTAAGTTTCTCCTGGTCTGAATTCTGGAAAGGAGGAGGACAGAAGGCCTGCCACATTAGTGGGAACCTTAGGGACATAACCTTCCCGAGGAAACGAGAAGGCTTTAACCATGCCTGGAGCAAAGTCAGGCAAGAGGGAGAGACCTACAGGGCTTGAAGGTCTCCAATTATCTTAAGAGACGAAATAGCGAGCAGAAACAGAGTCTTGAGAGTAAGGAACTTCTCAGGAACCTCTTCAATGAGCTCAAACGGAGCCATGGATAGGCCTTCTAAGACTATGGCCAAATCCAAAGTCAGTACCCTCTGACATGCCGCAGATCTTAGCCTCAAAGTGCCACAAAGGAAGCGAGTTAACCATGGGTGTCTCCCCACTGACGTACCATCCAGAGGAGTATAGTAAGCCGATATGGCCGCCACATATACCTTCAAGGTGGAAGGAGATAACCCTGATGAGAACGTATGGTCTCTACTACCTCGGTAAAGAGACCTGAATCTATGAGTTGGGCCCCCTCAGGAGGCCATGCCCACAGTTTCCACAACTCTGGGCGGGGGTGAAGAGCCGTCGAGGAGAGACATCAGGTCCATCAGAACTCTCTCCAGAACTCCCGGGAGCAGAGCAATTGGGGGAAAAAGCGTACAGGCGCAGCCTCGGCCATGTCTGTACCATTGCATCTAACCCCAGAGGGGCCGGATACTTGAGGGAGTAAAGCAATGGACAGGGTGTCATCTCTCGAGATGCAAACAGATCCACATCCGCTTTCCCAAAGCGCCTCCCCAGGCCTCAGCCCATGCCTCAACAGGATGTCTGCTCCCTGGTTCAGGCGCCCTGGGATGTACACTGCTCTGACTGACAGTAGTTTCCCCTGGGCCCACAAAAGGATCTGGTGTGCCAATTTGCATAAAGGGTGCGAATGCAGACCCCCTTGATGATTGATGTACGAGACCACCGCTGTGTTGTCCGTGCGAATCAACACATGGTGGCCCTTCAGATCTGGGAGGAAGTGTTTGAGTGCCAGGAACACTCCAACTGGTTTATGCACCAGGAAAGGTGATGGCCCCTCCACAGACCCTGAGCCGAGCGACCACTCATGATCCCTTTATCCTGAGGTTTACCGTAGTCAGCCGGATCCGGGCTGTATCCAGGTGAGATCGAGGACCTGCGCCTTGACACGACCACAACACAGCCCAGAAGTGTCAGCAGAGATTGAGTCAACTAGATGCATATAGTTATAACTGCGAGTTTTAGTGCTTTATCATGGATTCACTGCATTTACGGCCAGCAAAGTAACATAGTAAAATTCGAATAGTATTTTTATTTTTCAAATATTAATTACAGGTTGAATATTCAAATATATTCCCAGCAGCTCTAGGAAAAAAGTTATTATTAAGCTAAAGTAAGTTTTTGATTGAATCACTTCCGTTGTAAAAATAATTATTAACTTAGGGGCCGCTGAAATTAAAAGTGTTAAAAGCGCATTAAAAGTCTTCTGTGAAACGTTAGGAGTAGTCAAAAAGGACTCCTAAGTCACCAAGACCAAATCACAAACAATCCTAATGGCTGTTACTGTCAATCCGCCTCAGCAATCTGCCCAAAGACATTGTACACCATTGAGGCAATAGTGATAGAGCCTTGGGGGCTGAACCTTTTCTTCATAAATGCAATATATGTTTTGATTTACAGATCTGAATCTACAATAAAACTAAATTAAATATTTAATTAATAAATAAATGTCCGATTACCTGTGGCAGTTGCTTTCATGAGTTCACACTTACAAATGATTGAATAGAGATATAAAAATTATAATAAGTGTATTTGGTGTGCTGTCCAAAGGGGATTGAGGGCTCAGAGCTTGGCCCAACCCCAGAGTACTCCCGTGTATCCACAGCTGAAAGTGAGGAACGGGGTGGCGGAGGGATGCAGAAAAATGTCGAGGTAACTATAGGTGAGTCTGCTCTCATCTGTGAATACATACCTCCTCTCGATCTGATTAGATAGAAAGTTTGAATGCACTCCTCCCAAACTTTGTTTATAAAACATAATTTGTCGCTTGAATTCTGCATTCTCTCGAGACGCAGATATGTAAGAGGCTGACAATTAACTAGCTGAACATATACATATGACAGAAACTAGCTGAACATATACTAGTTTATTTAGTGACACAGCCTACATTTTAAAACCTTTTTGATTATGGCAACATTTGCATTTTAAAACTCTTATCATTCTACAATATTTCTATGATTAAATCGCTGACAGAGACTCCTCCCCCATCAGCCAATCACTGTGAGCATAGTTAGTAAGCATGTTGACATCATCCATAGCTCTTACTCTTAGCTTAAGACTTCTGTCTATTCCTTAGTAAAAGTCTCAGCAGCTTTGTGAATAGGTTTTAAGAAAAAACTCTTAGCTAAGAACTTTTACTGCTATTTAGGAGAACTAGTGGTAAGATAAAATGTTTTGTGAATATGGGCCCAGATAGCTTGGAAGAACTCAGTGTTGCAACAGAAACTATTGACTCTTTTCTCCAGCACATTAGACACAGTTGCAAACACAACCCTAGGCATTTATTTGATACAGTGGCTAAATTAACGAGAAAAAGCTTCAACCTCAATTCTCAATTTCCATTATTTTAATAAGTAAATAAATAATTAAATAAACGACTAAAGACCCCCCCACCCCCTTCTGCAAGATAATATTGTGTATCGCCGATCGAACAGGCTGACGATTGGACGATATGAAAATTGAGCATATCGCCCAACACTATTACTCTTCTTAAAAATAGTGCTTTAGCATTACCTGCATGTTTGTGCTTTTGAACACAGACCAGCTTACAACTTAAACAGTATAAATCATATACTGATCGTTTACTAATAGTTTGCTCATCATTTGTTCATGATTAACAATTGTTTATTGAGATAATGATACAAAACAATTTTGACATAAATACTTCAATGATTTATAAGTGATAAATAATGTATCAACTAATAACTTATCAACCATCTACTAATGATCTGTAATTTTCATGATCTACACATTTTAAGATAACACTTGTTAAATGTTAGCATACCACTTATTAATCATTTATAAACAGTCATGTTTTGTAAATGATTACTTCATCATTAACTAATAATTTATAAATGACTTCTAACTTAATTAAGAAAACATTCATTAAATGTTAGTATATCACTTAATCGTATATGAACGTATAGTCATGTTTTGTAAATGATTCGTTCATCATTAACTAATAATTTATAAATGACTTATAACTGAATTAATAAAACGTTCATAAAATGTTAGTATATCACTTATTAATAATTTATGAATATATAGTCATTTTGTAAATGATTAGTTCATCATTAACTAATAATTTATTAGTTACTTATAACTGAATTAATAAAACATTCATCAAATGTTAGTATATCACTTAATCATTTATGTTTTGTAAATGATTAGTTCATCATTAACTAATAATTTATAAGTGACTTATAACTGAACATTATTATAAAGTGTTACCATATTGCATCCTTCATATCTCATATCATATAACTTCATACCATATTTATAAAAGATAGATATGCTGTACCGAGTGTTTCCGAAAAAAGTCAAGCTCCTGGAGGCGTCCCGTGGGCAGAGCTAAAGAGTCACGAGTGCGTGCAGCTTTTGCGTAGAGATCGTCTGCAAGCTGTGACATCATTATAAATAAAAAGGGAACAAAAACGTCTGTGTTGTTTACATTTTATGCACTTGTGCGCCAATTGCCAACAAAACACAGACATTTGATGCAGTTTTACTCAACACCCGCGATCTGCAAATCCAGGGCCGAACTGGGTCTTGTTTACAAAGCATTCATCACCGAAATTCCGGGAACAAACAAACATGTGCACAACTCTGTTGCTCTATATGCAGCCATCGAAGGGCCATTGGAACAGCCATTGTTGAAAAATCTCTTGGCTTCCATATCCCGAACGAAGCATGTTAATAGGCGTGCTCTTGCTCTGGGTGATGTGTGTGTGCACGCTTATCAGGGAGAAATGCCTATACAAGGAATTCTGCCCTTTATTATGTAATAAAGGCCATACTTGAAAGAAGAAAAAAAAAAAAAAAAAAAAAAAAAAAAAAAAAAAAAAATCGCCGAAACATGTCCACAACCGAAGTAGTATATTTAGCACAGAAATACTCCATCATCCAATCCATGTTTTGAAACTTTGGCCATGTTTAGCATGAGAACAGTGTAAATAAGTCAAAGACTTTTCGGAGATATGAAGGATGCAATATGGTAACACTTTATAATAATGTTCAGTTATAAGTCACTTATAAATTATTAGTTAATGATGAACTAATCATTTACAAAAATGATTAAGTGATATACTAACATTTGATGAATGTTTTATTAATTCAGTTATAAGTCACTAATAAGTTATTAGTTAATGATGAACTAATCATTTACAAAATGACTATATATTCATAAATTATCAATAAGTGATGTTAACATTTTATGAATGTTTTATTAATTCAGTTATAAGTCATTTATAAATTATTAGTTAATGATGAAGTAATCATTTACAAAACATGACTGTTTATAAATGATTAATAAATGGTATGCTAACAATTAACAAATGTGTAAGTTATCTTAAAATGTGTAGATCATGAAATAAATTACAGATCATTAGTAGATGGTTGATAAGTTATTAATTGATACATTATTTATCACTTATAAATCACTGAAGTATTTACGTCAAAATTGTTTTGTATCATCTCAAACAATTGTTAATCATGAACAAATGATAAACAAACTATTAGTAAATGATCAGTATATGATTTATTGATGAAGTTGTAAGCTGGTCTGTGTTCAAAAGCACAAACATGCAGGTATGCTAAAGCACTATTTTTAAGAAGAGTAATAGTGTTGGGCGATATGCTCAATTTTCATATCGTCCAATCGTCAGCCTGTTCGATCGGCAATAAACAATATTATCGTGCAGAAGGGGGTGGGGGGGTCTTTAGTCGTTTATTTAATTATTTATTTACTTCATGGAAATCATGGAAATTGAGAATCTTTATCATTTTGCGAGCAAAGATAGAGTGTTTATTAATAAATCAGATTATTTCCCAGTAGTGAGGTAAAAATATAGCCTATAATCATTCGTAGCTGACTCCGAGTATTCCATTTATTACATCTTGTGATGTACACTGTAAAAAATGATTTTTTGAACTTGTAAATAAAGATAGCATCATTTAAGTACATTTTACAAACAAATACTATTTTGTCTTTTTACTTAAAAATGTCACTCATTAATCCACATCAACTACACTGTTTTGTCTTATCGATAAAATCGATAAGCTATTGATAAATTTTAATCAAGTTAAACAGAGATTATACGCCCTATTGGACCTATACAATAGTGCTACAGTGTTCAGGCAGCCTTAACTCTACCATATGATCTTGCGAACATTTATTGTTGATACTTACTTGAACGAAGTTGTTCCAAAATAAATTAACTGTTAATTTATTTTACTGTTCAAATTGCAAATCAATAATATCAGTATATTTATTCAAATTTGGTAAAAAACCTATTTCTGGCATTAACATTTCTAACATGTTCCACAGATTGCACTCACCATTCAAGCTCATGCAAGGTAAGTTGGCAATACTTCTTACAGCCTATACAACACTATTATCTTTGCAGTATGACACATTTCTGTAGATTACACACAAACATATATACATACATATATGCAAAAGCCTCAAAGTGCCAAATTTTCTTCTAACTTAAGCATTTTTATCAATCTTGTATGTTTAGGTTCAGTAATTCCACTTTAATGGCAATTAATAGGTCCTTTTCAAACATTTTAAAACAGAAGTCTTGAAAAAATACCCAAATCCCACTGTTTTGCAAAATGATTCAGAGATCTCTGAGTATGACACAGAAGTTTGGTCAACTTTTTCTAAAGTTGGAGAGTAATTTCAACGTGTCAAACAGGTGCATTGATCAAATCGTAGGCGAGCTTCAGTTCATATCTTCCTCTGCATCTGCTCCAGTTTTGAAAGATGTTGTTCAGTCCACTTTAAAGAGCCATAACTGTGACATAGATCCAACAGTTATCTCAGATTTGGTGAAAAATCTGTGTGAATCAAACCCTGTCAGTTCAGCTTTAGGGAAAGATGGACCTTTTTCAACAGCATATAAGAGGAGAGAATTTATGAAAGCAAATTTTTCAGTTGTTGAACTAGAAGAATACATACTGGACAAAGACAACTGAACATTCTAGTATGTTCCGATACTCCAGTCTTTGTTGCAAGTCTTGAAAAACATAGAAGAAAAGGACCTAGTCACTCAAAAAAATACTGGATGTGCACCACGTTACCAGTCCTTCAAAGATGGATCTCACTTTCATGAAAATAAATTTTTCGCAGGAGATGTTGAGAGATTAAGTCTTATTCTGTACATCGATGACTTCTTGCAAGATTCACAAAGTCACCGCTGTCTACTGGGTGTTAGGAAACTTTCCAGCACATGCACGATCAACATTGCCACCTATCAATTTAGCCATTCTTTTTAAGGCAGATGACACAAAGCGATTTGGATTTCAGAAAGATCTGGAGCCACTGTTAACCGATCTTCAAAGCCTGGAAAAAGATGGATTTTTATTCCAAGTTTAGGAAAAGTCATGAAAGGCACTGTGGTGAGCGTGGTGGCTGATAATTTGGGAGCCCATTCTGTGGGAGGATTCATTGAAAACTTCACAGGGTCTCCTGTCTGTCGATTTTGTCTTGCAGACAGGTCCCAGTTTCAGACCACAGAAGTAAGATCTGGACTTTTTCAGAGGAGAGATAAAGAGCAGCACTCTCTGCATGTTGAGACAGTTTTGTCAAGTCCTACTTCTACACCTTGCTATGGTGTGAAAAAAACAGTGTGCACTGTCTGAAAAACTTGAAGGTCTTGTTCCAGTAGAACTGGCATTGTCATTTCAAGCCTTTATCAAGAAGAACTATTTTTCTCTTGAGGAGCTCAATAATTGCATTCGACAGTTCCCTTATAAGTGGAGTGACCAAACAAATCGTCCACATTTGATTCCTGCTTGTTTTCCACAAAAAGATCTATAGGAGGTAATGCACATGAAAATTGATGTATGTTGTATCTGTTGCCTCTCATGACAGGCTTTAAAGTACCTGAGGATGATGAAGTGTGGCAGATGTTAATGACCTTAAAAGACATTGTGGAACTTGTGATGGCCCCAGTTCATACAGAACAGAGCATTTGCTACCTTGACTCTTTGATTTCTGAGCACCAACAAAGATTTCTGGAAGTTTTTCCTCAAGAAAATCTTGAGCACTACCCTGAACTCATTCAGGAATTTGGTCCTCTGACAGCCTTGTGGACCATGAGATTTGAAGCTAAACATTTAGAGATTTGCCAGACAAACAGGCTGTTTTAGGAACATACTGATGCCCCTTGCAAAAAAACACCAGCTCATGATTGCATTGCATCTCCACGAATCAAATGTGATCAAGTCATCACTTTCAGTCACAACAACTTCACAAGTCTCTGTGGATGTCCTAAAGGATGACTTAAAAGATTTGGTGCAACATCGGCATCCACGTGTCACAATGGTACATGTTGCAAATAATGTGTGCTTTTTAGGCACTAACTATAAACCTGGAATGTTGCTATGTGATGGTTTCACTGCAGACTTGCCAGATTTTTGTGAGGTGATAAAGTCTATCTTGGTTTGTAATGAACTGGTCTTTGTAGTGAGACTACTAAGCACAATGAGCACCTTAGGAGCTATGAGTTGGAACACACAGCCAACATTCAGTTACTGGAGCAAAGAGAAATGGTTGACTACTATCCCCTGGCTGCTTACAGTGTTGCACGAAGACGACTGACTACTTAAAGCACTATATTTGCCCCTCTTTTTAGGTGCATGGTTATCGAAGTTAATGCTGTAGTGTACACATTTTTAATTAGGATGAATTTTAATTGCCGTTTTTTTTTTCTGTTGCAGATGTGTATCCCAGCAAAGCTGCGAATTGTTTTTTTAAGAGAATGACATTCGCAAATTGGTTCTGCCCTCAGGCATCCCCAGTACTCTTCAGGACCTTAAACGTGTAATCAAAGAAACATTTAATATTCCAGACTGCTTTACTTTGATGTATGAACACATGGATTTTGGGGGCCAGTTTTTTTACCTTGAGTTCAATAGATGATGTACAGGATAAATGTACTATAAAAGTGGTACAAACTGAACCCATCACCCTAAATCTGAGTGCTGTGGAAGAACCAATCCTACAAAATGAGTCGGACACCATATCATGCAGTTCTCAGGACACTGTTGTGCTGTGTCCTTCTGAAAATGAGACTTCATTCCTTTCTTTAGACTCCAAATCCAGCAGTTCCCAAAACACTGTTCTGCTATCTTCATCTGAGAGTTCCACATCATGCCGTTCTCAAGGATGGCCAGCAAAGTTTAAAATACCAAACTTGTTTGTACTGTTTCACAGAAACATTGTAATGCAGTGTAGCTAAAGAAAACAGAAGCAGAGGTTTATTTGTTTCATCAGTGTTGTATGTAAGATCACAGTTAAGCATCTCATGTTAAATTGTTGTGCTCTGTTATACACAAACTCATTGAAAAATCTGTGATAGGATAAAGATACTGAACCATTTTGGCCATGTTTTTGGCCAACAGCAGTTAATCTTAATGAATGTGTCTATTCATTTTTGTCCATTTGTTTTATCTTTCCCTTTGTCTAATCTGCTTTTTCAAGAGTTTAATTCAAATAAAAGTACTTATAAGTAGTTATACATCACAAATTATATTAAGTAATGTTTAAATAATATTTAAAGTAAAGGTTACTCAGGATAACTAAAAAAAAAAAAAAAAAAACTAGGACTCTTAAGTAAAAGAAATACAATAAATCATAATATATTTATAAGCATTACTTAAATAAAATTTACAAACAAAGAGTCAATAAAATTTACTGGGAATTCCCAAGTAAACTTAACTTAATTTCTAATTAAAGCTACTAATAATTATTTAGGCTTTTACTTGGAATTTTTTTGTGTGAATTTACTAGCCTTTTCTGAGTGAAAAAAATTTCCAAGCTTTTTTCAAGTAAATCCTACAATTTTTTTTAGTGTAGAACTAAACAATAAAGTAGGCCTATTAAAAACCAAAGAGTATTCCAATGCAAGCAAGAAACCCATGGACCCATATTATACTCTCATATCCTCTCTATCTATCTATCTATCTATCTAAATCATGCTAGTAACATGTTAAATTATGTTAGCAAAATGCTAGCAATGTGCTAAATCATGCTAGCAGTGTGTTACATCATGCTAACAAGCCTAAAACAAGCCTAAATCATGCTAGGAACGTTCTAAATCATGCTAGCAACGTATTAAATCATGCTAACAACATGTTAACAAAGTGCTAAATCATGTTAGCAACATGCTAAATCATGCTAGCAACATGCAAGCAAACATGTTAAATCATGCTAACAACATGCTAAATCATGCTAGCAACAAGCAAGCAAACATGTTAAATCATGCTAGCAACAGGCAATCAAACATGTTAAATCATGCTAGCAACAGGCAAGCAAACATGTTAAATCATGCTAGCAACAGGCAAGCAAACATGTTAAATCATGCTAGCAACAGGCAAGCAAACATGTTAAATCATGCTAGCAACATGCAAGATCTATCTATCTATCTATCTATCTATCTATCTATCTATCTATCTATCTATCCATCTATCCATCTATCCATCTATCCATCTATCCATCTTCCTTTTAAATCTTGTTCAAACTTTCTGGTCTGCCTTTTTCAAGCCAACTTAAAGTTTGTCTCTACAAACTTTTTTATCTAGTTTGTAATTGTAGTGATATTAGTGTCATTAAATATTATGTGAATATGGAAACAACATAGTCAATAAAAGGGTGCCACAACTTGAAAAATTGTTTTTCCGACCCTCTTAATGAATACCTATTTTTTTCAAGGGAGAGACAAGACATCATATCACTAATCCATTGAATATGTGTTGGTGGGAAGGGATCTTTCCACTTTAATAGTATCGCTCTACATGCTAACAAGGAAGAGAAAGCAAGGACTTTACACATAGACGCTGACAGCCATGACTCCTCTGGAGCTACTCCAAATAATGCCACCAGAGGTTCTGGCTCAACACTGTGTTTAAGAACCTCCAAAAGGGTGTGAAATATTGATCGCCAGAAACACTCTAATTTGGGGCATGTCCAGAACATGTGAATTAATGATCCCTCATCACATTTACATCTATTGCATATGGGGCTAGAACCAGGAAACATTTTAGCTAGTTTAACTTTGGATATATGAGCTCTGTGTACTACTTTGAACTGTATAAGTGAATGGCGAGCACACATTGACGATGAGTGGACCTGTTTGAGAATACAGTTCCATGTGTCTTCAGAAAGTGGTCTGTCAAGGTCTTCCTCCCAAGCTCTCTTTATGTTATTTAGTGAGGAAGATGACAAATTGGTCATTAAACTATAAATAATGGAAATTGAGCCCTCGGCTTATATGTTACATGAGAGGAAATTATCCAAAGGATTTTCAGAAGGCATCACTGGAAAGTCTAATACAAGTGACTTAACATAATGCCTTATTTGCAAGACTCTAAAGAAATCTGACTTAGTAAGACCAAAATGTAATGTTAACTGTTTAAAGGAAGCAAATAAATGATCAATAAATAAATCCTTGAAACATTTCATACCCTTGTCAGACTAATTCTTAGTCCAATGAGAGAAATCTTTAAAGGGGACCATTTAGAAAGATCTTTCTTAATCCGTCAAAGAAGTATGCCAAAATTATGTTTAAAAAGGTGTTTATGATGGTGAGTGATACAGACCCCAAGATAAGAGAACTTATTTTTGACTAGTTTCAATGGTATGTTGGGGTACTGTAGTTGCACATCTACCTTATTAATCGGAAGAAATTCACTCTTGTGCAGATTAAGCCTGTAACCAGAAAACCAACCAAAATTCTCAAGCAAAGATCAAACTCTCGCGTAAAGCGAATGCTAAAGGCTCAATAGCTAGAGCGAACAGCAATGGGCTTAGTGGACAGCCCTGTCGAGTTCAGCAGTGCAAGTTAAACAGTCTACAGTGCAGACCATTGGTCAGAACTACTGCAGAGGGAGATCTATAAAGTAATTTGATCCAAGAGAGAAAGACTGGGCCAAATCCAAATTTTTCCAAAGCTAAAAAAAAGGTACTCCCACTCCACCCTGTCAAGCGCCTTCTCGGCATCCAAAGAAACAACACATTCTGGAATTGCCTGATGCTGAGAATATACAACATTAGGTAAGCGGCGGATATTAAAAAATGACTGACGATTCTTTATAAACCCTGTTTGATCAGGAGAGATGATGTTGGGGAGAACATCTTCGAGTCTTGTGGCGAGCACCTTTGCTAAAATTTTAACAATCACAGTTAATCAAAGAAATCGGCCTATAAGACGCACAATCCAAAGGGTCTTTATCCTTTTTAAGTAATAAAGAGATGCAATCTTGATTTAATGTTGGGGGAAGAATCCCGAACTTAAAGGATTAAAAAAAAACAGATGTCAAAAAGGGAGGAAGCAGAACAGAATATTTTTTATAGAACTCTGACGGAAAACCTCTTCCTGAAAATAATCGGAACTTCTAAGCGGTTCTGAACAACAGAGGACAAAGTGGGGACATTTAGTCGGCTGAGAAACTCTTCAATGTCCCCCCGCGGAGAGGAATTATACGTATACAGAATAGAATAAAAGTCTCTAAACGTATCGTTAAAAGTACTTTGATCAGTTGTGACCTGCCTATTATTTAGACGAAGACCACTTATAATTTGTTTTACCTGGAGCCCACGCAGCTGATTGGCCAGTACTTTCCCAGATTTCTCCCCACTTTCATAAAAAAAAAAAAAAAACACTCCTAGTTCTCTTCAAAAGACCCTCTATCTCATTGGTTGAAAGTAAGTCAAGCTCTGACTTCAGTTTAAGACGTCTCTTATACAGGTCTGGAGTGGGAGACCTAGCATATTGTTCATCCAACCTAGAAATCTCATCAGCGAGAAAATTTTGCTTTTCTTTAGAGAGCCTTCTTTTATTAGCATCATAAGAATTTGGCCTCTTATATATGCCTTGAAGGCCTCCCACACTATTGAATCTGAAAATTCAGCCGATTTATTGACACATAGAAAAAAAGAAATCTGGTCAACAGCAAAGGAAACAAAATTCTCATCTGCCAAGAGGGAAGAATTAAAACGCCAGTTCCTCCTAGGGGAAGGCAAATTCAGAAAGGTCATGTCAAGAATAAGAGGAGCATGGTCCGATATAATAATACTTTGATATGCGCAAGACCGAACTCTAGGAATTAAACTGTTGTCCAGAACAAAATAATCAATCCGAGATTAAGAGTGATGGACATTTGAAAAAAAAAAAGAATATTCTCTCTTTTTGGGGTACATAAGCCGCCAAACGTCAGATAGACCATATTCAGAAAAAAAAACTCTTTAGATAAGTGGAGGATTTGCTTGCAATGCATGGCTTAGATGATGAAGGGTCCATCACTGGATCAAGACAACAATTAAAGTCTCCCCCAAGAATAAGAGAATGGGAATTTAGATCCGGAATAAGAGAAAGAGTATGTTTGAAAAAACTGACATCATCGAAATTCGGGGCATAAAAATTAGCTAAAGTTAAACTCTTACCGCATAATGTGCCTACCACAATTATATAGCGCCCATTGTTATCTGATATAATATCATTTGGTACAAAGGGTATATTTTTATTAATCAAAATAGCCATACCTCTTGCCCTTGCCTGAAAAGAAGAATGAAAAATATGCCCCTACCAACCACGATTTAGATGATTTTGATCCATACTACGTAAATGAGTTTCTTGCAAGAAGGCAACCTCTGCTTTAAGTTGCCAAAGATGAGCAAGAACTCAGTTTCTCTTCACAGAATAGTTTAAGCCCTTGACATTCCATCTCAAAAATCTCAACTCTCTACCCATTAAAGTACAAATCAGAGGAATGTGATAGGATAATGGAAACAGACAAACAAACAAACAAACAAAAAAACACAAAAAGTAAAAAATAAAAAAAAGGGAACAGGAAATATAAGTGCAAAGCCAGCATGACGCCACCCCATAAAAACCGCCAACCCTCCCACTAAATCAACCCAACCCTCAAAAAACATTACAGTAAAAGCCAAACCCTCTAGAACGATAACTACGTATTTTGCACACTTCCTTATTTCACCTTACCTTATATAATCCTCAATCCCTTAAAGCAAAATATCCTCATGATATAACATATAGATAACTACATCAAGTAGTAGGCTTAATGTATGAGCAGAGCCATGGCATAACGATCCTTAGCTCAAACTTTAACATATTACCGATAAAATAGTCACATAGTCACAAATCAAAATAAGTAAAAATGAAAAGAGAAATAAGAATCTCCTCTAAAGTGAAAGAAACTTGTAATCTAAACCATGCTAACAGTAATTATGAAAACACCAAAAAATAAACGAAAAAACTGTATTACAAATATAATTGAGCAAGTGGATCAAATTATGCAACAGCCATTAGAAACGCAAAAATGTCTGCATGATATAAAGCACTATAAATGAATAGTAAACTATTCACGTAAAGTCAGAAAGCCCAGAAAAACATCTGGTATTTTTAATTCAATGTTGTCCAGCAGTTTAGTCAATGATTGTACGAATCTAAGAGGTGCTACGGTGAGCCGTCAAAAATTTCTTGGCATCATCAAGTCCAATTTGAAGCGCTCTACGTTGAATTTAGTTGCGTGTTATTCAAGAATGGTTTAGTTAATCAAAAAGCTTTTAATAACTTTTTGTCTGCATGGTCTGAAGATGATCTGGTTTAATTTTTGTGAAAATCGGAGTAACGGCCTAGGAGGAGTTCAAAAAAGTAGTTTTTTCAGAAAATTCAAAATGGCGGAAACATTTTCATGACAGAAAATGGCGTCATAGGGTGCATTCGAATTCCTTAACCCAAGAAATCAGGGGGAATTTTGTTTCTATTCCTTATGGTTCAAAAGTTATTAACAAACATGAGTGAAACTTTGGACAGCTGGTGGCGCTAGAGGGATTGAGTTAGAGACGCCAAATTTGCTATGGACACAGATCAGACTTTCCTCTAACTGTATGCCAAATTTCACAACTTTCCCGCAAGCAGTTCTATGGGCTGCCATAGACTCCCCGAGCAGGAGAAGAATAATTAAAAAGAAATCTAACGATTACAATAGGTGCTTCAAACACTATGACACAGGTTTGTGGAAGTGACATCAAACCTTGCTCCTTATTGGCGACCACCATAGACTGTTTGCTACATGCCAGATTTGAGTTGCTGTGTTGAGTGAGATATAGCGTGACACGTCACGCTTTGGAGGATGGAAATGCAGATCAGGGGAATGTCTGCAGCGATTAAACACTTTAATTTAATTCTTTAACTCACACAAAATTATGTTTTGCTGTCAGAGCGCTGGTAATGTAGCACACGCATTGTTTCGTCTGTTCTTTATACTGCTTTTAGTAATGTTTTAAATAAATTATTGTGGTTTCATTTATCTGCCTGTTACACTTTGTATATTGTCAAAATGGTTATGCTTAAGGTTATAGGGTGGGGTAGGGAGCTTAAAATTATTATTTTTATACAATAGTATATCAACTAAAATAACAGTCACAGTAAATATATCTATATTGCTTTTTTGTTTTTGTGAAGTGGCTAAAAAGTGGTCATGTTTTGGTGTAAGGGGTGAGTTAGGGGCTCAAAGATATCTATATAATAGTAAAATATATTTGCATAACAAATATTTATCATTTAAATATCATAAGGTATTCGTATAGATCAGTGGTTTTCAACCTGTGGTCCGCGGCCCACTAGGGGTCCTCAGTGATCCTCCAGGTGGGCCGCGAGATAATATATTTAAATTAATTTTAATTCATCAAATTAATTATAAGTTACATTAAAAAAAATTATTTAAAAAAATACATTTAAAACAATGCACCATCTCTCTCGTACGTATTCTGTGATTGTTTCATATCACAGTTCTCATCGTGCTGTGTAAGATACAGACTGAAATGGTGGCTTAAAACGGCAACTCTCTCAGTTGGAAAAAGAAAACGTGTCGCTAAAAAGGTTTTGATGGATGACGATTGTAATGAAGGTAAAGACGATTACAGTGACATACAGGAGTCTATAAGGCATGCGGCCATGCGCGAGTTCGTTATGATGCGAAAAACCACACATTTGCTCTCGATTTACTGATCGCTATAACATCGTATTTCTGCATGAACACAGTATATTCGCATAGTTAATGAAATTAATGTACTGTAAATATTTTATAACGGATGCTCGCCGAACAGTGTGTTTCAGAGAAGTTTGAGAGGATCAGTGGTGTTATGTGCATTTAATAATTTTGAATGGATCGGCATAGTATGTAAATTCAGTCCTTTGGTATCTCCCTGTGGTCTTGTTTGGTATGGCAGGTTGATTTGTGCTTATTTGTTTAAGTTGCTGTATTAGTGAGCAGAGTTCAAGTACTTTTAAGTTGTAAAGTATGTTTGCAAAAAAGAACTCTGAAGGTTTAAATCTATCTTGAGTTTCTTCTTTAAATAATAACATGGGGTTGAAAAATAACACTACAATACAAATTGGCCTTGGCGTAAAAAAAGGTTGGGAACCACTGGTATAGATTTTTATATCCTGTAACTGTAGGGTATACCAGAACCTTTGCATATGGCAAATAAATGGTACATTTACAAATTGCAGTTTGTACATAATTTGTAAACAAGGTCTACAAATGATATGTAAGACATTAACAAGTGATAAATAGTTTAAGGGGTTAGATTAGGGGATGCAGAAAGTGTTATAAATGGCTTGTATACATATACAAATGATTTGTAACAGGTAAGAAAGGTCTACAAATGATATATAACATTTACAAGTGATGAATAGTTTACACTTTTGATTAGGGGATGCAGAAAGTGTTATAAATGGCTTGTATACATATACAAATGATTTGTAACAGGTAAGAGAGGTCTACAACTGATATGTAAGACATTTACAAGTAATGAATAGTATACACTAGATTGGGGATGCAGAAAGCTTTGTAAAAGATTTATTCATGCGTTTACACCATCTATAACAGGTGTTGAACACTTTGTAGAGTGTACTGCAGTGTAAGTGCTGACTGGTGAGGGTCTTCTCTGACACACATGGAGTCTTTAACTCTGTGCACCTGATCTGAGCTTCACTGGAAGGTAGAGGTTGACTTTACCACTAGATCTCACACACTCCACAAAGAACAAGTCTGTGCTGAGGAGTGAAAGGATTTAACATAACCCACTGGAATCACCTGACTGTAAGGCATTAATAAATGTTTATCCTTCACACTTCAAAGCAAATAAATTACTCTTCTTAAAAATAGTGCTTTAGTATACCTGCATGTTTGTGCTTTTGAACACAGACCAGCTTACAACTTCATCAATAAATCATATACTGATCATTTACTAATGGTTTTTTCATCATTTGTTCATGATTAACAATTGTTTATTTAGATAATGACAGAAAACAAATTTTATATAAATACTTCAGTGATTTATATCTGATTTATTAGTTGATACATTATCACTTATCAACCATCTACTAATGATCTGTTTGGTTTCTTTCATGATCTACACATTTAAGATAACTTACAACACATTTGTAAATCGTTAGCATACCACTTATTAATCATTTATAAACTTATAGTCAGGTTTTGTAAATGATTAGTTCATCATTAACTAATAATTTATAAATGACTTCTAACTTAATAAATAAAACATTCATTAAATGTTAGTATATCACTTATTTATAATTTATGAATATATAGTCATGTTTTGTAAATTAGGCATGTAAACGCATTAACCTGCTTTCTGTCGGCTTTTTGAAGTATGCATGGGTGATACATGACAGAAACGCATCCTTAGTGCAGAATTAGATTTAAACGCATCCAGACAGAGTGAGCGTTTTGCAGGAAAGGAAGAAGGAAATACACCACAAACTCAGACTCTTTCAAGACCCAGAAAATTGTAAAAAAGTTCTTTGCAGCCGAAGTAGAAGTGGTTCAGTCAAAACGCTGCATCTGTAACTGCGTGAAAGAATAATATAGGAGCTATAAGTTTCTCGCTGACATGTTGCAAGCTTTATTTAACATCACAACTGACATAACATATGGAATACTCTGAGTCAGAAATGCAAATTATTATTTTTGACATCACTACAGGGAAATAACCCGGTTTATTAATAAAGTCATGTAAACGCGGATTACTTGTCAATTGTCAATTTACTGGTTTGCATGTAAACGGGGAAAACTAGTTATTTCAATAAGCTGATATTTGTGAGTTATCAGCTTACTAGTGTACATGTGAACGTGCTCATTAATTCATCTTTGTCTGTCAACACATGTTGGGACCCACTCATTGTTGTAATCATACTTTAGATCTAATATTGTCACATGGAATCGATATTGATGTTGAAATTCTGCAGCAGAGCAATGGCATCTCAGATCATTATCTAGTCTTGTATATACTACATTTAGCCAAGGCTGCAAAACCACCTCCCTGTTACAAATATGGTACAACTATCACTTCTACCACTAAAGATTGCTTTGTAAATAATCTTCCTGATCAGTTTCATCTCAGCATACCAGATAGCTTAGAAGAACTCGAGCACATTAGACACAGTTGCTCCTTTGCGCTTAAAGAAGATTAAGAGAAATAGTCCAACACCGTGGTACAACAAGCACATTTGGGTCCTTAAGAGAGCAGCCAGAAAAATGGAGCACAGCTGGAAGAAAACAAAACTAGTTTTTTTTTTATATTTCATGGAAAGAAAGCATTTTTGCAGAAAGGCCTCAACTTCTAGATCTGCTTATTTTTCATCTCTCTTAGAAGAAAACAAACACAACCCTAGGTATTTATTTGATACAGTGGCTAAATTAACGAGAAATAAAGATTCAATTTCTGACGTTTCCAAACAGCACAGCAGTAATGACTTTATGAACTTCTTTACTTGCAAGATTGATAATAGTAGAGAGAAAATTATAACCATGCAACAGTCTACTACAGTATTGCAACATTGTAGTGTCCCTGAGGAAAATTCCATTCATTAGTTGCTATAGGAGAGGAAGAATTGTCTAAATTGTCAAAATTATTATGTTAGACCCTATACTGCCTAAGCTATTGAAAGAGATGATTTCAAAGGTCATAAATCCTCTTCTTAATATCATTAATTCATCTTTGTCACTAGGATATGTACCGAAAACTTTTAAACTGGCTATTATTAAACCTTTTATTAAAAAAACCACAACTTGATCCTAGAGAATTAGTCAATTACCGGCTGATCTTGAATCTACCTTTTCTGTCAAAAATACTATAAAAGGCAGTATCATCACAACTGTGTTCCTTTTTAGAAAGAAATGGCATCTGCGAGGATATCCAGTCAGGATTTAGACCGTACCATTGTACTGAGACTGTTCTCATTAGAGTTACAAATGATTTGCTCTTATCATCAGATCGTGGTTGTATCTCCCTATTAGTGTTACTAGAATTGAGTGCTGCATTTAACACTATCGACCACAACATTCTTTTGAATGGACTTGAAAATTATGTTGGTATTAGTGGCATGGTTCAAATCCTACTTATTACAAACAGTTATCAGTTTGTAGCAGTAAATGAAGAGATGTCATACTGATCACAAGTTCAGTGTGGAGTACTGCAAGGCTCAGTACTAGGACTGTTGCTTTTCACCTTGTACATGCTACCCTTGGGAGATATAATTAGGAAGCATGGCGTTAGTTTTTACTGTTATGCTGATGATACTCTCTATTTTATTGCACCCTGACGAAACTTACCAATTCACAAAATTAACGAAATGCATGGCTGATATAAAAAAAACTGGATGACTTGTAATTTCCTACTACTAAACTAAATTATTACTATTGTTTATTATTATTGTTGGACCAAAAACCTCTGCACGAAATAACCTAGAATACTGTCTAACATTTGATGGCTGCTCTGTTAAGTCTTCGTCATCAGTTAGGAACCTGGGCTCTTTGATATCAAGCTTGCATTTGAAAGTCACATTTCTAGCATCTGTAAAATCGAATCAGCAGCCAAACTTCTTACTAGAACCAGGAAGTATGACCATATTAGCCCGGTCCTATCAACCCTGCATTGGCTCCCTATTAAACACTGTATACATTTTAAAGTCTTGCTAATTACTTACAAAGCACTAAATGGTTTAGCTCCCCAATACTTGAGCGAGCAATTCTGGCCAGTTGATAATACCTAGAATACCAAAATCAGCCACAGGTGGTAGATCCTTTTCCCATTTGGCACCTAAGTTTTGGAACAGTCTTCCTAGCATTGTTCGGGAAGCAGAACTAAATTTAGACTAAAAACGCATCTCTTTAACCATCTCTTTAACATCCGTTAAAGGTTTACAGCCGGATCTGGGCCGTATCCAGATGGAGGAGACACCTGCGCCTAGACACAACCACAATGCATCCCTGAAGTGTCAGCAGAGATTGTGTCAACTATACCCTGTGAACACCTCATTGACATGACAGCCAGTGGCACAGATCCTCAATATTTTTGTCACCTGATGGAGTTTGGGTTCCTTGCCGCTGTCACCTCTGGCTTGCTTATTTGGGGACACTTGATATTCAACAATGTTTTTGATCTGCCTGCATTGACACCATTCTATGTGAAATTAACTGAGCTGGACGATGACATCACTTTTTTCCCCCAGAGCTGCTTAGGGATGGACCCAAATATTCGATTATTCAATATTCAATTTTGGGGTTTTTTTCCACGCACACCTGACATCCCCTACATGAGAAACGGTTCTCATTTGTGCTTGAATATGTTTACACTATAAAATACAATATCTTATATAGCCAAGCCGTTTTTAATAGGATGGACAGTTAAAGGAACCCAACCTTCCTATACTTAAATATATTTGATTCTTCTTAGCCTACCAATGTGTTCCCTGCAACTGGAGTATTCGGTCTAGAGCGCACACCTGCATGAGCTTGTATTTAGGGTTAAGCTACGTTGCTTTGACAATGTGGAAAATAGAATAGAAACAAAATGTATTAGCCTTTTTACCCGTTATTATCATTACTAAATGATTTCTTCTTCTTTTATTTAAATAACCTACCCGTTACTGTCAGTAATTACTGTGCTGCTAATTTCTGATTTGGGAGTGATTTGTTTGTCAGAAAAATGTTAGACTACCTTATTATAAGTATTGCTCTTAACAAATCTGTGTTTTACTAGTGCAGTATCCGTTCTCGGAACATACAAGCCCTGCCCACGGCCACTTTCAGCTAGTTTATTTCGCTGTTCTGTTCTGTAGGTTTATTGATTCTGAATGTGTCGCGTGTCCATATTGCACCAAATGTGACATTGCACTCCCTTGGGTCCACAGCAACATACCCGCCACGTGTGAAGTCGATTGGATGAACGGTTCTCGACATAATCAAAATGCAAACAGACAGACACACAGAGATTCCTGATGTAACACTTTGTGTAACTCAAGCTCACTTAGCTTGAGTTATTGATACCAGACAGACTTCACAGAGGCGACTGAAATTTCACAACTGGCACTTTATTTCCCATGAAACTCGTGTAACTGTCTGTCGCAAATGTTATGCCATCCACAGCGTTAATTAATAAAGAAAATAACTTTAAATGAGCAACAGAAAAACAGAAACAACCCGCTCGAGTCGCACATACAACGCAGCTCTTAAAGGGGCCTCACCATATTTCTACTCATTACACTGCCTTTATTAGAAAGAAGAATATGTTCCGCCCCTCCTTCCGAAGCTTTGAATATTCGTTGTGAATTACTACCGAAGCTTCAAAGCTAAAAAAAAAAATAAATAAAAAAAAATAAAAAATATTGGTATTCAGACCTGCCCTAGAGCTGCTGCATAGATAAATAACTAAATTACTAACTAATGATTTTTACAATGGGATGAATCAATACTGAACTTATTTAAGCTGGACAATGACACTATTTTCTTCTAGAGCTGCTGTGCAGCCAAAATTATTAGGGTTCAAGCACATAGTGCTGAAACCCTATTGTAATAGTTAAATTTTACAATAATCCAATTTCAAGGATCAGCATTGTCCCCTAAAACCTGTGCAGCTGTGCATTTCTTCCTGCCTCTCCGATTGCTCTTTTCTGCCTCGCTGCTTAGAGTGGTTTGCGTCTGTAACTCCGTATAGCTTTGTTTTAAATCTCTTACTTTTATTCATTGTTGCTTATATTATTAGTACGATATATTTAATATTGCCTACCACATTAATCTGACGTCGCTAGCTTGGAATCTCTGAATCTAAATCGCTAGCCGTGGAAAACACCACTCTTCCGTTCCAATAAGAACATCAAACAGGTTCTCCCCATTCAGTGACGCACCCACTGAGAATCCTGTTGAAAGTGCCCTAGTTATTGGCGATTCTATTACATGGAACGTGAAAATAGAGACACCAGCCACCATAGTCACATGTTTGCCGGGAGCCAGAGCACCTGAAATCAAAGCAAATTTAAAAGTGCTGGCTAATGCTAATCGTAAATACTCTAAAATTATTATTCACGTCGGCACTAATGATGTTCGACTTCGCCAGTCGGAGATCACTAAAATTAACATTAAAGAGGTGTGTGAACTCGTAAGTACAATGTCAGGAGAAGTAATTTGCTCTGGTCCCCTTCCTGTTCATCGGAGTGATGAGATAGTTAGCAGATTGTCATCACTCAGTGGCTGGCTGTCTAAGTGGTGTTCGCAAAATAATATAGGTTTCATAGACAATTGGAAAGTTTTTGGGGCAGACCTGACCTGTTGAAAAGAGATGGTATTCATCCCTCTTGGGATGGTGCTGCTCTTCTCTCTAGTAATATGGCACATAGTCTTAGAGCTGAAACATGACAAACTGGGGCCCAGGTCAGGAAGCAGACAGACCGGCTAAACCAACCATCTGCTAGCTGCCTCACGTTACAGAAGTCAGATAATTCCCAACACATAGAAACTCTTACACCTAGATATTATCACATAGAGACTGTGTCTGTACCCCGAATTAGTAAAAACAAAAAACTTCCAAACCCATTTAATGGTAAAAATTTAATTGATGTTCAACAAATAAAAAATAGAGATAATGATAAACAAATGATAAAGCTTGGGTTGTTAAATATTAGATCCCTTTCATCAAAATCACTTATTGTAAATGATATTATCACAGACAATAATCTAGATGTGCTGTGTTTGACAGAAACTTGGCTAAAACCGGACGATTACATTACTTTAAATGAGTCTAGCCCTCAAGGTTATGATTATCGACACAATCCTCGTCAGAAAGGCAAAGGGGGAGGTGTTGCTGTAATTTATAGTAATATTTACAGTATTAGTCAAAAGTCTCTCAAATATAATTCCTTCGAAGTGATTGTACTTTACGTAACATTATGTAAGTTGACATTTGTGTTGGCTACTGTATACAGGCTTTATCAAAGAATTTGCTGATTTTCTATCGGAGTTAGTACTAGCTGCAGATAAAGTCCTTGTTGTTGGTGACTTTAATATCCATGTAGATAATGAAAAAGACTAATTGGGATTGGCATTTGCAGACATTCTAAACTCTATTGGTGTTAGACAACACGTGTCAGGACCCACTCATTGTCGTAACCATACCTTAGATCTAATATTGTCACATGGAATTGATATTGATGCCGTTGAAATTCTGCAGCAGAGTGACGACATCTCAGATCATTATCTAGTCTCGTGTATACTACATTTAGTCAAAACAGCTAAACTGCCTCCCTGCCATAAATTTGGTAGAACCATCACTTCTACCACTAAAGAACGCTTTATAAATATTCTTCCTGATCAGTTTTATCGCCTTAGCATACCAGACAGCTTAGAAGACCTCGATGTTGCAACAGAAACTATTGCCTCTGTCTTTTCCAGCACATTAGACTCAGTTGCTCCTTTGCGTTTAAAAAAGATTAAGGAAATTAATCCAATGCCATGGTACAATGACCACACTCGGGCCCTAAAGGTAGCTGCCAGAAAAATGGAGCGCAGCTGGAAGAAAATAAAACTAGAAGTATTTCGCATTTCGTGGAGAGAGAGAATGATTGAGTACATAAAGGCCTTAAAATCTGCAAGAACTGCCTATTTTTCAGAACTTTTAGAAAAAAATAAACAAAACCCTAGGTATTTATTTGATCCATTGGCTAAATTAACAAGAAATAAAGCTTCAACTTCTGATGTTTCCAAAGAGCACAGCAGTAATGACTTTATGAACTTCTTTACTTGCAAGATTGATAATATTAGAAAAAAAATTATAACCATGCAACCATCTAATACAGTATTGCGTCAGACAGTGCATTGTAGTGTCCCTGAGGAAAAATTCAATTCATTTACTGCTTTAAGAGAGGAAGAATTGTCTAAACTTGTTAAATTGTCAAAATCAACAACATGTACGTTAGACCCTATACCGACTAAGCTATTGAAAGAGATGCTTCCAGAGGTCAAAGCACTAAATGGTTTAGCTCCCCAGTACCTGAGCGAGCTATTAATGCATTATAGTCCTTCGCGTCTATTGCGATCTCAGAATTCAGGCCAGTTGATAATACCTAGAATATCAAAATCAACTGCAGGTGGTAGATCCTTCTCCTATTTGGCACCTAAACTCTGGAACAATCTTCCTAGCATTGTTCGGGAAGCAGACACACTCTGTCAGTTTAAATCTAAACTAAAAACGCATCTCTTTAACCCGGCATACACATAACACATTATCAATTTATTTTTTCAAATCCGTTAAAGGATTATTAGGCTGCATAAATTAGGTCAGCCGGAACTGGGAACAATTCCTATAACACCAGATGTACTCATTACATCAGAAGAAGAATGGCATCTATGCTAATATTAGTCTTTCTGTTTATCCCGAGGTTTACCGTAGTCAACTGGATCCGGGCCGCATCTAGGTGAGACCAAGGACCTGCGCCTTGACACGACCACAACGCAGCCCTGAAGTATCAGCAGAGATTGAGTCAACTAGATCATCCACTGTGAAGGCCTCATCAACATGACAACCAGTGGCGCATCTCCTCAACAACCGTCCATACCGGTGTGATGAATACGATCCTCAGCTGGATGGAACTGAATTAAATACTTTGAATGTTGCGATCCTATCTGACTTATGATAGCAACCTGAGTCGTAACAAAGCACTGTTTGCCAGAGGAGAACTGGCCCCCCAACTAAGCCTGGTTTCTCCCAAGGTTTTTTTAAACACCTATTTGCCACCTGTTTGCCACCTGATGTCACCTGTTGGAGTTTGGGTTCCTTGCCGCTGTCGCCTTTGGCTTGCTTAGTTGGGGACACTTGACAATTGACATTCGACAGTGCTTTTCATCTAAAAGTGACTTTCTGACTACCCAGAGCGAACATCATATATGAAGAGTGAACTGATAAAAGCGTGTAGTTCACTCACCCTTTTTGCTGTAGTGAGAGCAAGTAACAGAGCAGTCTTTAATGCGAGTAGCTTCAAGGCAATTTTATCAACGGGCTCAAAAGGGGCTTTTGAGAACACGTTCAGAACCATGGACAAGTCCCAGGGCGGAACCAGCGGCTTCGATACTGGGTGTAACGGACGTGCCCCTCTCATAAATTATCTAGAGGGTGCTGGTCAATAGTACCCGAGTTAAGACCCATATGTCATGCCAAGACAGCGGACAGATAAACCTTAACCGTGGTCGAATCTCTGCCACACCATTAACATAACTTGGGGGTGGAGTCTCCACTCCCCATACAGAGGATTCCCTCTGGACAGTAAATCTGCTCCCGTTTATTATTCCTAGAACATGTGTCACGCGTAATGACAGGAGGGTCCTGCTGCTCCACATAATCAGGTCTTTCGCTAACAAAACGCACTCCTCCCTGTTTATGTAGGCTATCACCGTTGTATTGTCTGTCCTGACCAATATATGATGATTCTTGAGAAAATGCACAAAATGTCTCAGAGCTAGTAACACTGTCAGTAGATCTAGAAAATGTATGTGCTTCTCTCTCAGTGCAGGAGACCAAACTCCCCTCTGCCCTTGAACACCGCCCCCCCAGCCCGTGAGAGATGCATCTGTTGTCACCACTTTCCTCAATACAACAGGACCCAGAGGGCATCCTGTCCTGAGAAAAGACGAGGCTCTCCAATGACAGAGAGCGCTCATGCTAAAGCAAGGCCAAAGGGGATTTTCATATACTCGTATGCTGTACCCTGATAAGCGAACCTCAGATATTTCCTGTGAGCAAGAAAAATATCTGTGTGAAAATATGTGTCCTGGAGGTCCACTGAGGTGAACCAATCCCCTTGATGAATACCTCGACACAAAGTTCTGAGCGAAAGCATTTTGAATTTGTATTTTCGGAGGTGTTTGTTGAGGACCCATAAATCTAAAATGGGACGGAGACCTCCCCCTTGTTTGGGAATCACAAAATAACAGGAGTAGAAGCCCATCTGGCTTTCCTCTGTTGGAATCACTCTTATCACTTCAATCTTTTGTGATTTTTTTTTTTTTTTATCCCACTCTGCACCCTCAGCCCTTGGCCTGGATGCGACAGAGAAAACTTTGTGATGGGATGCTTGTGCACTTTTGTCTTTCCTCCCTCAGAACCAACCTCGTACGTGCAGGGAGAGACAATTTTTTGGGGGGCGCCAGAGGAACATGGACCATTTTCCCGCGAACACTGGACTTTGAACAGTCCACACAAACACATTGCACATTTAAATTCCTTCTCAGTTTCCCCGCGGGAGGGAGAAAGGAATTGTTTTGGGACAGAGAAACCCTGAGTGCTGTCTCCAAACACTTCTTGTTGCCAAACTGATGTCTCAGGTCCACCGCCTCTTTTTGTTCCCCTGAGGGGTGGTCGACCGGTGTTTTGCTGCTGCGGCTGCGAACGACTGTTTCGGTTTTAAGAAACCGGGCTTTGACTGAGGGTTTCTTTATTTTTTCTTTGTCAGAGAGACCTGACAAACCCAGCCATAGCGATCTCTCTCCCACAACCGTTAAGCCCATACTCCGACCGCAACTTTGAACTGCTCCGTGCGACGTTCGCAGGTTTAAATCTGCAATGACGGATATCTCCTCCCAGAGCCAGTCTTCTCTAATAACTCCGCTTGATAGGCTGTAAGGAGGGACGTCGCATTCAAAGCACTGACGGCCAGTGCAGAAGATTTATAAATCCTTTGAAAAACAGAGGCAGCAAAGTGCTCTGTTTTCCCTGCCAGCGGGGCCCCAGCTAAAGAGAGCGAGAATGACGAAATGGCAGGTAGCTGCGGTTTATATACAGGAAGACGGGACTCCCTGATCGTTGTAGCAATTGGTCTGCCATGGTTGGCAAACGTGGTGTTATTGGTGCTTCCGCGGTCCCATAGTGAAATACTGAATGAATGTTAGAAAGAGAACCCTTGGGGTTCTAAGTTACCCTAAGAAAAAGGTTTTAGGATAACCTTGATAAACTTTTTTTAAATCCAACTGTATTTTTATATTTATTTGTGTGTTCATTTGTTTTAAGATTTATTTATTCCTACATGTATTTATTTCCATATTTATTTATTTATAAATTATTTACTTATTTATTCATTCAGAACACTCCAAGATCATAAATGAGATGTGTTAATCATAAAGTTGAAGTTCTTTCTATAACAAGCAGGTCAGAAAATGGCACATCCTGACTGTCACAGGGGATGCCATGTGACTAAAAAGATTTAGATGCTTTATTTGAAGAGCAATTCTGGTAAAGTACCGTAAAATTACCAGAACATTTTTCCGGGAAATACACAAATGTGCTGTACACACAAGTAACGGGATTCCGTCTTTTTACCGGTAATATACCATTCACACATGAACAGTTTGTTCAGGGCCCCTTCAGGGGCTGGTAAAACAAAATCTCATGACACGAACAAATGATTGGCTTAGGTTTAGCTGCTGCTAAAACACCATCATGAAGAAACAAGCCATCTAACTGATCTAGCCTCACTTTTGTTTTCTTTCTTTTCCTTAGTTTCTTTTCTTTTTCATTGAGAGTTCCGATAAAGCTGAATTTTCAGCATTATTACTCCAGTCTTCAGTGTCACATGAAAAAATAAATTATGAAAAATTTAAAATATATATATATATTTAATGTTTCAAACTTTAAAATGAAAAATGTGAAAGAAGCTGTTGGGCTGCTGAACGAAAATGGAGAAAGACAAGAACAGTTCATTATATTATATATAAAGAAGCAATGGCTATCTATAATAAAACACTTTTTTGCCAAGGAATGATTATTTCTCCAAGATCATTACAGAGAACTAGTAACTGTAGGACATTATTCTCCATGATTGATCAGTTAGTAAATACTGCTCCCATTCCTCAACAGTTTTCTACAAAATGCGCAGAACTTGCTTTGTTTTTTAATGATAAAACATCATCAATAAGAATTGATATTGTCATTGATGTAAATATAGCTGATCTTATGAAAGAGAAGTAACTCTGGGAGAATTTATTGTATAACATTAACCAAGCTTTCTAAGATTGTAACCACTTAACTCCACGTAACTCCAATACCTCATGCATTGACCCTGTACCTACAGCTTGTTTTTAAACGGGTGCTTGATAGTGTCTCAAATCATGTTTTGCATATTATAAATACTTCTCTTCAGACTGGCTGCATCCCTGACGATTTTAAAACAGCTATCTTAAAACCTGTATAGAAGAAACCTAATTTAGACAGTAGTGTCCTGGCTAATTAGACTGATATCAAACTTTTCACCTCAAAATAAGGTCTCAGTTCTTCTTTTAGCATTTTAGTGCAGCGTTTGATAAGATTGATCTTGACATTTTAATTATTTTTTTATATTTAATTATCTGAAAGAAATATGTAATGACGTTTTGTCTCAACATGCACACCAGTAATGTCTTTTTCTAGTGTATGTTTCTAAAAGCTACTTAATATTTTTTGTCAATATTTAAGTATTTAAATACTGAGTTATCTAGACAAGGCTTTGTAAACATGTTCATTTACAATATTCTATTTAAATAACATTTACTTAAAATATTTACTGCTGGATTTGACTGATGCAATGAACACTTTACATATGACAACGTATTTTTTATTTTGCAATAGAAATCTAGAAATTTTCCTCATATTTCATATTTTAGGGTAATTTTATAACAGCGTTGTCTACAACAGGCATGACCGTTGTTGTTTCGCCACAGCTTGAAGCGGTCTACACTGGATACAACAAAGCGAACTTTACAAATCCATTAGTTCTGCTGTTCTAAGTTTTGCAGCCGCGTGGATTACCTCGCGGATCCATTTAATGTCTCATTGCGCTGCACCGCATCCAGTATAGTTCACTGATAGTAATGGTTTCTTGCTTTTGACACTTCGCGATGTGCTGCTCGCATCTTGCTGTAATCTTGTCTTTATTTATTTTCTTGTTTGGAATGAGTTCAAAATACTTAGAAGTCTGATGCAAATAGTTGCCTAATTTTTTTTTTTTTTTAGTAAAACCAAGGTGATATTTTTTTACAGTGTATAACAAAAAACTTGTACTGTAGACAAGTAGAACCCTCTAGTGACAGAGCCTGGAGGATCATGAGCAATTAAAAAAGTATTACAAACTATCACCTTTGATTTTCACTGATAGCAACTATCGGTGCCAACTAATAGGTAAAAAAAATAGCTGCATTCCACAACAAAAGTAATTTCAAGCTTTGTGTGTATATGCAATTGATAGTTAGTGCAATACTCTCTGTGTGCACACACTACCCATTAAAAAACTATGACAATCACTATATAATATTTAGCTAAACAATATTTAATACGTACAAAGCAGACCGTTTTAAACTAATAAATTGATGTATTCTCTTACCCCGGTTGGGTCATCATGGTTACCATGCACACTGAAGACAGGGATGGAAATGTTGAGATTATTGTCCAAGTAGTTCACCCATGGAAACCTGACAAAATAAAGGACATCATGTGTCTGTGTGTATATGGACACTTTTGTATCTCTGTACATTACATTAGGGGAGTATTTTATACTGAACAAACTTTCATCATTTATCAAACTCTGAATGACAATTTTGATCATTTAATGAGGGTTTGTTGACATGACAGATGCTGTTTGTGCTGTTTAATGTGCTTGAGCCATAGTTTCCTCAAAACATAACTTTATATAACATAACATAATTTACTGTTTGGAGCTTGAAACTTAATGACTCCATTGACTTTCATGGACAACAACTGCTGAAACATTCTTAAAGGGGCTATCTGTAGGAATAACACCCAGTGGTCAAAATAGGTCCTGCAGTCCAAATTCAAAATATTGTTTGCCCCGCCCCCTCTTTCAAAGACGCAGGTTGCCAGCTTGAGGACACGCAACAAGAGGGAGCGCAATTGACAATGAAAGCTGAGGAGACTTACACACTAAATCAGGGCTCTTCAAGTAGTTTCATCCGTGGGCCGGATTATTAAACCAAGAGGTGGGCCGGGGGTCTTATTGGTAAAAATTATTTTATTAATTATTAGGCTTAAATGAAAATATTCACACAGTGAGACTTGGTAACCACTGGTAAAACCATACATGGCTACTCACTACCACTGTCAAATGATATTATTAACAACTTCAGATGATTCAGTGACAGAGCAGTCCGAACGAATCCAAATCATTTCAGATCGTTATGCAAAGCGCGTCTGGCCAACAGAACACACATAATAACTGCTGAAATATTTGCACGGAAAACGTTTCTCAGGTCAGGAGCGTGCATGGTACAAACAGTGCATATATAGCCCTACAGCTGCTGGTGCCACTGCGTTCACGTATCTAACCAAATTTAGCCACACTGGACTAGAGTTGGAGGGAGACTGTGATGCCACGGGCCGGATGAAGATGATTGGCAGGCCGCCAGTTGACGAGCCCTGCTTTAAGTTGATGAGTTGATTTATCTGTTTTAATATGCTGTCGTTCATAGAGATTTTTAGATGGATGCAGAGACTTTTTAGGTCGGGTAGAATCTGCAATTCTCTGACCCAGTTTGTTTGCTGGTTTCCATGGCTGCAGTACACAGTGTTTTCCGCCAACTTGCAACCTGTAATGTCGAAATACTATTGGATAAAGTGGCAGCACGCGGTTTCGCACAGACCAAAACAAAGACAGACATTCTGACACAGAACCCACATTTCAAAGTCTGGCTGTAGCATTGTTTTTCTGAGTAGGTGAACTTAGCATGTTTCCTCAATATCTGCAAACATATTGGGGTATTTTTATGCTTTATTAAAGTGAAAATCTTACATATAGCCCTTTTAAAATATCTTCTTTTATCCTTATTTTATGTCCTTGTCTGTCAAATCCAATTCAATCCAAATAAAATTTTTGACTTGCTTTAGAGTCATTTCGTGTCAACTCAACTAGAGGTCCCCAGCTCAAATTTTTGATTTTGTTAAAAAAAAAAAAACATAAATAGTGATGAAAGCCAAAATATTAAATGTCACAGATGAATATTGAGTAATCCACTATTTTGTAGAGGGGGGCCAAAATGACAATTTTCACCTGAGATTCAGAGCCAAATTATAGGGGTGAAAAAAAGACGGCAGCATCATTATTTTATTTTTACACAGAGATTGGTAGGTCCATTAGTAAAATCTGATGACTTTATCAATCTTTGTTTTATTATATGCCAACAGGGAGTTCAAAAATTGCCTCAAGTTTGCATGCTTGTAGCTCAAGAAGTATTAAAGATATCTTAATATCCTTTTAGATTCTGGTTCATAACAAACTTTCCTTTTGGTATCTTCATTTTAAAGGCCCTCTATGATTCAATCCCAAAGATATGGAGATCTTAATGTGGCTCCATGAGTGAACTGGTCAGTTGTACACATGTTCAGTGGTCAAAAACCAAATGTGGGTTGTATACAGCTGATACTTTCTTTCAAAGAGGAATATGAAAAGAACAAATAATGTTGAAACTAGAAATGTATCATGTGTTTTTCTATTAACTCACTTGCATAGAACATACCTGTCTGAGTGCCATAAATATTCCTTTTCCAAAGTTTGTATGCCTGTAACTCTAAAAGTATTCAAGATATCTTAATATTCTTCTATAAAAAAAAAAAAAAAATTGCACACTTGCATGTCAAGCCTTAAGTAAGCAATGTTTCAGATCAAGACACACACACACACACAAAAAGTATAAGTCTTACTTGCTGTGGCTGAAATTGACAGCCTGATCACTGAGGATTTCGAAGATGATTGGCCGGTCACCCATGCAATACTTCCTCATCACCTCCATGCAGCTATGCATAGTTTTGCGGGATGGTTTATTGTCATGGAACAGATCCCCACCCAGCAAAACAAAGTCAACCTGAGAGAAAAAGAGAGAAGCACTATGAAAAACAAATGTCAGGTAAAGGAGAAAAAGCATAGTGTGTATACTGTACATTATACAGATACATGCATCTGTGCAGAGAAGCATCTATGAATCAGAGTTGTGTGTGATTCAGAATTGAGAATGCTTTTTTAAAATTCTAAAATATTTAATTTAACCAACCCAATCCTGGTCCTGGACTCATCAGTAGAGACTGTAAAGCACACTAGTTCACACTATTAGTCCAAATCTGATTATTTCTGTATCCGATCCAAATTATTGACTGTCCACACCGTGTCCCCCATGGTGCTCTTTCGTTTTGCATTGGTTTCTATGGCAAAGACGTTACGTTAGGAGGTATATGCCAAAAACAACAATAACAGCAAAATGGAGGGGTTTGCAATACAGATGCTGCAGTGATATTTTTGTACCGTCCAGGGTTGCAGGAACCACTGAACTACATGATCCAGACTGTCAATTGAAGCAAAAATCTGGGCGAGTCAATGCTAGTCAGAGCCTGTCTGCAGTTGTGAGTGGACAGATGTCACAGAAAATTGTGTAGTTTACAATTATTTTAACTCAATGCAACTTTTATTTATAAAGCACTTTCAAAACCATAACAATGGACCAAAGTGCTGAACATAAATAGTATATAACTCTAAAATTCATACAAACCTAAAATAGCAACAAAACGAACCAGGATGAATCATACATCTATTCACTTACATTTTACAGACCTAATCAAATGCCAAAAGCCTGATAAAATAATTAAGTCTTCAAGTCCCTTTAAAAATAACCATGCTTGACAAGGATTTTATAGATAATGGCAGCGCATTCCAAAGGAGCTGCAACAGCAAAGGCATGATTTCCCGACTTGCTCCAGACTATGATTCCATCCATTCAGAGGATATCAAACAGGTTTCATTTTTGGAGATGCTTTTAGAACACACTGATTACATTTGTCATGCATCTTCTAGCAATAAGGTGCATGTTTCTGTGTGAGTTTGTTGCGTTTAGAACTCTTGCAAGCCTTGTAGTGTGTGATCCTCAGTCGTTTAGTGTATTATGCTCACTTTTTTCCTAACCAGATACAAAGTCAGTGGCTCGTAACAGTGGCTCGTTTTTTGCAGATTTATCAAAAAAGAAAAACTGAAATATCACATGGTCCTAAGTATTCAGACCCTTTGCTGTGACACTCATATATTTAACTCAGGTGCTGTTCATTTCTTCTGATCATCCTTGAGATGGTTCTATACCTTCATTTGAGTCCAGCTGTGTTTGATTATACTGATTGGACTTGATTAGGAAAGCCACACACCTGTCTATATAAGACCTTACAGCTCACAGTGCATGTCAGAACAAATGAGAATCATGAGGTCAAAGGAACTGCCCGAAGAGCTCAGAGACAGAATTGTGGCAAGGCACAGATCTGGCCAAGGTTACAAAAAAATTTCTGCTGCATTTAAGGTTCCTAAGAGCACAGTGGCCTCCATAATCCTTAAATGGAAGATGTTTGGGACGACCAGAACCCTTCCTAGAGCTGGCCGTCCGGCCAAACTGAGCTATCGGGGGAGAAGAGCCTTGGTGAGAGAGGTAAAGAAAAACCCAAAGATCACTGATCATCCAGAGATGCAGTCGGGAGATGGGAGAAAGTTGTAGAAAGTCAACCATCACTGCAGCCCTCCACCAGTCGGGGCTTTATGGCAGAGTGGCCCGATGGAAGCCTCTCCTCAGTGCAAGACACAAGCCTGCATGGAGTTTGCTAAAAAACACCTGAAGGACTCAAAGATGGTGAGAAATAAGATTCTCTGGTCTGATGAGACTTTTTGGCCTAAACCAGGCACTGCTCATCACCTGTCCAATACAGTCCCAACAGTGAAGCATGGTGGTGGCAGCATCATGCTGCGGGGGTGTTTTTCAGCTGCAGGGACAGGATGACTGGTTGCAATTGAGGGAAAGATGAATGCGGCCAAATACAGGGATATTCTGGACAAAAACCTTCTCCAGAGTGCTCAGGACCTCAGACTGGGCCGAAGGTCTACCTTCCAACAAGACAATGACCCTAAGCACACAGCTAAAATAACGAAGGAGTGGCTTCACAACAACTCCGTGACTGTTCTTGAATGGCCCAGCCAGAGCCCTGACTTAAACCCAATTGAGCATCTCTGGAGAGACCTAAAAATGGCTGTCCACCAACGTGGACAATAAATCTGCAAAAATGTCAACAATTCTGTGTTTTTCTGTCAATATGCTGTGTGTACATTAATGAGGAAAAAAAATTAACTTAAATGATTTTATCAAATGGCTGCAATATAACAAAGAGTGGAAAATTTAAGGGAGTCTGAATATTTTCCGTACCCACTGTGTGTGTATATATATTTAAAATCATAACGCGTTATGATCAATTATAATATAAATCGACCAAAAAGGGAATTATGCATATATAGTAAATTAATTACAATGGATTATAATTAACTACATATATATGTTCAAAATTAGTTTTAGTTTAAAGTTAAATTTTAGAAAGACTGGACTGATAGTTTGCTGGACAAACTAGACCACTTTTCTTTATCAACTATTACAAAGGAAATAGTCACTGGCCACTTCCAGTCATCTGAGCAACTTGAAACAGACATGGAAATGCGTTGGAAATGGACTCTTAAGACATCCACGCTTAGGCTACATGGTTTTCTGTGTCATCACGTAGTTTATACAACATGTTACCACCCTGCGTTGTATATGTGTTAACGGTTTCCTTAAGTAAAAAAAACAACAACACTTATGTAAATGTTGAAAACGACACAGAATAAGATGTATGTGCCTGTAACTGTTACAAGTTGCATGACTGGAAGATGGGACTTAACAAACATAGGTTATAGAAGGGATTTAAGTAGGTTTAAATTTGTATTAAATGAGAGTTATTAGAACTCTCAAAGGGGGGACTGTGGGATTACAAATTTAAGAATCTGTTTAAGATCTGCTGAATCTACGTCCTGACATAACGTTACCTTAAAATGCTAAATACAATGTACTTCACCTTAGTATTTCATGTGAAGATGATGACTTTAGATGAATTATTCTGTTAAGCAAAGTTTCCAGCAATAGTTTTCTGCCAGATCCTGTTCTCTTTTTTTGTAAATCTAATGAGCCAGATTACTATGACTATCACATTTTGTCTTTAATGGCCCTGTCCCATTCATTGAATAGTTATGCTGATTGGATTAGGTCTTGCGACACTCTAGAGTCCGGGGTGGGTTCCTATACCTGGATACTTCATTTGCATGCTTTGTTTAAGGTCGTCAGCCAGGTGCTTTGTCTCCATTTCTAAGCACTGCCCCCTAACATGTATAAAAAACTACAATGTACACTGCCTTAGTTAGACTTGGATGACTACAACGATGCACAGCACGTTTCTCAATAAAGAGTAACTTCTGCTTGAAAGATATCCCAACGTCTCCTGGTCTCTGCTTCAACGAGGAAAAAGTTTCCTACACACAGTTGATTAAAGCATTCGTAGAGGTTTAGAACAAAACTAAACATGGTAGGATGACAAAGGCATTAAGAAAGCACACATATGATTACAAGCATTTAAACTTATTCTTGAATAACTAAAAATCACAACTAGGCTAATTACACATGAGGACATGCATACATAAAAGAGATACACCATATACTTTCTAGAAAAAAATGGTTAACTTATAAGTTGGATTATAAGGGTTTTTCCTCTATATAGGTATGTGTGTGTATATTGGGTTGTCTCCTGGCATCACACAGTCTGTCTCTAGCCCAACAGGGGGCTAGAGACAGAGGTGCCACCCAAAGGTGCCATAAGAAGGTTTATGTTTGTGGTTAGACTCTTTGGGAGGTAATAAAATGTGACAAAAAGCTACGTGGTCCCAACCAGTCGGCGCCACATGGTGAGTTAAAGAAAGGGGGTCAAATGTCACAGCTTACACAAACTTAGAGTAGACTTGATCATTTGTGATTCACATCCAGATGCTACAGTCCCCCTTTCGGCCAAAGAAGTTCATGTGTGGACATCGTTGGACGGTAGGATGGCAAATGGATCGTGATGGCCGAGCAGCAGTTGGTTCCTACTTGTCCTCGACCTTTGGTGCCGCAGATAGAGGGTCCATCTCGATGAGGCTTGGCATATTCTCTGTTGTGGTACCTCCTTTCCTTGGCTTCCTTTTGAAGCCTCGGGGAGGGGCAGCCAGGCACCTGTCCATGGATCCCTTTGACCCTTTTGAACAGGATGAACGCCAGGCCCAGTGTCAGTGTGTATTGGCAGCAGTCCAAGCCTGGACTATAGGTGAGCTGGTCAGGATGGGCAGTCGGGACAGTGCTTGGAGGGCCGTATCGACGGGAGTAATGTCGATTAGCTGGAACCCCCTTTCTCAATCCTCAGTTCCCGTTCTGGATCTAGAGTGAAGTTGTGATTCTTGAAGAAGGATGGGAATTTTTTTTCAATTCTGACTAGTATTCTTCACTTGGGAGATGGTACAAGGACACCTCACTCTGCTCGGGGTCGAAGGGTAGTGCCATCCTACTACACGGAGAGTAGACGAGGTGGGTTTGAAGAGAGTCAGTGGTTCTGACGGTAGCAGAGGCCAGCACAGTTTACACGAGTCTCAGGGGTACAAGGTACGGGGGAATCCTCCCCATGGCCAGGCTGTCCATGGAGGAGCTCACCTCCCACAGCATGTCTGTCATCAGAGCTGTGACCAGCTGAGTTTGAGCAAAGTCATTTTGGAAGACGGTAAACAGTTGCTTCATTGAGTTCACATTTGGTTCAGCAGGACACTGTGAGTATTGAGAACCACCACAGTGCCTTTCAGTTTTGCCAATGGTTTGCAGGGTTTTACTCTGTGTTGCGAGTTGTTTTCCCAGCTGTGGAATCTCAGTGTTGACGCTAGACATGCCGAGGTTAAAAAGGGTCCCGATGGTAGCGGCGGCTCTGAGCAAAGCTCCCAAGAACCGTTTGGTGCATCGGTTGTGTCCACTTAACTCAGCTTGTGTGACAGTCATTTTCTCCAGTTGGGTGAGCACGTGTCTGACATCGGCCTCCGCATGAGTGAGGGAGTCCTCTGTCCATCGGGCACCTGCCCAGCTGTATTGTGCAATTTTGCTGGGGTAGTGTGCTTTGTAGACATTGCGGGGGTCAAGCCGCACGTACACTTTCTGAGTGTAAGTCCTGCAGTTGGTGATCAGAAGTCCAGGTTGTTCCCTCAGTACAATGCCTGATGCTGGACGCGGTGATGTGATATCTGATTGTCCTCTGGTTGGCAGGAGGCACAGGAGGGTGAGCCACAGCAGCATCCTGGTATAGAAGAGAGAGAGAGAGAGAGAGAAGGAGAGAAATGGTAGGTCAGTGAGGGATGTCCTTGGTTGGAGAGGACAGTCTTTTCGCTTTGAGGACTGCAACAGAGTTTAGCTTGCATTGTCCCCTCCCTACCTTTCTCAACAGCCACATGTCTCTTAATTTAGTTACAGTAGACCCATTTGAAACTTGGTCTTTTCATGAGGTCCTGTCCAGTGGGGCAGAAATTTATTTGACAGCTGCTTGGAGGCGGTCTTGGTGGCAGGGTGAAACGGTAGTACCACTGGGCGGTGTCGTTAGGTGCTGGAAGGCACTCTACCCACTTGGTAAACTGGCACACGACCATGAGGAAATACTTGTTACCTCTTGTCGATCTTGTCAGGGGTCACACTCAGTCTATCTTAAAGTCCGACCATGGAAATGTGACTCCTCTGCGTTGCAGTGGAGCTCTGTGATTTGGGTTTGCCAGTTGGAATTGACAGCAAACCAGACACCCTCTGACATACTCTGCCACATCTTGCTGCATGCCGGGCCAGTATGCCACTTGTTTCAATGTCTCATAAGTGGCTCTGGTACCATGGTGTCCAGCACATGGTGCGTCGTGGGCATACATTAGCATGACCCCCTTTTGGCACTGTGATAACACAAGCCTTGGCGCATTGAGGTCATCGGGGCATACCACAGAATGTTTTCTTTCAGACGCAGCATATGTTTGATCTAATGCAGTCGTTTGAGGCTAGGGTGCGCTGTGTAATCAGATTGCGTGATTGGGTGGTTGGAGGGGTCTGAGAGGTGGTTTTTCACAGCTTGTATGGAGGGATCGGAGGCTTGAAGGTCAGCTATGTCATTGCTGGAAATTTGTGGAGCCAGTGAAAGTGGCTGTGAGGTGGGAACTGTTGTAGGAACAGTTTGCTGGCTGCGGGTTATTGCTGCCACATTAAGGGTGGGTGATTGGGCTGGGGGTGACCATAGATTACCATGTAGTGCGCCAGTTTTGCCAAGGGCATCAGTTTGGTCATTTAAGTCTTTGTCAAGGCCTGGTTGCTTTGAGTGTCCTTTCACCTTTTTCCAGTAAACAATCATGTCGTGTGTTTGAGTGATGTCATCACATGCTTGGAACAGGTGTTGGTGTTTGACCGGCTTGTTGTTTGCGGTCTTGAAACCATTTTGTTTCCAGCCCGGAAGGTGACATGTGAAGCTGAGTCTGGCATAGTTTGAGTCTGTGCAAATGAGGAGTTCTCTGATGTTATGGGCCAAGGCAATTTGAAGGGTTATGAGAATAGCAGCTACTTCAGCATACTGCGATGACTGGGGACCCAACCTGAAATGTTGTGGTGGGCAAGGTTAGTTGTTTAACCATAGCACCCCTGCACCTGTCTTTAGGATGCCCTCATGGTTGTAGGAATATCCATCGACGTAGGCGGTGGGCATACCTTGGCACGCATTCTCTTCGAAGTACCTGTGACAGGTCGGTTGTTGCTGTTGGGGTACCTCTAGCGTCGTAGCTGGTGTGTCATCAGAGCAGTTTTGGCAGGCAGCCAAGCCGTTGCCCAGTGCAGACTTGTGATTTTGGGCATATCGTGCCTGAACGTTGCGCCCCTGGAGGGCCATCAGCCACATGGCTATGCATCAGTTGGTGACCACGCCATCTCGGATGCTTTGGCTGTTGAGGAACGTGACAGGCTAGTGACAGGTCTCTATGATAACCTTTTGCACTCCGACGTAGTAGGAGAATCTTTGGATGGCCCATATAGTACAGAGCAAAGCCTTTTCACAGTCTGAGTATTTACATTCTGGTGACAGAAGTGTTTTGCTGGCGTATACCAGGACTCTTTTGTCCTGGTCATACCGTTGGTAAAGACTAGCACTCAGGCAGTCATTAGAGAATCCAGCTTCCAAGTAGAACTCTTTCTGTGGATCAGGGTAAGCCAGACATGGAGCTGTAAATGTTTAGACACGAATAGCAGTTTGTTAACGTTTTCCAGAGTGAGGGACGCGTCGCGTCTCGTCTCACTGAATACAGCGCGCATACAACATTACACATTATACACAGCTTAGATTGAATCTGAGCTGCTCAAACACAAAACCAAGTTTAAAATGTTGCCCACATTCTCCACTAAAAATCTGTAACGACTGAACGAATTAATGAATTAGCTCAAATTATGGGTGAAATAATCAAATCATAACATGTTATGATCAATTATAATATAAATCAACCAAAAAGGGAATTATGCATATATGGTAAATTAATTACAATAGATTATAATTAACTACGTATATATGTTCAAAATTAGTTAATTTTAAAAAAGTTAATTAAAAGTTAATTTTAGAAAGACTGGTCTAGTTTGTCCAGCAAACTATCAGTCCACTTTTCTTTATCAACTATTACAAAGGAAATTATTCTTCTGTCCACAAGGAATAACTTCCTATTCTAGCACTCAAGTATAAAGCAGTTAGCAAAAATCAAAACACATAAGTGACTTGATTTTCTTAATGAGCAGCAACAGAAACAATAAAGTGTGAAATGTGAAATGTGAAACTACGAATACATATACGACTAACTGACAGAGAATACATACATATAATGAAACGAAAGTAAAGTCAGGGAAAACAGAGATGATCACAGAATGGCAAATTACAGACAGTTAAAACCTTTGAAAGCCAGCACGGAATCAGTTCAGCAAATGTAAGCTTGAAAACGCGAAGAAAATGTTTCTTATACTTGCATAGGCAATTTTGGATGCTGTAGTTCAAAAGATGCACGTCGTTCTGCAGAGGTTTCAGTGCGTTTCGAGCTGGGTCTTCGGCGGGATGTTCAAACAATGTTTAACTCAAAAGTAACATGGCCGGAAAAATAAGAAATAAGTCATCCGTCTCGCAGGTCCAAGGAAGACAGTGAGGACGGACAAATGAAGACTGGTCAAAAGAAGACGAGCTGGAAAACAAAGTTAAGCTGAGCATACTGGTGAAGGCGCGTTGGTATGTTATATAGCAAAACATCTCCACTCCTCTCAAGTGTTGACTGGCCAATCGTCAGGATGAATTCTGTAGCGGGAAATCTCTTCTTTGTCTGGTTTTATGGTCTAATTTGCATATCTTATGAGATATCAGATCTGGGTAAGTTTTTCTCAAAAGTACTTTAAAAGTAGCATTTCACATTTTATAGTAACATAACATACACAGTTGATTAAAGCATTCGTAGAGGTTTAGAACAAAACTAAACATGGTAGGATGACAAAGGCATTAAGAAAGCACACATATGATTACAAGCATTTAAACTTATTCCTGAATAACTAAAAATCACAACTAGGCTAATTACACATGGGGACATGCATACATAAAAGGGATACACCATATACTTTCTAGAAAGAATGGTTAACTTATAATCCAACTTATAAGGGTTTTTTCCTCTATATAGGTACGTGTGTGTGTATATTGGGTTGTCTCCTGGCGTCACACAGTCTGTCTCTAGCCCAACAGGGGGTCAAGCTCCCAAAGGTGCCATAAGAAGGCTTATGTCTGTGGTTAGTCTCTTTGGGAAGTAATAAAATGTGACAAAAAGCTACGTGGTCCCGACCAGTCGGCGCCACGTGGTGAGTTACAGAAAGGGGGTCAAACGTCACAGCTTACACAAACTTAGAGTAGACTCGATCATTTGTGATTCGCATCCAGATGCTACACTCCTTTAAGAGACGTTCTAAGTAAATGTCAGCACTGTTTCTTTATGATACCGAGTAACAAACCTATCAAGTAAAGCTTTGCTGTTCCCGAGGTGTCTCGGCTGGTCTCCAATTATTACGTTTTTGCCGACAAAGATTCCGCACTTCTGATGACGAATCGCATGGGTCAGCAAGAGTGAAAGTGAATGGCATGGTCGATGAATGGCAATGACTGTGTGCGCTGTGTGTATGGCAAGGGAAATGTGTGAAGATGGTAAAGTTCAGATTGGTGGGTGAATTTGGAAGAAAATGGGGACTGGAGCTCTCTTTATTCCTTTAGAGAGCATTCCTTTAGCGGGGCAAAGCAAACACTGCTTGGCAGTCCGGCAGCCAAAGCTCGGTTACTTATGGTAAAAAAAAGGCAGGGCAGAGTTTGCTATGGCATGATTGGCTAAGTAAAGTTCAGTTAAACTGAGGTGAAATCAAGCAAATAAACTTGCTGTGTGTAGATAAAGTGGTTTCAAAATATCCACTTGTGTTCAGGGATGAACTGAAAGCCCTGCAGTACTACAGTAAAACTCTTGTGTGTGACCCAATGACACGCATCGTTTCTTTAATCCTCAATCTGTTCCATATGCAATGAGGTATAAAGAGGAAAAAGAGCTTGAGAGACTTCCGAATCTTTTTTTTTTCTTTTTTTAATAATCTGTTACACTCACATGTATATCACATTATGGAAGAAAGAATCTGTCTCTATTTTTGTTTCATCACAACCTTGATTTAAAACTATGCTGTGCTATATCCAGTTGGCCACTGTTACTTACATCCGTGTCATATTCACTGTTTACCGTATGTAAAATAAGCGTTCTGGTCTTTATTTAAAGTCGGCATGAAAAGGAAGCTGCAATAGTCTTTTCTTTCCTATTTTGATGTTTATTCAAGTGAAATAGATTCTTGAACAAGAAAAAATATAAAGTGGGACAGAATTTGTCCTATCAGGAATTAATGGATCATCGGATCGTTGTTGTTTGCTATTGCAATCTCATGTGAGTGGCAGGTTGTCCGCCCGTAAACATAACAGAAGAAATGTTGTGGGAGTGGGAAGTTATTTTGATTAAAGATTACAACACGAATAACAAAAGATATGCATGGATAAATAATTTATAATAAATACTGCAATGTTCCATAAAAAAAGGTCCATTTATAATTTCACGGTGACTTTAAAAGGGACCTATTATGCTAAATTAACTTTTACATTGTTTCTCTCTTCACCAGTGCATTTAACAGCAGCATCTTCAGAGCACAAATGAAGATTTTTTTTGTGAAATCTTCTGTCCCTCCATTGACATCCTATGCAACTACCACTTTCAAGCCCCAGAAAGGTAGTAAAAGTAGGGCTGCAACAACTAATCAATAAAATCAATAATAATTGATAATGAAATTCGCAGACAACAAATGTTATTATTCACAGTTTTGGCATAATAATCACTTACAATCTGGTAACAAACCCTTTGTTTTCAAGCCGTGGTCTGATCAAGGTGTACATGTTCTGGGTGATATATTCAACGATCACGGATTAAGGTCCTTTCAAGATCTGAAAGACTGCTATAATCTTCCTGGTCATTCCAACTTTCTGTATTTAAGGTTAAGAAACGCAATGCGTGCATATGGTGTACCGTAGAACTGTAACCTGGACTCTCATCCTCTGTTGGACTGTGTGAATTTTTCTCAGGCGCAAGGAGCAGTGTCATTCATTTATAACAGATTACTCAAGCAGTGCTGTGGCACACTCTCTATCACTACTATATGGGAAAAGGAACTGACCCATTACAAACCAAACTGGGACTGGATTTGGGAAAATATTCCAACGATGTCCAAAATCTTAGATCCGTGCTGGTGCTATCTACTCAACCCCCCTCCACCCTCCTTCTCCCCATTTTATTTATTTTTATCCATCTATTATTATTTATTTATTTATTACTGTTATTTATTTTATTTTATTTTTTACATATGCAAACCCTGGTTTTGTTTATAGTTAAGTTGTGTCACACATGTTGACCATGTTCTATTCTGCAATAAAAATTTTTTTTAAAACGTATTGTATTATGGAGAAAATGCTGTACAAAATGCTTACAAAATAGTGTTTTTCTCTGAGGCATGGTAAAAGCATGGTACTCCTGGAAAATCAGATTTAGATTTTAGATTTAAACAATAAGACTAAACGTGTTGAGCTATTTAACAATAATTTGTTTTCAGTCTATAAATGTAACCAAACAGTTGTTTCCTTGTCTAATAAAACATGTAATATATTTAAGCGTCTTTGGTGTTTCCATGGTTTCTACAAAATAAAACTGGAAACCGAGAGTAATGCAGATATGACCACTGACAGGCGACTCCGTGTCCGGACACGTCCCGTATCCTTGGTTAAAATCGTGATTTTCTCACGATTTACAAATAGTTGGAAACATTTGGGATATTGTAAGTACTCAACTGAACAAAATAACACTGGCCTAGTGGTTTTTGGATATTTTACTGCAAAAACCTTACATATTCTGCCAGATCATTTATAAATCCATGTTAATACCCAGATTAAGGGACGGTAATATTATAATAAGATTCCTACGTCACTAGGGGAGCGAAATCTGAGCGGCTTGTTTTTTCACATGCTTACAGAGAAAGGTTTACTAAAACAAAGTTACTGGGTTGTCCTTTTTCACATTTTCTGTGTTGATGCACCAGGGACCCGATTATAGCACTTAAACATGGAGAAAGTCAGATTTTCCCCTTTGCCTTATGCCTTATGTCCCCTTTAGTGTGAGATATGTTTCCTCAGCGCAAAACTTTACGGTTATATCCTTATCTGTAAGTGTTACAAATTCATGAGAGTATTTCCATTTTGCATGAAGGCTCGTCCTGACTGAATGAGCACTGTTGTATCAATATGCATGGATAAATAATTTATAATAAATAAAATCCCAACACATAGAGACTCTTTTACCTAGATATCATCACATAGAGACTGTGTCTGTTCCCCGAATTAGTAAATACAAAAACACTCTCAAACCCATTAAAGGGTAAAAATGTAATGAATGTTCAACAAATAAAAAAGATATAATACAGATTTAACAAATGATAAACAAATGATACAAAAACACTTTGTAAATAAAATGATTACAGATCATAACCTATATGTGCTGTGTTGGACAGAAACCTGGCTAAAACCAGATGATTACATTACTTTGAAAATGAGTCAAACCCTCAAGGTTACTGTTATAAACACGAGCCTCGTCTGAAAGGCAAAGGGGGAGGTTTTGCTGTAATTTATAGCAATATCTTCAGTATTACTCAGAGGTCTAGTTTAAAATATAAATCTTTTGAAGTGATGGTGCTTTATGTAACGTTATCTAGTGTACATGATAAATCACACTTGACATTTGTGCTGGCTACTGTATACAGGCCACCAGGGCACCATACAGACTATCAAAAAATGTGCTGATTTTCTATCAGAGTTAGTACTTGCTGCAGATAAAGTCCTTATAGTTGGTGATTTTAATATCCATGTAGATCATTTAAAAGATGCACTGGGATTGGCATTTAGAGATTCTAAACTATTGTAGTTTGGGCAACACGTGTCAGGACCCACTCATTGTCTTAATCATACTTTAGATTTAATATTGTTACATGGAATCAATATTGATGCAATTGAAATTCTGCAGCAGAGAGATGACATGATCTCAGATCATTATCTAGTCTTGTGTATACTACATTTAGCCAAGGCTGCAAACCACCTCCCTGTTACAAATATGGTAGAACCATCACTTCTACCATTAAAGATAATCTTCCTGATCATCTCCTCAGCATACCAGATAGCTTAGAAGAACTCAGTGTTGCAACAGAAAGTACTGACTCTTTTCCAGCACTTCAGACAGTTGATCCTTTGCTCCTTTTAAAAGATTAAAGAAAATAGTTCAACACCGTGGTACAACAAGCACACTCAGGCCCTTAAGACAGCAGAGAGAAAAATGGAGAGCAGCTGGAAGAAAACAAAATGCAGGTTTTTTTGCATTTCGTGGAGAGAGAGCATGGTTGCGTACAGGAAGGCCTTAAAAACTGCTAGACCTGATTATTTTTTAACCCTTAGAAGAAAACAAACACAACCCTAGATATTTATTTGATACAGTGGCTAAATTAACGAGAAATAAAGCTTCCAACCCAAACATTTCCAAACACAACAGCAGTAATGACTTTATGAACTTCTTAGATTTATAATATTAGAAAGAACATTATAACTATGCAACCGTCTACATAGTATCACATCAGACAGTGCATTGTAGACAGTGCACATCAGACAGTCCACTGTCAAAGATACTAGAAAAGGCAGTATCCTCACAACTATGTTCCTTTTTAGAAAGAAATGGTATCTGTGAGGATTTCCAGTCAGGACTGAGACCGTACCATAGTACTGAGATGGCTCTCATTAGAGTTACAAATGATTTGCTCTTATCATTGGATCATGGCTGCATTTCTTTGTTAGTGTTACTGAATCTTACTGGAAGCAGCATTTAACACTATATACCACAACATTCTTTTGAATAGAATTGAAAGTTATGTTGGCATTAGTGGAATAGCATTGGCATGGTTTAAAATCAAATCATACTTATCTGACATTATCAGTTTGTAGTAACAAACAAAGAGATATCATATCGATCACAAGTTCAGTATAGGAGTGCCGCAAGGCTCAGTACTATGACCGTTGCTGTTCACTTTGTACATGCTATTCTTGGGAGATATCATTAGGAATTCTGACATTAGTTTTCACTGTTTCACTGATGATACTCAGCTCTATATTTCTTCGAGCCCTGACGAATCTTACCAATTCACAAAATTAACGGAATGCAGACTAGCAATTTCCTACTACTTAATTCTGAAAAAACAGAGATTCTAATTATTGAACCAAAAACCTCTGCACATAATAATCTGGAATATTGTCTAACACTTGATGGATGTTCTGTCAAGTTTTCGTCATCAGTTAGGAACCTGGGTGTGCTCTTTGATACTAATCTTTCATTTGGAAGTCACATTTCTAGTATCTGTAAGACCACACTCTTCCATCTTAAAAATATATCTAAATTACAACATGCTCTCAATGACAAATGCGGAACAGTTACAATTAGTCATTTAGCAGACGCTTTTCTCCAAAGCGACTTACAAATGAGAATAGTAGAAGCAATCAAATTAACGTGAGTACAACAGTATGTAAGTGCCGTGTCAAGTCACAGTTTCATCTGTAAAGTGCTCGTAGCAAGGGTTTTTTTTAATTTATTTTTTTATAAATACATATATATACACAAATAGATATAGAAAGAGAATAGAAATCACAAAAAAAAAAAAGAAAAGTAAAATATAATTAAAAAGTAAAAAAGTAGGTGCTAATATTACTGGGTCAAGCGTTGTTGAAAAGAGATATGTCTTTAGCAGTTTTTTGAAAATGGCTAAAGACTCATTTAGGTCCTTCCACCAGCCAGGAACAGAATAGGAGAAGGTCCGTGAGAGTGATTTTGTGCCCCTTTGGGATGGCACTACAAGGCGCCGTTCACTTGCACAACATAAGCTTCTGGAGGGCGCATATATCTGAAGTAGTGAGTTTAGGTATAGTGGTACAGAGCCAGTGGTTGTTCTGTAGGCAAACATTAGAGCCTTGAATTGGATGCGAGCAGCTATTGGCAGCCAGTGCAAACTGATAAAGAGAGGTGTGACATGCACTCTCTTCGGTTCGTTAAAGACCAGTTTTGCTGCAGCATTCTGGATCAGTTGTAGAGGCTTGACAGTGCATGTTGGAAGGCCTGCCAAGAGAGCATAGTCCAGTCTGGATAGAACAAGAGCTTGGACAAGAATTTGTGTGGAATGCTCTGACAGGAAGGGTCTAATCTTCCTAATGTTGTACAAGGCAAATCTGTAAAGCCAGTTAGTTCATGCGTTCATGACCTCAAGGCTAGATTATTGTATTACTCTACTCTGTGGTTGCCCTGCACGCCTAATAAACAAACTCCAGCTGGTCCAAAACGCAGCAGCTAGAGTTCTTACTAGAACCAGGAAGTATTTCTTGTTTTTTTGCCACACAAAAAGTATTCTCGTCGCTTTATAATATTAAAGTAGAACCACTGAACTCACATGAACTGTTTTAAATATGTGATGCGATCTGGGAAAACCCATCGATGGAACGTTTTCAGTAAAGTAAAAAAAATAGGTCGAATGTCATTTTTTTTTTTGTCAAAATTGGGTTTTCATTAAATTATCATTCTATAACATCTTGTCTATCATCTCTGAAAATATCTTCAAAATTTGCCTGTTAAGTGCAGAAAAATAGCGATTTATAGTGGCAAGGCTGTCTAACGTTACTGTTTAACACACCCAGTGGAGGTAAAAAAAAAAAATTATAATAATTATGTATTTATTAGAGGTTGAATTCAAATCAATTACTGCCAAACTGCCCATACTACTTCTGAATAGGATGTCTACTTCATAAAATGTATGAAAATATGGAAATATATGGTTCAGATTACTTAAATAAATGGAGGCGCCCTTAAATGATCAAATATGGAGCTTGGGTGTCATCTAGTAAAAACGTTTGGTACTGCACCCAAACAAAATCTTACTGAGAGCTCATATTTTTTAAATATTTCATGCTCAAATTTGGAATGTTGTGATTTTTGGCTTTTATTTTCTTGCAGTTTAAGAGTAAAACATGCTTTGTAATATATTATTATAAAATATAAACAATTATATTTTTACATTTTCATAAACTTAAACTTCTATAACTTTTTTATTTCACTTTCATAATTTATTTCACTTCTACAATAATTTGACAAGTGGCTTCTTTAAAACAAGACCAGGATTACTCACCCTCATGTCGTTCCACACCCGTAAGACCTTCTTTCATCTTCGGAACACAAATTAAGATATTGTTGATGAAATCCGATGGCTCAGTGAGGCCTCTATTGAGAGCAAAGCCATTGAAACTCTCAAGGTCCATAAAGGTAATAAAAATATTGAAACAGTTAATTTGACTACAGTGGTTCTATCTTAATATTATAAAGCGACAAGAATACTTTTTGTGCACCAAAAAAAAAAAAAATTACTTTTCAACAATATCTATATGGGCCGATTTTCTGAATTTAGTAGTAAGAAATTACTGGTCATCCAATTGTTTATGGTCAGCTATGCATTCTGTTAATTTTGTGAATTGGTAAGTTTTGTCAGGGCGCGAAGAAATATAGAGCGGAGTATCATCAGCGTAACAGTGAAAACTAACGGCATGCTTCCTAATGATATCTCCCAAGGGTAGCATGTACAGAGTGAAAAGCAACGGTCCTAGTACTGAGCCTTGCGGTACTCCATATAGAACTTGTGATCGATATGACATCTCTTCGTTTACTACTACAAACTGATAACGGTCAGATAAGTAAGATTTGAACCATGCCAATGCAATTCCACTAATGCCAACATAATTTTCAAGTCTATTAAAAAGAATATTGTGGTCGATAGTGTCAAAAGCAGCACTGAGATCTAGTAAACACGAAGAGAGAGATACAACCACGATCTGATGATAAGAGCAAATCATTAGTAACTCTAATGAGAGCAGTCTCAGTACTATGGTATGGTCTAAATCCTGACTGGAAATCCTCACAGATACCATTTGTTTCTAAAAAGGAACATAGTTGTGATGAAACTGCCTTTTCTAGTATTTTTGACAGAAAAGGTAGATTCGAGATCGGCCTGTAATTAACTAATTCTCTAGGATCAAGTTGTGTTTTTTCTTCTACGAGATTTGAAAAATAAGTAGATCTAGCATTTTTTAACGCCTTTCTGTACTCAATCCTTTTCTCTCTCCACGAAATGCGAAAAACTTTTAGTTTTGTTTTTTTCCACCTGCGCTCCATTTCTGGCAGCTCTCTTATGAGCTCGAGTGTGCTCGTTGTACCACAGCGTTGGATTAGTTTCCTTAATCTTCTTTAAGCGCAGAGGAGCAACTGCATCTAATGTGCTGGAAGTCAATAGTTTCTGTTGCAACATCGAGATCGTCTAAGCTGTCTGGTATACTAAGGTGATGAAACTGATCAGGAAGATTATTTATAAAGCAATCTTTAGTGGTAGAAGTGATGGTTCTACCATATTTATGGCTGGGTGGCGGTTTTGCAGCCTTGGCTAAATGTAGTATACACGAGACTAAATGATCTGAGATGTCATCGCTCTGCTGCAGAATTTCAACGGCATCAATATGAGTTTAGAATGTCTATAAATGCCAATCCCAATGCATCTTTATCATTATCTACATGGATATTAAAAACACCAACAACAAGGACTTTATCCGCAGCCAGTACTGTCAACTTACATAATGTTACATAAAGCACCATCACTTTAAAGGAATTATATTTAAACAATTTTATAGTAATATCTTTAGTATTACTCAATTACAGCAACACCTCCCCCTTTGCCTTTCTGACGAGGAAAAAAAAAATAACTTTTTCTGACATCGTACTTGCGAGTTTACAAAGTGTTCATGATGCAGCATATCATAAGTATGGTAATTATTTTTATGTATGTTTACATTTGATTCTGAATGAGTCTGATAATGCTCTGCGGCTAACAGGGCAAATGCTACACTGTTGGAGAGATTTATAAAGAATGAAAATGCGTTTATGAATTCTACAGACTGCAAGCGTTTAAAAATGAAAATAACGACATGGCTCTGGTCTCCGTGAATACAGTAAGAAACAATGGTAACTTTAACCACATGATAACAGTACATTAGCAACATGCTAACTAAACATTTAGAAAGACAATTTACAAATATCACTAAATAGATCATGATATCATGTAGCCTATATGTGTAGGCTATTTAGTGTGTATTAGCGTTACCTATAGATCTAATCTCTAACATTAATTTGTCATACCATACAAACCGCCATAAAAATGATAAGTTTAATTATTGCAGCTGCTTTGAGAAAAGGCTATAAATGATCTTCCTCACATGCGATGTAGTGTACTAGCTGGGACTCGTTCGTTATGTATACAGACATGACGCAAAGACGTGCTTGAATTTCCCGCGAAAACCCAGCAGTACCACCCAAATTATACAACATTATTACAAGCTTACCGTTGTGAATTGGGTAAGGAGATAGGAGATAGTTTTGAACACTGGCTGGTTATGTACATGTTAAAAAATTGATTTTGAATCATTTTACCCAAAAATTGTTACGGACAGCAGCTTTAAACAGCCCCAAGTTAATAATTAACGATTTTTACAACGGAAGTGATTCAATCAAAAAGTTTACTTTAGCTCAATAATAACTTTTTCCTAGAGCTGCTGTAAAGCCAAAATAATCTGTCCATTAAATTTTCCTATTCTCACTGTGAAGCTGCTTTGAAACAATCTGTATTGTAAAAAGCACTATATAAATAAAAATGACTTGACTATTTAGTCATGTTTGAAACAATTACAATTTAACTTTCTTTGTAAAAATAAATAAATAAATTGAAAGTATAAATCTATTTATTACTATTATACCCGTTTAGAAAATATACGCAAATTTCTTCAGTGTTGTTCACAATCTTTAAATCAAATAGCGTGACAACTAAGATATCGGCATCTGTCATTAATTTCATTCCAATTCAACTCAATTAATTTCAATTCAATTAATTTCTGAATTCTATATAGTCCAGGTGATATGTACAAAATTTGAGGTGAAATGTTCACTTTTTCATAAAAGCATGAAATTTGGTAAACTTGTACAGTTTGGGGCCCTGAACATTTTCAAAAATGGAGCATCACAAAAACGCCTCATGGTCGCCATGGCTATGCTTGCGTCCAACCAACCCCTGTCTTTTGCCACCAGTACATCCTTAGTTGGGGGGATTTGGCCTCTGTTGTCATGTCATCTGCATTCCAGGTATCCCATGCTATCTTCTTGCCCCTGGTTGCAAATGCAGATACTGTGTCATAGCCAATGAAGGCATAGAACACAGGAAGGGCCTTGAATTTGTAACTGCCAGTAGTCTCCACATCCTGATGACATGGGCCTACAACCAGTAAACTGAATCAAGACTATCTGCTAACCTGCTTGTCACCATTGACAACTGGAGTACCATGAGACTGCAAGAAAGGGTTACACTTTATTTTAAGGTGTCTTTGTTACACTGCAATTATACATTTAAGTACTGTACATTAATTATACATTTGCTGCTTTGAAGCAATCTGTATTGTACAAAGCGCTATATAAATGAAGATGACTTGACTTGACTACGGTGTAATATTAAGTAATTACATGTACTTACTATAGGGTTAGGATTAGGGCTTGTTTTGGGGTTAGTTGCATGTAATTATAGATAATTTATAGTTATTACTACACGTAACATATGTAACAATGACACTGTAAAATAAAGTGTTACCCAAGAAAGTCCTCAGTTTCTGTTATGGCACACTGGCCTGCACAAGAATCAAATCAGATTGCCTGTTGCATACATGAAGAGGCAGATACATGAATGCTACTCCATGTGGCAGATTCTGCAAGAAAATGATTTAAAGTTAAGATCACCCTGTGCACTGTGGACACACGTCGTGGTCCTAGCCATTACACGTGTCAGAGCTGGACACTGAGGAAATGCGGGTGGCATTTGAGACTGGCAAGAACTTCAGATACATACCTGCCCATGAGACTGCCAAATCTCTGGGTCCTGACAAATCCAAGGCCCTTCCTGTGTTCTAAGTCTTCACTGGCTGTGACACAGCATCTACATTTGCAACCAGAGGCAAGAAGACAGCAGGGGATACCTGGACTGCAGATGACATGACAACAGACATTCAATGCCCTGTCAAAGGCTCCAAAAAGCATTCCAGAGGAGGTGATTTCCTTTTCCATTATGAACCACTTCACAATTCTCCTCTATGATCACACCAGCAGCCAACTCAACATTGATCAAGCTCGTCTTGCGTTGTTCACAAAGAAAGGAAGAGGAATGGAAAAAAATTCCGTCATCTAAGGATGCACTGGTGCAGCACCTCAAAAGAGCAGTGTACCAAGGAGGACACTGTTGGGGACAAGCACAAGAGGTGGCACCAAATATGCCATTTCAGTCTGGGGCTAGATGGACCCAAGCGATTGGAGACCACTGTGGTCAACACTTCCACAGGCAAGCTGCTTACACTCCTAAGCAACTTACACTCCTAAGTTGTGGCTGCAATACAAAAAAAAAGCCTCCTTAAAAGTGCACAGCTCTGTATCATTGTAGAAGAGATTAGAAGCTAATGATGGAGACATTAGCTGCATTTCCACTGTCGGGCCAAAGGCGAGCGTGCTAGTGCGTGCCAGGACCAATCACTGTCACTTCCGGGGGCTTAATCGGGCCTCATCGAAGTTTCCTCAGGGCTAATGGCCAAGGTTTTTTGGGCCGCTGAATACCTTGGTCCAAAGCGGAGTTTACCTGAGTCAGGAGACGGTCAACACCGCTGCTCATTTCCCATGTTATTATATCAGGTTACCAGCTTAACTTCAACATTTAAGACATTTTAAACAATTTTAAACAATTTTCAGCTAAAAGCTTATTTTCAGACACCAGTGAGTGTTTGAAATAACTTCCTTGTGATCCGATGGGGATTCTGATCACCGTATGAGGCAGAAACATACTTTTATGTGATGCTAAAGTCAATTAATGCTAATCATTGCGATAATAAATACACGTTTATGGAAATACCAGAAACTGCTTGAGTAACGTAGACAACCCATATATGATTATAATCGTGTATTTATTTGGTTTAATGTTTTATCAGTCTCTTCCCTGTGCCTTTGTTGATACCAGACTAATGCATCCGTATATCTGTCACACTCACACACTCCGGTTAACTCGTATAATTTATAACTCCACTTTTCTTCTCATGAGCTTCCTTTGTTGCTTTGGCTGAAAGGATAACAGTATAGAGAGACAGAGAGAGATCGCTCAAACCTTCTCGGATTGCAATCATCGCATAACTTACAGGAAAATTAATAGAAATGCTCAAAATTGTGATGTGAATATGATATTTTATCAATATTTTTCTAAATGTGTAAGCCTTGTTGTGCATTCTTGTATTCGTAAATAAATGGAAGCAGCAGGTGCAAGCGAATAGGTACGTGTTCTCTTTTTATCTGAAATAGTAAAAACCAGTTTGATTCAGCATGATTGATGTGAACTCCTGACACAAATTAATAAATTACTGTTACTGTAACATTTTTATTGTAAAACATTGGTCAAATATTAATCTTAATCTTAAGTCTTTAAGTAAAGACCAAAAATTAGCTTCTGTCATGCTCATTTTGCGATCTAGCTAGTTTTCAGTCAGCTGGTGAAATGGTGTGACGTTGTTTTGTGGAGGTGCGTTAAGGGCGGGTTTTAGGAAAGTGCTGTAGGGCTACTGGCCCGACAGTGGAAATGCAACTTGATTTTGGCTTCGGTGCTCGAGGTCAGAGGCTACTGGCCCAGCACGACATGTTGTTAGCCCTGGCTCGTACTGGCCCGACAGTGGAAAAGTGGCTATTGAAGAATAAGTTCAACAACAAAACAATCAAACAGGTTTCTGAAATACACTACTCAAAAAAATTAAGGGAACACTCACAGTCTAATTAATTATAATAATTAATTATTACAGTATAATTAAACTTAAAAATTAAACAGTCAATTATGGTATTATAATGTTATACCAAAACTAAAATTAAAACAACCAGTAGAAAGAAAAAACACACATCTTAAGCACACTTAATAATGTTCTGTAAGTAGACTTTTTTTGTTGTTGTTATGTTTTTTGTAATCGCACTTTTGAACGGTTATGTAATTGTGGCATGCGTAATTGTAATCACAATTAGAAATCTGATTCATTGTGCAGCCCTACACACTACACACACACATATACATATATATATATATGTTTTTTGTGATGGCTCCATTTCTGAAAATGTTCAAGGCCCCAAACTGTACAAGTGTACCAAATTTCATGCTTTTATGAAAAAGTGAAACATTTTTCCACATACCACCTGGACTATAAGCCCATTCTTAGATTCTGAATATTGGTAATGGATGATTTTTTGTACACTTGTGTATTAATTTCACATAAATTATGTAATTAATATAAAATCACCTCAAAATTTTAAACAATATGTACCCCATTATTTCATTCCCACCTCATTTTGCACAGCTTGTTTCATGATCTCGTCAAAGGTCACGAACGTGTCGTTTCCTCTAATGGCATCCTTCTCTAGATAACCCAGGTGAATGTCGGTGGCAATGAGGATCTTGAATGTGTCCTCATCGTCACTAATAAAAAAAAAAAAAAACTTAGTTAACCAGCAATCATCAGATCTACAATTTCTGTGGTTCTAGAAATTTTAATTTACTTTTGAGCCGTCATGAACAAAGCCAGCTGAATTTAAGTGTCACAATCACTTGCCAATTAACCAGTTAATCCACGTTGTTTTGCAAGTTGAAACTAGACAAAAGTTTACAAAAAGCGACTAAACATACTCACGTGGTGTTTCCAGCTGATGTCATACTGACTGCACTGAGACACTGAAAATGATGATGAAGTAGAGAAACAACAGACAGATCCAAATCAGTTGATATTGATCTAGAAATGTAGTTAGTTATTGTACCTATATTCTAATGCAAAGAAAATTACAAACTGTGCATGCCATAGTCGGCTCCTAAACATGCGTGTTATTCACACAGAAGAGCAGATTTGATTCTATAACTTTACCAAACAAACCTGCTGCTAAGTATTTTAGATGAGATTTGAACGATTTCGCCGCACTGTTTGTTCATTAACAAATCAAAGCAAAAGAAAAATCACTTTACCTATCAACAGAATTCAACTGCTTCCCACAAGACATTCGTTCACATGCAAGCAATCTCCTCCCATCGCGGAAGAAGTCATACGCTCGCGGGAAGTTTTGTTTGAATCCTGGGAAATGTAGTTTATATCTTCAGTAGGTGCCAGCGAATTGGCTGCACAAAAAACTATATTTCCCAGCGTCAAAAAAGCTGCGTATTAGACGTGTGGTGTGCTCAACGTGAACGCGGCTGGTTGTCGGTGAGTTTTGTTTTGTGTCAAAAGCATGTCATTCAAAGACATCTAGGGGTTTACTAGTTTAAGTAAGAGTAAATTATTATAGGAACAGTTACATCGATATAGATTGATCTGTCAGCCACTAAAAAAGGTACTGTGGTGGCAACATGATATAATTATGGTGCCGGATGTTAATTCATGGTAAACCAATGTTCGTCTATAGTGCTTATTAGAATTAAATATTTTTCTAGAAAAATCATAAACATGAAATAAACATCTAAACGATTTTAACAATTTTTATAAGCACTAAATGTTGGTCTGTAGTTGTTGATGCACTTGGGCCTAAATTTACCATAAGTTGATCAAAAACGTTTTTGTCAATCAGGCTGTTTACTTCTCTTTCTAACATGCTGTATAAGGGTCCAAATTATGTTACTTTTAGGGTGTCACCCCTCTTTCTTACACATTCTCTTGCTATTTCTCTCTTGCTCTCACTCAGAGAGTTCAGTGATGGAGTTTCCAGAAGGCTTTAACCAGCTTGACCTGCTGGAGTCTCATGGCCACATGATTCCAGTGGGGACGAAGAGTGGCTGGGTGGAAGAGGAGGAAGGAGATGATGAAGATGAAACCTGCCACACTGAGGAATGGTATCAGGAACAGGAGCTTAAATTACAAGACACTCCAACTGAACTGATGTTATGGGCCGCTGAGAAGAATAGAGTAAGTGACCTTAATCTCAAACAGTGGTTTTCAATCCTGGTCCTGGGGACCGACCGTTCTGCACATTTCGTATAGCTCTCATATTTAAAGGGATCATAAAATTAAGAATTAAAAATCAGGAGAATCACATAACATCGGTGATACGGTGAGTGTAGTCGCTCAAATTCAGAATCAGACAGAATCAGACTGAGAAAGAGTTTTATTGCCAAGTGTGCTTGCACACACAAGGAAATTTACTGTGGTATTGAAGCTTCCATTGCACATATATAAATACTAGACACAATACATTTTAAGAATAAAATATTAAAAAAGTATATATACACATAGGTTTAGTCAGAATAAACATATTTACAGATTATGAACATTACAGTATTGTTAATAATATAAATAGGACTGAATTTACAAAGATAGTGTGCATTAAACAGTAAAAGTATTGCACTTGCAGTCATATGGGAGGCATTTAAAAGGTTAGTTCATCCAAAAATTTAAATTAGCCCATGATTTACTCACCCTCAAGCCATCCTAGGTATATATGACCTTATATGATCTTCTTTTAGATGAACACAATCAGAGATATATTTAAAAATATCCTTGCTCCTCCGAGCTTTATAATGGTTGTGAATGGGGGGGCCACATTTTGAAGTAAAAAAAAAAAAGCATCCATCCGTAATAAAAGTAATCCATTTGGCTCCAGTGGCTTAATAAAAGCCTTCTGAAGTGAAGTGATGGATTTTTTGTAAGAAGTTAACTATTACTATTTCTTATAATAACTATCTTTCATCAGACGTCTGTACGCATCGATTTGCGGCGGAAGAGCAACCTCTGACCTGACGCATGACGCAATGACGAATGCGGAAGCTCAGAGGATAGCGCAAAACAAAACACCGGTCATGAATTTGAAGTCTAAAATGAGGAAATTTTAAAGAGAAATGTTGGAGGATTTTGGTATAAGAGAAGCGGAGCTTGAGTTTGTTGCCCACGGTTTGTTTGGAGGTGCAGTCATTTTTTTGCAGGGAGAAGAGCAGTGGAGAGAGGACCGGAATGATAGTGGAGCGTTTTAAGCAGCTGAGAACTTCACACATTTTTTTTTTTTTTTAAACCATCCAGAGCTCAAATCAGATCCTAAAATTCTGTATCGGCAGATGGTTTTCACACTGTGCAACCTCCCCATAGGAAATGAATGACTTCTGATCCATCTGCTGTTGTTTGGTGGAAAGGTGGCTTGAGAGGGCCAGGTTTCTGTGCATTTTGGGTGTGTCAGTCATTCTCAGTCAGTCTCAATGCTAGTTGCACTTGATAACTCTTTTTAACATCAAGCATGTCACACACTTTATTTTCTGATTCATGCATGTTCTTTTAGTAAAAAACGAAACCAAAACATTAGACGCAAGTGTTTTGCTTACAAAGGATATACAACATTTTTAATCCCTTTGTGATAATGGTACAGTGCTCAGTGTAAATGAGTACACCCCCTTTGAAAAGTAAAATTTTAAACAATATCTCAATGAACACAAAAACAATTTCCAAAATGTTGACAAGACTAAGTTTTATATAACATTTGTTTAACTTATAACATAACAGGTTAATAATATAATTTGGAGAACAAGATTTTCAGTTTTACTCAAATTAAGGTGATGCAAAAATGAGTACACCCCACTGAAAGTCTCTGGAGCAACCCTTTCCCATTTCATGCTGTCAGCAATGGCACCACATGGAAGAGAAATGTCACAATAAAATAATTTATTTCAGAAAGGTGAAGGCTACAAGAAGATCAGCAAAGCTTTACTTATCAGTCAGAATACTGTAGCAAAAGTGGTACAAAAATTTTAAAAAGATGGAACTGCAACCATCTCACAGAGACGTCCAGGTCGTCTACGGAAGTTAACAACTCGACAGGAGCGTCTTCTGATGAGAAGGGTTGAAGAAAATCGGCTTCCAAGTTCACTGCAGTTATCTAAAGAAGTAGAAAGCCAAACTGGGGTGACTATTAACCCGTTACACAATACGGTGTACACTGCAGAGGAATGGCATGCATGGGTGCCGTCCACGAAAGAAGCCTCTCCTAAAGCCCAGGCACAAAAAAGCCCACCTAGAGTTTGCCAGGGCCCATGCTTACAAAGATGAAGACTACTGTGACTCTATACTCTGGAGTGATTAGACCAAGATAAATGTTTTTGGATCTGATGGCTTCAAAACTGTATGGTGCCGCAAAGGTGAAGAATACAAAGAAAAATGCATGGTGCCTACAGTGAAACATGGTGGTGGCAGTGTCCTTATGTGGGGATGCATGAGTGCTGCTGGTGTCGGGGAGCTGCATTTCATTGATGGCATCATGAATTCACAGATGTACTGCTCTATACTGAAAGAAAAGATGCTACCATCACTCTGTGCCCTTGGTCGTCGTGCACTTTTCCAACATGACAATGATCCTAAACGCACATCTAATGTAGTAGATGTAGTAGTTTTTGTTGTGGGGTGTACTCATTTTTGCATCACCCTAATTTGAGTAAACTAACCTTACTTTCATGTTATAAGTTAAACAGATGTTATATTAAACTTAAGTCTTGTCAACATTTTGGAAATTGTGTTCATTGAGATAGTTTAAAATGTTACTTTTCAAAGGGGGTGTACTCATTTACGCTGAGCACTGTACTTCATTTACAATTAAACACTACATTAATATGTATGATAGGACTTTAATTACATTTCTTGAAAAAATTGTGTATTTGTATTTGTATGCATGAATGCATAATTGTTCGCATCAGCATCATGTTGTATTGTAAAAAATATTTTTTTTCCCCACAGCTGTAAGCGTACATGTGATGGCACAGCTGACAACTTACAAAGAGCTTAAGCTGGGAACACAATACATGACTCAGAAGAAGCTCAACCAAACCTGAACGACACACAACAAATCTCTTCCGGAAGCTCAAATGTGCTGTGCAACACACGAGACCTCATTTGTTACGCAGCATGTTTGAGATTCCAGAAGAGGTTTGTTCTTGTACATCATTCAGGTTAGGTTGAGCTTTTGCTTATGTTCACTGATCAATGTTTACATGTGAGTAAAAGCCTAAATTAAATCTGTTCATCATAAAAAGTGATCGAGTCTCTTCAGAAAGATTTATATGGGTTAGTTTTACGTCTCTTTAACTTTTTGAAGTATCAGAATGTGCGTTGCAAAGGCAGTCAATTGACAGAGAGACATTTCTCAGATTTAATTAAAAAAAATCTTAATTTGTCTTCCAAAGATGAACCAAAGTCTTACAAGCTTAGAACAACATGAGGGTGAGTAATTAATGACAGAATTTCCTATTTTGGGGTGAACTAACCCTTTAAGGGATGTAGAATATAGTCATGCAGAAAAAGGCATTAATGTGTGCTTTATAAATACTAATAAACAGCCAATATCATAGTAATGTGCCTGCCAAAAAGCAATTAATTAGTAGTGAGAATTGGACCCTAAACTACACCGTGTGCAGAATTATTAGGCAAGTTGGTTTTATGATCATATTTTTTTCCAAGCACATGTTACCAATTCCAAACCACATCAATCTTAATAACTACTATTAATTTTGTATTTAATTATTTATAAGTGATATGTAATTGTTCATGAAGGCTGGGAATGAAAAACGCCTTCTATTCAGGTGTGCATAATTATTAGGCAGGTTTTCTTTTACAGGCAAAATGAGCCAAAAAATGGATTTAACTAAAAAATTAGCCAAAAATTATTAAATGCTCATGAGAAGCATGCAATACTGATGCAATACTAGAAATTGCTAAGTTAAGGCATGACCATTGGACAGCAAAATGCTCACTGGCTCAGCAAGGTCAGACAAAAACAGGTGGAAAAGATAAGACGCATATTAACTGCAAAAAATTAAGAATTAAGGTGAAAAATCAAGTGTGAAACCATCAGTAACCATTTTAGTCTCCAATTTTTTAATATATATAGGCTTTATAGACAGACCAGCATCTGCAAGACGGACTTTTCAGGATAGGAAAGATGAACAAATGGAAAATGGTGGCGTAAAAAGGAATATTTTATTTGTTCTAACTGGTATTTGGATCTGGAAAGAAAAAATAGCCTAGCGTTTTTACTCAGAACATTTTAATTTCCTGATTTGTGAATCATTGCTTGATTACAGATTTAAAAAAGCAGCACTAGAAATTTTGTAATGAAGGAAATTAATCTCGAAATAAACAATGAAATGTCTACTCAACTCTCAGCTCTTCTTACTTAAAAAGAGAAACATAGGAATTTTTTGAGAAAAATATTTTATTCAAGACACATTGCTGTGACATCAACATGCATTTAACATTCTTACAATCACCATAAGAATGTCTACCTAAAATTGTAGATCAATTTACTTTTATTCAACATTAAGAAATAATTACAAAAAAAAAGAACAGTGAAAAAATTATTAGCAACACCAAACATAAGACATTTCCCCCAGGTTTCACAGACAAGGCTTAAGCTAGTCCTAGACTAAAATGCATGTTTGAGCTGCTTTACCTGAAAGCACTGACATATCTTAAAATATGTCAGTCCCATTGTTTTGTCTCAAGATGCACACCAGTAATGTTTTTTTTTTTATAGTGAACGTTTATAAAAGCTACTTAAATACCCTAATTGAACTAATGCCTAATCCTGGCTTAGGCTAAGTCCTGTCTGTGAAACCGGGCTCTAATATTTAACATTTCTTGTCGATATCATGGATAGATGATATAAACAGATATTGCCTTCTTTTCTGATCAGCAATAAAATGTTTTTTAATATCGCTCTCCATCCAGGACCTTGCCCATATCCTGTTGCGTTTTTTTTTTTTTTTCATTAGGTTTGTGCTCATCTCTGACCGTCAAAGACTAGAATCTGCTCCAGTTGTTGTGTGTTGAGTTCATTCTTAGAACGTTTCAGCTAGTTGTTAAGTGTGTCACCAGCTTTAGAAATTGTGTAAAGGATTCAAAACAGCAGCAGGAATTCCTCCGTTACATATAAAAAGAAAGATCTACTGCAAGAAGACGCATTTCCGATGCCTGTAATGAACTGTAAAAACAAAACAGAGCATTCTTATTAGGCTTGCATATTGTGACATCACATCCTGTTTTTGATTCTTTGGATGTCTTTGGTCCATGTTGCATTTATATTTCAGTTGAACCGCACCAGAATTTGTTTGGAAGCAGACCAAGACCCATCTTTTCTGCAGCCTCAGTCTGCTTGTTTGGTGTGTACCAGAGTTAGGATGGCAGCGTTCACACTTATTCAAATGAACCGCACTAACAAAGCAATCGCACCAGAGTTTGTTTTAATCAAACCAAACCTTCCAAGTGTGAACACACCCTTAATCTCAAGACACTGAGACTTTTCCTGGTTAAATAATGGTTATATTAAAAATTAATAAATGAAAACCACAAGACACCGACAGACAACAGTGGTTACATATAAATTATATTTAAACTTTATATATTTAAATTTAAACTAAATATATTAAAAGTTAACAGGAGTTAACAGGTTAATGTAACATTTCCCATGCCAGGACTAGCAAAATAATTGCGACAACATGCTTCTACACGGCAGCTGCGTGCTTTGTCTGCTTGTCTTTTATGACAGGTGCCAACCAGCATTAAGGTGCAATACCACCACCTACTGTACATTAGGATGTCACTGGATATTAGTCAGGACACGTCCCTATCATCTTTATTAAATTCTTTGGCCTTGAAATAGGCATTTCGTAATGGGGCAATTTGTACTTTGTCATTACCAGCCAGGTTGACTTGTTTTCTTAGAGAAAACACTTTATTATGTCAAAGATTAAATTTAGATAAGGAATGGGAATAACAAATTTATAAAAAAAATTAGAGACAAACAAATTAAGTAATTAATAGTTAATAATAAAATCTAGAGTATTGTATAATAGATGAAGATCAGAATATAGAGAAAGAAGGAACAAAATTAAGACATTTGCAGAATGAAATGAGAGGTAGAAGAGAAGCGGAAACAGAAGATGCAGAAGAGATGCAAGAAGCAAAAAGAGCAAAGAAAAGCTAAATTATCAAAGACCCAGTCCATTTTATACCATAAGCATAGGAAAAAATGTACATCCCACTCAAACTTATGCACTCAAACAGACTTATCCATTATGTCATAGTTGGTGTAACGGCTAGGTCAGAGTGACTGGTCAAATGTCAAAGATAGATGAAAATATATACAAAAGGTGTTGTTTTGACACCTTTAAGAGAATATTGCAGATCTTGCATTATTTCATGTAATGGAAATGGAAACAGACATTTTTATACAAAGGTACAAGATCAAATGAGCAACTAATTCTGAAAACATCATCGCTTCTGCAGTACTTGGCAGGCGTCTAATATCTAACCACAAACGTGTCAACATGACCTGTCACATTGGAACACTTAAAGAACAATTGAATATAGCAAGGATACATACTCTTAAAGATACAACAAGTATAACCATAAAGGAGTACATTAAAGAGTAAATGCTTGAAAATATGATGAGGATTAATATATGGAGTAGGAGTACATGAATATATGAAATCAAAATATTGATAAATCATAAGCCATAAATTATTAACATGAAATATGAATAAAATGCATGAATATGAATATTGACCATTTTGGATCCACCAATAAACGATAAATGTGAATTACTGTAGTGATTAAATGTTGTTCTTTAATAAAAGAAGCATTTATCATTGTTAGTTCATGTTAACTAATGTGGTTAACTAACGTAAACAAATGGAACCTTATTGTAAAGTGTTACCACATTTTTTTTTTAATAAATGCTGACAAAAATGTTATGTTACACAGAATATAAGATGCCAAATATTTAATTGATGAGTAGCCAATAAAATGTATAACCTATGATATGATTTTTACTCCACAATTCAACATAGATATGACAACATGGCAAATCCATTTTGGTGCCTGGATGCCAGTTGTTTCTATGAACTGCAGTGATCCATCTGCTTCTATTTTGAACAAACTGTAAAAAGATAGCCCTGATTGGTGAAACTATTTGTACAGTCAGTCGCACAACAGCTCTTTCCCATTTTAGATGTTTTCGGTGCATTCAAGCTGAACACTAATGCTGCCACTCAGTGGTAGGTAACCCGAATTATGCAAATATGGTCGCAGTGAAATGACTTTCCTTGAGTACGCTGAATAAACTACACTGCTCAAAAAAAGGAAAGGAACACTTTGAGAACACAGATATCCAGCATGTTTTTTTTCCCCATTGAGATATATGCTGATATGGACTGGGTAATGTGTTAGGAACGAAAGGACGCCACATCGTTTGATGGAAATGAAAATGATCAACCTATAGTACAGAGGACTGAATTCAAAGACACCCCGAAAATCAAAGTGAAAAAAATTTAAAACAGGCTAGTCCAACAATGTCAGGGCATGCTCCTAATGAGACAACGGATGGTGTCCTGGGGTATTTCCTCCCAGATCTGGACCAGGGCATCACTGAGCTTCTGGACAGTCTGAGGTGCAACCTGGCGGCATTGGATGGACCGAAACATAATGTCCTAGAGGTGTTCTATTGGATTTAGGTCATGCGAGCGTGGGAGGACATTCAATGGTATCAATTCCTTCATCCTCCAGGAACTGCCTGCATACTCTTGAGGCCAGGCATTGTTGTGCACCAGGAGGAACCCAGGACCCACTGCACCAGCGTAGGGTCTGACGTCTGATGGGTCCACCCTCATGAAGTCTGTTCTGATTGTTTGGTCAGAGACATTCACACCATTGGCTTGCTAGAGGTCATTTTGTAGGGCTCTGGCAGTGCTCATCCTGTTCCTCCTTGCACAAAGGCACAGATACCGGTCCTGCTAATGGGTTAAGGACCTTCTACGGCCCTGTCCAGCTCTCCTAGAGTAACTGCCTGTCTCCTGGAATCTCCTCCATGCTCTTGAGACTGTGCTGGGAGACACAGCAAACCTTCTGGCAATGGCACGTATTGATGTGCCATCCTGGAGGAGTTGGACTGCCTATGCAACCTCTGTTGGGTCCAGGTATCGCCTCGTACTACCAGTAGTGACACTGAACCTAGCTAAATGCAAAACTAGTGAAAAACAGTCAGAAAAGACGAGTAGGGGGAAAAAAAAGTCAATGGCCTCACCTGTAAAACCATTCCTGTTTTGGGGGTCATCTCATTGTTGCCCATCTAGTGCACATGTTGTTAATTTCATTAACACCAAAGCAGATGAAACTCATTAACAACCCCCTCTGCTACTTAACTAGAACAGATCAATATCTCAGGAGTTTAACTGACTTAAAGCTATTCTCTGATTAAAAAGTGTTCCTTTAATTTTTTTGAGCAGTGTATTTTGTGCTTAATGAATTGACAGCCTTTCCACTAATCTTCAATGTGTTGGCCATTAAATACTTATTTCGGAGTGTGCTATATTTAGAGTTTACAATGAAATGTCCTCTAAGAGCAGTCGCAGACAATTTTGCGACAGGTAATATTCCATTTACAGCCCTTCTTGTTCATTTCTGTGGTATACGCAAACAGGGATTTACTGTTGTACAACTCACTGACATCAAGGCAATAATGTGATTGTTTTATGGGGTACACGTGATCGAAGCTGACTCTTACTCTTGCTCCAGTTGTAGACTGGCAGAGGTTGTTTTCCAGTTATAAGATCTCTTCTTTGCATTCAAGGCACACAAATGTTTGTCATATTTTAAAACAAAAACTATTTATAACTTTTTTGATATTTAAAGTTTTAGATTGTTGCAAAGTAAAGTGACACCACTTGCCAACACAAATGAATAATGATCCAGTAATAAAAAAATAAAAGAAACTTGAAATGTTCTTATTGTATTATTATAGTTTATGCAAAAAGTTTATGTGGGAAAAAATTAAAAGCGCATAAACTTTATTAGACTTTGATATGACTTAGTTTTAATAAATTGTTTTAATGTAAACTTAAAATATTATTGTATTTGGTTGCTTGTTGAAAGTTTCATGTGTTAGTGGTATTCAATATGGCTTTAACCTGAAAACTGGTCTATAATACCAATAGCATTACCATTCAGCATTCGCCTCAATGGCAGTTGCTCGTTGACAGAACAAATTAAGTATTGATGCATTTACCTTTCTTTCTTTTTTTCTTTCTTCCTTTCTTTTACAGTTAGCAACAGTAGAACGTCTCCTCACATTGAACCCAACGCTCGCTAATTGTCGTGATAGCGATGGTTACACCCCTCTACACCGTGCTGCCTATGGTGGCCATTATTCCATGGTCTCTGCTCTTTTAAATGCTGGAGCGAATCTTCATGCGAGAACGACCGATGATTGGATACCGCTACATAGTGCCTGTCGCTGGGGTCATGCCTCTGTAGCTTCTTGTCTTTTGCAATGGGGGGCAGAGGCCAATGCCTTGACAACGGGCCGACTCACACCACTTCAACTGGCGGCTGGAAATGCTGCAGCTGGAAAGACGATTGAGCTATTGCTATCACAGCGCACCCTACAGGCAGGACTGAAAAATAGTGCAGGAGAGACCGCTTATGACATTGCACATCGCACAAGTGAACATCACAGACTGTTCGAGATGGCAGAGCCTTGTAATAACATATATTGACAAGTGTGTAAGTGTTTAATTTCTGACATAAAGCTTAGAAATGTGTTTTGTTGTGAATTAAAGTTGAGGTGATGCTATATGATCATTTTCTATGGAAAATAGGAGTTTGACATTTAAAAAGACCCAAGATTGTAATGCATCAGCATGCAGTTAATATGTTCACATCAATGTGTATGCCTGATTATAATCATTGAACGTTTTAAGCATGTCAAGAAAGTTTTGTCTGTGCATGGTGATTTTCTTAACATCTCCACACAGCTTGCGTTCAAAAGATGAGACAATTATTTTTAATTTTATTTTTGTTATAATTATGCATTTGCAGGGAGGAGCAGTACCATGTCAACCAAACATTGTGTATGTAACAATTATCTCAACTACTGTCTTAAAAATAGTTTCAATGCATATCATTTTTGACTAAACCTGTTTGATATATGTGGATGTATTGTATGTAATTTAGGAACAGTAATTGGTCACCATTTTAATTACTTTTGCAATTTGTTTTATTTGACTTAAGTTAAGCTGTAATGTGACAATTTTTTTAAGTACAAATATTTAGTGTAGTCTCTTAAAGAATACAGTTGTTCCATGTCCTCTGGAACCTTTAGATTAAGACCCACAAATATGACATCTGAGAAAGTATGTGTAAAGGTGTGCGAGATTGAGAACTGTAAAAGTTCACTTGTTTTGCTCTGGTCTACAAGTTTGGTGGTATTATGAAAAATTACAATGAAACGGTATACAATTGTTGTTTTAATACTTAAAAATGTCAAACTTACTAGTAGAAACAGCAGAAGTTGTTTTACAACAACAATTGCAAACCTACAAAAAAAAAAAAAAAGAACATACACTAGAATAAATACATTAAAACTCAAAAAAAAAAAAAAAGCCACAGCCACAACTATGAATTGATTTGTTTTTTTACTTGCTATCCAGAAATGTTGAAGTAGGTGATTTGGTTTTCCTTTCAAGTTAAACCCATAGCGCCATGGGTGTAAACAAAGACCCCTTTAAGCTGTGACCCGGTGCCACGTCGAGAACCTGCAATATAACAGTAAATGGACTTAATTCAGGGTAAAGTACACACGCTCACTCTCCATAAGGACGTCGCAAACTGCGCTTTAAGATTTATAACGAGTTTTCCTGTAGAAACCCGAATGTGTAACCTATACACAATACACGAAAACAAGTTCAACATTCAGAGCTATTTTCTAAAGCCGGGTGAACAAGTTGGACTGACATAACGCGTTTTGTTCAAAGGAATCACTTGTGCCGAACGGATGAAGGACAATTAGTGTCACTTGTATAGATATATGGACATCCACTCCATATGTGGACAGACAACAAATCATACAGAACTACTCTAAGACCTGCTAAGGTGAGCAGCGCGTGCCGACAGAAACAATGTCGCGTTGTGTTTTTATTTCCGAAGTCATACCAGTGGGTTTTCGCTCTGTCTTTGGGGTATGCGATTGTATTATTTGTTTTAAGTCTAACAAATTTCCCCCTGTCGCGGTTCGATGCATCCACAGACGGTAGGTTGCGAACCGAAAACTCAAATGTGACGCTTCTGATCTGGTGGAGGCCCTTCGGTAACCGGGATCCTCTGCCCGACTGTGTTGTGCGTTATGGTATCCAGGGCTGTACCCTTACAACGAAGAGAGGCGCGTACGCCCGCGCTGATGCCGTTATCATACACCACCGCGAACTGATGCGCAACTGGAGCGCGCTCCCCAGCGCTCCACGGCCTCCGCGCCAGAAGTGGATCTGGATGAACTTTGAGTCTCCGAGTCACTCCGGCTCTTTGATTAAACTAGATGGGGTGTTTAACCTTACCATGTCATACCGTCGAGGCTCAGACGTCTTTCTGCCATATGGGTACCTGCAGCCCCGGAAGGGAGAAAGAGATCCTGCTCCACAGGTCAGTGCGCGGCCCAAGCGTGGAATTGTCGCGTGGATAGTCAGCAACTGGAATGAGCAACACGAAAGGGTGCGATTTTATCGGAATCTCCGGCGATATGTACGTGTGGATGTGTTTGGACATGATGCGCGTGATTTGATATCTGATAGCGTAGTGCGCACCGTATCCCAGTATAAATTCTACCTGGCATTTGAGAACTCTTTGCACACAGATTACATCACGGAGAAACTGTGGAGAAACGCTCTTTTATCAGGAGCAGTGCCAGTGGTTTTGGGACCGCCACGGGAGAATTATGAACTCTTTCTTCCAGCTGATGCCTTCATACACGTTAAAGACTTCAGCGGCCCACGGGCTCTTGCTGCGTACCTGAAACACTTGGACCGAAACCACTCCCTCTATCAGCGTTACTTGAACTGGATGCGTCACTACAGCGTACATGTGACGTCATTCTGGGCGGAGCATTATTGTATGGCCTGTAGAGCTGTCCAAGCCAGCAGACACCAGAACAAATCAGTATCTGATATTGCTCTTTGGTTTGAGTCTTGATGTTTGCGGGATTCCTAGCTTGTTTGCTTGTGTGCGTGTGTGCACTTGGTATTCGTTATGGGAACCAAATGTCCCCACAAGTATAGTAATACCAGTAAATTTTTACACATTTTTGGTCTCCAAACTCCCCATGAGGAAATAAGCTCATACAGAATGATCTTTTTTGAAAATGGAAATCTAAAATAGCAGAAAGTTTTTTGTAATGGCTAGATTTAGGGGATAGAATATACAGTTTGTACAGAATAAAAACCATTATGTTTATGGAGAGTCTTCATAAAATATGGAACCCCAGCATGTGTGTGTGTCAGTATAATCACATACTCTTTCACTGTTACCTCTACCACTGTCACAAAGTCTTACATATATTGCAGGTTTAGAAATTTTAAATGATATCAATATCATGTATGTAATATTTTCTTATATTATGTATTGTGTAGGTTTGTTAATTCTACAATCTTGAATACAATCTCATAATTGGCCTATTGTTGAGCCCATCTTATACACTTACCCTTTGTTCTTTGCACACTAATAAAAAATGTTACTTCTCTTTTCTGGCCTAATGCTTCCCACAAACCTGGATCCAATTTGTTGAATCAAAGGCTTTTTAGGACAACACACTCCTATAAAAAAGATGCCATTTACATATTAAAATGAGCTTTTATCTTCAGCATATCATAGCTTATTGATTCTTATGCAATTTGACAAATGTGCACTCCTGGTTAAACATTTGGAATTAATTTAGATTAAAAAAAAAAATTCTAAGAAGTCTCTTGCTCACGAAAGGCTGCATTTATTTGATCAAAAATAAATTTACAATTGAAAAGTTAAAAGTTACATCTACAATTTAAAAATGTAATTTATTCATGTGATGGCAAAGATGAATTTTCAGCAACATTACTTCAGACTTGAGATTCACATGATCCTTAGTGCTTAAAGGGATAGTTCACCCAAAAATGAAAATTACCTCATAATTTAATAACCCTCAAGCTATCCTAGGTGTATATGCCTTTCTTCTTTTAGCCAAAAACAACCAGAGTTATATTAAAAATACCCTTGATCTTCTAAGCTTTATGTCACAGAGTCACAACCATCTCAGACCACTGTCAACCCATCGTCACCAGATCAGCACGCTCCGCCCACTCGTCCACTCTCCCCTGAATTCTGATTCACCGCACCTGCACCTCTTCTCAGTTCTCACTATAAAGACACACACAACCACCACTCCTTTGTCTAGTCTCGTCTTTATGTACATGAACAGACTCCTACACCATATTCACCTGTGTACCTACCTGCTATTGTGGATTCCTGTTATCTGTCTTCCGTCATCTGTCGTCCGTCATCTGTCGTCAGCCTCTCATCTGCTTCATCCCAGTTCTCAGTCTTCATCGTCATTCTTGCTAAGAGACACTATCATTACCATTCAGCTAAGTCATCTATTTATTTCTGAACTGTTATACTCACTAGTCTGCATTCCCGTCCTGCTCCGTGCCTCTGTTCATAATAAACTCTGTGTTGTTACAACTTACCTGTCTGCCTCCTTCTGTTGTGTGACACTTTATAATGGGAGTGAATGGAGGATGAGATTTTGAAGCCCAAAAAAGTGCATCCATTGATCATGTATCAATGTACTCCACGAGGCTCCGGGGGTTAATAAAGTGAAAGTAAATGAATCAATGTGTTTGTGTAAGACAAATATCTTTATTGAAAACTTTATAAAGTAAAATAATGAGCTCCTGGAGTGACAGCCATACACATTCTAAAAAGTCTTAACTTCCACGACGTAGTACACAATCCCATGACATACTATGCTATGTCCTACGCTATGCCCTACGTTATAACGTGTAGTACGACGTCATGGACAATTGCACAACAGATATAATTCTGCTTACGGCACTTCTCATTCATTTCTATGGTATCCGCAAACAGTAATTGACTGTCGCACAACTCTGAACGAAATTTAATGAATTACACTTTTTCCAATTCCAATTATATCTCCCAATAATAAGACTATCTCTGCCTATGCTCTCTTACTGGAAATTACGTCACATTTCTGAAGTGTGAAACATAAAATGCCCTGTCCGCAATGACACCCTAAACACTTGCGGTCTTCTTACGAGTCCACACTTTCATGACGTAATGCCGCTTTGACTGTAGGGAAGAAGTCTGCTGCGAAGCAGACTGGCCCTGTCCCAAATGGCAGCCTAAACCCTCACGGTCTTCCACTGAGTCCGCACTTCAGTGATGCAATGCCGCTTTGACTGCAGGGTAGAAGTCCTCTGTGTAGCATGCAGACTTGTGGGCTCAGCAGAAGTGCGCATTGAGGGTGCATAGCGGCCGCAAAGTGGGCACTCACGAGCACCCTTCTAAAACCTAAAATAACAAATGGGACACCCTGGGTTTCATGGACTTAACAGACACTACACAGCCATTGTAAGTCCAAGAGACTGTGGCTGCATCTAGTTTCAAATGCTGCGTCCTCCAGAGGTCGCATTTTAAGGCTGCATACGTCATTGCAGTGGCATTTAAGAAAAGTTACTGTTTATTGCAAAGTAAAAATGAAATTACAGTATTTTACACCTCATAAGGAATAACAGTCAATTTTATTATGGTTACTTTTCTTAAATAATACATTCTTGATACCTGCAGCCTTTAAATGCGAATTTCGGAGGACTCAGTCTCCGAAATGAGACGCAGCTCGTAAGTGCATATAAAGTGTGCCATTTGGGACAGGGCCAAGGTCTGGACTCCATAACAGCTTTCATTGGCCAAGGACTGCACAAGAGGACTGACTGAAATGTACTTGGGGAGATGTGCAACAAGAATCTGGTGGAGTTTGCAGAAAAAAATTAATTTTAAATTTTTATGAATTTTTTAAATATGTCTGTATAGCAATGTAAATAGTATATGACTAGAATAATCACATGCCTGATTATTATTGGTTACCAATTATTAATAATGGTTCTTCTTATTATCAATGTTAACTAGCTCCTAAATCTGTGAAACTTTAGGAGTAGTCAAAAGGACTTCTAAGTCCCTATGACCAAATCACAAACAAACCTAATGACCGTTGCTGCCAATCCGACTCAGCAATCCGCCAAAGACACTGTAATTTATACCACTGAAGCAATAGCGATAGAGCTTTGGGTGCTGAACCTTTTCTTCATAAATGCAATAAATATTTTGATTTATAGATTTGAATAAAAATAAAAAATAAATTTTAATAAATATGGCAGTTGTTTTCACAAGTTCACACTTACAAATGATCGAACAGAATAAAAAAAAAATATAATAAGCGTATATGGTGTGCTGTCCAAGGGGATGATTCCGATCTTGGAATTCAGCCCAAACCCAGAGTTCTCCCCTGTATCCCAGCTGAGAGTGAGGGACGGGGTAGTGGAGAGATGCAGAAAACTGTTGAGACAAGTCAGCTCTCGTCTGTGTGTGTGTATATATATGTACATATACAGTGGGTACGGAAAGCATTCAGACCCCCTTAAATTTTTCACTCTTTGTTATATTGCAGCCATTTGCTAAAGTCATTTAAGTTCATTTTTTCCCCTCATTAATGTACACCATACACAGCACTCCATATTGACAGAAAAACACAGAATTGCTGACATTTTTGCAGATTTATTAAAAAAGAAAAACTGAAATATCACATGGTCCTAAGTATTCAGACCCTTTGCTCAGTATTTAGTAGAAGCACCCTTTTGATCTAATACAGCCATGAGTCTTTTTGGGAAAGATGCAACAAGTTTTTCACACCTGGATTTGGGGATCCTCTGCCATTCCTCCTTGCAGATCCTCTCCAGTTCTGTCAGGTTGGATGGTAAACGTTGGTGGACAGCCATTTTTAGGTCTCTCCAGAGATGCTCAATTTGGTTTAAGTCAGGGCTCTGGCTGGGCCATTCAAGAATAGTCACAGAGTTGTTGTGAAGCCACTCCTTCGTTATTTTAGCTGTGTGCTTAGGGTCATTGTCTTGTTGGAAGGTAAACCTTCGGCCCAGTCTGAGGTCCTGAGCACTCTGGAGAAGGTTTTCGTCCAGGATATCCCTGTACTTGGCCGCATTCATCTTTCCCTCGATTGCAACCAGTCGTCCAGCTGAAAAACACCCCCACAACATGATGCTGCCACCACCATGCTTCACTGTTGGGACTGTATTGGACAGGTGATGAGCAGTGCCTGGTTTTCTCCACACATACTGCTTAGAATTAAGGCCAAAAAGTTCTATCTTGGTCTCATCAGACCAGAGAATCTTATTTCTCACCATCTTGGAGTCCTTCAGGTGTTTTTTAGCAAACTCCATGCAGGCTTTCATGTGTCTTGCACTGAGGAGAGGCTTCCGTCAGGCCACTCTGCCATAAAGCCCCGACTGGTGGAGGGCTGCAATGATGGTTGACTTTCTACAACTTTCTCCCATCTCCCGACTGCATCTCTGGAGCTCAGCCACAGTGATCTTTGGGTTCTTCTTTACCTCTCTCACCAAGGCTCTTCTCCCCCGATAGCTCAGTTTGGTCGGACGGCCAGCTCTAGGAAGGGTTCTGGTCGTCCCAAACGTCTTCCATTTAAGGATTATGGAGGCCACTGTGCTCTTAGGAACCTTAAGTGATACAGACATTTTTTTGTAACCTTGGCCAGATCTTTGCCTTGCCACAATTCTGTCTCTGAGCTCTTCAGGCAGTTCATTTGACCTCATGATTCTCATTTGCTCTGACATGCAGAGCATGTGAGCTGTGAGCTGTAAGGTCTTATATAGACAGGTGTGTGGCTTTCCTAATCAAGTCCAATCAGTATAATCAAACACAGCTGGACTCAAATGAAGGTATAGAACCATTTCAAGGATGATCAGAGTTAAATATATGAGTGTCACAGCAAAGGGTCTGATACTTAGGACCATGTGATATTTCAGTTTTTCTTTTTTAATAAATCTGCAAAAATGTCAACAATTCTGTGTTTTTCTGTCAATATGGGGTGCTGTATGTACATTAATGAGGAAAAAAAAAGAACTTAAATGATTTTAGCAAATGGCTGCAATATAACAAAGAGTGAAAAATTTAAGGGGGTCTGAATATTTTCCGTACCCACTGTACCTCCTTTCGAGCTGATTATAGACTGTTTCAACATGCTTCTCCCCAACTTTGTTTATAAAACATAATTTGTCGTTTGAATTCTGCAATCTCTTGAGACGCAGATAGAGGCTGACAATTAGCTGCCTACATTTTAAAACCTTTATGGCAACATTTTTATTTTAAAATCTTTATTTGAATATGGCAACATTTGCATTTTAAAACCTTTATTTGAATATGGCAACATGATACCTCATTCTACAATATTTCTATGATTAAATCACTGACAGAGACTCCTCTCCCATCAGTCAATTACTGTGGGCATAGTTAGTGTGTTGACATCATCTATAGCAACGAGGTCAACCCCGCCCTTACTCTTAGCTTAAGACTTCTATCTGTTCCTTAGTAAAAGTTGGTCTCAGCAGCTTTGTGAATAGGTTTTAAGAGAAAACTCTTAGCAAAGAACTTTTACTGCTATTTAGGAGAACTGTTAGTGGTAAGATAAAATGTTTTGTGAATACGACTCCAGATTTCTTGTCAAATCTATTTGTACAGTCAATCACAAAGCTCTTTCCCGTTTTGTGTGTTTTTCGCAGCCTTCATGCTGAAAACCAGTGCTGCCACTCAGTGGGCATAATTGCAGTCACAACGGCCAACAGTGACGTCACGTGCATACCCTTTGAACATTAACCCATATCTTGAGAAAATACAAAATCTTTCATTGGGTGTACTCTTTTACAGCACTTTATTATAGCAGACGGTGCGCAAGGACAAGCCTATTAATCTAGGATTCAAGGCCAGGAAATGTATTATTGTTGAATGTTACTGTCCTTGAAAAGAAAAGTACATTCAGGATATTCTGAATAATATTCACCCAACATAAAAAAAAAGATTTGTATTATTAATAAGCAAATATATTTAACTATATTTGAAAATACAGTCAATGCATTTTCCCTCAAATGGCACAGATCTGTTAACTTTGTTTCATTTACAGTTATTATTAGACTGTGCTTAATTTAAATTATACACAAAGATTAAACTGACAAGCTATAATGCAGCAAAATCTGAAGACTTTTGTTTGCAGTTTGCCAAATAAAGAGGCAAAAACATCCACATGACCAAATAATGTAGAATGTGTATGCATAAACCCAAGGAGAAATGTGTAATTATGGTCAAGGGTGGGAGCCCACTGAATTCTGGGACAGCTAAAAATGGCCACTGAGAGAAAAAGATGTTTAGTTTTTCTGGGATTGCCTTGTGTTATTTGACAGTAAAACTGTCAATCTTTATTCTTGGCATTAGTTTTTGAATAGTATTCCTTTTTAATGAGCATATATCAAAGACTAAAATAGTTTTTTCTTACTTTTCTGTCATTAATAATTTGTAAGCAAAGAGTTTTCTGGGCCAGGGTTTTGCTATGAGATTACTAAGGTGTTTCAGGTGGTTGCTTACTAAGTAAGCAGAGTTCAGACATGCCAAGTTTGTATGATATTCTGTCTATTATTAGCCTATTTTATCATCCACAAAGCAAAATGAAAAGTCATCATTTAGAAAATCAGTAACACATTTAGAAAAGCAAAACACATCTCAAAAAAAGGGATGCTTGTAGAGTTGTATCTATCACCACTAATGATAATGTCTTTATTCCACACAGTAAATAACCATGATTATGATTTTTGGGCAACAAAAGAAATATCTTGTTATTTTGTAATGTGATTAACATCTTTAGTTACTTGGAACTTTCCAAAGTGCCATGACAGGAGAAACTTAACTTAACCTAATCAGTGTCCTTTTCTTCTCAAGAAACAATGTGATGAAATTTCGCTTATCAAGCCTTGAGTTCTCAGTTCATACTAACTTTGGCATTTCCCAGAAATTTCTCTAACTGCAACCCTCTCCTATGGCGAATTTTGTGGTCTCCATGAGGAAAACAGCACATAAACTCATTCAGGTAATGTTTTTTGAAAGTGTAAAAATGATAAGTAAAAATAAATAAATAAATAAAAAACTCATCATGGCTATGGAAAGTCCCTATAAAACATGGGGGTCAAATGTTTAAAAATGCCAACATGAAACATGTCCAAAACTGGCTTGTAATGACATTTTTTAAGTAGTTATCAAATTTGCCAAATTATGATTTGCTTTAAAGCTGCAGTCCGTAACTTTTTTGGTTAAAGATGATCCAAAATCATTTTTTAAGAAAGTACATAACCAGCCAGTGTTCAAAACTATCTTCTTACCTTAGCCTGATTCACAACAGTAAGCTTGTAATAATGTTCCCTTTCGAAAGGGAACTTGTGCTGTGTCCCCTAGGGGTCGCTATGGGGGAATGCCTCTGGCATGCCAGGTGTCTAAAGCATAAGTCTAAACACAACAATGAACTTAACATTGGTAGGCGGCAGCCTTTGATGTAATTTCTGGTGTGACCATGAATGTAAAAGGGCACCTGTGAATAACGTCATTCTCTTTCTTGTCTTCAGAATACCAGTTTGTTTGAACGTGGGTTTATTCAGAGACAATTTACTATTATGGCGAGCACTAGCATCAAGTCATTTAAGTAGTGTGTTCCTCCGTGTCAGCGTTACCTGACACCAGATGACACACACAATATATGCGTTATGTGCATGGGTGAGGAGCATACATGATAAGTCCCTGAGGGTGCTGTTTGTGTGCATTGTGAGCGCCTTCCTATGAGGAGGGTTTGCTCTCATCTGGCCCTTTTTTCGAGGGAATCGGGCCAGCCATCTGTGTCTCGCGGTTCAGGACCTGCTGCGGCTGAGGTGAGTAGGAGACTGAATGTTGTGGGGCTTGCGGATGAATTTGAGAGAGGTATGAACTGATTTGATCTGGCAGCGAGCATGCTCCTTGCTTCGAGCCATGATGAGCAAGACATGGCTGATGAGATCGATCATGCTTCCGAGTGCTCTCAGCCAGGCCTCCTCTTATTTTGAGAGTCACCTTTATTGAGGCCTTCGCTCTCTAGAGCTCTGCCTGGATATCAGTTACAGGTTGTAGGCTCTCTTTGAGCCTTCTCGCATGCTTTTCCAGAGTGTGGAAAGTTGCTAGGCCTCCTCTCGATAGGAGAGTTGTTATACTGACGCCTCCGCTCCTAGAGCTCGGATATTATTTGCTAAGTCATCAGGCTATCTGTGAGCCTCCTTGGCTAATATGAGTGTTGTCAGGCCTCCTCTCATTTTTTAAGTTATTTTTCCTGAGGCCTCCACTCTCTAGAGCTCCGCCGGATATTAGTTACGGGTTGCAGGCTCTCTTTTGAGTCTCCTCGTGAATTGTCCTGAGTGTGGAACGTTGTTAGGCCTCCTCTTGATAGGAGAGTTGTCATGCTGAGGCCTCCACTCCTAGAGCTCAGCTAGGCGGTAGTGTAGTGTGCTAGGTAGTTTTAGGCCTCCACTCTGTGGAGCTTCATGGGCCAGCTAGACTCAACCCGGCACTACCCTTGGGTTAGAGTTTGTCAGGCCTCTTGTTGAGGCTTCCTCTCTCCGGGGTGCTTTTTGGAATTTTTGAGTATTCTAGGCTCTCTGTGAAGCCTTTTTGAAAGCTGGCCTGAGTATGAACGTAGCTAGGCTTCCTCTCTTAGAGTCTTGCTTGAGGCCTCCGTTCTTGAGAAGCTCCTGTCTATGGTTGTCACTGGTGCACCTAGGGATGAAGACTCTTTGACTTAGCTCAGCAAATCTTTGACTTGCAAGACTGACAATATTAGAGAGAAAATTGTAACCATGCAACCGTCTACTACAGTATCATGTCAGACAGTGCATTGTAGTGTCCCTGAGGAAAAATTCAATTCATTCGCTGCTTTAGGAGAGGAAGAATTGTCTAAACTTGTTATATCATCAAAATCATTAGACCCTATACCGACTAAGCTATTGAAAGATCATAGATCCTTTTTCTTAATATCGTTAATTCATCTTTATCACTAGGATACGTACCAAAAACTTTAAAGCTGGCTATTATTAAACTTCTTATTAAAAAACCACAACTTGATCCTAGAGAATTAGTCAATAACAGGCCGATCTCAAATCTCAAAAAAAAAAAAAAAGTATCATCAGTATCATCACAACTATGTTTCTTTTTAGAAAGAAATGGTATCTGTTAGGATTTCCAGTCAGGATTTAGACCATACCATAGTACTGAGACTGATCTCATTAAAGTTACTAATGATTTGCTCTTATCATCAGATCGTGGTTGTATCTCTCTATTAGTGTTACTGGATCTTAGTGCTGCATTTGACACTATCGATCACAACATTCTTTTAAATAGACTCGAAAATTATGTTGACATTAGTGGAATTGCACTGTCATGGTTCAAATCATACTTATCTGACCGTTATCAGTTTGTAGTAGTAAACGAAGAGATGTCATATCGATCACAAGTTCAATATGGAGTACCGCAAGGCTCAGTACTAGGACCGTTGCTTTTCACTCTGTACATGCTACCCTTGGGAGATATCATTAGGAAGCATGGCGTTAGTTTTCACTGTTATGCTGATGATACTCAGCTGTATATTTCTTTGCGCCCTGACGAAACTTACCAATTCACAAAATTAACGGAATGCATAGCTGATGGATGACCAGTAATTTCCTACTACTAAATTCAGAAAAAACAGAGATTCTAATTTTTGGACCAAAAACTTCTTCACGTAATAACCTAGAATACTGTCTAACACTTGATGGCTGCTCTGTTAAGTCTTCGTCATCAGTTAGGAACCTAGGTGTGCTCTTTGATACCAATCTTTCATTTGAAAGACATTTTTCTAGCATCTGTAAAACCACATTCTTCCATCTTAAAAATATATCTAAACTACGACATATGCTCTCAATGACAAATGCAGAACAGTTAGTTCATGCGTTCATGACCTCAAGGCTAGATTACTTTAACGCTCTATTGGGTGGTTGCCCTGCTTGCTTGATAAATAAACTACAGCTCGTACAAAATGCAGCAGCTAGAGTTCTTACTAGAACTAGGAAGTATGACCATATTAGCCCAGTTCTGTCAACACTGCATTGGCTTCCTGTTCAACATCGTATAGAATTTAAAATCTTGCTAATTACTTACAAAGCACTAAATGGTTTAGCTCCCCAGTAGCTGAGCGAGCTCTTAATGCATTATAGTCCTTCACGTCTATTGCAATCTCAGAATTCAGGCCAGTTGATAATACCTAGAATATCAAAATCAATCGCAGGCAGTAGATCCTTCTCCTATTTGGCACCTAAACTCTGGAACAATCTTCCTAGCATTGTTCGGGAAGCAGACACACTCTGTCAGTTTAAATCTAGACTAAAAACGCATCTCTTTAACCTGGCATACACATAACACATTATCAACTTATGTTTTCAAATCCATTAAAGGATCGTAAGGCTGCATATATTAGGTCAGCCGGAACTGGGAACACTTCCTGTAACACCAGATGTACTCGTTACATCAGAAGAAGAATGGCATCTATGCTAATATTAGTTTCTCTGTTTATCCCGAGGTTTACTGTAGTCAGCCGGATCTGGGCCATATCCAGGTGAGATCGAGGACCTGCGCCTTGACACGACCACAATGCAGCCCTGAAGTGTCAGCAGAGATTGAGTCAACTAGATCATCCACTGTGAAGGCCTCATTGACATGACAGCCAGTGGCGCAGTTCCTCGACAAACCGTCCATACCAGCATAATGAATGCGATCCTCAAATGGATAGAACTGGAATGCCACCTGATGTCACCTGTTGGAGTTTGGGTTCCTTGCCGCTGTCGCTTTTGGCTTGCTTAGTTGGGGGCACTTGACATTTGATATTCAACAGTGTTTTGATCTGCCTGCATTGACACCATTGTATGCAAACTGAACTGAGCTGGATGATGACATCACTGTTTACTCCAGTGCTGATATAGATAAATTAACGAAATTAATAACTATTGATTCTTACATCGGAATGAATCAATACTGAATTTACTTAAGATGAATAATGACACCATTTTCTTTATGAGCTGCTGTGCAGCCAAAATTATATACCAGTTATCACTGTAAAGCTGCTTTGACACAATCTGCATTGTTAAAGGTGACTTGACTCAGCCAAAAAGGCATTCGTCCCTTCAGCATGGCAGCGTGGGTATTCCATTCCCCATAACAACCCCTAGGGGACGCAGCGCAGGTTGCCTTTCGAAAGGGAACGTTTTAGGTTACGCATGTAACCATGGTTCACTGAGAATAGGGAACAAGATGCTACATCCCTTTGCTGTGCTTCAGGCATTCCTGCTCTGGTCTCTTTCAGACAAGGAGTGGATGACATTATTCACAGGTGCCTTTTTAAATTCACGGTCATACCAGTGTTCATCTTTGCGTCATTAAATCATGTCTGTTTACATAAAAAAGGAGTCACAGCTAGTAGGCTATATGGCATGTAAGGATGCTGCAGGTAGCAGATCATTTATATCCTTTTCTCACAGCAGCTGCAATAATTAAACTTATTTTGATGGCAGATTGTAATCCAGAAAGTTTCAAATGACAATCATCAGTGACAACTGGAGATTCACCCATAGTCAAAAGCAAAAGACTTCGGACTGCAAAGTGGCTACAGAAATTGAAATCACTAATACACACTAAATACACATAGTCATGCAATGCTGATGTTGTTAACATTAACAATTTGAGAAAAAATTATAACAACAATAATAATTTGCATGGTTTGACGTGATCCAAGCTAAGCGATTGTTAGATTTAATCATCATTTGCAGCGCGATTTATTATAATGCATTTTTTTCTCAGTTGGTCAGAACAAAAGTGCCAGACATGTTAACTTACTTCAGTTCAGACAACATTTTTTGATGAAAATTCTTATTTTGGTCATACATCCAAGACGTAGAATCTGTGATTCTGAAGTACAGTATCCACACCGTTGTGGTGACTGACAGCAAACATTAGATTTATCCGCGCTGAGGAGCCGTGCCAATGCACAACCCACGTAAAGATGATAATTCCACAAATAATTGCAATTGCAGATTTCAAACAGAGATGGCGACAAAGAGGCAAAACTTACGGACTGCAGCTTTAAATATACTCGTACAAAAAGGTTTGTGTGAGAATAAAGTTTAGAGACATGGTTAGGGTTGGGTTTTAGCAAATAAAACACTTTCATATGACAACCAATGTGAAAACAATGTGTGTGTATTTGTTTATGTGTGTGATCACTAAAGTGGAGTGGTTAAACTATAGTTTCTGATTGTTCGATTATACTTCAATTAATGTGTTAAAGCCTAATTTCTGATTGTTTGTTTGTTTTTTTAATTATACATAAAAGATGTTTGTATCTGACATTTTTCTCTCTGTTCCATTGTCTATGTCTGTATGTATTTGTGTCTCACATTTTACCTACCTCAACCCACATCTGTTTCTCACACTCCCTTGTTCCCATTCCAAGGCCTTTGGAGTTTGCTGAACTAGCATGTCTGGGCAGAGGATGTGTGTAAAGGCTTGGACTGGCATGTCAAGACACATGCACTGAGGCAACATATTTTGCGTCATTTTAACATCACAAATGCTCACACACGATACATGTATTTCTGAGTAGTTCCAGCCCTCTGTCCTTGATAGAAAAACTTTTCACACTTTAAGGACAATTATTGAACACCCAAAGTAGTAGTAGCAACAACAACATTAGAAGTAACAATGGTGCAGCTAAAGAGGTAGGACACCTTTTATAGTATGAGAGGTTGAAAGATACAGGCAATGTGATAGAGTAGTAATAGAGGAAAAGACTAAGACTTTTTAATGATTTTTTAATTATGTTTTTTCCCCATTTTCTGCCTTATCTTTGTCTCTTAGAGGAAAAAGATTGCAACTGAGATAAATCCAGTCTTTTATATACAGAACTATGTAGATGGCAAACATTGTATTGAAAGTGACTTACCTTGTGTAAAATAATATTTGAATTTGCTTTATAAAATGTTCATGATGCATAGATTTTTTAAACACCTTCACATTTGTGGAATGCTGTTTAGTATATTTTCAGAACGCAAGTCGTTCCATGTTCCCACACCGCTCGACAGTTTAGATAGCCAATTCAGCTGCTTGAGGGTGTATAATCTTAACACATACACAGATATGCACAATGCTCAGTGTTTAGTCTCTTTGACTGTTTGGATCTCTGCTTAATATGACGACTTGAAACTAAATATTTCTTGTTTTAACTTTGCATGCTTATATGCTATGCTTCTTTAATGGCTGTGCACCTATGTTATAAAAAAAGCCTAGATTATGTCAATCTTAAAGAATAAGTTAAAGGTTTAATTAGTCTGAAGGCATCATGTTTTGATCTAATGCATAAAGCCAGTCTTTCTTTTTTTGTATTGCAAAAAGCTTTAATTTTAACAGGGGTGTGTATTCTTTTTATACCCACTAAATACTAAAAATATAGGCAGAGGTTATTTGCACTAAGGGCAAATAACATTTTTATATATTCACCTTTAAGATGCAAACAAGATTAAATACATATTTTATTCCCTTACATCTGCTCCTGCACATCTGCTCTCCTTTCCTCCTTTGTTCTGTGTTGAGTCAGCATTTGCTCTTCAATTCACTGTCCATAAATGTACTGTAAATATTAATAGTTTATTGGCGCAGAGACAAGGAGGGCAAAACATCCACAGAACTGCAGCTTAGGCCTGTCGATTTTCCATTTGTTTCAAGCCACAAATATTTAGATGACCTCAAAAACTATGTGAACAAAATGCTAGTTTTGGGCACTTGTGATCCATATACAGCACTATAAAATGCTTAATGAGAAACCATGTATTGGTTAATATTCTTGGTTTATCTGCTTGCCTGTACGCAAAAACAATACAGAAGAATTACAAACAATAAATTGTGACTGCAGTTGTAACAGACTTAATTAGTTCATTTTTTAATTTGTTTTATAAAATGTTGCACATTTTGATATTTTTGTAAATTTAAAGATGTACAGGGTCTGCACTCATTCTATTGCTAAGATGGGACTCTTGAAGTGTCTTATGGTTTTCGAGTTATATATATATATATATTACTGCCATTCAAAACTTTGGGATTGGTAAAATATTTAATGTTTTTATAAGTCTCTTATCCTCACCAAGGCTGCATTTATTTGATTAAACACACACACACACACACACACACACACACACACACACACACACACACACACACACACACACACACACATATTCAATAAAAACCATCAATGTTCAATAAAACCATATATTTTTCTGCAGTCATACACTATGGGAGTAGTTAAAAAAAATTCTTAAGGTGTGCCTTTAGCCCTGTTGCCTACCTCATACTGTTTAAGTCAGACTGTACCATGTACACAGTACACAGTACCATACTGTGTACTATAAGACTTTTAGTCAAGTTGAATTGGAATTGGTGATTTGCAACTTGTAGTGGAGTCATTTTCGCTGTAAGGTATCTGTACTTTTACTTAAGCTTGGTTTTCAGGTACTCTAAGTCTTTACACGTCTGCCATACACTGTCTGCAAAGTCAAGTAAAAATATTCATGTGCACGCGCTTATATTCTTAACTGGCGCTAGGACCCAGGAACGCTTGCTGGCTAGCGGTTCGGGCACACACACATTCCTGCCATACCACAGTGAATGGACATGATTGTTGCAAGTCAGTCAAATGTGTTCAGCAGCAGCGCTTCGGTCAGCTCCAGAGAGTCCCTACTTTCAAAAACTCGCCCCCGTTGACGGATTGAGTTATCCGTGTCAAGATCTCGCTGGGTAAATGTGACAACATAAATCTGCTAACTTCTCTGCCTTGTTTTTCAAAGTTTCCTCTGTGAATTCAATGTAGCGGATGATGTGATCAGTGTAACGTGATTCGTGACTCATGTTTACCAGCTTTCAGATGGAGTTTAGATATCTGCATGTCAAGCACAAGGGTTTATTTATTAATAATGTTTATTGATTTTTTTTTTTTTTTTTTCAAATGCAGTGGATTAAAGTGAACTTTTTAAAAAACTTTTTAGGTCTGACTGCATAGACTATAAGCATTAATTAAACATATATGCCTCTCAATGTCTTGTAATGTTTCATGCAGCCTATCTGTAATGTGGACTGCGGTGGGGCTTTAGTTGGCTACGTAATACTGAGGTTCATCTAGTGGTTCTATTTTTGGTCTCTGGGGTATGTTTCCCTCTTCACTCCTCCTGTCATTTCGCATGTGTTGTCTTGTTGTTAATTATTTATATAATTTGTTTGCTTTTTTTTTTTTTTTAGATTCTGTGCATATACTGTGATAAATGTGCAGATGTCAAGTATTTATATCTAATCTGATCCTAAGAACGAAATATTAAAATAAGTATAATGATAATAAAACCAGTTAATTTATATGTTACTATATAAAGCCCATTTTAGGTTACCTGACAATTGCGCAGTGTTTTAAAAATCTGATATAATCTTTTATATGAGCACACATTACATTCTAGAGTATGTGATTGGTTGTGTTTAAAGAAACACAAACAACGTGTTGTCTTTAAGACCTGTTCACAACAAGAACGATATAACTATAGCCTAATCATAAATAGAACGATAACGATCTGTTTATTATAATCGCGCGATGCAGTTATGTCGCTTTAAATGCGTAAGATCTTTAAAGTTGGGTGAATCTGATTGGCTGTCAATGTTTTTATCCCCAATAAGCTAAAAAAAAAAATAATAATAATAAAATAAAATCGTTCTGAAAGTGATTCCAAAGATTTCGTTCCTCTGTGTCCTTACTGTTTTAGTCGTGGTGTGGACTTCCCTATTCTCGTGGAATTAGAAATAGTCCAGGATTTTATTCTGAATTAAGTAAAAGTATTATTATTATTAAATGAAAACGTTTGAAAAGGTCATTTTTTTTTTTTTTGAACACCTTCATTGAAAGATAACAAAAACAAATGGTAGGCCAGAAAAATTCTACAGGCACAATCCAGAGTATGTTCCATTGGGATTTTTAGGAGCTGTCATGTCCACAGAAGTGCTTCCGATTACAGACATCAAACATTCTGGTAGTTCCTCCTTATTCCTCCTGAATACAAATTTCTTGGTTTGGCTAAGTTTTGGACAAGCTGTCAGACTTTTCAGTCTTTGCATTAGTGGTGGGGAATTTTCAGTGACTCTTTCTCAAGACTATATTATTATGCCAGTAGGTGGAGACATTAACTGTATTTATGATTTCACTCAACAGATTCTTTCAACAACACTAATTCATTCATTCATCAAAAATAGAATATTATGAATATAGCATACCCATATAATAAACTTATGCATACTAAAATGATCCGCACAGAGCAGGGTGCGCTGCACAATTCACACATGTGTTTTAGGCAGCAGTTCAGCGCTAAATCGATGCTTTTTTTCTTTGTAATGTTGATTGCTTTCGTTGCGGATGAATTGTTGAAATTTACACTAAATGTGTCCAGTTATCATTGTAATTCACATTGGTGAAGTGAACATATAAAAAGGGGAAAGAAAAGTAAGATCCAAGGCAATTGAAAAAACATGCAGAACTATAGTTAATTTGCCAGGGCCCAGTCATGTCCCTGTCTGTAAGCATGATATATATTTTTTAAGTATATTTGTCATCATTCAAGAATTTTTTCTAGTATTGTAATAATGAATTGCTCCTTCTCCTTTTGCAGATAACATCATCCAATTCATCTGTACATATCAGTGCTACATTTTGCCGCCGCCCCCCCCTCCCCTGTGCAGGAGCAGACATGCACAGTTCTGAGGAGAGTGTGTCTGGAACTGTGCTTCACAGGCTTATGCAAGAACATCTGCGATACGGAACAAGTGGAATCAGAGGAGGGGAGGAAAACGACAGTTGTCAGATGCTAAGCAACCCCACATCTACAGAGAACCCACTCCTTGAAAAGGAGGGTCAAGTAGCCCAATCATATCAACTTATGCCCCTGCAGTTTCAATCACGACAGGAACCTCAAGGTCAGGAGCATCAAGTGGACAGCAACTCCATGGAAAAGACTGGTGGTGTGAGCCAGGGTACAGGTAAAGCAGTCCAAGCAGCCCAGAATTTGCCTGGATTTGACACTTTAGAACTTCCGTCTTACGAGGAGGCTAAAATCCAGTCTCAGCTGTACAGAGGACAGCAAAGTCTTATGGACCCTCAGTCCCAAATCCCTCTCCACAACCTTTCAAACATTCTCCAACAAAATCAGAACCAGGTCTTTCACAAGGAGGCCCATAAAAACCATGCACACCAAAGTCAGCACCAACACAACCAGGTTCAGCAGATACAGTCTTCAACAATGTCTGACAGTCCTGCAAGCTCACATTCCCATCTGCAATCACTTTCTAACACACACTCACTCTCTTCCCCTCCTTCTCTTTCGTCCTCTTCCACTTCTCTCTCAGCAGTTCCTGTGAAGGCCCTTGTGGAGGGTCATGCATGGACCCAGCAAGGGGGCACTGGTGGTACATCTCTTGATGAAGGTCTGTCAGATTTGAAACAGGGTCATGTTCGCTCACTCAGTGAAAGGATCATGCAATTCAGTCTAGAATGCAACGGAGCTAAGGAAAGTGTGGGACCTTCCAATTCACCTTGCTCACGAGACACTATTCCTTGTGGGGCTGATAATACAGCAGATTCCCTCTCACCAACTAGTAAGACCTCCGTGAGTAACCTACAACTTCCGCCACCACCCTTACCCTTACCACAATGGACTTTGGATCAAAGAGGTCCTCCCCCAGAATATCCTTTTAAATTTAAGGTACAGACTATGCTTTCGCCCACATTACACTCCAACTCAGAATCTCTGGAACAGGGACACTTCTACAGTGATACCTTGACAGCAGCCATGTTGGAGACAGTGCCACTTAGAAATATAGCAAGGTAATTGTAGCAGACACACAAAGTTGATTTGTGTCATTTCTGCGCCACTAGCAGCACCAATTGGAACTGCAAAAATTATGGTTTCCAAATTCCCCCAAACAGATTATTACAGGTAACCATTGGCTGAGCCAGACACTGACATGTTTGACCACTCAAACAAGCAATGTTTTTTAAGGCATTTATAATTTAAGCCAGCATACCAGTGACGTATTTATAGATGTCTTCGCATTAAATGAACTCCCAGCTATTTAACTTGTATATGATATGTTTTAACATTGGAAAATGTACACTTCTCCTATAAGCATTAATTATGAACAGGTGCTAACAAATTTCTTTTTCTCACTTTTGAATCACTATCTTTCTGTATTTTAGACAGTGCCCTTTGTCACAGCAGCAAACACCACAGACCAGTCCCATGGCTTCTGAGACTTGTATCCTGCCCTCACAGGCTTCTCAACAACAGTATCAGGCTTTATCCCTGTCTCAGTCCCTGGGATTTCCTCTAGCTCAGACTGGATCTGAAACCCAGGGACTGTCTTCTTGTGTGGCCCTTTTTGGACAGCCTTTCCCAGGGGATACGTATGCCATGGTAAGCCATGACAAGCAGATGCTGGAGATCCTAAAAGAAGAGAACCAAAGCCTTAGACAAGAACTTCACAAGCAAAATGAGAAGGCCAGCAAACTAGAGCGGGTACTTGTCTGTCTGTCTTTTTGTTTGTCTATCTGTCTATCTTATAACTTAATTGGAATGTGGTAGAAATGAACTGTGGTGATGAAAATATTGTCCAGTTTGATTTTAATTTGGTACACTGACAGGAGGACACTGACATTATTATATCACAGTGCAGCATTAATGGGAGTTTGTGCTATATTTTCAGTTGGAGGTGGAGGTTGTGCGCCTGTCAGAGGCACATGAGAGTTTAGTGAAGAGCACATCCAAACGGGATGCTTTGGAAAAAAACATGAGGAATAAACTAGAAGCAGAGATCAGACGTCTTCATGATTTTAACAGAGACTTAAGAGGTGAGGAACTTTGTAAGTTTTTTTTTTGTTGTTGTTGCTTGTTTATTTAATTTATTTTAGCTGTTCTTGGGTCCTGTGGTAAATAATGTTTTCTCATATGTGTTTTTTAGACCGTTTGGAAACAGCCAATCGACAAATAGCCGGTCAGGAGCTGGAGGGACAAGATGACGGACACTTGTATCTTTCACAGAGTGAGATTTTACTGCTTTTTGTGCATCATTACACAGATATGCTTGGTCTGTTTGTTGTTTAAAATATCTGTCTAGCTACTCAACCCAAATTAACTCTTGCTTCCCTCCCTTAACTTCCTGTACCACTTCCTTGCTTGCACTCAAATCGCTCTCTCTAAAATTCCATCATTGAGCAAGTACATAACTGTGTTCTTGCCTTACTCTGATTTCACTAGTGCAAGTCAATAATAATATTTATATGTTAAGAGGGTCAGAATTGGATTAGGCAGCAAATTTCATGTTTGCATCATTTGTCTTTGCATGTTTGTCATGTCAGATATATGCTTTGTAGGAACAGCACAGAACAGCAATCTATACACACTTTTCTTTTTCTTTTTTTGAAAAAAAAAAAAAAAAAAAGTTATTTGAAACACCTTTTTATTTTGTCTTTTATTCCCCTCAGGAAGAGAAAGCCTGAAAGATCTAGAAAAATTAGAGATGGAGGCAGCCAATCTCCGATCAGCCAATGAGGATCAGCGACGACACATTGACATCTTAGAGCAGGCTTTAAATAACGCTCAGAGCAAAGTTGTCAAACTAGAGGAAGAGGTGAGTCTGTACACCCTTAATCAATTATTAAACAATATCTGAGAACTAATACCCTCTGGGTGATTTAGCTCCTAAATCGGTGATTTAGGAGCTACTTTTAGCCTTAAGATGTTTTGTGAATACAGCCCCAGAAATATAGAGTTAGGATGGTTACACACATAATTTGGAATAGTACTTTTAAAGGGTTAGTTAACCAAAAATGAAAATTATCCTATCATTTACTCACCCTCAAGCCATCCTAGGTGTATATGACTTTCTTCTTTCTGTCAAATAAACACAATCAGAGTTATATTTAAAAATGTTCTTACTCTTCCAAGCTTTATAATGGTAGTGAATAGTAACCGATATTTTGAAGCCCAAAAAAAGCACATCCATTTATCATAAAAGATATCCATGCAGCTCCGGGGGGTTAATAAAGGCCTTCTGAAGTGAAGTGATGCATTTTTGTAAAAAAAAAAAAAAAAAGGGTCAAAGCTGGGAGATCTTTACTTTATCAAGTGGCTGGATGGATTTATGGATATATTAATTTTCGTCTATCTAAATGAATCCAATCTGATTTCAGTGTGATGATGGGTTGTAATTGAGAATGAATGTGAAAACTCACGTGAGAAAAGGCAATGCTTCAAATCACTTCGACTGGCCTATTATGCTGTTCACACCATAAATCCTGCATCTCATTTCCGTGAGCATTCCACATCCGAAAATCAGTATCTATGAATCAGACTTGTGTAAATGGACTGACTAATTGCTCAGAGTGGAAAATTAGGCATTAACATCATGTGTCAACAATGTGTTGGCTTGACTAATTAAAAATTAGATAGATATGTCAATTAGATAGTACTGCTTTCTGACATCCAAACAACATTAAGTGAAACTGTTATCCCTAGACAGAAAGTTTGAGTTTGTGTTATATTATACTGGACAGGCCCATAGCAAGAGATCACTTAAACTTTTATGTACTATCTTTATCATCTGGCCGCATACTTTAATAAGGAAATTATAATAATTTAGATTAAAAAGAGACCTCATATAAAACACCCACTAATCAGTGTCGGTCTTCCCAAGTAAATCATTATCTCTCTTTTGTTTGTCTGTGTGCTGTAGTTGAGTAAAAAGCAGAAGTATGTGGAGAGGGTGGAGCGCTTGCAGCAGGCACTAGCGCAACTCCAGGTCGCATGTGAGAAACGCGAGCAGCTGGAACGACGTCTGCGCACTCGCCTGGAGAAAGAACTGGAGTCACTGCGAACACAACAGGTCTGTAAATTGAACTGAAACTTCTTTATTACAGTACAATAAATGAAACAATTATTGTATAAAGCGCTATATAAATAAAGGTGACTTGACTTGACTGTGAAAAGCCCATCTTTCTCCAGCAACGCAATAAATGTACACATGCTAACTACATAGTATGTACAAGTTGTGTTCCTTTAATTAATTAAATGATTAATTTTTTCAGTGTTTGTAAGGCAAAGTACAGAGAATTAAGATTTTTTTAGGGATTTAATTACAGAGATTACAATTTTTGGGATAATGTGGTCAGCTGCTCCACACAAACTTCATCTCTATATTTCTGCTCTGAGTTTGGGTCACTTATGGCATATATTTGGAAAGCAATGTGCACCACCCATTTTACCAGATTTGTAATAAGAAGCGGTTAACAGTTAATGGTTTTTACCAAAATAAAAGTTTGATAATTTGACAAGCATAACACCCAGGTCTTTCATAACCTTTGGGCAAACACAACTTATATTCAAGACATACTGTACGTAATTGAAAGATTTGAGATTGTTCTGTAATTTACTAATTTGGCGGGGTTAATTTGTGGTTTTCCTAAAAGAAGTTTAATGACTGGCATCTTGATAGGTTTTTTAGGACATGTCCTTGAGATAGGATGGAGTTTATATTGAGGAGAGTTTCAGCAGCTTGAGGGCTGTGTTCCACTTTCACTTTTTATGCCCTTCCCTCACTAACTTTCCACTATCTCATTGAATCGGTTGTACATCATTAAGTACATTGCACGAGGAAAATTCTCCCATAACAATTGTAAATTGACCCATGTGTTTTCTTTTTTTTCCCCCTTATTTTTATTTGTACTACATTTCCCACAGTTCCTGGTAAACTACACTACCATATATGGTGCACTACATTACCCACAACCCCCTGGTCATGGTCTATAAATAGACCTCATTTACTTTCTTTTGTTCCTTTTTGCATCGGTGAGGTGTGGGTGTACATCCTGTTCAACCTGTTCATCCCATCCTGTTAATCCCGTCCTTCTTTTAACATCTGTCCATTTACATCATGTGAATTTGCTCCATGTACCTCCATGTGCTTTGGGTCATTTAAAGTATTCAAGACTTAAGCATCCTGAACTCAGTAAATTAAAGACTGCAAAAGACTTTTCCAGTGTTTTAACTAACTGAAATTAAAGCCATACCCTATGTTTAAACATCACCCTTTAAAGACTGCTTATTCAATTAAAAAAAAATTCAGTTTACATCACTTTTCCACACCCAGTTATATTGACTTAGGACAACCAATCATATTTTCATACATGGTTGTTTGAGACTTGACTTGATGGGTGGGCTCCAGGAACAGGGTTGATGGGTTGATGTTGGTTTTGGATGTGCAAGTGTCTTGTTTGGTCCAGTCTGTCTAACTGCTATCAGTTTAATGTGCTCCTTACCAGCGACGTGCCGAGGGTGGTGTAGATCTGTTTATGTCATAGTAACATTCACATGCCCAATCACTTTATCTCTTTGCCACGGAAGGGAGTTGTCAACTGCAAAAGACATAAATGTTAGACGGCAATTATACAGCCAAACATTACTCATAAGCACTGTTCATCTCTCTGTGTGTGTAGCGTGCTGGTGTAGGCGTTCCTCTCACGGTGCATGAGTCCAGTGCTCCTGCGCTACTGGATCTGCTAAGGGAGAGAGAAGAAAGGATTCTGGGATTGGAGGCTGATATGACATGCTGGGAGCAGAAGTACTTTGAAGAGAGCGCAATGAGACACTTCGCCATGGAGGCCGCAGCTACAGCCGCAGCACAGAGGTCAGTACACACACACAAACACACACACACACACACACACACAGCTTTCTATATAAAGACATAGTGAAGTAAATTTTTATTTGCACCTTTGCAGAAAATTATGTCTTCATGTCTTAAAGCCCTCCACGAGAAAGCCAAAGGTGACCAAATCACTGTTAGAAAACCCTAGGGCTCTTTGCTTTTTTTCCCTTTGCAATATGCTCTCATCATCTCATATTGGGCCTCATTCATGAAACACGAGCAGAACTAATTTTTGTGTAAAGCTGTTCTGACATAAATTTTCGGATTCATGAAGATGTTCGTATTTTCAAAATGTTAGTTAGTATGAAAGAAATTTACACCTGCTCCCTACCACGTGTAAATGGTGTATAACACATTTGAACATTCTGTGTTCTTTAAGGCAAATATTTTGATGTACCATAATAATAGGTAGATTGCTATGGAGTCCAGAAGATTCCACAGCGTTCCTGGACATGTAATGTATGTAGCTGTAACTCATAGGCGGGGATTATGCTAATTGTGAATGAGCGTGCACAGGCGACTATAAAATCTGATGTTCGTGAATCCGGAGGAAAGTTATAGAGAAGATCCGTTTTACACGCAAATTACTCAAAATTTACTTATATATTTTTTTTAAAGTTTCATGAATTAAGCCCAATAAGTTTTCAATGTATTATACACTATATTGCTATATTGGGACACCCCTTCAAATCACTGAATTCAGGTGTTCCAATCACTTCCATGGCCACAGGTGTATAAAATCAAGCACCTAGGCATGCAGACTGCTTCTACAAACATTTGTGAAAGAATGGGTCGCTCTCAGGAGCTCAGTGAATTCAAGCAGGGTACCGTGATAGGTTGCCACCAGTGCAATAAGTCCATTCATGAAATTTCCTCACTACTAAATATACCACAGTCAACTTTTAGTGGTATTATAACAAAGTGGAAGCAATTGGGAACAACAGCAACTCAGCCACGAAGTGGTAGGCCACGTAAAAATCACAGAGCATGCGCCTGCTGAGTCAATAGCTACAGACCTCCAAACTTCATGTGGCCTTCAGATTAGCTCAGAGAGCTTCATGGAATGGGTTTCCATGGCGGAGCTGCTGCATCCAAGCCTTACATCACCAAGTGCAATTACAAAGCGTCGGATGCAGTGGTGTAAAGCACGCCGCCACTGGACGAGCAGTGGAGACGTGTTCTCTGGAGTGATGAATCACGCTTCTCTGTCTGGCAATCTGATGGATGAGTCTGGGTTTGGCGGTTGCCAGGAGAACGGTACTTGCCTGACTGTCCCATTGTGCCAAGTGTAAAGTTTGGTGGAGGGGGATTATGGTGTGGGGTTGTTTTTCAGGGGTTGGGCTTGGCCCCTTATTTCCAGTGAAAGGAACTCTTAATGCTTCAGCATACTAAGACATTTTGGACAATTTCATGCTCCCAACTTTGTGGGAACAGTTTGGGGATGGCCCCTTCCTGTTCCAACATGACTGCGCACCAGTACACAAAGCAAGGTCCATTAAGACATGGATAACCGAGTTTGGTGTGGAGGAACTTGACTGGCCTGCACAGAGTCCTGACCTCAACCCGATAGAACACCTTTGGGATGAATTAGAGCGGAGACTGCGAGCCAGGCCTTCTTCCCAACATCACTGCCTGACCTCACAAATGTGCTTCTAGAAGAATGGTCAAAAATTCCCATAAACACACTCCTAAACCTTGTGGAAAGCCTTCCCAGAAGAGTTGAGGCTGTTATACCTGCAAAGGGTGGGCCAACTCCATATTAAACCCTACGGATTAAGAATGGGATGTCATTAAAGTTCATGTGCACGTAAAGGCAGGTGTCCCAAAACTTTTGGCAATATAGTGTATATCATATAGTGACTTATACACTACAGTATATTCTTGACTTATAATGTTAAAATAACACTGAAAACAGATGCATGTTGTTCAACATGATGTTCAACAAAGTCACCTGACAACATCAGGCTTTCATTGGCTTGTGCCAGCGGATAGTGCCAGCACTGCACATTTTAGATGTCTCCCAAAACAAACACACCTAAACCAAATATGTGTGTTAGGTAAGTGAGACATTAAAAATGTGCAGTGTTGGGGGTACTCCAGGGCCAGGATTGGGAACCAATCCCTCCACTTCCCTGAAGTGACATATAAAATATACTTGTTAATTTTAATTGGTGGTAAATAGATTGCAGTTACATTCAAAAAAATATTTAGGGTACTTAAGGGTTTACTTTGATTTTTGTTTTGTTTTGTAATTTATTCAAACAGCCATGAAACGTTTTAATCATGTTTTGTTGGATTCTTATGTTCTTAAAAGTAGAAAGAGGTCATCCTTGTACTGTTATTGATTAAAAAGACAGATTATTACATAATTGAGGGACGCTTGATTAGAAACTTAACATAATCTTTTACTTTTACCATTGCATGAAAATAATTAAATGCAGCTTGATCTGACACATAAGGCAAGCAATTGAAAGCAATAGAGTTCCTAGTTCATCGATATATATTAAAGCCTAAGGTTTAGCATCTTAATATGGAATAAGAGGCATTTGACCATGCTTTAGTTTTTGACGACTTGGGAGTGAGGACGGGTGGTCAACTTACAGTACCTGACATTTACCAAGTATGATGAATACAGATATTTGGTAATATATTTAGTGTTAAATGGGTTTAAAATTAAATGTATGGATGAGTAACTAAGTGACAAAGTGAAAAAACATTATTCTAAAGCCTCTCAAAACAAGCCATAATAACTTACACAGTATAAAGTAATTTTATTCATTCATTCTATTTAGGGGTGGCTAACATTTTTATTGGAAAACAAGACAAATTTCTTGTCTTCAGAAGACTCAATAACAGCTGAGTAAAACTGTCATCTGCGCCTGTGGCAGGTTACATTTCTTCAGTTGTTGAAGGAAGTACATCCTTTGCTGGGTACAGAAATGGACCACAGTGAACATATTTAGACAGTTTGTGAACCCTGTTTTTTTTAGGCAGTTGAATAAAACTTTTAAAAAAGTCCAATATAAACCTGACTACCACTCGTCAATGGCAGCTGCCAACAGTTGCTAGGTGACAAGAACTGTCCTCCATAGGCTAGACCGCGATTGCAAGTTTATATCTCACAATTCTGACTTCTTTTCTCAGAATTGTGAGATATAAAGTCGCAATTGCAAGTTATGAAGTCCAATTCTAAAGGAAAAAAACTGACTTATATCTCGCAATTGTGAGGGAAAAAAAAGAGTCACAATTACCTTTTTTATTCAGTGGCGGAAACAAGCTTCCATAGAATTGTGACCATATGACATAATGACAAAGTTATATGCCCAATATATAATTTTTATATGCTTAATGACGATAAATTCCCCCATGCCCTTCGCATTTGTGTATCGATGCCAAAGGTTTCTCATTGAAAGCAATGGAGATACCAGTTTGTCAATATAACAATGCCTAGGGCTAACTTTAGCATCTTAATCGCTTGACCACGCTTCAGTTTTTGAGACCTTGGGAGCGAGAATGGGTTTAAGTGAATGCATGTTTATGTGGGTACAATACACACATTTTCTATTCTTTTTTGTTCTTCACAGACCTCCATTTAATATATTACTGCAGTAAAATCTTGTTTACACTTTCTAAAATTGTGTACATTTATTTTAAATAATTATAATGAAGAGATTAAACAATATAGTTTTTGAAGTATTAAAACTTTTTGTGATTTTGTTTTTACAAGTCAGTTTATAATTTGTGATTAGCCACAAAGTGACAGACTGATTGTGATCTGTTTTCAGAGATACGACTATAATCCAGCATTCTCGCAGTGGCAGTTACAGTGACAGCTCACTGTGGCTGCATGAGGAAGAGAACAGAATCCAGAGCAGTCGTCACTGTCAGGAAATGGAACAAAGGTAAATGCTAATAAACATAATGCTATATAAATAAACAGTATAAAACATATTGCCCATGTGACTGTTTGCAGAAAATCTTAAATATATTATATTAATTAATTGCCTAAAATGTAAAAAATCCAAGTCTTTATTAAACAAAAAACACTACTATTAAAATGTTGAGCAAATAATCTCATTGGCTGCAGATTCAGCAAAGGCCAATCAGCTTGTGGTAAAGGTGAGATATCATGCAGATTGCATGTAAAGGACCAATCAGTCTGCACCATTTAGGGTTTCATGACTGAACTAGATCTGCAACTATATATGTATCAATGAGTATACCCCCTCTCAAAGTTAACAAATTCAGCAGTTACTCTCTATGTTGATGACATATTAAGGTTCTTTAAAAATGTAATGTTCCGGCAAGTCTGCTTGATTGGTTACCAAAGAACATGCTTCTTTGGTAAACATGTTAATCAGGAAAATAAAAATTTCTTATCAAAGGGATAAAATGTTGCAAAAATGAGTATATCCTCCTGGAAGTTACAAAATAAAACTAAATAAAAACATTTTGGTGCATGTTAAAAGCATTTTTATCAACAGGTAAATATGCTGAACCAAAACATTTAAATAAGAGTAAAAGTGTTCTAGCCCACTGAATCGACTGACAACAATGGAACCACTTGGGAAAGAATTGTCAGCAGATTTATTTCTTTGCACAAAAGAGGACAGTGGTACCAAAGCAATGTTTTGAGTGTAAAAATATAGCAAAAGTAACACAAAAAGTCAAAAAAAAAAAAAAAAAAAATGGAAGTGTGACAAAGTCCCTTAAACAATCAGCCTTTCACAAGCTTTAAGCAAGTGTCTCAGCTGACAGAGTGACTGTTTTATCTCACACAGTAAGATGAAATGCATTGTTGTTGTCCGCACATGAACTACCTACTTTAGCCGAAGCACAAGAAACCCATTTAGTCTTTTCTAAGGCCCATAATAACAAAATATAGACTTCTGGGAATCCATACTCTGATCTCATGAGATCAAAATCAATCATTTTGGCTCTAACAGCATCCAAAATATATGGCATTGCAAGGGGGAGGAATAGAGTGAGAAGTGGAGTGAAGTTCTTGTATAGCATCTCTATACATGAGTGCTGAAGGAGTGTAGGAGGTGTGCTTAATCAATGGTGTCATGCATTCATACACCATTGTGTGATGTAATACAAATTTTGAAACAAGAAGGTGCTACATTCTTATTCCCTGTGTTGTTGGGTACTTTTTCAACTTGACAATGACTATACATTATCCTAATGTGAAAATCCTTTAGTGGACAAATATTTCACACTATTGGGCACCTGTAGAGGATTTTGTAGAGACAAGTTGATTCTCCCACTCAAATATTAGGCCACTCAATGACGTCATCCTTAAGGAGTTGTACACTAAATGCCAAGAAGGGTCAGAGCAGTATATTTAAAGTTATGGAGGACATACTATGTACTAGAATATTACATATTTGTTGAATTTAATCAAAAGTGTACTCATCTATGCATATGTGTATACACAGCCTCCTATATGCACAGTGACCCGTCTGCACACTTGGGTAGATCTAAAAGTTTGACTTCAAATTTTGCTGTGGTCTATGATAAAATTAAATATTAATGTAAGAAAATTTGATAATATTTTACAACAACTTTCTTCTAAAACACCTTTAAGTCAAATCACAAATGCCAGCAAACACCATGCACAGAGGTGCAAAAAAGGTGAAATCACCCGAGATTAAGATTTGCTCTGTATGTCACAGGATGAAGGACTTGCATGCTCAGTTACTGGAGAAAGACGCCATGATTCAAGTTCTACAACAGCGTTCCCGTAGAGATCCCACCCCTCTGCGTCCTGCCCGCTCTGTGCCCTCCATTTCCATAGCAACTGGACTACACACACGGCAGACATCACAGGCCGATCACAGAGACCAGCACAGCTGGAAAGGCAGTACAAGTGAGTATACAGCAACACACAAATACAGTTGCACTCAGTCTGATCACAGCCTCATTTTTCACAAAACATACAGTATCAGAATTAGAGTAACTTTATATGTGGTGTTATATAACAACTTTCCTGGATCTATCAGCATCTTCTGCATATTGACCCATTTTCAACAATGGCTTTTTTGAGGACAGTTGAGGGACTCATACACACAAAAGCTGACAACAAAGTCTACTCCATCCCTGCAGAGGCAGATAAAGGAATTCTGATTCAAATCCATTTAACCAGAGTAAAAGCAGTTTCCATTTGGTCAGTTTTATTTGTTAGACAAAGGGAAAAATATGACACTTTTCCATAGAAACACTGTCAACAGATTTGAACCCAGTGTAACAGGCCTATGGTATTGTTTTTGTAACAAGGTGTAAATTGACCTTTAGCCATCTGCTTCACTTCATGAGTGATTGTGGTAGTTGGTTGTGAACTATCATGGTATGTACTGTACTACATTTTTATGAAGAATTTACTTATTGACCGTTGATGAAATACAATTTTTACGTATGCCGGTGTGTAGTGTAAACTGATTAAATAATATTTTACAATGCTTCAACATACTTTCTTCTAAAACACCTTGAATCCATTAGTTACTTAATCACAAATTCCAGCGGACACCATGCACAGGGGTGTAAAAAGGTTAAATGGAGAATATTGCACATTACTTCTGTCTTTAAGAGCACACTCACAATGTAGGGACCAACAATCTAAACATAATATAATGTTTATATATTCTTGACAAAGCCTAGTTGAAAGTATTTTTGAATGTGTTAAAGTTATCTAGACAGTTTTTTTTTCTTCTCTTTTTTGCCTCTATTGCTGCTTATTGATTATTAATGACATTTTAGGCAGTGACCGGTCTATTAGACTGCAATGCAAATTGGAAAAACTGCTATCGAAGAAAAAAAAAAAATAGTCATGCTATAGAAAAATGTAAAAAGTTAATTTAATGTAAGTTTATAAGTTAATTTTGTTAGTTACTCCCCAGCACTCATTATGAGATATACATCTAATTTGCACAATTTTAAATGAGGACTTGCCACACTTTATTTAAAAAAAAAAAAAAAAAGAATAAATAAATAAAAATAAATATTTTCTAAACTTAAAATTTTATAAACATTATTTCATTCTGCCTCTGTATTCTATCCTGTTGTCCTCTGAACAATATTGGAACTTTGTATTTTAGCAGTTCACATTTTATTGCCTCCGTAGGATGAATCACTTGTATTCATAATTTGTATGGATAAAGGCTTCTGTTAAATGAATACATGTAAATGTCTTACAGCACTCATCACTACAATGTGACCTGTGTTGCTAAAGGTTTTACTAAATGGTTTGTGTTTTTGTTTGCAGATGTATTCCTTGGAAAGGACCAAGTAGAGCACATCCTTCCCTCTTTGCCCTCTCCTTCGGTCTCTGTCTCTTCATCTCTCCCTGCCTCCTCTCTTTCCTCTCTTCCTCCATCATTCTCCTCTCTACCTTCCTCTTTTCTTCCCTTCTTGGCCTCTGCAGGTTCAAACACATCATTAATATCCTCATCCTCCTGTGTTCCCCGCTCCAGCCCATCCTCTCTCCCTCCCTCTTCCTCTTCCACATTACCCTTGCCCTCATCTGCCTCTCTTCTGCCCCATTTATCATTATCTCTCCCCTCCACTCCTCTCCTGTCCCTTCATTCTAAATCAGTCAGCAGAGACAGCAGCAGTCAAACAGGACCAAAGACATTTAGTGCCAAAAACTCCACAATACAAGAAAATACAGGTGAGACAACCAGAAAGTATTATAGTGAGTGAAGGTGTAACTTCTGTATCTATACATACACTCGCTGGCCACTTTATTAGGTACACCTGTTTAGCTGCTCATTAACGCAAACATCTAATCAGCCAATCAGCCATATAGACTTGGTCAAGACGATCTGCTGAAGTTAAAACTGAGCATCAGAATGGGGAAGAAAGATGATTTAAGTGACTTTGAACGTGGCATAGTTGGTGCCAGACAGGCTGGTCTGAGTATTTCAGAAACTGCTGATCTGCTGGGATTTTCACACACGACCACCTCTAAGGTTTACAGAGAATGGTCCGAAAAAGAGAGAATATCCAGGGAGTGGCAGTTCTGTGGGGTAAAATGCCTTGTTGATACCAGAGGAGAATGCCCAGACTGGTTCAGCTGATAGAAAGGCAACAGTAACTCAAATAACCACTTGTTACAAGCGAGGTCTGCAGAAGAGCATTTCTGAACGCACAACACATCCAACCTTAAAGCAGATGGGCTACAGCTGCAGAAGACACACCGGTGCCACTCCTGTCATCTGAAAACAGGAAACTGAGGCTACAATTCACATGGACTCACCAAAATTGGGCAATTGAAAATTGGAAAAACGTTACCAGGTCTGATGGGTTTCGATTTCTGCTGCAACATTCAGGGTCAGAATTTGGTGTAAACAACATGAAAGATCATGGATCCATCTTGCCTTGCATCAACGGTTTAGGCTGCTGGTGGTGTAATGGTGTGGTGGATATTTTCTTGGCACACTTCGGGTCCCTTTGTACCAGTTGAGCATCATTTAAATTGTTGAATCTATGCCATGAAGAATTCAGTTCTGAAGGCAAAAGGGGGTCCAACCCGGTACTTGCAAGGTGTTCTAATAAAGTGGCCTGTGAGTGTATATGTGCAGGGTAGAGTTCTCATTTATTCAAGTCACCACTATTCTCATTTTTTATTGAATCATCCACTGTTTATTGTAAATGAATTATCCATGCACATCGTTCTTTTAAAAACATGCCATTGTAATCTTTAATCAAAAACATTAATGTGCCCCTCTTCCTGGCTTTGACATCTCTTCTGTGGTGACGTCTGTACCGACGTGAGGGCTGGGAAATTAGGTTGTCCAATGGCCAGATGATATTCACTCAAACAATTGTCTATTTATTTTGCAATAGGGAAGAAAAGTAATTTGCATTTTTTCCTTTTTTTGTGGCAATTTTATATTGAAGTTTAAACCTGCCCTGTAAATGAGATCCTGTGACCTGGAACCATAATGACTAGTACTGTCAAATTTCTCACAATTACTGACAAAAGTAGCAGGCCTTAGTGAAGGTCAGTTGAGTTCATAAATTTGACGTCTTGATGTTATTGCACATAGTGCTTTGAGTGACACAGTGACCTGCACTTTTTCCCCATAAAAATACAGACAAATTATTCTAAATGATTCTATTGACAAAAATATTGTGGTCAAAAAATTTTTGTATCTAATGCTAGTATATACTATTTAGTGGTATAATAATGATTCTATCTAATGAAATAATGCTAGCATAATAGTATCACTGAAAAAAGGTGTGACAAAAAGTAATTTTGAACCCTGTGTTTATGTGCAGAATCTCCATCCAGACAGGCTAAAGGCCTAGAAGGTCGAGCACAGCTGAGCAGAGGACAGAAGATGCCCCTGCCTGACCTGGATCTGGTGGAAATCCTTATATGAAAAAAAAAAAAAAAAAACAACAACTAAAAATAACATTCCTACAGACAGGACTGCACTTCAGAAAGAGGCAAGAGAGAGTGAGGGAGTGATGGACAAAATGTGAGTGAGACTGTTGAAAGGAAGAGGTAACATAAAGAAAGAGATGTATAATAATGTAATAGATCACAAACAGACAGACAGAAAGGAGATATTAAAAAAAACAAAGGAAGTGCAAAACTAAAAGCTGAAATTCAATATTGTTCCCCTCTAAAACACTGAATTTGATGGTTGATTCCTGAATTCTGTTTCTGTCCATTTTTCATCCTGAAGCAATCGAGGAGTATGACATTTGCCCCAGTCTTATTGCATACTCAATGTCTTAAGTTCCCTTCCGTCTTAGTTTATTAAGTTCCACAGAGCTGTTTATATAATTCAGAGAAATATTTTGTGTGACTCTGCAGAAAAAAAAGAAAGAATGGAATTGTTATACTTACAACTAAATGATTGAATGCTGTTGATCTTTTTTTTGTTGTTGTTGTTGTTGTTGGTTTTTTTTCTGGCAAACTTGCTGCAAATAAGCTTGTTATAAATTTTACAGCAATAACTGCCGTTTTGCATCATGTGTGTTTTAATTGCCTGAGAAAAAAAAAGAAAAAAAAAAAAACCCTGACCCAACTGTTTTTGGCTGGAAATTTTTTAGACTCTGCACTGCTACAATGCTAAATGGTGAAGTTGTCAAGGGTCAATAACAATAATGTTTTGAGTCAAAATCCATTTGCATGATTGATTGATTGTTTTTTTTCTCTAGAAGCCATCTACCTTAGTTTTAGACACCTAGTTAAACACCTCTTACTCACTGTCTTATTCTTTTAATAGCTCTCTGGTAATCAAATCAATACAATAAAGTCACAGTGGTTTGTATTACAGTTGTTTTTTTGTTTTGTTTTTTATTAGAGAATGTGGTTTTTGATAATGTATGTATATACTGTGTATATACTATGGTTTTGTGGAATATATAAGGAAAAATGTCTCAGGTTACGTATGTAACCATGGTTCCCTGAGAACAGGGAACGAGACACTGCGTTTGAACGCATATGGGGAATCACTTGTGCCGGTGTCTGAAAGCAATTATCAAATCTCACCAATCCTATTGGCCGGCGACAGCCTATGGCGTCATTATAGACGCGACCTGGAAGTATAAAAGGAGCGCCCAGAGAAGCAGTCAGTACCTTATCGTCTAAAGGGACTGTTCAGCAGGCAGCCTCGATGCATGGCAGGTAACGCAGTGTCTCGTTCCCTGTTCTCAGGGAACCATGGTTACATACATAACCTGAGACGTTCCCTTTTAAAAGGGAACTCTACACTGTGTTTGAACACATATGGGGAACAATATACCCACGCCGCCATGCTTGAGAGGAGTGTATGCCAAAAAATGGCTAGAAGGCCTACCAAGGCCGCTCAAAGGCTTCTGGGACCAAACTTCTTTTCCACAGAAAAGAGGGTACCTCTAAGGGAATGTAGCCAGGGGGCCCCAAGGAACCCTAGCCAGTCCCTTGTCAGGGGAACAAAGCCAACCCTGAATGCCACCAGGGAGGCCGACCTGGTCTAATTAAAGCAACCTATGTTGCTTCAAACCCCAACAACCTGTCTGATCACAGAGTCTCAAATCACATTCTTCAGAGAAGATATCCAGTAAGAGTGACTGCAAAAAGACAGTAACTAACTCAGACCAGAGCGTAGAGATGGGCATCCTGGAGAGCAGGACTCAGCTTAGTGCCTTTTACCCTTACCAATGAGGGGAGTAACACTCTGCTCAATCCTAGGATCTACTCAGCGCTTGATTATTTACACTGAGGAGGCTGTGGACTCTAAAGGAACCCAACACAGGGGAGTACATTTACTAGCCTAGGGGCTGATCCTCAATAGGGAGGCCTCAGAGAGGTCTTCAACCACTGACCAGCTTAGGGAGCTAAGTACTATGCAGGACAACCCTCAAACGAGGGGAGTACAGGGCTCAACCTAACAGTTAACTGTACTGTAGGCACAAATCATGGAGGCCCAGAAAAGGGCCTGCAACATGACATAAATTCTACAATATGTAGAAATACATCACAGCAGCCTTGCAAAAAGCCAACATGTGAAACTACATGCTCAATCTGCTGGTGGGGGAAAGCTTAAAGGGTGGCCTGTGAAGGCCACACACCTAGAACAGCTCACTTGCAGATAAGCAAGACCCCACAAACATGGAACTCGTTCAAAATTAAACTGAGTCAAACAATCAGATAAGACTGTAGAGTGCCCACATAACAGTCAACCTTAACACAATCCGACAAGCAGTGTACTCAGTAAAAACATTTTTTACTCTTTAAGCAAGAGGAGTACAAATATACCCCATCACGCTCTGTAGGAGGCCCAAAACAGGGCCTACGACTTCCAGAAAGACACATAGCGTCAGCCCGTGGCAGTGTTCTAAGCTCCAGGAAGCCAAATATGATAACCAAACTCTCCGGTGAGGTTAACTAATTTAACTCGACATGAGCCACCATTCCACCAGGCAATGTACTCAGTAAAAACACCTTTTACTCTTAAAGCAAGAGGAGTACAAACCTACACCATCATGTTCTTGAAGGAGGCCCAAGTGGTGCCTGCGACTCAGAAAGACACGTGGCGTCAGCCAGTGGCGGAATCAAAAAACCCAACATATAATAATATAGGTTTTATAGACAATTGGACAATTGAAAAAGTTTTTGGGGCAGACCTGACCTGTTGAAAAGAGATGGTATTCATCCCTCTCGGGATGGTGCTGCTCTTCTCTCTAGTAATATGGCACATAGTCTTAGAGCTGAAACATGACAAACTGTGGCCCAGGTCAGGAAGCAGACAGACCGGCTAAACCGACCGTCTGCTAGCTGCCTCACGTTACAGAAGTCAGGTAATTCCTAACACATAGAAACTCGTACACCTAGATATTATCACATAGAGACTGTGTCTGTACCCCGAATTAGTAAAAACAAAAAACTTCCAAACACATTTAATGGTAAAAATTTAATTGATGTTCAACAAATAAAAAATAGAGATAGTAATGATAAACAAATGATAAAGCTTGGGTTGTTAAATATTAGATCCCTTTCATCAAAATCACTTATTATAAATGATATTATCACAGACAATAATCTAGATGTGCTGTGTTTGACAGAAACTTGGCTAAAACCGGACAATTACATTACTTTAAATGAGTCTAGCCCTCAAGGTTATGATTATCGACACAATCCTCGTCAGAAAGGCAAAGGGGGAGGTATTGCTGTAATTTATAGTAATATTTACAGTATTAGTCAAAAGTCTCTCAAATATAATTCCTTCGAAGTGATTGTACTTTACGTAACATTATGTAAGCTGACATTTGTGTTGGCTACTGTATACAGGCCACCAGGACACCATACAGACTTTATCAAAGAATTTGCTGATTTTCTATCGGAGTTAGTACTAGCAGCAGATAAAGTACTTGTTGTTGGTGACTTTAATATCCATGTAGATAATGAAAAAGACTCATTGGGATTGGCATTTGCAGATATTCTAAACTCTATTGGTGTTAGACAACACGTGTCAGGACCCACTCATTGTCGTAACCATACTTTAGATCTAATATTGTCATATGGAATTGATATTGATGCCATTGAAATTCTGCAGCAGAGTGACGACATCTCAGATCATTACCTAGTCTCGTGTATACTACATTTAGTCAAAACAGCTAAACTGCCTCCCTGCCATAAATTTGGTAGAACCATCACTTCTACCACTAAAGAACGCTTTATAGATAATCTTCCTGATCAGTTTCATCGCCTTAGCATACCAGACAGCTTAGAAGACCTCAATGTTGCAACAGAAACTATTGCCTCTGTCTTTTCAAGCACATTAGACTCAGTTGCTCCTTTGCGTTTAAAAAAGATTAAGGAAATTAATCCAACGCCGTGGTACAACGAGCACACTCAGGCCCTAAAGGTAGCAGCCAGAAAATTGGAACGCAGCTGGAAGAAAACAAAACTAGAAGTATTTCGCATTTCGTGGAGAGAGAGAATGGTTGAGTACAGAAAGGCCTTAAAATCTGCTAGATCTGCCTATTTTTCAAAACTTTTAGAAGAAAATAAACAAAACCCTAGGTATTTATTTGATACAGTGGCTAAATTAACAAGAAATAAAGCTTCAACTTCTGATGTTCCCAAAGAGCACAGCAGTAATGACTTTATGACCTTCTTTACTTGCAAGATTGATAATATTAGAAAAAAAATTATAACCACGCAACCGTCTACTACAGTATGACGGTGCATTGTAGTATCCCTGAGGAAAAATTCAATTAATTTACTCCTTTAAGAGAGGAAGAATTGTCTAAACTTGTTAAATCGTCAAAATCGACAACATGTATGTTAGACCCTATACCGACTAAGCTATTGAAAGAGATGCTTCCAGAGGTCATAGATTCTCTTCTTAATATCATAAATTCATCTTTATCACTAGGATACGTACCAAAAACTTTTAAGTTGGCTATTATTAAACCTCTTATTAAAAAACCACAACTTGATCCTAGAGAATTAGTCAATTACAGGCCAATCTCAAATCTCACTTTTCTGTCAAAAATACTTGAAAAGGCAGTATCATCACAACTATGTTCCTTTTTAGAAAGAAATAGTATCTATGAGGATTTCCAGTCAGGATTTAGACCGTACCATAGTACTGAAACTGCTCTCATTAGAGTTACTAATGATTTGCTCTTATCATCAGATCGTGGTTGTATTAGTGTTCTGGATCTTAGTGCTGCATTTGACACAATTGATCACAATATTCTTTTAAATAGACTCGAAAATTATGTTGGCATTAGTGGAATTGCATTGTCATGGTTCAAATCATACTTATCTGACCGTTATCAGTTTGTAGAAGTAAATGAAGAGAGGTCATATCGATCACAAGTTGAATATGGAGTACCACAAGGCTCGGTACTAGGACCATTGCTTTTCATTCTGTACATGCTACCCTTAGGAGATATCATCAGGAAGCATGGCGTTAGTTTTCACTGTTACGCTGATGATACTCAGCTCTATATTTCTTCGCGCCCTGATGAAACTTACCAATTCGCAAAATTAACGGAATGCATAGCTGATATAAAAAATTGGATGACCAGTAATTTCCTACTACTAAATTCAGAAAAAACAGATATTCTAATTTTTGGACCAAAAACTTCTTCACGTAATAACCTAGAATACTGTCTAACACTTGATGGCTGCTCTGTTAAGTCTTCGTCGTCAGTTAGGAACCTGGGTGTGCTCTTTGATACCAATCTTTCATTTGAAGACCATGTTTCTAGCATCTGTAAAACCGCATTCTTCCATCTTAAAAATATATCTAAATTACGACATATGCTCTCGATGACAAATGTGGAACAGTTAGTTCATGCGTTCATGACATCAAGGCTAGATTACTGTAACGCTCTACTAGGTGGTTGTTCTGCTCTCCTGATAAATAAACTACAGCTCGTACAAAATGCAGCAGCTAGAGTTCTTACTAGAACTAGGAAGTATGACCATATTAGCCCGGTTCTGTCAACACTGCATTGGCTTCCTGTTAAACATCGTATAGATTTTAAAATCTTGCTAATTACATACAAAGCACTAAATGGTTTATCTCCCCAGTACCTGAGCGAGCTCTTAATGCATTATAGTCCTTCGCGTCTATTACGATCTCAGAATTCAGGCCAGCTAATAATACCTAGAATATCAAAATCAACTGTAGGTGGTAGATCCTTCTCCTATTTGGCACCTTAACTCTGGAACAATCTTCCTAGCATTGTTCGGGAAGCAGACACACTCTGTCAGTTTAAATCTAAACTAAAAACACATCTCTTTAACCTGGCATACACATAACACATTATCAATTTATTTTTTCAAATCCGTTAAAGGATTATTAGGCTGCATAAATTAGGTCAGCCGGAACCGGGAACACTTCCAATAACACCAGATGTACTCGTTACATCAGAAGAAGAATGGCATCTACGCTAATATTAGTCTTTCTGTTTATCCCGAGGTTTACCGTAGTCAGCCGGATCCGGGCCGTATCCAGGTGAGATCGAGGACCTGCGCCTTGACACGACCACAACGCAGCCCTGAAGTATCAGCAGAGATTGAGTCAACTAGATCATCCACTATGAAGGCCTCATCAACATGACAACCAGTGGCGCATCTCCTCAACAACCGTCCATACCGGTGTGATGAATACGATCCTCAACTGGATGGAACTGAATTAAATACTTTGAATGTTGCGATCCTATCTGACTTATGATAGCAACCTGAGTCGTAACAAAGCACTTTTTGCCAGAGGAGAACTGGCCCCCCGACTAAGCCTGGTTTCTCCCAAGGTTTTTTCTCCATTTTAACACCTGTTTGCCACCTGATGTCACCTGTTGGAGTTTGGGTTCCTTGCCGCTGTCGCCTTTGGCTTGCTTAGTTGGGGACACTTGACAATTGATATTTGATATTCCACAGTGCTTTGATCTACCTGCATTGACACTATTCCTTAAGAGCTGCTGTGCAGCCAAAATAATGTACCAGTTATCACTGTAAAGCTGCTTTGACACAATCTACATTGTAAAAAGCGCTATATAAATAAAGGTGACTTGACTGACTTGACCACCCTGTAATGTACTCAGTAAAAGAACTTTTACTTTTTAAGCAAGAGGAGTACAAACCTACACCATCATGTTCTTGAAGGAGGCCCAAACGGGGCCTGCGACTCTAATGGCAGTCTCCAAGCTCTAAGGGAGCCATAATTAGAACCAAACTCTCCAGTGAGGTTAACTATTTAGCTCAACCTGAGCTTGATTCTATTCAACACATTCCAACAGGCAATGTACTCAGTAAAACACAAAGGAGCAGTACAAACTATGCCAGCATGCTCCAAAAGAGGCCCAAACAGGGCATACTACACCAGAAAGTCACGGGCGTCAGCCAGTGGCAGTGTCAAAATAAACCAAACATACCACCATATACTCAGTAAAATAACTTTTACTCTTTAAGCAAGAGGAGTACAAACCTATGCCATCATGCTCTTGAAGGAGGCCCAAACGGGGCCTGTGACTCAAAAAGAGTCAGTGCTAGTTCTAAGTGAGTGCTAGTTCTAAGTGAGCAAAACTCTGACTAAACATCTACCAACAAACTTGTGATACACCAAGCTATTGTGCTCTGAAGGAGGTGCAAACAAAGCCTTCTACTCCAAACAACACAATCAACATCTTGTGACAGTGTTCAAACTCTAAAGGGAGTTACATAAGAACCAAACTGAATAGTGAGGTTCACAAACAAACTCAACCTGAGCTATGCATTCCAACAGGCCATATAAAAAAAAAAACACACGTAAAAAACACTTTTTACCCTTAATAGCAAGGGGAGTACAACCTAGTCACCATGCTCTGAAGGAGGCCAGCACAAAGCCTACTACTACAGAAAGCAGGTGCTAACCTTTGACAGCAATAGAGTTAAAGGGCTCACATTGTGTAGGGCAAAATAGAACTAGAGCATTAACAACTCTGAGAAACAGGGGAATGCTTCACTTTTCATTCATACTACCCTGAAATTGTGAATTTCAAGGGTGGGCGCTTTTCACCAAAGACAGAGACATCTGTACTGAACCCTAGGGAACAGGAGCTAAAAGAAAGCTAACACTGTTTCTTAATTCAAGGGGTTCAGGGGAAAAGACTAAACAAAGTATAGAATGAAAAGCTCTAGAAAAGTGGGGCCACAGCAACACTAGCATTTTTTATTCACATAGTGATAAGGGGCCTAACACCTGAGACAACAGCACCAGGGAGACTTAGCAGTAGTCTGCTATCCTAGCTGCTATCTATCCTGCACCTACACCAAAGGGGTAATGGGCCTTGGCCTGACAACTCAGATAAGAGGAGGCCAGAACTAGGAAACTACACTCTCCTGACAGGGGCAGTAATAAAAGGGGTGAAATGCTTCAGATATCATCTAAACCCTAGTTCTAGCCTAGGCCAGCTTTAGCTGTGGGCCTATAAGGCCACACATAAGCATAGATCTGCCTGGGGCTTAAACTCAACCTCTAAAACTCTCCATAGAGAGGAGGAAACTCTGAAATAAACTCTAAAAACAAGAGCTCAGAGGAGCGAAACTCCACCCAAGTCAAACAATGTCAGGCGGCCCCAAGGCCTGAAGTGAAAGATTGCAAATCTCTCATACAAACTCTAGCTATGACCAGAGGAGAAAGCTACTCTACCATATGGTGGCTGAAAAAAAATGGCCAAAAAGCCAACACAAAGATAACCAACCTAATGGGAACTTCAAGGCCCTAAATTCCCTTTCTATTTCTTTTACACACCCAGGAAAAGCTATACAGGAAAACTATGGTCAATATATTAAAATATATAAATATAAACCATGCTGCTGCCGTCCGTAATTGATTACCTCCCTCAATTCTTTCTTCTTCCCAGAGTCCCACCTTCTCTGGGACCTACCCCGAGGAGGAGGAGGTGCCCGAGAGGCGATACTGGACTTCGGGCCAGGGCCAGGACCTCCTGTCTGTCTGGGCCCCGAATCGGATCCGAGCGGTAAGCAGGTTTAAAAACACTGCCGCTGATCCAGATCCTTCAGCAGATCAGATTGGTAATACCTGTAACACTGCCATTGTGTGTGAAGCAGCACCAGTCTGACCCGCTGCTGCGTATGCCCTGCCATTCAAGCGAGATGTCACCTAAATAAGCTTCAAAGGCAGGACCAGAGCTTTAATGTCTGTGCTTGCCCCATGACGAGATAGTTAACAAACAACTTGTAAGGGTGGACTTCCTACAGGGGTTCAGGCTGTAGGGTTGCCGAGCGACTAAAGAAACGTTATCAGTGAGATGGCATAAAACTGTACATTTCTTGTCCATTCACACCCACTGCAGCTTATACCAACGGCGGAAATAAGCGCAGTTACAATAGCAAAATATGTGGGAGAGCGTTGCTATAGTGTGACAATATTGTATTGCAATAGGGAGCACATTAATGTTACTAAAAATCAAAACTAGTTAGCACACAACAGTCCCTGAAGATGATAAGATACTGACTGCTTCTCTAGGCGCTCCTTTTATACTTCCGGGTCGCGTCTATAATGACGTCGTAGGCTGTTGCCGGCCAATAGGATTGGTGAGATTTGATAATTGCTTTCAGACACCGGTTCACGTGATGACGTTCCCCACATGCGTTCAAATGAACGCATTTAGATGTAGATGTAGATTTATTCCTTTATTTATATAGCGCTTTTTACAATGTAGATTGTGTCAAAGCAGCTTTACAGTGATAACTGGTACATTATTTTGGCTGCACAGCAGCTCTTAAGAAATAGTGTCAATGCAGGTAGATCAAAACACTGTGGAATATCAAATATCAATTGTCAAGTGTCCCCATTTATTGTCTTAGATGTGAACCTTGACTAACTGGGGCCCAGGTCAGGAAGCAGACAGACTGGCTAAACCAACCATCTGCTAGCTGTCTCATGTCACAGAAGTCAGATAAATAAAACACATAGAGACTCATTCACTTAGATATTATCACATAGAGTCTGTGTCTGCCCCCCGAATTAGTATATGCAAAAACTCCCAAACCCATTTAGGGGTAAAAATTTAATTTAATTAATGTTCAACAAATAAAAAACATATAACAGATGAACAAAAAGCTTGGTTTGCTGAATATTAGATCCCTTTCTACAAAAGTACTTACTGTAAATGATATGTTCACAGATTATAACCTAGATGTGCTGTATTTGACAGAAACCTGGTTAAAACCAGATTATATTACTTTAAATGAGTGTACCCCCCAAGATTCTGTTATAAACACGAGTAATATAGTAATATTTTCGGTATTACTCAAAGGTCTAGTTTCAAGTATTATTCTTTTGAATAATGGTGCTTTATGTAACACTATCTAGTGTAAGTGATAAATCCTGTTTGACATTTTTACTGGCTACTTTAGGAAGGCCAGAGCACCATACACACTTTATCAGGATTTTCTTGTCATTTTATTTTGTTGGATGTCGAATATATCCATGGTCAAATGGCACCCGTTTTTGCACCCTTGAAGGGCACTTCGGGAAGGCGTTCCACACCTTCCACAAGTTCGTTAGCGAAGGAAACATGCGATGGTCACTTCTAGGAAGTAGTTTAATCATTTATTGTCATGTGACCCAGGGTGACAAGTCCTCGCAATTCATTTTAAATCTAAAAATCTGATTCCAAAAAAGTTGGGACACTGCACAAATTGTGAATAAAAAAGGAATGCAATGATGTGGAAGTTTCAAATTTCAATATTTTATTCAGAATACAACATAGATGACATATCAAATGTTTAAACTGAGAAAATGTATCATTTTAAGGGAAAAATAAGTTGATTTTAAATTTCATGGCATCAGCACATCTCAAAAAAGTTGGGACAAGGCCACTGTGTGGCATCCCCTCTTCTTTTTATAACAGTCTGCAAATGTCTGGGGACCGAGGAGACAAGTTGCTCAAGTTTCGGAATAGGAATGTTGTCCCATTCTTGTCTAATACAGGCTTCTAGTTGCTCAACTGTCTTAGGTCTTCTTTGTCGCATCTTCCTCTTTATGATGCACCAAATGTTTTCTATGGGTGAAAAATCTGGACTGCAGGCTGGCCATTTCAGTACCCGGATCCTTCTTCTACACAGCCATGATGTTGTAATTTATGCAGTATGTGGTCTGGCATTGTCATGTTGGAAAATGCAAGGTCTTTCATGAAAGAGACGACGTCTAGATGGGAGCATATGTTGTTCTAGAACTTGGATATACCTTTCAGCATTGATGGTGCCTTTCCAGATGTGTAAGCTGCCCATGCCACACGCACTCATGCAACCCCATACCATCAGAGATGCAGGCTTCTGAACTGAGCGCTGATAAGAACTTGGGTTGTCCTTGTCCTCTTTAGTCCGGATGACATGGCGTCCCAGTTTTCCAAAAAGAACTTCAAATTTTGATTCGTCTGACCACAGAACAGTTTTCCACTTTGCCACAGTCCATTTTTAAATTAGCCTTGGCCCAGAGAAAACGCCTTGCGCTTCTGGATCATGTTTAGATATGGCTTCTTTTTTGACCTATAGAGTTTTAGCCGGCAACAGCGAATGGCATGGTGGACTGTGTTCACCGACAATGTTTTCTGAAAGTATTCCTGAGCCCATGTTGTGATTTCCATTACAGTAGCATTCCTGTATGTGATGCAGTGCCGTCTAAGGGCCCAAAGATCACGGGCATCCAGTATGGTTTTCTGGCCTTGACCCTTATGCACAGAGATTGTTCCAGATTCTTTGAATCTTTGGATGATATTATGCACTGTAGATGATGATAACTTCAAACTCTTTGCAATTTTTCTCTAAGAAACTCCTTTCTGATATTGCTCCACTATTTTTCGCCGCAGCATTGGGGGAATTGACGATCCTCTGCCCATCTTGACTTTTAAGAGACACTGCCACTCTGAGAGGCTCTTTTTATACCCAATCATGTTGCCAATTGACCTAATAAGTTGCAAATTGGTCCTCCAGCTGTTCCTTATATGTGCATTTAACTTTTCCGGCCTCTTATTGCTACTTGTCCAAACTTTTTTGGAATGTGTAGCTCTCATGAAATCCAAAATGAGCCAATATTTGGCATGACATTTCAAAATGTCTCACTTTCAACATTTGATCGATCTATTGTGAATAAAATATAGGTTTATGAGATTTGTAAATTATTGCATTCCTTTTTTATTCACAATTTGTACAGTGTCCCAACTTTTTTGGAATCGGGTTTGTAGATATGGCGGGAGAGTTGGAGTTAACATATAGCCGAGAGCCCAAGACATTTTACGTTGCTGTTTTTATTATGCTTATATGCCGCAGTCGGCCGCTGCGCTCCTTTCGCTTTGTTGTTTATGCAAATTTTATGATTAGCAGATTTAACATTACTCATACAGGTCACTTTATCTAACCATACTAAAACACATTTGAGTGTGTTGAAAGTTAGATTGCAGTGCAGTAAGCTAGATCAATATTAGAATATTATATTAAGAAAGCTGAATGACTTGTGTTGCTAAATGGAATACAATTAATTTTAAAATATATTGTATGGTGGAAAAAATGCTGTATTACTGTTACTACAAATAAAGCTCTTTCTGATTATGCTATGTTAGCCACTTGAAAAAATAGTTTGTACATATGGTACAAACATGTTACCTGGGTTAAATCAAGAAAACAAGAGATTCAAACAATAAGACTAACTGTGTTGAACTATACAACAATTAGTTTTCTGTCGATAAAAGTATTGCTCACCTGTCTAATAAAACGCATAACATATTAAAGTGTTTTTTGGCATTTCCATGGTTTCTATGGAAATCAAGGGTGCAAATATGACATAATTGACAGGCGACGCAATGACACAAATCATTACACTGGTTAAAATAGCTGATTTCTCTGGATTTAAACATTGTTGGAAACATTTGGGATAATGTAAGTATACCAGTCAACAAAATATATAGCCCAATGTTTTTTTTAAATATATATATATATATATATATATATATATATATATATATTGATAACATTTAAATTTTATACTGGGATAAGTCTGGGGTGGGAACCGTATTTAGCATTCTAAAATAGCACCGACAGACGTGTTGCTGCGTTAACGTAGGTTCTGTCAATGTAGGCTACACTGCATTTTCACACAGAGAAAACGGTGTGCACCTGCCTACAGCTCTGTGCTGGGCACTTCCCAAATCCCGCTTCCCCCTCCTTCTCGCACCGGGTCACTCTCATTAGCCGTGGATCAATGAGCAGTTTTGTCCGGTGGAGTTTCCCACGTATGTGTGTTCTGCTGGCAGTCGCGTGGCTCTAGTCAAACAGATCAGAGACTAATTCACAAACATCTGCCTGTGGTCAAAGCCCTCTGACATCTGCTCACATTCTCTGCTGGAGGATAGCGATACAACTTATGGCTATAGTCTACCTACTTAGACCTCTTTTCTAAGACTTCTCTTAGACTGCTATAGTAGTGCATGTATTAAGGTTGTCTCATGTTTTATATTTTGTAATTTTATACAGTTCATTAATTTGACTATTTCTTTGCCAAAACAATGTCTATTTATCTATTATTTGTTTTAGCCATATGGTTCTGAACCACAATGGTTCAGAGTGCTGGCTCTGTATACCTCTGGGATTGGTTTGGTTTCGTTTAGGTCTATTAAGGACAGGACATGAATACACTTCAGGTCTCAGGTGGTTGACTGTAACAGAACACAAATCCTGGGAATGCCGAGCCACCTTGGAAAACCATCTTGGGTTTTCATGTGACACACAAAGCGTGTAGTTTCTGTGTGCGGAACGCCTCTAGGCTGGACATCTGTTGTTTGCTTTGAGTAGGCCTATGTGTGTGTGTGTTTGGGGGCTCATGCATTGAATAGAGGCGGTGACCTGTCATTTGTGAGTGATGGGAGCGAGCGTGTGGGAAAATATCTCAGGCAAAGAGCTTGTGCATTGAGATGCTAATGTCCCTCCTATAAATAAAGGGCATGCGCAGCGCGGAGGGCCTTAGAAACACCCAACACTGAGACAGGAGTGAAACTCAGTCTATACTGCACAGAAGCCACTGGAGATGACTGCTGCTAACCTCCAACAGAATGCAGGCCAAAGGCACATCAGCGCCAAAGAGGAGAGAAAGGTATTATACGAAATCACTACGAAATGTTCTTGAGCATATAAAATGCATAGACTTAACCTACTTTCCTTTTGTCCTCTGACTTTTGTTCAGCTACGGAAACCCCTCATTGAGAGAAAGAGAAGGGAAAGAATAAATCACTGTCTAGATCAGCTGAGAGAGACGGTAGTTGGTGCTTTTAGGCTTGATGTAAGTGTTTTAAAGTTCATTACATTTTTGCATGTTACAGATTTACAGTATTGAAAAATCTAAAGATGTTTGTCACACAGTATTTAAACCAGGCAATTTTACGTCAGTACCACTAGACTCATCATAATCTTATTTTGTTTTTAAACAAACAGCAGTCTAAGTTAGAGAAGGCAGATATTCTTGAGATGACGGTGAAACATTTGCAGAACATCCAGAGCAATAGAGATTCTGGTAAGTAAATGTCATTTAGCAAAGTGGGTTTTGTACAAAATTTGCAATAGCCATAGTTATTCAGCAGTGTTTTAGTTTGCACTATATGTTTAGTTTTATTGCATTGAAATTGAAAAGTGAAGTTTTCTAATTCCAGTTGAAACTTTGGCCTTTTCTGGATTACTGTTAAGGAAAAAGTCTTAGTATAGAACTCCAAAACCGCAAACAAACAATTTCACTGATACATTAATTTCATTGGTGATGTCCAGATTAACAATTAAAAATATTTTCCCATACATTCAGACACTGTCTTTGATGCAGAGGCCCAACAGAGATACAGTACTGGGTATATCCAGTGCATGCAGGAAGTTCACAACCTGCTACTTTCCTGCGACTGGATGGATAAAACCCTGGGGTCCCGCCTGCTCAACCACTTGCTCAAATCTCTACCTCGATCAACTAAGGACCGCCCTCATCTCCCCAAGAACTCCCTGACAAGTGTTTCTTCCAAGCATAGTGATGAGTTGGAGAGTCCAAAAACCTGCCCTCCTTCTCCTGTTTTGTACGAGAGAGCCGCCCAGTCTCAGAATCAGTGTTCTACTCCTGTGAGAATGCCACATGATCTCTCAGTTCTAGAGATGTGGAGGCCCTGGTGAAATATCTGTCATTTTAACAGTGGTGTTTGCATATATATGTTTATGTAGTGCATATGACTTACTTGGACAATTGTATGTACCGCTTTGTACATATGTCGACCAAGAATGTATATGTGTGATGTATGCTGCCAGTCTATGTGTTCACTCACAGTGCAGTGCTGTATACAGACAGTATTTGCTGACTGTGGTAGACCCTCCTCTAATATGTATCTTATAGATATGTTTCACTGCACGCATGTGTGTGAGGTGGATCTAGTCCAGAATAGCTCCCATTTCAGACCCTCTCTACTTCCTTTCTGAAGTAAAGCTACTGTAGCCTGCATTGTAGAAGGCCCCTATTAATAATTGTATTTATTTAATTAACACTATATATTTAATGAAAGAATTTTCAGTGTTAGAATCCTTTTAAAAATAAATACATTCTTTATCTACTAATACTGGGTATTATTTGATTCCCTATCATTTCTATGTACAGTTTTTAACAATTATTAATAAAGGAGTGGTTTGCAACATATACATAGTAATTTCTTTTTTTATATTTACCTATTCACATACAATTATGTAAATATTTGTAAAAAGACAGTCTTCATTGGCTTGTCATTTACATGTTTTGGGGAGACTGATAAGTATGTAAATCAATATCAAACCAATAAAATATTGCTGTGGGTTTGATTTTTGTATATTGAGATGTTGGAACTGGAGAGTCCTCTTCTTCTTCTGCTGTGTATGAGAAGGCCGCCCAGCCTCAAAATCACTGATCTACTCATTCCCCCTGATATATGAAAATAGTTTGATTATTAATGACTCCAATCACCAACAAGGCCAGGCCCGGATCTTGGCAGCTATAGAAGGGTGGGGATACTAGATAGTAAGATAGATAGATGCCTATTCTTAATTATTTAAACTGAACACTTTTATAACATGCCTCTCCATGATATGGGAGTTTTTATCTTATTTTCACTTTCAATAAAATGCTACCATTTTCACTTTTCTACTGTCCAGTGACTACTTAGAAAGTAAATGCGATGGAGGCCTACTGTTTTATAATGAACACAAGTTTAATTACGCAGAATGGGGCCGTTCACAGAACACGTTTATCAATTCCATTGCGCTACTTTTCCATTGCTTTTCATTGTTTAAACACGCTCTAGACGGACTTTGACCTTTGCGCTTGCGTCTCACATCTTTGCATCGTCTTGTGCATGACGCGGTGTTCTAAAAATGCGGCGCTCAAGTTAAAATAAGTTCAACATTTAAAAAAGCGTCTTTTCCTGCACTGATCTGCGTCTTGCGATTTTAACCACAAAAACGCGTTGTGTATGACTAGTCGAAAGATAAACAATTAATCCTTACTTCAGTGTGTTATTTAAGCAGACAGTTTGCCTCTTATATTCAGTTTAACAGCATTAACAGCAAGCAAAAGAAGGCAAGGTTTCAAATGAACAATGCATTTTAAACACCTACATTATGTTCTTGCTTCGTCCATGCAATAAATGCACGTTCTTGAATTAATTTTAACTGCTCATATAATCCATTTTAGTATGCGCCGGCGGCTAAATGACACTTTAAAATCAATCAGAGCTATAAATGTATATATTAATATTTACAATTTAGGAAACAACACCCTGTAATTCGCACCTTAGCACGCAATTTTTTTCTGCCTGTTTTGGCTTGTGTGATTGTCAGCCTCTACTTTTCCGCTACACACTGAGGCGCGTGAGTGTATAACGCGCCTCGGCGTATACTGTACGCTACGAAAAGAAAAATAGCCTCCTGCAATTTTCTTGTTTTCTTATTATTGGTTGGGTATTCTACAGCCCTTTGTCAAACAGACCGCCCACTTCAGTGTTTTTAATAAATGCACAAATCATAAAAAAACTAGGCTATCTGTACCTAACTTCTGATTGGGTTGGCAAGACAGACGTTTGGGTGCTCAGCCCACCCCTGCCCATGCCTAGAGCCGGCCCTGAACATGGCACTTGTCACATCAACTAAACAACAGCATCATAAACAGACTGATTATATATATTTTATATAGACCATCATTAACATATAGGAGCCCCATTCCATAACATCTACTTACCAATGTGTAGAGCAATGTCATCCTCCTCTCCATATTGTCCTGTATGCATAATTTGGATTTATTTAATACTGTCAAAAGATGAAAGTTTCTTTTCACTTGTTTGGATTGATTGGTTACCTATGATGTATTTCACAGAAGACAAACCAATAACAAGTAGTAATATATTTTCATATATTTAATATTATCTCCTAATCCTACACATAACCCTAACCATCACACAAACCTGTGCACATCACTAGATTTAAAGAGAAATATCATTATGGGCCATTTATGACACTCTTGTAGCCTATTAGTTAGGCCCGGTGACAAGTCAGTGTTTGACATTCATTTCTGAGTATAGCCAAACCTGTACACACACCTTCCTTCCTTGGATGTTCTCAATTTGCCCCAAATAGATATCTGCCGAGTTACTAATACACACAACACAGAAAATGCAAATTTCCTAATTGTTTACACAGCTATCTTAATTACAAAAGCTATAAAAAGGGAAAAGAAAAACAACAACAACAACAAAAGAGTAAGAGGATAGAGGAAGGGTAATATTGAGAGGGAGATGAACAGTGGAAGAGGTAGAAAGAGATGAGGGGAAAGGAATAGATTGTACAGGAAGAGGAGATGGACCAAGAAGAGCTGAGGATGTTGGAAGAGGAGAAAGAGGGAGGAGTAGAAGGCGAACAGATAGCAGAGTGGAGAGCTATGTGGAAAGAACAAGAGAAGAAAATATAAGACATGGACAAAGGGAAAGAAAGGTGTAAGAAGAGGGATGAGAGGTAGAAGGATAGGGTACAGACAGGTTTCAAATTAAATCAGAGCCACCCTAATTGACCATGTCATAAATTATGGTCTTTGACTGTGGTACAATGTTTATATTGGGCTAAACTCTCTCTCCAGCTTCTCTCAATGTCCCTGGACGAGTGCTGCAATCCACTGGTGTCCACTGGGCCGAAAGCACAAGAAAGGTTTCTAAATCTTTTAACTCACTCAATGAAATCCACTTTTCAGCTGAAAGCCGACCCAGGTGTCCACTTTTCAGCTGAAAGCCGACCCAGGTGTCCTATTTCTAGTCTCTATTACAGTAGTACATTTTTTCAGGCATCTTTTAGTAAATCTTCAGAAGGACTTTGTTTGAAAACATGGATCAAGGAAGCCACATTGGTGGGGAAAGAAGACTGTCAGAGAGAGGGAGGACTAGAACCCTCACAGTACTGTACATCCATCCATCCATCCATTTTCCAAACCACTTGTCCTATAGGGTCGTGGGGAGGCCGAAGTCTTTCCCAGCGTCTCGGGTCGTCGGCAGGAAAACGCCCTGGGCAGATGGCTGGTCCATTACAGGGATGACACACTCGCACACATTCATATTCACACTCACACCTACAGGCAAACTTACATTCTTCAATTCACCTGTCCTGTATGTGTTTGGATTGTGGGGGAGACCCAGAGGAAATCAACACGGAGAAAACATACAAACTCCACACAGAAAGGCCTTCTGGCACATACGTCATTACTATACATGTTGTTGATGTTTTTTTTTGTTGTTGTTGTTGTTTGTTTGTTTGTTTTTGTTTTGTTTTTTTATTTCAACTTTTTATTTTTTGCAAGTAAATTACTATATTTAAAGATATAGAAAAAAAAGGACTTTGTTTGGAAACATGGATCAAGGAAGCCACATTGGTGGGGAAAGAACAGTGGCAGAAAGATTGAGGACTAGAACCCTATCCAGTACTATCCATCCATCCATTCCATACATTTTCCAAAGAGCTTGTTCTATGTAGGGTCGTGGGGAGGCTGGAGTCTTTCCCAGCGTCTCGGGTCGTAGGCAGGAAAACATCCTTGACAGATGGCCAGTCCACCACAGACAAACACCTATGGGCAAACTTACAGTCTCCAATTCACCTGTCCTGTATGTGTTTGGATTGTGGGCCAAACCCATGGGTAAACCCTCTGGAGAGGAAACTAACGTCAAGACGGAGAAAACATATACAAACTCCACACAGAAAGGCCTCCTGGCACAGCTGGGACTCCAATATTGCACATACGTCATTATACTATACTTGTTTTTATAGTTCTTTGTTAGTTAGTTTTTTTTTGTTTTTTTTTGCTTTGAACTTTTTATTTCGTCAGGGTGAGTTTTGGAGGTGAGATTACCTGTTTGGCCAAGATTCATCTTGGGACTGTATGAAGAGTTTTGAAAATGTGGCTTCAGTATTGAACAATGCTTGTTAGAACAAAAACTGAAAAAAAAAAAAAAAAAAAAAAAAAACAACCCAAAAACAAACAAAAAAACAAAAACAAAAAACAAAACACGAAAAAAAACCCCACGAAAAACATGTAATTTCATTTGTGTATTTGTGTATCTACAGCTGAATTTGTTATCAAATCAACAGAGAACACTTGCAGTTTTGATGTTAGTATTTATTTTTGATTTGCATTATTACATTTGCATTACTAGAATAAAAGGCAGTGCTCCATTATGCAGTGAATACTAAACTGTTTTGCCAACATAAGAGTGTGTTTAATTTGCTGTGTTAATTGTTTTGAGAGCAACTATATTCATTTGGAGAAATGTGTCAAATCGATTGAGAAAAACTGTAAATTGAATGTTCAAAACAGGATAAATGCATTGCAGCATTGCTAGGCTACATACGCATTCATGAGAATTTGGCGGGACAATTGTGCTTAATTGTCAGAAGAATAATGTAACAACATTATAAAGAAAACTATAAGCCTGTATAGGACCATAAAGATTTTTATTTTTATTTGGATTTTGGAATTAAATGTTACCTGGACATGTTTTTGTTATAGTCATTAATGTTGAATGTTGTCTGTTCTGTAGTCAGTCGAGAGCACCATCGGGCGCCAGAGGAACAGTTGGACACCTGTCGCTCACCCACCCCTCCCTCTCCCTCCCCTCTCCATGCTCCATTCTATTCAGCCCTGACTGCCGCGTGCAGCTGCCAACTGACGGCATTACGTTACACCCGCACGACCCCTCGACCTGAGCACAACTCAATTTTGAACAGATTTCTCATGATCTTAAAAACCTTTTTATCTGAAGTTTTGTGCATAAAATATGAATTGTGCTTCCTTTAATATGAACTTTGGTTTCATTTTCTAAACTAAAACAATTCAATTATTAGCCTATTATTTAAACGGATGAGTGGAACTATATTTGAAGGAAACTCAGCCAACAAATGCCCAGCATACTGAGAACTTTTACAAAAAGGATTTTAGGAAAATAAAGGATGAGTAGGCTGTGCGTGTATAAAATGTGTATACATATAAGCTATATAATGGATTAATTGTATCCTACAGTCATGTTAACAACACTCATATAGGCGTTTGCTGAAGAGAAAAATATAGCCTACCTATAGATATAAACAAAAAGAATTCAATTCGGTAGCTTCGCTTATGTGTGTTCTCGGAGACAGAGACAAAAGCGCGCGCGCCGATTGGCTGGTGCTAGCACGCGAATGTTTCATTCATATGCAAATGAGCTACTATAAGACCCTTAGTCTAGCCTCACATCGATAAACTACCAGTCTCGTTTGATTTGTACACAAAACACAATAAAGGAGATCAAATATTGTATCTTTAGGCTACTCTGCTTTATTTTACGGACCGAGCGGTTCCGGACGGCGGAGAACTGACCAAGCACCTGGTTGGAATGGCCCCCGCGGCTAGACTCAGAAACGATTTCGGGGTGGAGGAGGACGAATTTTATGCCACAAAAGGTGACAGAAAGGTAAGACCATTTTGCGTTGTCATTTAATGCCAAAAAGGATATGGAAGTCTGTGGTATGCTTAAACACACCGCATGTATTGCATGTTTTTCTCTTTAGACTCGAAAACCTATAGTGGAGAAAAAGAGGCGAGCGCGCATTAATGAAAGCCTGCAGGACCTCAGGGCACTGCTCACAGATAACGATGTAAGTTGATCTCCTCTTTACGATCTCTATCACTGACAGTCAGTAGATAGATAGATAGATAGATAGATAGATAGATAGATAGATAGATAGATAGATAGATAGATAGATAGATAGATATTTACCTCACTTTATAAACAATATTATAGATGTTTATACATATACATAATCTCACTTTTCCTTCAGTTACACACAAAGATGGAGAACGCAGAGGTGCTTGAACTAACAGTGAAACGAGTCGAGAACATCCTACAGAACCGTTCTCAGGGTAAGATGACCCAACCTCAGTTGCAGTATACATAGAGGAATTGGTTGCAGTGAAAATTATTTAAAGCTTGTGTGTCTGGACTTCCAGAGGCTGAAGCTGTGAGTCAAGAGGCCAGTGAAAGATTCGCAGCAGGTTACATCCAATGCATGCATGAGGTGCACACCTTTGTGTCCACATGTCCGGGGATCGATGCCATGGTGGCTGCAGAGCTGCTCAACCACCTGCTGGAGTGCATGCCATTAAATGAGGATCACCTTCAGGAGATGATCATGGATCTCATATCAGAGCCTTCCTCCTCCAGTGGATCATGGCCAGCAGGAGAGGCGCTGAGTCCAGGAGGCCACAGTGTGTCCGACCTGTCCTCAGCATTGTCCCCATCCCCGTCCAACCCTTCCAGTGAGGATATGTGCTCCGACCTGGAGGAGACAGAGACCGAAGCAAGCTCATCATCAGCTGAGGACAGCCTGAACTCCTCCATCATCACACACTCTAAGTTTATGTGGAGGCCATGGTAGAAACACTTCTTGACAGACCATAAATCTAAATTCATAATCCACCTAATCCTGTATTGGAGCATGCTGGAATTCTTTTGTCATGATGCAGATTCTCATGAGGAAATGGCTAGAGATTTTTATAGAGGATTTATATACACACATGGAGGTTGATATGGCGGGATATGGAATCATACGGAACAGTTTGGAATACAGGGCAGTATTTTCGGATTTTTTTCAAACATGAGTTTTTCTTTAGAAACAAGATGACTATAAAAGCCTTTTTAGAACTGAATTTTTAGACTGAATTGCCTTAAGAACCGTAATGACTTACATAGAGACAAAATGAGAAAATGCTTTGTTTTAGTAGGGAGAAAGATTTGTTTTGTCTTTGTAGACCTAGTTAAAAACACTAAAAGTCACATTGAGAGACTGTTGAGTAGATTAAGTCTATGGCCCTGTGTAGTAGTCATACAGTATGTTTTTAATATTGATTATGTACTTTAGGGATTATAAATATTAATTTAATTGTACTATAATTGTGAGTTCATGGTTTTTAGATCATAGTATTGCAGAACTGTGGCGTCTGGGTTAACCTGTATAACATTGTTGTTGCTGTTCAGATGTCTGTTCAAGTACAGGCTAAAGATGAGGGTGTGCCCCCCCCTAAATTTTTCTCGTGACCCTAAACATCAGTACATTTCATCTGCTTATGCTATTATGAAAATATCTATTTTTTGTTAATGGCTTATAGTGGTCTGTGAATTTATTTGATTTGTATATTAAACATTTTCATGTTAATTTGTCAAGGTGTGGAAACCTGTTAATATAGATTTGTATTGAAAAGTTTGGGTTAAAATGACACCGAATTGGGTCAGAAGGTACCCAGGGAACATGCGTCTGAAGAGATCTTGTGTTGTCAAGATTAGGGACTGTCTGAAGGAACAGGATGATTGATGTAACTATTCTCACCCCTCCTAACATTTGTTAGCAACAAAGCTGAGGATGCTGAAAGGCATATATGGATATAAGATATGTAGCTTAAGCAAACAGATGTTGGTTAGTTTTAGGTTTTTATTTATTTGGTAATATTTATTCTGTATTGCAGGAGAATAGGACACATACTAGTTGTTCAACACTTCAGCAATAACAACAAAATTTAAACACAAATGTGATGTTTATCTAAAGTCATTTTTGCTTATTATTATGGTTGAATTGGATCATCGAAGGTCAGCAGCAAAGACATTGGTTAATAAAGTGAGATTAAATACATAAAATTATCAAGTATTACTTAACATTTATATATTGCAGGTTTGCGTAATATTCTGAGTTTGCATTTCACTGTTTTCATTTATTTCAAGGAATACTGAATCTGTTTTTGTGCAAGTGAGATGAGTAAATGCTCATTTAGTATAGAACTAAATTAAATCACACTACGCCTCTGCACTTACGTGAGGACAGGACAGAAGACAAAAACAAAAACAAATTAACTTGTATTACTTATTTAAAAAAGTAACTCAGATATTTTGTTGTAAATGTGATACTTTACCAGCTACTTGAAAAAAGTAATCTGATTATGTAACTTGCATTACTTGTAATCCACAACACTGTTCATAAATGACATTGGGTCATAGAGGGTCAATAAAATGCTTCAAATATTTATGTATACCAGTGACTTACAGTGAGATGTGATCAGTAAGATTGCAGATAAAGTGCTTCCAGAGATTTGAAGAAACTAGAGGAAGTCCAGAACATTTTAATAATCCTTAGAGTTCAGAGAATGAATAACACTGAAAAGAGATTTTTAATTTTTACAGAATTAATTTAAATTTAATCAATTTAAAACAAAAATAAAGCTCATTCACCATTTGAAGAAGCAATCGGATGCATTAACAGATGTTTAAGAATAAATTGAGTCGGGTGAGGGGTCAGTTAACTGTGTGTCTGTTGAGAGAACAGATGGTGATGAAAACAGATCCCTTGAGACCAAGCAGTTTTATGTGGGATGCATATACTTAACTTCTAAACTATTTATTTGTTATTTTTATGACAATTATAAAGTGGTGTTGCTTCATGCATTAACAATCCGTCAAATGGTAAACAGAATGGAACCATGGATGCCAACATTTCCCCTTAAAACATATTACTAATTTTTATTTTAGATCAATAGATTATTTGGTTGTCACAGGCTTTTATGTGGTTATCCTTAATCAGACAATTAAAACTGCTGACAGAGAACTAGAAGTATCTTTTTATTACAAAGTAGGAATAATGAGACATGTTTGTTTAACTACATTCATGAAAAATAAAGGATGAAAAAACAGCCACAAACCTAATGACATGCTCATAAAAACTATCAAACAAATATGAATAAACTAATGTTCATTGACTGTTTAAGCAGTCGCCACATCCCTATGGCTCTTTTTCAGCTTGTCGCACAGTCATTTGTTTCAGTACTTCACAAATCAGAAACTGAGATGTAGAGAGCCAGTTCCAGTATTCAAACAGTTTTTCAGGTGCAGGTGCTCAGACAGTTTACAGGATTTTTGTCACTGGTTCACTGTTGGACAACTGCAGTGTGAAGAGAACATTTGTATAGTCAAACGACAAAAGAAGAGATGAAAGGTAGAAATTTCAATTTCTTGGACAATTTCTTTATGACCTACAAAACATGTCTACAAAAATATTAGTTCCCATAATTGCACGTCCCTGAACACAACAAAGACTTTCTGTGCATGTTCACAAAAACACACTGGGTTAACATTATTCCTGTAAGTGGAATAGACTGGTCATGTATATTGTTGGCAGCAGCTTATTTGGCTGGAATGGTCCCCAAACTCACAGTATGGTGGTGTTTCATTTCCTGGTTTTGATTATTGGTTTGATGTATTAGTATTGGCCCATATACTGTTGTGTTCATAACAGGTTTGTTACTCTTTTTCATTTATAAACACTATGGAATAAATGCTCTACACCTCATTCCAATGTCAGCTGGTACAAACGTAGTCTGGTAATATGCGTATGTTCTGATATGTGCACAGAGCATCATTCCACAGAGGAAAACATTACTGTAGATTAAAAAAAATTATTAAAACAGTACAAGAGAACTGGAGAAAACTATAAAGAGACAGAACCACAGAGTGTGCTCAGAGGGTCATATGACAGCAGTTCCAGCCAATCAGAGTGCACACTTAAACAGCATCTTTGGGTTAAACAGTATCTGGCATACTTTTGTCTTTACACACACATAAATAAACACATTCATAATCTTTAACAAATGACCTCTAATTTTACTCAGTGTGTATTAGAGGTGTGAACCTGTTGCCCTCTGCTGGCTAAGATTAGTGCAATGTCAAGACACAGATTATCCACTTGGTTGTTCTTTCTCTTCCTGTGAATGAGATCCTCCTCCATCTTGTACTCTTCCCAAAATTCCCACATCCATATCAGGTAGGTCTTCTTCTAGCAGAGCAGAGACATCATTCTCGCAGTACATACAATCCTACACAAACACATGCAAGAGTTATTTAATTGTACTCCTACCACTTCTACCAACTCAACTACCAACTAACAATGTGGTGCTCTATATGCACATATTGGGTGAAATATTGTTTGTCAATACTTTTCAGTATTAATTATTTCTGATCAATATTTATAATCAAGGCTTCCCATCTATCTACCATAAACACTCTTTTCTGAGGTCATCTTAATGCATTCTTATCAAAAGTCACATGCAATGCTGCTTTACATTTTGACCAAAATTAATCATCTTAGAAAGCAGCACAAGTATATGGAAGCTTGAAACAAAGTCATGTAGGGCTGTGCAATATGACGATATGTCTCCATGATGCCTTTATAAAGAGATTGTAAGTATCGCAGTACAGTGTATATCAGTTGCAGTTCTATGGCTTTTTTTTTTTGATTATCGAGACGATGCATCGAGACATCGCAGTTACGTTCATATGACAATAATGTTCATTGTCATCACAAAAGTTTATTATATGCATGTGTTTTAAAGTGCTTTGCAACATTTTACTTGCTGACATATGGTATTTTGAATGCACACACACTCGAAGTGTGCGCACATAAAGCCGACTGTCGCACAGCGCGAGTTCTCTTTTGCGTTTTATTGTGTTTAAACTGACAAAAACACACAAGCTTCACAAGAAAAAAGAAAATCACTTACTGCTTGAGTCTTGACTGAATAACTTTTGTAGCTTTAATAAAAATTGTTTTATGTTCAGTTTATTCTGTACTTAGTATTTTATTTTTACATTGGACAATTCATTATCTTATTTGAATGCTGCTGTGAAATAGACCTGCTGAACCTTAACTATTTAAAATAGGGCTATCAAGCAGTTAAAATTTTTAATCTGATTATTTAGGTAATGTGGCAATTAATTAATCTGTTATGTGGCAAATTATTTATTATTGGGTCATTTATACCCTTAATGTATTTTTTTTTTTAAATATGGAAATATTAAATTTTTTTTTTAAATGAAATGATACTCTAAATAAGAAAATAAAACTGCAAATGCCTAAATGAGTAAGTCATTGAGTCATTCATTCAATTCATTCGATTCGTTCAAAAGGCTGATTCACTCAAATGGCTGATTAATTCAGTAAATAATGGCTCTCTTCATGAATGGGTCATTGAATCACTGGTTCATCCGACTGATCCGCTCAAAACGCATATTCATTAAAAAACACCACTATGTGTTGCTCGGAGACACACAACAGTTCTGCGTATGCACTAGGTAATATTTCTGTTGGCAAAATTGAGCAAAAGCAGACATTATTGTGTCTAAAATCTAACAATATTAACTAAATATTTATTGAACTGTTGTATAAAATCAATATCACATTTGCACTTCGTGCTATTCAGGACAAAAACAGAACAGTGATATTGCGCTTATTACTCGTGTGATACTATATCATGACAATAACTCATACAGTGGCATTTTTGCCCTGATTTCTTTAATTTTAGGGCCAACTAACTGCATTCCATGGGCTTCATCACGCAGTGAGTTGTTGCCCTGCTTCATGCTTATCACCAATCAACTATATGAAATGTAAGATGAACTAGGTCTAGGGCAGGTTCGTTAAATGCGTTAATAATTTTAATAAGTTATTTTCCCCCCATAACTAATTAATTAAATTAACATGTTAAATCAATTTAACAAGTTTATTTAATCTTTGTATCTTTGTTATATTTTATCTGACATTATTTTTAATAACTAAGATAAAATGAAATAAAATGAAATGTGCTAAGATTTTGGTCATATCATCCTACTTTGGCCTATATGGTCTGTCATTCAGAAATTTTAAACAGGAAAATTAGTTAGCAAAATAGTCTTAAAACCAACATGAAAAAGAATCATTATAAGATTGTGGATTGAGATACTGCATGAACAAAATTGTGATATGATATTTTTCCATGTCGCTCAGTTCTAGAGTCACGTACCATGACGTTGATGGCATTGGGTAAGCTTCCTCTCCTCATCCAGGGGTGCTGATCAATCAGTTCTCGACGCTGTTCTGAGGAGAAACGGGGCTGGTTCTTCTGCATACGCCTTAAACGCTCCCGATCTTCCCCCAGAACCTTCTCCATGTCCCTGTCCCAGAACACCAACACTCTTACGACAGAGCTTTTCTGATGAGTAAATACACTTTAAGGAATAGTTCACCCCAAAATGAAAATTCTGTCATCATTTATTACTGAATGATCATCTCAGTTACAATGAGCTCAGTGAAAAAATGTTTTGCCCTTCATTGAAAGTCCATTCCACCAAAACTTTCAAGCTTCAGTTCATAAGTTAATAAAACAAACGTACATAGAGCACATCATATATGATAAAAGGAAGTTCTTATGTTCTCAGCATGTTTCAACAAGAACAAGTGACATTTGTTCTCGCGCACAGCAAGTACGATTGAGATGCCATATTTAATGTGCTCTATGTATGTGCATTAATCAGTGTTTATATGTGAATAAAAGCCTAAATTAAAGGGGTCATATGATGTTCTTTTTAAAGTTCATTAATTTGTTTGTTGGGTGTACTAGAATAGGTTAACATGCTTATTCTTCCGAAAAGCCTCAAGCATGTGTCGGAAATGTAACGCCCCTTACCATAATTGTGAGCTTCAGCATCCAAGGCTTCTATGCAATTAAGATAGTTAATAACCACAGTTAATAATGTTGTTGTTATTACCATATCAGTTCGAGCCCGACTTGAGCAGAATGTTTTTGTTTTTGTTTTGCCTTTGTGTACAGTCAGCGTTGTACACTCCCAGGGTCAGGAAGCTCTCCTCTGTAAAATGCGCTGAACACAAGCAAACTTTTGGGTTGTATTGCTTTACAGCTTTATAAATAAATCTTAACCACTGATTCCTCATTTAATCCATTTTCGAAAGGCCAAAAAAAGCGCTTTTGCTTTTGCATTGAAACACACAGCGTCTCCACGACATGGCGACAACACTGCCTTTGGGCAGGAATTTATGCTAACAGGTCTGGATCAGTGTTCTCTGTTAGATAGAATAAATCCCTTTGTGGGAGACTATGTGCTTTGTAACTTTGAACATATGACCCCTTTAAAACTGTCCTTCATATAACATGTCTTTTCAGAAGAATGGATTAAACCACTTGATTCATACGATTACTTTTACAATAACTTTATGAACTTTAGGAAGTTTGACCATTTATGGATCTCTTAGGTTTCATTAATTTTTTTTTTTAAAGATGAACGAGATTGATAATATTAGAGAGAAAATTATAACTATGCAACCGTCTACTACAGTATCATATCAGACAGTGCATTGTAGTATCCCTGAAGAAAAACTCCATTCATTGATTGCTATAGAAGAGGAAGAATTGTCTAAACTCGTTAAATCAAGTCAACAACATGTATGTTAGACCCTATACCGACTAAGCTACTGAAAGAGATGCTTCCAGAGGTCATAGATCCTTTTAGTCATTCATTTATCTTTGTCATTAGGATACATACCGAAAATCTTGCGGTTGGCTATTATTAAACCTCTTGTTTAAAACGTAACTTGGACAGAATTAGCCAATTACAGGCCAATCTCGAATCTACCTTTTCTGTCAAAGATACTATAAAAGGCAGTGTCTTTACAACTATGTTCCTTTTTAGAAAGACATGATATCTGTGAGGATTTCCAGTCAGGATTTAGACCGTACCATAGTACTGAGACTGCTCTCATTAGAGTTACAAATGATTTGCTTTTATCATCGGATCATGGCTGTATTTCTCTATTAGTGTTGCTGGATCTTAGTGCTGCATTTGACACTATCGACCACAACATTCTTTTGAATACACTCGAAAATTATGTTGGCATTAGTGAAATTGATTTGGCATGGTTTAAATCATACTTATCTGACCGTTATCAATTTGTAGTAGTAAGTAAAGATATGTACAAGTTGAGTATGGAGTACCACAAGGCTCAGTACTAGGACTGTTGCTGTTCACTTTGTACACGCTACCCTTGGGAGATATCATTAGGAAGCATGGCATTAGTTTTCACTGTTATTTCTTCACGCCCTGACGAATCTTACCAATTCACAAAATTAACGGAATGCATAGCTGATATAAAAAATTGGATGACTAGTAATTTCCTACTACTTAATTCTGAAAAAACAGAGATTCTAATTATTGGACCAAAAACCTCTGCACGTAATAACCTGGAATACTGTCTAACATTTGATGGCTGCTTTGTTAAGTCTTTGTTGTCAGTTAGGAACCTGGGTGTGCTCTTTAATACCAATCTTTTATCTGAAAGCCATGTTTCTAACATCTGTAAAACCGCATTTTTCCATCTTAAAAATATATCTAAATTACAACATATGCTCTCAATGGCGGAACAGTTAGTTCATGCGTTCATGACCTCAAGGCTAGATTATTGTAATGCTCTACTCTGTGGTTGCCCTGCACGCCTCCAGCTGGTCCAAAACGCAGCAGAGTTCTTACTAGAACCAGGAAGTATGAACATATTAGCCCGGTTCTGTCAACACTGCATTGTCTCCCTATTAAACATTGTATACATTTTCAAATCTTGCAAATTACTTACAAATTGCTAATTGCTCCCCAGTACTTGAGCGAGCTCTTAACACATTATAGTCCTTTACGTCTATTGTGATCTCAAAATTCTGGCCAGTTGATAACACCTAGAATATCAAAATCAACCGCAGGTGGTTAATCCTTTTCTTTTTTAGCACCTAAACTTTGGAACAGTCTTCCTAGCATTGTTCAGGATGAAGACGCACTCTGTCAGTTTAAATCTAGACTAAAAACACATTTCTTTAACCTGGCATACCCATAACACATTATCTACTTCTATAATTCAAATCATGTAAATTGTTAGGCAGCATAAATTAGGTCAGCCGGGACCGGGAACACTTCCCATAACACCTGATGTACTCACTACATCATAAGAAGAATGGCGTCTATGCTAATATTAGTCTCTCTCTGTTTATTCCGAGGTTTACCGTAGTCTGCCAGATCCAGGCCATATCCAGATGAGATGAAGGACCTGCGCCTAGACACAACTACAACGCAGCCCTAAAGTGTCAACTAAACTATCCCCTGTGAAGGCCTCCTTCCCTTTCTTTTCCCTATGTATAGATAAAACGTTATCAAAATGATTCCAGTTCGCATGGATCTGCGGAAACAACTAATAATTCTGTATTATGTGGGCCAGACAAGTAATTTGGCAATGTCACATTGTAAAAAAGACTAAGCGTCTGCGCACAGACACATTCAAACGCGCATACCTATAAACTAAACACGTAAATGAATGGCAAGAACGCATTAAAAGTCTTCTGTTTTCAGTTAAAAGGGTGTTATTTAAGTGGCCTCTAAGTTAATAATTAACGATTTTTACAACGGAAGTGATTCCAGAAAAAACTTACTTTAGCTCGATAATAACTTTTTCCTAGAGCTGCTGTAAAGCCAAAACAATCTCTGTCCATTAATTTTCCTATTATCATTGTGAAGCTGCTTTGAAACAATCTGTATTGTAAAAAGCGTATATAAAGAAGATGAAGATGACTTGAGGGTGAGTAAATGACAGAATTTTTCAGTTTTGGGTCATCTATACCTTTAAACACCAATTCCCTCTTCTCCCAAAAGCAGACAGAATTGACATAGGCTTTTTTTGTATACCTTGACGGCACTTGATAGTTCATCATGACACAGTCATCGTCATCTTCCATACGTCTCCATTCAGGCTCTTGAAGAACATACTTGGCAAAATTCTGCTCCTGTTCCTTCATTATTTCTTTGTTCTTGTAATTGTTTTCTGAGGAGTCCACACTGCCAAAATACTTGCTTGTGTTGCTCCCTGCAACACAAGAAAAAATGAAAATAAAGTTCCAGCCTGTAGCTCTATGAATACTGTCATTTATGACATTCTCCAATCATTGTTTTTCTAAGCTTTTTGCTGTCTCAATGAGCAAAATTATGCATAGTAAACAACCTAGATTTTTACATTTAGAGAGTAATATTATAGTATTACAGGCTTGGGTTATAGTATTTGGTAACACTTCACTTAAAGCCTTAAATACATTATAAAAGTATTTTTAATGCAGTAATTATTATGCCTTGTAATGCACTTTAATAATGCATTGTATGGATTCATGAATAATTGTAACCACAATTATAATACATCTATTATCTATTCATTGAACACACATTTAGAAAGTATAATGCATTAAAACACGACAAACAACCATTTTCAGATGTAACAAGAATTGTGCAAATATTATAATTCATTTGGTTACAATTAATTATGAAAATATATAATGCATTATAATTTACATTATGAATATCTTTATAATGCATTATACATAAAGGCTTTAAATAAGTTTCATATGGATTAGTTTTCCGATTCTCTTTATGAAGTTTTTGAAGCGTCAAAGTGGAAGTTACAAAGGCAGTCAATAGAAGGAAATTGGACAGCATTCTGTCATCAAAAAGATCTTCATTTGTGTTCCGATGAACAAAGGTCTTACGGGTGTGTAACGACATGAGGGTGAGTAATTAATGACAAAATTTTCATTTTGGGATGAACTAACCCTTTAAGGTCTCGCCTATCAATAGTTGTTGCCCTTTGGTGGTCAATGAAGCCACACATTAAGCAATATACTTCATCACTGGTATAAGAGAATAGTTTTACACACAAGTGCTTTAGTTATGAAAATGTCTTGAGAGGTAACAACAAAAGAATAATGGTCCAGACTGACCACTTAGTGTCAAATCAGTGGTCCACTGTTAATTATTCCTTACATAATTTATGACAGCCTGCATGTGTGTAGTATTTTCTAAATAGTTGAATGTGAAGCTTTAATTTGCAGTGACCTGTTCCACTATTGGAGGTGTTGCAGTCATTTGATGTGGAGCCAGTAGATGCTGACATTGCAGAACCTGTGCCGGAATGAGAGTCTTCCTGCAACAACAGTTCCAACACGCTGCTGGATGAGGAGTGGTCACCACAGGGGCCACCATTACCTGAACAACATGCCTGGAAGAGAAAATCAGGCAAAGGAGCAAATTATGGAATTCTTTAAGTTCATGATTTGCAAAGTGCGTGTGTTCTAAAATGTTCATATATTTGTAGCTCTTTACCTGCTGTAAGTCATCCATTGCAGAAGTGCTATTGATGGATGTGTTGTTTTTGTCCTGTACTGAACTGCAGTTACCCTGGGTGTGAGAGTCCTGCTTCTCATCCAATTGAAGCAGGTCCAGCTGCAATGGAGAACTACAGCGGGACTCAAACAGTGGAGGGGAGTGAGGGGGTGGCAAAGGAGAAGGACACTCGGTAGACTCAATGACGGAGGGTTTGGGGTCAGATGTCATTCCATACTGTAAATGTGTCTGGGGTGTAAACACAGGCTGCTGGGAAGTAAAGGAGGTGTGGGTCTGAAAGCACTGGTGATTACTGCAGCCTTGAGTGTTTTGAAGGTGTTGTGTGTTGGTATAGACTTGTTGTGGCTGAAATGCTTGTTGGCCGGTGTAGACTTGAGACTGCAAGGGTTGCTGGATATTGTAGTCTTGCTGGGGCTGAAAGGGCTGCTGGCCACTGTAGGCTTGCTGGGTTTGAAAGAGAGCACCGTAAGCTTGCTGAGTGTCAGCATAGAATGGAGGGCGAGGTGCTGTGCCCATCTGTGGCAACATAAAACTGGGCAAAACAAATGCTACAACTGGCGTGACCAATGGGGCAGGATATGCAGCTGCAGGAGGCGTGGCCTGAGTGCTCTGGGACTCTGCTGCTCCTGGGGCTTGGGCTGGGGCCATAGAGGGAACTACAGGGTAGAGAGGGTACCCTGGAACCACCGTGGGAAATGGAACCGAAAGCCCAGACTGGGATGTCTCGGAGGGGGACCAAGAGGTCTGGTTTAAACCCTGCAAGGGTGGGAGAGGTCTGTGTTGGGACGCAGCATTATCTGATGAATTAGGATGTTTTGTGCGTGGTTTCTTAGATTTTTTGGTGCGGCAGCTTTTCTTGGTTTTTGCCTCTGTAACAGGGGCACCCGTTCCTGCTTTGGATCCATGAGCACCTGAAGCTGCTGAAGAGGCAGAGAAAAAGACCAAGAAAGAGTGCAAAATTAGTGTAATGTAGAGAGTATTCTATGGGTTGTTTCTAAAAAAATATGCATATTATGCAAAAATATGCATATTCTAAAAAAATATGTATTATTTTTCTGTGATGCCATTCAGGGCTTAACATTTACTAGCCACTCAGCATTTTCAATGGCCACAATTTTTACATTGATACCATGGGGAAAAACTGCCATATAGATATTTGTAATATTATCTCATAATTTGGCAGCAGGTATATTAGGTGTTTACGTCTGAACACTGGCTTAGTATATTCACATGAGCACCACAACGTATGCGTCTGATGGTGACGCAGGAGTCAGCCAATACTGAGCTGATGTTTGGACGTAAACATGGAAGCACTGAACTGCGTTCACTACGAGGAGGATTGCTCGATTGCTCCTGTCTGCCTCGCTGCTCAGAGTGGTTTGCGTCTGTAACTCCGTATAGCTTTGTTTTGAATCACTTACTTTACTTTCATTCATTGTTGCTTATATTATCATTACCTTATATCTATATGGTATTCATCCCTCCTGGGATGGTGCTGCTCTTCTCTCTAGTAATACGGCACATAGTCTTAGAGCTGAAACATGACAAACTGGGGCCCAGGTCAGGAAGCAGACAGACCGGCTAAACCACTTGTTGTAAATTATATTATCACAGACAATAATCTAGATTTGCTGTGTTTGACAGAAACCTGGCTAAAACCGGATGATTACATTACTTTAAATGAGTCTAGCCCTCAAGGTTACGATTATCGACACAATCCTCATCAGAAAGGCAAAGGGGGAGGTGTTGCTGTAATTTATAGTAATATTTACAGTATTAGTCAAAAGTCTTTCAAATATAATTCCTTCGAAGTGATAGTACTTTATGTAACATTATGTAAGTTGACATTTGTGCTGGCTACTGTATACAGGCCACCAGGACACCATACAGACTTTATCAAAGAATTTGCTAATTTTCTATTGGAGTTAGTACTAAAAAAAACCTAGGATTTCATCAAAATTATCTTAATTTGTGTTCTGAAGACACGACACGAGGCAGAAATGTCATTTTTGGGTGAACAAACTCTTTAATGACAAGCCCTGATGCCATTACTCCAGCCTTTAGTGTCACATGACCTTAATTGATTATTTGATTATTGATTATTATCAATATTGAAAATAGCTGAGGTGCTTATTATTTTTGTGGACACGTGATCAATTTTTTCAGGATTCTTTGATTAATAGATATAGTATCTGGTATTATACAATCATGATCAGTTATAACTGTCAGAAGTAAAGATCCACTGCAGATCCAGATGTGTTTTATCAATGCCAATGATAACATGCTTGTGTTTTAATGTTTACATACCCTCTGTAGCCTGTCCTTGAGTTCTTTGTGTGCTAGGTGGGCAATCCTTCTGTAGGGCCTGACCATTTCGGAGTTCCCTGCAGCGACTGAGAAATGCTTGCTCTTCCTTCTGTGTGTGTGCCGCCAGTACCTGTTTTGTGAGTCCCAGCTTCTTATAGGCTTCCTGCTCCACTGTGGGTGGGGAAACCACACTAACAGGTGCAGAAGGGGCTGGGCTTTCTGCAGCATCTTCAATGATCTCTGCAAAAAACAGTCAAATGACATCTGGCTGACACTAATGACACTGTTCAGACAATTATAACACAAAATTACTTGATCTTCCTCTCAACACCTACACTGCTGTGATGGAAAGAACAATAGAGGCTCCTCATATTGTCTTTACCTGCAGAAATCTAACATTTCGTTCATGACAATGCCTGCAGAGGGTCACTGCACTGAGACTTTTCTATTTATTATTTCAATAAATATTTGCAAGCTGAGCTTGTAAAAGAAAGCTGTTGCTATGTCAATAAATCTATAATATCCCACTTAAAGAAATACTTCACCCAAAAATGTTCTGATTCTTTATATCTTAATACATCTTAATATCTAAGATGTTTATAAATTAAGGTTTTTGAAGAAAACATTTCTGGCTTTTTCTCCATGTAATGCAAGTGAACGGGGCTCACCGCTGTCCGTTGTCCAAGGCAGCTTCAAAGTAATCCACACGACCCCAGCCATCAAATAAGGATCTTCTCTAGTGAAACGATCAGTCACCCCCCCCCCCCCCCCCCCCTCATCACCCCCCTCAGTCCATGTGATGCACGTACACTTTCACGACCTCTATGTCTAATGTGTGATGGAGACGCCAAGAACCACCCCATTGTTTACAAGAAAAATGTGCAACACATTCCATCAAGTTATTTGTCTGTGTACTCGGGTTCAAAGAGGGTTGGGCGAAAAATCTCTTCTTTTACTCCAACTTCAAAATCATTCGACATCGTTTTTTTGGACTGTTTTACCCCTTATTTGATGGCCGGGGTCATGTGGATTATTTTGAAGATGCCTAAGAGACAGAGCAAAGTCCTGGAATGTATTCCTCAAAAACCTTACATTTCTATTCAGCTGAGAAAAGAAAGCCATATACATTTTGAGGGTGAGTAAAGAATCAAGAAATTTTAATTTTTAGGTGAACTATTCCTTTAAATGGAATAAATCAATTATGTAGGAGTAATCATTAATTAGAGATATTTATTATTTTGTGATGCGTTAGTACCTGATTCTGGCTGTGTTTTCTTGTCCCCCACATGTACAATTGTGCTGCTGTAGGAACACTGTGACACCACACTGTCTGCTTTGCTGGGCAGGTCCAAAGGAGATAAAGGCCCTCCCACAACATGACCTGGGGCAGGACCTGATGGAGGCTTTTCATTGGTCTTAGATATAGACATAGACGATGTCTCCTCTACACCTAGAGAATCTAAAAACAAAACAGAAAAATTTAAGTATGGTCCAAAAGAAGTATCTTTGTTTAATTTTTATCAAAACATTTGCCTTACAATTTTGTTTAAAAAAACAAAAAACAAAGATAAAATATGAGACTGTACCATCAGTTTGCCGAAGAGCGGCATCAGAGGCTTTCTTATCCTCATCTGAGTTTGAGGAGGTGGCGTTCGAGGAGAACTGGTACTTTCGTTTTACTGTGTTTGGGATGTTACAGCTCTCCAAATATCTGTGAGATACACAATTCACTATTTCCTACATATTCAAACAGTACTATGCTTGTATCTGAAATGTCTTCTCTCTTCCAGACAATACAAATCAATGAGCATGCAACACACGTCCACACCCACCTGATGACACTGTCCAGACAGCTGATTTGCTGGTATGAGTACATTGTGTGGTCCTTGAGTTCCTCCACTGTAGCAGGTCCATCTCTGAACAGCAGTGCAGAGTCTTTCTGCTTTACAGCAGGAAGCCTGAGCCCTGCTAAAGACACACAGTAAATACTCAGAAACATAATCACATGAACATTTACACCTTGTAATACTGTAAAATAAGTGTTATGATAGGGACCTCAAGTTCAGAGGCCAAGAGGGCCACATTTAATTCACATAAAATACAAACAGCCACAAATTACAACTTACAGCGTAAGTTTACAAATGCAGTTTATTACCCAGCTACGTAAGTCTTGCTCGTCTTTTAATGGTGGTACCATTTAAAGTGTCATTTATATTCTGAAATATTCTGCCTTTCAACAAAAAAGTGGATTAATAGTTTGTCTTTCTATATTCTTAATGCAAAAAAATTACATTCATACTCAGAGTATACAATAAAAATCTACATTAAGAAGTAAATAAACATTAAGAAGTCCTATTCATAGTTGGCATTATTTTCACAAGTAATTTCAGGTACAACTGTTGCTCACCGGTAGCTGCTCTTAGAACAGTCTGTCAAATGTCTGTCAGTTAGATGAGAATGTTGCTTTGACTTTATTATTCCCTTGCAGAGAAAGTACTTTCAAATACATACGTGGATACAAAACAAGTCAGGATTTTTCAAGCACACTGGATTTATGAAAATCCCTTTTGAATAATAATTAAATATTTAAATAATTGAAAATAATTCAGTTCATAAGGGTTCAAAAAGGTTAAGAGCCCCTGCTGTATTGTACACACACACACACACACACACAGGTTTGTTTTGCTATCTTAGTGAGGACATTCTATAGGCGTAATGGTTTTTATACTGTACAAACTGTACATTCTATCCCCCTACACTGCCCCTACTCCTAAACTGCAATGCAATGATGTGGAAGTTTCAAATTTCAGTATTTTATTTAGAACACAACATAGATGACATATCAAATGTTTAAACTGAGAAAATGTATCATTTTAAGGGAAAAATAAGTTTATTTTAAATTTCATGGCATCAACACATCTCAAAAAAGTTGGGACAAGGCCATGTTTACCACTGTGTGGCATCCCCTCTTCTTTTTATAACAGTCTGCAAACATCTGGGAACTGAGGAGACTGAAGTTGCTTAAGTTTAGGAATAGGAATGTTGTCCCATTCTTGTCTAATACAGGCTTCTAGTTGCTCAACTGTCTTAAGTCTTCTTTGTCGCATCTTCCTCTTTATGATGCGCCAAATGTTTTCTTTGGGTGAAAGATCTGGACTGCAGGCTGGCCATTTCAGTACCTGGATCCTTCTTCTATGCAGCCATGATGTTGTAATTAATGCAGTATGTGGTCTGGCATTGACATGTTGGTAAATGCAAGGTCTTCCCTGAAAGAGACGATGTCTGGATGGGAGCATATGTTGTTCTAGAACTTGGATATACCTTTCAGCATTGATGGTGCCTTTCCAGATGTGTAAGCTACCCATGCCACACGCACTCATGCAACCCCATACCATCAGAGATGCAGGCTTCTGAACTGAGCGATGATAACAACTTGGGTTGTCCTTGTCCTCTTTAGTCCGGATGACATGACGTCCCAGTTTTCCAAAAAGAACTTCAAATTTTGATTTGTCTGACCACAGAACAGTTCTCCACTTTGCCACAGTCAATTTTAAATGAGCCCATGTTGTGATTTCCATTACAGTAGCATTCCTGTATGCAGTGCCGTCTAAGGGCCTGAAGATCATGGGCATCCAGTATGGTTTTCCGGCCTTGACCCTTACGCACAGAGATTGTTCCAGATTTTCTGAATCTTTGGATGATATTATGCACTGTAGATGATGATAACTTCGAACTCTTTGCAATTTTTCTCTGAGAAACTCCTTTCTGATATTGCTCCACTATTTTTTGCCGCAGCATTGGGGGAATTGGTGATCCTCTGCCCATCTTGAATTCTGAGAGACACTGCCACTCTGAGAGGCTCTTTTTATACCCAATCATGTTGCCAATTGACCTAATAAGTTGCAAATTGGTCCTCCAGCTGTTCCTTATATGTACATTTAACTTTTCCGGCCTCTTATTGCTACCTGTCCCAACTTTTTTGGAATGTGTAGCTCTCATGAAATCCAAAATGAGCCAATATTTGGCATGACATTTCAAAATGTGTCACTTTCAACATTTGATATGTTATCTATATTCTATTGTGAATAAAATATAAGTTTATGAGAGTTTATTGTAAATTATTGCATTCCTTTTTTATTCACAGTCCCAACTTTTTTGGAATCGGGTTTGTATACAAGAACACACACACACACACACACACACACACACACATACTCACTATCCAAGTTCTTTTTCTGTTCTGGTTTGGAAGAGGAGCCTTGCTGTTCCTGTGCCTTTAACATGTGAACCCCTTTACAAATCTCCTGAAATGACCTCTGAAAAACAAGTTTTTAGATGAAAAGATATGTTAAAAGTTAGTGCATAGGAGAACAGTAATCAGGGAAGAAAAAATAATCACTATTATATATCAATCATTTTGTCTCTGTTTAAGAGGGTTTAGCACTCCATTTCAAGTTCCTAATAACACTCCTTAATCATGATAAACCACTGTAACAAATATACTAAATCAAAAATGACCAATATGAAAATATCAGCTATTTTGGAAATTCTTCATTAAATGAGTGGGAGTTCTGGATGAGTGTGTGTATGTTGAGAAAGAGAATTACCGGTTTGCTTTTGGTCCCCTCTTCCTTTCTGCTATTTCCATTGCTCCTGTTCCCACCAATGTTTGCTGCATTTCCATTTCCATTACTTTCACTAGAGGACGCTATGCTCAGCAGGTGCTCATTGGAACCATTGCTGCCATAACCACTGGACCCCACACTGTGGACCGGCTACGAGACAGATTTACACAGTGTATTTCATTGTAGATTTACAACTAATTCTGGCAACTAGCCAATGTGCATGTGTACCAGTCAACCAATAGAAAGAGACACAAATCTGATCTACAGGCTTTTAGGTTTTTAAAAAAGAATGTCAAGGTAAGACTGACGTTTCAACACCGACATTAGAAACAGGAAGAGGACAGATAAGTCAAAGTGGGTTTGCTTGGTCATGTTTGGAAGTGTGAAGCATGTGGTCAAAGTGTTGGTTTAGGTACGATTACCAATAAGTGTTTGTGGAGAATGTGAGGGCATTTGTGGACATTTAAACCTGACTTGCTGTACCCATCAAATTTAAACTGCCAAAAGTGACAGAAATCAAAAGGCCAAAGAAGAGAAAAATATCAAAGAGTGAGCTTAGTTGTCCAAAAATACCATTACTCTTTCTCCATTATGCAATAATTTTACAACCTCCATACAAACGCTTATGCATGACATCCTCGTTTGCAGTACGCTACTAGTGAGTGAAAGAGAGAGAGTGTGCATGTTATGTGTTTATGTGTGTGAAATAGAGAGTTTTCACCTGTAGAAGCAGTCTGTGAATCTGTTCAGTGATTTCCTGTATATCTGAATCCATGATCTTGTCCTCTGTTAAAGCTGGAGCTGAAAACACATCCTCATTCATCGGACCCCTGCACATACACACACAAACTATATATCAAAAATGATATCACAAAAATAAAAATTGATGTTATAGCTACTCTTATCTTGAGCAGTGTTTCCCAACTAGTGTGCTGTGGCAGGTTGCCAGGTGTGCAGTGGAGGAATATCAAATTCAAAAAATAAACAAAACAAAAACAATAAAGAACACATTAAATGAAAATAAATGCTACAAATAAGAATATATTGTCACTGTAGGGCGGAAACCTCACATCTCTATATTTAATCATTTTTGTTTTATCTTATTTTTACAAAATTAATGCCATTGGTCATCGTTTATGCCTGTATGTGGGTTTTACAAAAAATTAACCAATGAAAAGTATTAAAAAGAGCTTGTGACTAAACCATGTAACTCCATTGGCTCCTCAAACTGTCTGCAAAACCTCATAACTCCACCCACCTCTATCGTGGATGACGTGCTACACGCAGTTTAGACTGTTGCTGCTTGTGTGCAATGCAAAGGTAACTAAAGAACTGATGTTTGAATAAGTACAGCATTTTCTTTACACAACAAAAACACTATGTCAATAAAGGCTAATGTTTTCTTTTTTTTTGTATTTGGAGAGAGAAGCCTTATAGGTATTTGCCGTCTAGTTGTAGCCAATATACTGTTTTATATATCCTGTGCATAGTGCTTTATCTTTTATATCATGAGATTTTGGCCAAATGTATTCAACACCAAGAAAAACTGAGTGCCCATATAGCTACAATAAACTTTATAAACTGTAAGTCGATGAAACCGGAATGCGATTCACTTACTGCCTCTGATGCGACCGCTCTAATGACAGACTAAACACAAATCTCTGTCATTTGCTGGTCAAAAACGTCACAACTCCATGTCAGTGTGATTTTCATAAAATGTTAATATTATAATGACACATGCAAGTGTCTGACCAGTATAAAGTATAAAGCATTATTTAAACAGTATAAAGCCACAATACCAACTTTGACAACATGGTTTAATTATTTTAAAAATACAAGGTTTCCACCCGACAATGACGATTTGTAAATTTGTTGTTTTATCATCGCCAACATCACATAGCTACCTATATGACCTTATAGTGTTCCTCCTTGACTTAAGCTCAAGTTTCAACTTAAATGAGTACTAGTTTTAATATAATAATATCCAATTTTAATATGATTTGAAGCAATGCATGTTTTTGCAATTTTGTTATTTTACTGCTTAGTGGTATGCCGTGGGATTTTTTTATTTATCAAAAAGGTTGGGAAAACTGATCTAGAGTAAAAAAAAAAAAAAACTGGTGAAAACTCACATGCGAACTTTGTGCCGTCCGATAACAAAGGACACCTTGCGGCTCCACGGGTTCACAAAGCTACACCAGCTTGTATCTAGAGTAACATATTCTCCATTTCTCACACAGAATCGGATAGACGAGTGATCAAATGGCTGCCCAACATACTGCAGAACTGCAAAGAGAGAGAGAGACAATTAGGAAAGCAAGTACAATACTTGGTATGATTGGCTGTGGGCAGCATAATTCCACTTATAGGGTAGTACATAGTGATACTAAAATATATCTCTCAAAGCAAACAAAATGAATGTGTAGTGCATAGCATGACAAAAATTATATGAATGTAGCTCAAAAGAGAATTCACCTGCCCGGGGTCATGAGAACATTTTAACAAAATAAACACATATGACTTTGTATCCTTACTTTTCCGGTGCACCGCCAGCATTATAGGTCTGTCACTGGGATGCAGGTGTAACAGAAGAGGTGTTCCAATCAGATCCTGAGGCAGATACCCTAACAGAGGCACCGCCCTGCAATGCAAACAGGTATTAGATATGCTTTTTGCTTTTCTTCTACCCTGATTTACAGTCCTTAACCTTAACATCTATGGCAGGATACCAACATAGCAAGGAAAAAAGATAAAATCAATCACATATAAGATTTTTACATCAGTGCTTTATCCACATTAAATGACAAAAGCTATCTCAGTCTTCGTTGTCCCCTGTTAGACAGAACTTTGGTATTTGGAGAAAACAGTTATCTCAAATATTACCCAAATACCTATACTGTTCAACTCTCTCAAGTTACCTCCTTTCTCCAAACAGTGGTTTGCTGGAACTGAGGCAATTGCTTCTTCAATTGCTTGAGATTTAAAAATGCACAATTACACCAGTGGCAGTGTTTCACAAGAACCTATGGTATGGCATGATTCCATTGGGCCATAAAACAATGACATTCCCAAGTAATCCTATAATATCTAAACAACATGTAGACAAAAATCCACCATACTAAAAGAATGGATGTTCACAGACATGCGCTTACTTAACAACAATATGAAATCAATGCAAGTTCTGAAACAGCCCTATAAGCCTACACCGTGTCCTAACCAGACAAAGAAAATGTATCTTTTCCATGTTAATCAGAGTTTTTTTTACTAACCAGCCGTAAGAGTGATTTGCAACTATTCTATTTTACAAACAGTTTCTATTTCTGCTGCATTGTGGCTGGAACAACATACAAAGCATGACAATGATAATCTCAGGCACTGATTATGTGCTTTATTTAATGTGAAAAGAATTTAATTTGAGTTTGAATATCATTTTTCGTGACCTTGAAAGCAACAATGGATAGGCTAATTCACCTCAGATCTTGAAAATAAATTAAAGGAAACAATGTTCAAATTGTCATCTAAAGGTGAAAAAACAAGTGTATTCTATGATAAAAAAAAAATATATATATATTGTTTCAGTCACTCAGTATGTATTTTTAATCATTTTAAAATGGTGTAAGATTTATGAATGTGATAATGTACTTATTGCAGTGCATTTGCAGAGAGAGCCCGCCCACACGCTCCTATGATTAGCTGTGATTTTTGATTGATTTTGTCGCATCTCAGGTCAAATCTGGTTTGGACGGATAAATTGCTTGGCTCTGAAAATCTTTTCAAAAAGGCCAAATCAAGCAACAGAACTAACAAGCAGCATCGTGAGCTGTTTATTTCTCCTGAATGCCAGGGTATGGCAACTACCAGACTCTGTCATACGTAAACACCACCCCTGCATTACACCATCTGACAAAAGTTGCCAACCACAAGGCCATGAAGTGTGTCCTATATAGGATTTTTTTTTTAGTTGGAAAAATGAAAATATGTAATGACAAATCGCTGCCTTATTGCTGCAATTTAATCAGTCTTACATGATGCATGATACAGTACTTGCATAAATAAAAAGATAAAAAGAACAGACAACAAACTAACCACAGTCTACTATTTTCTTCAGTCATAGTTAATATAGACTCAAACCTTTCATCAACATCCTGAAACACACAGTTTGGTGTGTGTGTTGTGGTGAAGATTCTCTTATCAGGTGGAATTCTTGGTGCTGTATATCAGAAAAACACATCAAAAGACAACTTACTTTTTTATCATAATATTTGATTCATGCTCATCAAATTGATCTTTGTTAATCCACCGAAAAGAGTTCATGAGGGCACGGGCAACACTGTGTGTAATTACCTTCATATCCAGAGTGAACTCTCTCAGCCAGTATGAGGCAGCAAAAATGTTCCTCAGAGAGCTCAGAGTCTTGAACCTTCATCAAATATGGAGTCATCCTGAAGGGATAGTACTGCAGATCTCCTTCCTTCTCTTTACCACCACTACACACACACACACACACACACAAACAAACAAACATATAAGCATATTTTAAAGATAATTTCAAACCTAGTCTTGCATCACCAGACTTTTGACTAGCAGCATAATAAGACTGGTCTACTTTACAGCCTAAAGGGATAGTTCACCCACAAATGAAAATGATCCCATGATTTACTCACCCTCAAGCCATCCTAGGTGTATATGACTATCTTTTTTCAAATGAACACAATCGGAGATATATTTAAAAATATCCTTAGTCCTCCAAAGTTTATAATGGTTGTGAATGGCTGCCCACATTTTGAAGACAAAAAAAAAAAAGCATCCATCATAAAAAAATGAATCCATACGACTCCAGGGGATTAATAAAGGCCTTCTGAAGCAAATCGATGTGTTTGTGTAAGACAAATAGCCTTATTTAAAACTTCATAAAGCACCAGGTTAGGGTTATGGTTAACCATATATATGCATTCAACATACATCCAAAAAGCAACATAGTACACAGCGTAGTACATCATTAAATCATGGGATAATTTTCATTTTTCTCTTTACATCTCTTTAACAGCCCACTTAGGGCCATATTTTATTAACAGCATGCAACAACACAAACCCTCTTTTGGCATTAAAAAACTACTGTCAGGATTTACTAAAGACACACAGTCAAAAATTTGAGATGAAAAGGTGTGGTGGACACAGTTGATTTTGCAGCTGATCTTATGCATGAACATTTATATGAGTTTCCCTTTCAGATGCAAAATGTATGGGAGGAGAGTATTTAAATAAATCAAACAATGTGATTGTCTTACATTTCATAATGAACTCAGACAAGCTCAGAGAAAACTCGTTTTCTGTCAGTTCTTTTTGCGTGAATTGGAACGTCTGCAAAGTATTGTGGGTGATTGATGGTCGCGAAGGATACATGTGATGCATCATTCAAAATTAGCTGAATAAAGGACACGAAACGAAGACTGGCTTCCAAGGATCCTTTAAATTGAGATGGACTTTGACGGTGCTTGATGATATGGCAGCAGAGATATGCAGCCTTACTAGGACGTTTGAGAAGCACCCTGTGTTGGTCATTATGGAAATGAGCTGCTGCTGCGTCTGTGTTCTTTAATTTGGATAATGTCAGTAGATTCACCCGCATAACTTTACACTCCCATCTGTGCTTTTCCCGGATTTTGTTCTCACCCTAATATGCCCTGTTTAGTAAATCTGGCCCATTTGATTGACATGTAAAGTGCACAACATCATTAGTTTTCATGTGACATTTAGGGGCTCAGGTATATCCAGTTTACTTGCCACTAAGTGCCTCTCGAATATCTTTTAAAGAATTAAAGGGCCAAATTTTACAAACATCATGATATTCAGTGACTCTGTCTTCTTTTAAAGCTCTTATTATAGCAGTAACTTAGCAGTAAAGTAGAACTTTGTTTCCTGGTGCAGAAATAAAAACATGTGCAACCCAACTTTTAACATACTAGCCAGCCAATCATATTGAAATATTATTGTCCAGCTCTTACCAGCCACAGTGTAGTGTGCAATATGCATCATACAGCCTGTGAATGTCAGAATATATTTCAAACCTATCACACTATGTCTATGCATGTAATAAATCTATTGAATAATGACAGTGTAAAACATTACTTTTGCACTTAGAATTATGAACACTGAACATAAATGTCTCTGACCTGATGCGACAGAAAAAGGATTTCTCCTGCATGAACTCAGTGGATGACAACTCTGAAAAACAGTGAAAATGAAAGAGATGAACGTGAGCAGAATGAATGTGACAGAAATGGAGAGGGATAAGGACAGTGAATAAATGAGAAAATCTCCCTCCATTACAATATATTTATTGTCACTGGCTATGCACACATATATTTTTATGTATTTGTTTTAATGTTTTGTCTCAGAGGCGGCTCTCTGTGCGCGCATTTCGGGTGTGTGTGCACAGAGAGCCGCCTCTCAGAGAGTGTGCCAGTACTAAATTAAGTTCTCTTATTGCGCTTGAACAGACAAAATTATTTATGTAAAAAATTATGTCAAAATGCCTGTTTAGTGAGTATCTTTGTAAGCACAGTCTTAAATTAGTTAAAAAGTATTATATGAACGTAAAGATTTTCGGATGCGTGTCAGATCCACGTCAGGTCTTAAAGTGACAGCAGCCTACTATACCTGCTGCTGTCTGTCATTAATCTTAATCAAGAAAATCGCTCACTGCTCTTGACTGATCAACTTTTGTATCTTTAATAAGGATTAATCTATATTCAATTAAAACAGTGAAGACTATGCAGTGTTATTTTACATTTGATTATTAAATTTCTGTAGGATTTTGTTCCTGAATAGGTACCTGTTGACCAAGCTAATAGAAAAGCTTTGAGCCCATTTATGTACCATAAATGTACCATTTATTATAATTGGTTCATGTAAAGATTATTTTAAATTATAAGATTTTATATTATTTATTTAAAGCTATTAAATGTTAAAAATATGGCTTTTAATTTATACTGTAATGTTGAATGGCTATAACTACTAATTTCATCCCCAGAAACTGAGAATTTTTTAAAAGAGATATCAGTAGCAGAAGTTGCATAGGTGTAAAGTATACCAGGGCAGATTAGAATCCCGATCCTCTGGCAAGCATAAGAAATATTCTACCACCAGACTATTAGGACACACAAATATTAAATGTGAATCTATGTATTTATTCACTGACATTGATTTGGAGATTCAATGTGAAATTATCTATTACAACATTAAAATATATGAAAAAATGTAATGTTAGGTGCAATCAATTGCTGTTAATTACCAAAAATGTGTGATTAATTTGTTGTTTTTTTTAATCCATTGACAGCACTACAGTAGTTTAAATAAATCAGTTCAGTGCATTGGCAGACTGACCTGTTCCGGTGCACATGCTCCAAGATGGAAGTCTGTATGGTGTTGTAAAACTGTAGAACACACTGACATCACGAGGTGCCAGAAACTCCACAAACTTTCTGTCTTTGAACTCATCCTTTCTGCAGTTCAAGATTCCTGCAGCCTGTTCCGAAATGTACACAATCTTCCCCGTGATCAGGGACACCGCAACTGCAAAAATATCCTTTACCCACAAAAACAGCAAAACAGTTTCAGACACTTCCTTAATGTTCTTCTGCCACATAATGAGGTGAGGAACTAAACTGTGTCTATGTTCAGCCATCAAGTTCAAGTCAAACCACTAATATGCAAAAACCTCTGATGGACTTATGATGGACTTAAAATGAATCTTAAGCCAATTTTTTAAAATAAATATTATTGAATAGAAATTATACAATACTTCCCTTCCTTATTTTAGAGTAAGAACATTGTTGTTTGTTAACCTGGGATCTGGGTTCTGCATATGCAGTCCATCACATGTAGTCTAAGGCTATGTAAAGATGTTTATTGTGTTTTAATTAATTTTGACAATGACACAGCTTTACTCAAAGAAATGTTTTCACTGAGAGTTTCTGAGCACATAAGTAAGAACCATTTAAAGGCTTGTGTGTGTTTTTGTGTGCAACTCACAGCATTTTTGAGGGTATATTCTGAGGTAATACTGTTGATTTCTTCAATAGTGTATGAGGACACGTCCAGACCTGAAGGCTGACTGTCATTGATCATAAGCATCTGATAGTACTCCTCATTGGCTGCAGAAACAAAGAAAAACATGTCAATCTTACACATTTGCATTCACAAACACATAAAGACTGCATAAATGAATTTGTTTGTGGTTGTCTGACCTTTGACTTGTTTGATGCAGCGCATGGCGTATCTGAGAGTGTGAAGTGTGCTCGCCCGGCCCTTGCTGCGCTTGTCGGGAGGGAGGTGATATTTCAGCTCTTTTAGGGTCTTAAAAAGCTCCTTCTGAGTCTTAGCCTTTGCTGACTGTTCACTACTGCAGAGACAACACACATACAAAATGACACAACTATTTAATCCCACTGTACCTACTGTGATACTTAAAGGGGTAATTGCATGTTTTACAATGTAAAAACAAGAATTCCACACTCGTAAGACCTTCATTCATCTTCAGAACACAAATTTAGATATTTTTGAAAAAATCAGATGGCTCAGTGAGGCCTCCATTGACAAGTTAATTTAATTTACCCTCTCAATGCCCAGAAAGGTACTAAAGACAGTCCATGTGACTACAGTGGTTCAACCTTAATGTTATGAAGTGATGAGAATACTTTTTGTGCGGCAAAAAACCCAAAGTAATGACTTTATTCAACAATTTCCTCTCAGTTTCTGACGCTTGCTCTCGTGGACGTACGTCGGAGACTGATAGAAAAGAAAGTAAATTGTTGAATAAAGTTGTTATTTTGTTTTTTTTGGTGCACAAAAAGGATTCTTGTCACTTCATAATATTAAGGTCGAACCACTGTAATCACATGGACTGTCTTAAATATGTTTTTAGTACCTTTCTGGGCACTAAAGTGTAAATTAACTTGCTGTCAATGGATGCCTCACTGAGCCATCGGATTTTATCAAACATATCTTAATTTGTGTTCCGAAGATGAACAAAGGTCTTACGGGTGTGGATCGACATGATGGTGAGTAATTAATGACATCATTTCATTTTTGGGTGAACTAACCCTTTAAGTGGTTGTATATATTGTATTATAGCTATTTAATGACTGTGGTTGTGCTACCTGCAGCCGCTGGTTGACGGGTTGTCTTGTTCTGAACTGACCAGGCTGAAAGCATTGTTGCTACTGGGAGGGGAAAGACTTTGAGAGTTTGAGCTACAGAAGAAAAATAAGAGGTGAATAGAACAACAAATATAAGTGAGGCACACACAAAACGACTGAAGAATTTCTGACAAGAGGGCATTATTATCATGATATTACATAATGCTTCATTCTATATTAGACTGCTTGTTTTTTCAGGATCTCAAACTAAAGGGGAGGTGATTAGACATTTTTTCAATTAATAATGATTCATGCCATTTTTGTCACTGAAGCTATGCTTACTTATTTAGCATGAAAATGAATGTGGAAAATAAGCTTTGAAATGTAAAAAAAAAAAAAAATGATAATGACTAACCTCTCATACAGAAGACAGACTAATTACAGAAAGAGTTCATTGACCCTAAATGAATGCAAAACTAGATGTGGCATTTAAAATAATGTTAAACAATGACATGTTTTATGCTTTTTCAAGGAATTAAAAAATCCAAATTCAGCTGGACTAAAATGTGTTTTGTTAAAATTCCTGTAAACGTTTTAGTCTGTCTGAAATCATAGCATCAGTGAATGTTTGCAGCTTTTTAATAGTTGTGTTTGAGTCCCTCAGTTGTTCTCAGTGTGAAAAGATGGATCTCAAAACCATACAGTCATTGTTGGAAAGGGTTCAAATATGCAGAAGATGTTGGAAAATCAAAGAATGGATCATCCAGGTAACAACACACAGTATTAAGAATCAAGGGTATGTACATTTTTGAATGGGGTCATTTTTATAAATTCAGCTAATTTTTGTCTTGTGGACTTTATGTAAACGTGTTATGTGAGATAGTTTATTCAGGACAGTACTAAATAAAAAATAACATGCAATTTCCATGATCCTTCTTATTTTGTTAAAATGATTAACATTTACAAAAAGTGAGCCAGAACATTATGACCACCTGCCTAATAAGTTGTTGGTCCTCTGTGTATAGACCGTGGACTCGACAAGACCCCTGAAGGTGTCCTGTGGTATTTGGCACATAAACATCATTAAGGATCAGCAGATCCTTCAAGTCCTGTAGGTTGCGAGGTGGAACCGCCGTGAATCGAACATGTTGGTGCAGCACATCCCACAGATGCTCAACTGGATTAAGATCTGGGGAATGTGGAGGCTGGGGAAACACCTTCATCTTCATCATGTTTCTCAAACATTTCCTGAACAATGTGTGCAGTGTGGCAGGCTGTAGGGTCGCCGAATGACTAAAAAAACGTTATCAGCAAGATGGTAGAAAACTGTACATTTCTATTACCACCAACTGCAACTTATACCAACGACGGAAATAAGCGCAGTTATAATAGCAAAATATGTGGGAGAGTGTTGCTATAGTGTGACAATATTGTATTGCATTAGGGGGCACATTATTGTTACCAACTCAGAACTAGTTTGCATATCGTTTGTAGGGTTTAATGACAATATCTGGTTATGGTTACACTTAAGATAGTTACAAAATAGATGTATGAGATGATAAAATCATATACCATCAATCATACCCAGCATGTATGTAAAAAGTTACCTGAGAGATAGAGAGAGAGAGTGAAAGAGAGAGAGAGAGAGAGAGAGAGAGAGAGAGAGAGGGCCAGAGAGGGCCCATGAGAGGCCAAGAATATGAGAGCCCAAAAAAAGAAGGGACAGAGCAACAGTTACAATCTTCTTTTATCCGTTCCTTGACCATGTGACTGAAACCCAAATGTGAGACATTCAAACTGACCAATCAGAAGATTAAAACTTCCCCCACTGTACTAAAGGTGTGACAATTCGTAGACCCCCGATGTACATACATCTTGGGCTATAGGGCTTGATCACTATCAACACATTTGTGCCTTCCAAATGGCCCTTGTAGCGAGAGAGAGGTGGTTGAAACAGTAAAGCAAATGTCTTTGTTCACTTTACAATATCTTTGGATATTTTCAACCTTACAGTGCGTCCTAGTGCCATCACTTTCCCAGGTAAACGATGCATACGTACATGGCCATCCATGTGATGTAAAAGAAAATGTGACTCATCAGACCAGACAACCTTCTTCCACTGCTCCAAGGTCCAGTTCCAACGTTTGCATGCTTTCGACGGTGGACAGGGGTCATCAGAGGCACTCTGATTGGTCTGCAGCTGCAGCCCCATACGTAGCAGAGTGTGATGCAATGTGTTTTGTGACACATTCTTCCCATTACATCATTAAACTTTTGTGTGACTTGTGCCACATTAGACCTTCTGTTGGCTCAGACCAGATGGGATAGCCTTCATTGCCCTCATGCATCAATGAGCCCAACACCCTGTCGCCGGTTTGTGGTTTGTCCCTCCTCGAACGCTGTTAGTAAATTCTCACCACTGCTGACCGGGAGCAACAAGCCTTGCCGTTTCAGAGATACTCTGACCCAGTCGCCTTGTCATAACAATCTGGCCCTTGTCAAAGTCGCTCAGATATTTATTCCTGTCCATTTCTGCTGCATCCAACACGTTGATAATAAGAAACCTGTTACTGGCCATAATGTTTTGGCTCATCAGTGTATATATCTATATATATATATTAGTATTAGGGCTGAGAATTGATTAAAATATTTTGACATTGTGTACTTGGACTGCACTATAGCTCAATTTTAACTATGCATGTAAACATACTTACTGACCAATGCATGGTTCTACATTTGTGTTTTTGTTCTTGTAGCCAAAGGGTCTGAAATAGGTTTAGATCAGCAATAACAAATATTAGAGTAAACTTGTAGAGTAAACTTTATATAAATATTCTAGACAACCAGAGAGGACCATGAGCACTAGTGTTGCATGACAGTTTGAATCACATTGAATCGCATCTCATTTGTTTTATTTGTTAAATACAAACCAAAACTCAAGGCTTCACTCACTTTGGTTTAAGTGGATGCATGGTATTAATAAAATTGTGATATAAATATTTTACAATTGTATAGTAAAAATGTAATAATAATGATACAATTTTATATTGTTTTAGCTCAATAATAACTTTTTCCTAGGGCTGATGTAAGGCCAAAACTATCTCTGTCCATTAATCTTCCTATTATCACTGTGAAGCTGCTTTGAAACAATCTGTATTGTAAAAAGCGCTACATAAATGAAGATGGCTTGTTTTATATGAAATTATTATTATTATATTATGAAATATGACTCAAGCAAGCATGCTGTTGTCTGTTCAGGTGCGATAAGGCGCACACTGAGAGGTGGCTCATGCACCTGAAACACGCTTTGAAAGCCAGCTGTCAGTGTGTGAGTAATAAATTGATGCAGTACTGGCCCATTCGCCTTGTGGCATTGGGCAGTCCTTGTTGTTGATCCCGAAATATTACTGTAATCGTTGTAGTGTTTGTCTTGTTAGCAGAATGCTATACAGTAATATACAGCTCAGATTTGAAAACAATTTCAAATTAAATCAGTATTGCATGTCCACATATAGTAATTTATTTGGTGAAAAGCCCTGCAATAGATGAGATCACACTACATTATCCCTGACCACCCTGTCGGAATGTATTTTTTGACAACAACCTTCTGGCCATCAGCAGAATATATTTGTTGTGTACTGTTTTTCTATCTATTTTGATTCATTGCCTACAAATTCAATAATTAGGTCCCACTTAATTTTTAGGTTCAGCTTTGCAATCCTTGCCATTTTACTATGACTCAGTCATACTTTTCCACTGAGAAAAGGGATGTGGATGTTTTTAAGGGTTCCGTAAAGGTGCTTAAAGCAGTTTCTGAGAAACGCTGTTGAAAATTTAAATCAACACCTAAACAAACAATTTTGTGAATATTTGCTAGATGTCTGTTCTATGTGTGTGCTGAAATAATAATAATAAAAAAACATTGTGTTTGTACATAGTCCTGGTTGTGTAAAAAGGAGAAAACACAAAGTGGCTTGGACTGATCCACCGAGCAACAGAACACTCTAGTAGCCAATCAGCAGTAGGGGGCATATCCGGAGAGAGAGTGAGCAAGAGGGAGGTTTGAAGAAAGACTGTAGAAAGAGAGAAAGCTGAGATGGACAGGTCAGAGGAATATCACTAGAAAAAGAAAGGTTAGGTGATCAGGCAAGAGCTTTAGGACCAGTGTTGGGTAAGTTACTTCAAAAAAGTAATTAATTACTAATTACATAATCAATGTTGTATTTAAAATACTTTTCTAATTACTCTGTCTGAAAAGTAATTTAATTACTCAATAGTAACTTACTAATTACTTCTTAAAATCCTTATAAACCTTGACCGGATAGACAAGAGAAAGGAAACTCTTAATAATTTAGTCAAACATGGAATAGTCTAGCCTTTTATAGCTTTTTAAAACATTTTAACTTTATTAAAACATATACTATAATACTTTTATTTACTTTATAATACTTACATTTTTTTTTTTCAGTAACAAATAGGGATGTCACTATACCAAAAATCTAGTAGTCAGTACCGATACCACCAAAAGTGGACAATACTCAATACCACGGTAAAAATATATAAAAATACAAATAAAATGCTTTTTTTCCAGGTAGGTCTAATAGTGGGCTAGTAAGTAAAAATACCACAGAAATTGAATAATCAAATATAAAATAACTCTGCATAGTCATAACTGTATAAATTAAATATAGATTAATCCTTATTAAAGCTTTTTCTTTTGTTGTTTGATTATCATTTATAATACAGACAGCCAATAGTAGACAGTAGCATGTTTTAAAGGCTGCTGTCACTAAGACCTAATGGTATGGAGACAATATGCTGTTACACATGCTGTTCACATTCACATAATCAACGCGAATATACGCCAAGACAGGCATTTTGACATAACTGTGTGTGTATTTGAACGTTTATGTGTAATAAACCATGAAAATGTGACACTCGCGAGAGGCGGCTATGTGTGTGCGCTTTGGTTGAGAGCGCACTGCCTGAAGACCGTCTCTCAGAGAGCACGTGCAGTTTTTTCTCCCTAGGACATAGCTTACATTTTACCGTAATGTTCTTGCCTACCTGTGTCAAAAAAGTGAAGTAATTGTAATATTTCCATTCTGCAAAAACAGCTACTCGCTTCTGCCGACATCTTCAGACAGCGACTACGCAGCCAACTGGTGCAAAGTTGCGAACTCACGCGCAACTGCACTACAGCTAACGATTTTAAAGAGGCAGTGTTAACTTTTACCTTTAGACGACAAATTTAGATTTTACATTCAATATTGATTTAAACAGATCTGTTGAACTAATTTACAGTATGTAACGCAAGTACATTATAAGTAACTGTAATTAAATTACCTAAAAATGAACAGTAATCCCTTACTTTACTTTTTCAGTGGATAAGTAATTTAATTACAGTAACGCGTTACACCCAACACTGTTTAGGACCTGTGTTAACACTGGAAAAGCTTTCCAGTGCTGGAGAGATGTTAGAGAGCGGGAAGGCCTGAAAAAGGAGTTTGCTTTGTTTCTGCTTGATACAATAGTAACATTGGTTTTTGCAATGTTTCACAGAACCAAGATACGTGGTTGTATGCTGTTGTTATTGCATCACAGCAGATTCATCCATACTTAAGAGAGCTGTTCGATGCACCAGCTGTTAGTTGTTGCCTGTGTTGCATAGTGTGTTCGCTATTTTATTGCAGAGCAATGAAAGGAGGGGTGTGTTTGTTTGGGTGTCGATTTCAAATATCCACAGTGCTTCTCATAAATCGCTTACTGCACCTTTTAAAACTTTAACACTGAATGAATCTCACCTCTTGTTACTCCCTGATGATGCCATGATGGCATAATCTTTTCCGTTTCCACTGGAACTCCCCACAGACTCATTTCCGTGGGATTCATTACTGTGCGACTCATTACTGTGAGATTCTGTGCCACTCCCACTGGAGCCATTTCCACCCATTTCCATGTCCTCATGCATCTGTGTTTGAGGTCTGGGAGACGTGGGTTGGTCATGACTGCTGTCACTCCCCTCAGAGGCCCCGCCCATGCGGTGCAGGTGAGACATGGAGCCACACGGGGACTCCGGCTCCCCCTCCTCAGATGGTCCCCTGTACATGTAAGGCTTTGGCTCTGTCTCACCTGACATGGACAAGGTCAAGCTTTACATTTCAGGTCAAAGGTTCCTGGTCCCATCATATTGTTGTAGCTGTGAAAAAGACATATGGTAAGATAAGGTAAATGAATGAATGCTCTTTTTAAAAAAAAAAAAAAAAAAAAAGCAATTATATTTATTGATTATGGATTACGGTCATTAATTAATTATCTTTGGCTAATAAAACTGAAATACACGTACATCTGCATGGGAGTCAATAAACTGATGTTCATTTTTCTGTCTGAATCAATACATTTATTCAAAAACACATTAAATTAAATCCATGCAAACAATGGCTTGAATACACCGCTTTTATAATGAGCAAGTTATTCAATTTTTAATTAAAATTAGTTAATGTCAGGGTGATACAGACCCTAATGACTGTATTAATTAATGAAGAGCTGCTAGAAAGTTCCAAAAACTCTAAAATTCTTTAGTTCTTTAGACAGAATGGACAGAAAATTCTCACTGGATTTATTCTTCATGCTTAAGCGTATGTCATTTGTTCAGAGTCTGTAGTGCTCATAAACGTGATATATTGTGAAAGACATGATGGGTCCCCCAATTATTTAATAAGACCATTTGTAGAATTACTTTTCATATTTCTGAAATATGAAAATGCTCATTTGTTAATACTTGTAAATGTAGTTTATCAAAATGTATTTAATTTATTCATGATAGTTGTGTTAGTATTGTGTCTCTAATGAAAAAGAAGACATTTTGAAGTTTATCAAAGCGTGTTCATGACTCTTTAAAGAGAAAACCTTGCAATAAAAAAAAGATGTTTGAAACTTTTAAAAAGTATAAAACAAACAAATAACCTTTTTATGTATGATGTACAATGTTCATTATGACCTAAATAGTCTCACCATAAAAAAATGAATGCTTGTCAAGCATTCATGATGTTATAAAGGCTACTGCTCACGTGTACAGGTTCTTCATGTAGGTAATCAGGAAAAAAAGTTGGTGGTGTATAACAATGGCAGACAAATGTTTCTGATAGATACACGAAATAGTCCAGCTTCAGCTAAATTATTTTTTTTCATTTTCAGGGCAAACAGGACATATTAATTTCAACAAGGTAGATATTTCACCATAAACAAACATGCAACTTCATTTCATATTCTTGGGGCTTACGTAGCTAGTAATAAGACAAACCTCTGACAAACCTCCATTTGATACATTGTTGTCTATAACACTCATTTGCTCACTTTATTTTGGGGCTCATATGTGTACTTTTTCCCGTAAGAATGTAAAACTAAAAAATAATACTATTTTTGTGCATGTGTTCTTTATCTGTGTTGTGTTCAGATATAGACCGCAATGTACGTGGACTAAAGAATTACATTAATATTATTAATATACCAATGCAAATATAATGTAGATAAAGACAACATAAAAACATTAGCACCGTTGTGAATATGGTTTTATAGATTTAAATGCATTTGGTTTATTTTCAGTTTAAACTGCTCCCCCTGTCCGCCTTTCTACACTCGCACACGTTGACCTGCAATGCACTGCACTGCACGGTATACTGACACAGTGATGTAAAAGTCGTGCTACCACCTACACAATTCGTTTCGAGATGTTTTTTATTGACATTTCACGCATATAATATTGTATATATAGTGTATTATAATCATTACAACTCAAAAATATAGAAATACTACACAAAACAGAACGATAAGAAAATGTCCGCACATGCGCAATACGCGAAAGGTTATGCAACATTTTTTTGAACGCCTATATATATTATAAAAGGAAGTAGTCTAAAGTCACAAACCTGCAAGAGCACGTTTTATCCCAGTTATTTGGTAGTATCAATGTTTTCCCAGGTTACTTCTGTCAGTGAGACAAGAATCCTAAGAATCCTAGGATACTGTACTATACTCCATCACCGGTCCCGATCAACTCTGAAAGCAGTGGCTCACGCGCTGACCTCAATCTTGGCCCCTCCCCATCTACTTCCTATTGGCTGCCGCACAAGGGTTTCCATGGAAAACACTACTGAGTGACGTCAGTCCGCGCTCATTGGTGTGTGGCTCCGCCAGTCTCTTTATATAAATCGTCAAAGCGCCGCACGTGGAATCCCATGCTGATGTTATGATCGCGGAAAGTGGAGTAACCATATACATTTCAAGACAACTGTACTGTTTCTACCTTATATTAAAAATAATACATTTTTATGATACACGTTTTACGCTGCTTTCTCTACTGGCACACTTTGAATTTGAGTGAACTGTGGATGCATATTTCTACTGTTAAACTATTTCGTTTGGCACACATTCATTGTTGTATAACGGCAGTGATGAGACACACCCACACATACACAAGACTAGTACTGCGTCCCAATCCGCCTACTTATACTACTTACTATATAAGTAGTTTTTGTGGAAAAAAAAAAAAAAGTACATATACTTATTTTTTAAGCGTGTTGGAGAAGAGACAAGTAATAAAATTGCGTCTTTAACAGACGCTTTGTCGAGTAACGTATCTCCGTGCATCCAGTCACTATAAACTGGCCTGTCAATCATCTTCTCGCAGTTACCGTCCTCCACATTTAAATGTATTTCCTATACCGTATTACAGATGAAAGTAGCAGCACATTGATCTACCAGTCGTGGGTCTTTCATACAGAGACTTTACTGTTGACGATTTGACACGATCCAGCATTGTCAGGTTCTTCGAAGCTCATCCTGGTGTTGCTGTCACAGGCAGCCTCTGAATCCCCTCCGGGAAACAATATTTACAATGACAACAATAAAACAGCAGTCATTTAAACATTGTTTTATCAGTTATTTAACAACAAAGAAATGGATCGACTACTTTCAGCTTGTTGAACATTTTTATTTGCACATTTCTACCGTGCGAGGGCTGAAGCAGCAGCAACTGTTTTCATGGTAACCAGTGAACGGAATTCTGCAAAACTACAGTGAAAACATCAAATAAATCATGCAGTGCACTAATATAGCTTCTCTTTCCTGCAAACGACGCCATGGAGAATGTTAATATTTAATTTAAAGGCAAAAACAAAAGTGTATATGCATGTATAGGTATTAATTTCAGTATGAGTAGCAGAGGACGATCCTCCAATCCGTAGCTTCCCAATTAGTTGGCATAGTGAAGAGCAGGTAATCCAAGACCTGCATTAGGTAAGAAAAAATGATTCCATAATACTTTACAGCTGCACATATAACAGTGCAGCTGTGTAAGCTGCACTTTGGATTTTGGATGTCACCTTTTTTCTTCTTCTTTTGAAACACAGATTTCAAGTCTTCAAATACTTTAATTTTTCTATACATCTATATAATTTTTGTAATTAACAATGTTTTTTTTTTTTCATTGTTAAACTGAAATTATAAAGAGAGTTCAATGAAAACAACTTTTATTCCTATGAAATGGGCAAGACAGAGCAAAAAGCCTGTATTAAACGTTTCAGTGAAATCAAAAGGTCATCAGTGTAACATACAGCAGCACGAGCGCACACGCATACACTCTCATAATAGGTTTACAGTTGCACATTTACGTTTGCATATTGCACCAAGGCATCAAAACACCCCTAACAGATGGCCATTAGAGTACAACGTACTCTAGTATAAATTGTAATTTATTTGATAGACAGAAATCTTAACTCTTATTCTCTCATATACCATAACAGCACAGGAAATGAACGTATAATTCTCTGGAATGTTGGTCCTATACTCTCTGCATTGCTCTTAATAATCTCACTATATTACAGTACACAGTATTTCCTCCCATTCACACATACGCATATTCAGTGTAAAAATAACATGCTCAGTGCATCTATACATCTCTAGTCACACAGCCAACAAGAAAAGCAGCACTAGAGACAGCAGGTTATCAGTAGTAAAAACATTGATAATTACTGTCTGTGCTTTAAAATATAGGCATTAATCAGTGATTACTACTGTCTGAGCTGTCAGTAGACAGTCGCCGTCACGACAGCTAGACCTCCCCTTTTTGGTCCACTGAGTCTTTTGTGCAGATATTTTGACTAAATAGGCCACTGAAATCTTGAGTTTCGATATGCAGGCATATACAGTAGTAAGCCCATTTATATCTGTGAATTACTCTCAAAATAACAGGCACCAAGAACGAGCAATTTTCATGGATGTACCATTAAACAACAGGTTTGGCTACAATGCTGTGCTTACATTTAGATGAGGAATATATTTTATGGCTAGCACCACAGAACAAACTACATGAGAGGAGGGATGTTGTGGAAGGCCCTCAATCTTCACAGTGTTTGTTCAAAGTGATCCTCAATGAAATATCTGTGTGTGAAGCCTCTTCAATTTTACAGCAATTTCTGCTATACTGTACAAGTAGTACTGTGGGATATAGATACAGTGCTTTACTATTACAACGTTTAAAACTCATAAAATATTTATACCTATAACATGATTCCAGTGTTTTTAAGACTATTTCTCATAATAAAGTAGTCTGGCACATACAGTTTAAAAAAATTCAAAAGCAAATACAAACAAAAAGTTTCTTGTGCAGAGAGGCACATGTATACCTTTTGGTCTGATAAGATGCACTTCCTCTGAGCTTGTGCTCTGATTGGTCCATTTTCAAAAGTCCCGATATGTAAACACGGCTGTACAAAAAAAACAAACAAAAAAAAAACACTAATTTCTGGATGGCCAAAACCTGCCTTGTTGTTTCAAGGTTTGGCAACTTCTCTTTCTCACTGGAAGGACACAATGGAGTTGTTTATTGTTTATTGACTTCTCAGTGGAGGAAGAAAATGCTGAAGTTCTTGCTTTTACATCCAATGTCAAGTCAGGGTTTTGCATGGCTCTACTATGGTCAGAGGCAGTTGATATTCAACACAACAAAAAGGGGCAGAAGCTGAGTTTTTCGTTTATACCTGCAGACTTTAGACCTCTGAAGATCATTTAGATCCATGTGATTCGGCCATTAGTTTTCTGAGATCATAAATAAGCTGGTTTGACTGTAGTAGACAGTTTAATGGTGCTTTATAGTGAACCCTGAATTCAGTTTAGAGAGATGTTTGTGTGGCCAGATGTTAGTGTTTATGAAGGGTGAGCCACAATGTGGGCCATCCAGTTGACTTTGGTGGTCCAACTCTCTCGCAGAGCTTCATCAAACTTCTGCCGGAACTGTTTGAGGGCCTCCTCGTCGGTTTTACCTAATGCCAGAGAGTCCTGGAAAACAAACATACAGCTGGTGTCACTTCATATTTATTTGTTTATTTTGAATGGCATCTCATTTAACACAGTTAATGCATTGACCTAATTTGATGTTATAATTCTGTTTTATGTGATGTTCTTATCTTTATTTTTGACCTTATTTGCAGTACACCAACTCAAAAACACATGACAGGTATATAAAAACAAAAGACACAGATCAACATAGTAGCATATTAAATATAACTGATAGGGCATTTTAAGATTTATGGACATTGGTCTTACATGTTTTAGCTTCTTCACTTCTTCCTCCACCTCTCTTTCCCCCTTTTCTTCCTACTCCCCTACCTCCTTCTACTCTCTATCTCTTCTCCCTCCCAACCTCCCAGAGACAGCCAGGAAGTGAAGGACGATAATAAATAATTTCAACAAGAACAACAACAATAATAATACTAAGGACAGCAAGAGACAAGAGGAAGAAAAGGAGAGAAAACAAATCTCATAAATAATATTAGTTGTATTTATGATTAATGGAATTTACATACTGGTGTGTGAAAGTTTTTAATATAGAAATACATATGTGAGGCATGAATTTGATTCTAGCTTTGGTTAATATTTAAGGATTAAAGGAGTGAATGTTTGAGTATGTCTTTGTAACATATCTAAATCCTGCTGCATATCTTTCCTAATGTGAAGCTATTGTATGACTGATATTCTGTCTTTTTTTCAATTGAGTAATACTGTTTTCTTGCCGATTGCCAGAGTTAGAAGGAGGGGAACTGAGTTCTGAAGAGAGATTAATTTGAGAGATGTCTTTTAAAAGACAAACATGCAAATCTGATAACTATTATTGGTACCATTGTTCTAAAATTGATTAATGGTATGTTAAGGTTTCAGTGAGTGCATTTGTATTCAGTGCGACTTGCTAGTCCCATCTTGTGTTGTGTAATATGTGTTCCGTGTAAGAGTTTTTACTGAATCAGTTGTATGTTTGCATTTGTAGTTACAGTGGGTACGGAAAGTATTCAGACCCCCTTAAATTTTTCACTCTTTGTTATATTGCAGCCATTTGCTAAAATCATTTAAGTTCATTTTTTTTCCCTTATTAATGTACACACAGCACGCCATATTGACAGAAAAACACAGAATTGTTGACATTTTTGCAGATTTATTAAAAAAGAAAAACTGAAATATCACATGGTCCTAAGTATTTAGACCCTTTGCTGTGACACTCATATATTTAACTCAGGTGCTGTCCATTTCTTCTGATCATCCTTGAGATGGTTCTATACCTTCATTTGAGCCCAGCTGTGTTTGATTATACTGATTGGACTTGATTAGGAAAGCCACACACCTGTCTATATAAGACCTTACAGCTCACAGTGTATGTCAGAACAAATGAGAATCATGAGGTCAAAGGAACTGCCTGAAGAGCTCAGAGACAGAATTGTGGCAAGGCACAGATCTGGCCAAGGTTATAAAAAACATTCTGCTGCACTTAAGGTTCCTAAGAGCACAGTGGCCTCCATAATCCTTAAATGGAAGACGTTTGGGACGACTAGAACCCTTCCTCGAGCTGGCCGTCCGGCCAAACTGAGCTATCGGGGGAGAAGAGCCTTGGTGAGAGAGGTAAAGAAGAACCCAAAAGATCACTGTGGCTGAGCTCCAGAGATGCAGTCGGGAGATGGGAGAAAGTTGTAGAAAGTCAACCATCACTGCATCACCAGTCGGGACTTTATGGCAGAGTGGCCCGACGGAAGCCTCTCCTCAGTGCAAGACACATGAAAGCCTGCATGGAGTTCTCAAAAAAACACCTGAAGGACTCCAAGATGGTGAGAAATAAGATTCTCTGGTCTGATGAGACCAAGATAGAACTTTTTGGCCTTAATTCTAAGCGGTATGTGTGGAGAAAACCAGGCACTGCTCATCACCTGTCCAATACAGTCCCAACAGTGAAGCATGGTGGTGGCAGCATCATGCTGTGGGGGTGTTTTTCAGCTGCAGGGACAGGACGACTGGTTGCAATCGAGGGAAAGATGAATGCGGCCAAGTACAGTGATATCCTGGACGAAAACCTTCTCCAGAGTGCTCAGGACCTCAGACTGGGCCAAAGGTTTACCTTCCAACAAGACTATGACCCTAAGCACACAGCTAAAATAATGGAGAAGTGGCTTCACAACAACTCTGACTGTTCTTGAATGGCCCAGCCAGAGCCCTGACTTAAACCAAATTGAGCATCTCTGGAGAGACCTAAAAATGGCTGTCCACCAACATTTACCATCCAACCTGACAGAACTGGAGAGGATCTGCAAGGAGGAATGGCAGAGGATCCCCAAATCCAGGTGTGAAAAACTTCTTGCATCTTTCCCAAAAAGACTCATGGCTGTATTAGATCAAAAGGGTGCTTCTACTAAATACTGAGCAAAGGGTCTGAATACTTAGGACCATGTGATATTTCAGTTTTTCTTTTTTAATAAATATGCAAAAATGTCAACAATTCTGTGTTTTTCTGTCAATATGGGGTGCTGTGTGTACATTAATGAGGAAAAAAAATGAACTTAAATGATTTTAGCAAATGGCTGCAATATAACAGAGTGAAAAATTTAAGGGGGTCTAAATACTTTCCGTACCCACTGTATGTTGAATGTTTCCAGAATTCTTAATGATGTTAAGATCCTTTCTGCATTGTTTCACTGATACTGAGGTAGTATGGATGAAATTGTATAATTTTGTCTAAATTTTAATGAATGGCATTTTTAATGGGTTCTAAAAGTGGTGGTTGTTCTAAAATCCCACCTTTAACTGCGTCTTTAATGGAAATTTTAATTGGTAGATAATAGTAATTGTAAACTACTGTAAATAATATTGTTTCATTACCTAATTTATATTTCTGTCTTAACTGTGAGAATGTAATGAATTTATTATTAGTGGAGTATTGTGTAATACCTGGGATATCTGAGAATAGTAAGTGGTGATTTGTTGATATTCCAGTCAGGGTTATGTCATAAAAGTGAGACGATGTGTGGTTTGAGATCATGACTTGTTAAGTTTTATTAATTTGTTAATTGCCACAAAGCAGTTAATGTTGTTCTAATCTTTTGTAACATTATACATGTCTTTACTGTCACTTTTAATCAATTTAATGCATCCTTGCTGAATAAAAGTATTTTTCTTTCCAAAAAAAAACAAAACAAAAAAAAAACAACAAAAAAAACTTTTGAATGGTAGTGTATAATGTTACAAAAGCTTTCTATTTCAGATAAATGATGTTCTATTCAAAGAACCCTGAAAAAAAAAATGTATACAATGGTTTTCAACATTGATAATAATAATAAATGTTTCTTGAGCAGCAAATCAGCATATTAGAATGATTTCTGAAGGATCATGTGACACTGAAGACTGGAGTAATGAAGCTGAAAATTAAGCTTTGCCAACACAGGAATAAATTACATTTTAAAATATATTCAAATAGAAAGGTTATATTAAATTGTAAAAATGTCACAATATTACTGTTTTTGCTGTATTTTGGATCAAATAAATGCAGCATTGGTGAGCAGAAGAGACTTCTTTCTCTGATAATTTCAACCACAATATTCTTTTGAATAGACGCAAAAATTACATTGGCATTAGTGGAATTGAATTGGCATGGTATAAATCATATTTATCTGACTGTTACCGATTTGTAGTAGTAAATGAAGAGATGTCCTACCGATCACAAGTTCAGTATGGAGTACTGCAAGGCTCAGTACTAGGACCATTGCTTTTCACTCTGTACATGCTACCCTTGGGAGATATCATTAGGAAGCACGGTGGTAGTTTCTACTGTTACGCTGATGATACTCAGCTCTAGATTTCTTCGCGCCCTGACGAAACTTACCAATTCACAAAATGAACGGAATGCATAGTTGATACAAAAAATTGGATGACTAGTAATTTCCTTATACTTAATTTTGAAAAAAACAAACAACAAACAAACAGAGATTTTAATTATTCGACCAAAAACATCTGCATATAATAACCTAGAATACTGTCTAACACTCTGTTAAGTCTTCGTTGTCAGTTAAGAACCTGGGTGTGCTCTCTGATCCCGATCTTTCATTTGAAAGCCACATTTCTAGCATCTGTAAAACCACATTCTTTTATCTTAGAAATATATCTATCATCATAACATCATATAGATTTTAAAATCTTGCTAATTACTTACAAAGCACTAAATGGTTTAGCTCCCCAGTACTTGAGCAAGCTCTTAACACATTATAGACCTTCACGTCAAAATTCTCGCCAGATGACAATACCTAGAATATCAAAATCAAATGCAGGCGGTAGATCCTTTTCCTATTTAGCACCCAAACTCTGCAATAGTCTTCCTAGCCTTGTTCGGGAAGCAGGCACACTCTGTCAGTTTAAATCAAGCCTAAAAACACATCTCTTTAACCTGGCATACACATAACACATCAATTTCTATTATTCAAATCAGTTAAATGATTGCTAGGCTGCATAAATTAGGTCAACCGGAACCAAGAACATGCTAATATTAGTCTGTCAATCTCATCCGTATCCTGAGGTTAACATAGTCAGCTGGATCCGGTCCATAACCGGATCAGATGGTGGACTTACACCTATACATGACCACAATGCAGCAATGAATGTCAACAGAGACAGTGTCTACTAGACAATCCCTTGTGAAGGCCTCATCGACATGACAGCCATCAGCACAGATCCTCAGCAAAGACCACAAGAACCAGACAGGTCCTCTGCACAGACTTCTATAGACAGCTTTGCCTCCATACCGGCGTGATGAATCCGATCTTCAAGCAAAAGGAACTGGATGACTATTTGAATGCTACTGATCGTGATCTGAATTCAGACTTTTGATGCAGTCTGAATCATAATCACATCTGAATCAACACTTAACTGACTTCAGCTGAACAACAGCCGAAATGCATCATTTTCCTGTTATCACTGTAAAGCTGTTTTGAATCAATCTGTATTGTATAAAGCGCTATATAAATAAAGGTGACTTGACTTGACTAGTGTATATATACACACACATTACAATGGACGCTTCAATACATCATCATGCACCTGCTCAAAGACAAATGTACATTTGTTTATAAACAAACAAATGTATATTATACATTTATAAATTATACAGTTTATAAACAGTTTACTTTGATGTGTCCAGTGTAGACAACAGTTGTGCCACATGACGTCAGCTGGTGCAGATACGTTGGATATGCTTATTATAAGCAAGATGCTTGTGTTTGCTCTAGACAGTGTGTTTAGCCTAATCAGTTGCTTACTGATGACACATAGCAACACAGCTAAATGTATTAAAAAATGTCTTTTGTCTACGTCACAATATGAGGTAAGTCTGGCCCTGCATACAAAAAGCAGAAGGATACCAGTGGTTTTACAGGTCCATAAAGGATCTACTGTAGCAGTACCCTAAAAATGCCATATAAATCCAGTTTTTTAAGTCTCTTACCACTGTTTCCAAAAGCAAACAACAAACGGTCCTAATATACAATCATGGTGCGCTGTGGTACTACCGAAAAATGTATCTCCATACAAAAACTCAGTAGGCCAAACAGTGACTCGTATTTTCTGAATCATTATTGGTGTCCAGAAATCGTATTCAATACATCATGACTTAACAAGCAGATATATAAGACTTCCAATTCTTCTGAGGCCATATAATAGCTTTGTGTGAACAACTGACAAGGTAATTATTTTCAGAAAAACTTTCTTTTTGCCATAGCTCTCAAATACAGTTTTCTGGCACATTCACAATACGCATAACAAACAATGAAGTTTCTTCTTTATGTATATAAATAATGCACAAGGATGCTAGGGTGGAAGCCAAGATTTTCAGTGAATTTGTTAAATTTCTTTTCCTCCATCAAATCTATAGTATGACTTCATGTGGATTATTTTTATGGTGCTTGTCAGTCTTGTTGGAGCTTGACAACCCTATTACTATTCCCTTACCATTTCATATGGGTTTTGAGCAGTTTGAGAATGAATAAATGACCATTTTCATTTTTGGATGTACTTTCCCTTGAAGGAGATCCTTGGAAGGAATTCTGTGCTGTAGGTGTCTGTTTACCTTTAAATACTGGATATCTTTGACAGACGTAAGCTCTGGCAGGCCTGCTGTGAGCATCAGAGCAAAGAGTGTGATGAACAGATTTCCATTCTTCCTCAGAATCAGATACGCTTCCTCACAGTATTGCCTAAAACTACACATATATACAAAGCACTGTTAGATTAGTGTCCTATGTCATTAAAAATGATGAAAAAGAGAAATGGAAGGAGGGAGATAAAGCAAATTAGACAAAAAAAGTCAGTCACTAACTTTCCAAATTTCTCGGTGTTGCCTGTTTTTCCCTGTTGAATCACGTGGATGAAGTCATGTGTGAGGATGAAAGGAACGCGCTCACGCTTGATCCCAAACTTTGACTTAAAGTTTCCTAGGATATGACCAAAGTCTATGTGGAAGAGCTGAAATACACACACAGAGTTTGTAAATATCCTGTCAATCTAAAAACAACCAAACTTCATTACCATTTCAACAGAAGGGACTATAAAATAGCATTTTAAACCAGCATACATTCTGTGGGAACATGATACATTCACATAGGTTGATGTGTAGAACAGTTTCCCAACCTACCTGCCCTGTACTGCGAACCATGATGTTGTCGCTATGACGATCACCAATGCCCAAGACGTAGGTGGCAACACAATAACCAGCACACGATAGAGTGAACTCCTCAATGGCTTTGTCCAAAGCATCTCTATGTCAACACATTACATCACCAGTCAGTTTTGACACAGACAGCATTATTGCATTAAAAAACACAGCATTTAAAAAAAACAAACAAACAAAAACTATTCACAATAAGAGATAATAACCAAGTGTGGGCTGCTAATCAAAAGGTTTGGAGGTCTTACAAAAATTGTAAAAAATAAGGAGTTTTACACAATTTACTCAACTCAAAAAATATTTTAAAACAAAAAATGTGTATTATCCATTGACAAGACTGTGTCATGTAGATTTCAGAAATGACAGAAGGGGGCACTACCCCTTCTGTTAATCTATCAATAATCGATAATCTCAAGATGCCAAATAATAGCAAAAACACAACAATTAGGTCCCTATGAAATCCATTAAATTTTTTGTTAAATTTTGTTTTATTTTTTACCCAGATTCCGTTTTTGTGTTTTAATTTTTTTCTGGATTCTATATTAATGTTTAAATTAAATTTTAGTAATCAAACAGTATGTCTAATTAATTAAAATAATAAAGCTATAACAAAATACCTATTTTTAATTTTTTTTTACAACAATGGCCATATGAAATGTTTTATTTTATTTTATTTTTTTTAGTTGTTTTTCATTTTTCTTTAATTTTGATTTAATACAAATGTATTATGAAATGGTAGTAATCAATCTGATAGTTGCATGCAATCCTAAAATACAGCATATTGCAAAAAGGTATTTGCTGTTCGGGTTTAAAATGTAAAGTGTTTTTCCAAAACACACAACATTTGGACACGACTGTCAGAATTTGCCCCCTAGTGGCAGACAAAATTAACTTTCATTAAGATCATGCATGGCAACATGGGTAAACTGTTGCTGTCTTGGAAATCTTCCCTGTTAAGGTGCATCCCTTGCTTAGTACAATAATGCGATGGTAATACTTGAGCCAGGTAAGTTCTCCAGTAAAGAAATGCAAAAGCAAGAACCTTTATCCTCCGAACTCTCACCATGGTAGAATGAATAAGTAAATGCAAACAATAAACAGCTATGTATATAGGACAAATAACTGCCAATAATTTGAGTGAAAATACGGTGCCAGACAACATTAAAAAATATAAAATTAATAATCGATGACTTATTTATCAATAACCATGCATTTTTAAAAGTTTTTAAATGTATCAAGTGTTTTGATAAAGTTGAAGAAAAAATATTGATATTTCTCCATTCTGATTGGAATACATCACATCTGGTCGGTGTGTTACATACAGTGGATTGGGGTTGGGTTGGGTTAAACAATCTCGGGTACGGACCGGTTCGGGCTTCAGTTTAAAGCCTGTGCAGACCTCCAATCTACATCACGATTTTTGATTAAGTGTTTAAGTATACAGCACTACTTTTGATTCATTCACCCAATATTTGCCAAATTCTGTGACAATCTGCTCTATGTTGTAAATTCCATTTTTATGATTGATTGGTTTTCAGGATGATTGGATTTTTTGATTTTAGTAGAAATCACAGGGCCCTAAATAATGTAAATTTCAGTATCCAAAGGTTTTAGAATCAAGAAAACTAAATGTATTGAAATAATCAAATGCTGTTAATAAGAGATATCAGAAGTATAACTGTAGTAGACAGGTATAACTCACCCAGAGTTCTTGTCTTTAAGCCAGTTCAGCAGTGCATCTTTATTGAAAGCGGCAGCAGCAGCCATGTTGCTGCTTGTTTTTTGGATGTTCGCAATGGTATCAGCTGAAGACACAACCTCAATCAGACCAGAGTGATCTCCTGTCGCCAAGCAGCCATAAGGTACAATTCTATGAGACGTAAAAAAAAACATAATTTGAAATGATCTCTAAAGCCATTAACTGTCTCTAAATACAGCAGTCACTCCTTGTGCTTAATCGTGATATATACACATACAGTACTTTTGGGAGTGCCAACCGAATGCACTCCAGGTAATGAGAACCACATTTATACAAATGTGTGTAATGTGTATAGAACCAAACTGAACAACTAGTCTTAATTCAGTAACATCACACTCTTTTGGTGAGTGAAACGGTGTTAACAGTCTTAACTCATTCACAAATTTGGATAATGTCTCTCTTTACCAGAACTGCTCTTTCAGGGAAACCATTAAATAAGTCCAGAGCGAGCAGTGGTTTAAAAACATCTGTTGAATCTCTTTAACCCCCGTGCATAAGCCTGACATCTCTGTTTTTCGATGGGTTTACATTTACTGAGTATTAGAGCTGCACAATTCTGGATAAATGGGAGAATCACAAAAAAAAAAAAAAAAAAAAAAAAGATCAAGATTTTCTCACAATTCCACGACACTGTAAACACAGTGCAGCGCATTATGAGCAGGCATTCTGACGTAGATCCTGGAAGCGCTGCAGTGTGTTTACAACGTAGGAGACTGACAGGGAACAGAAGAAATTGTTGAATTGAGTTGTTATTTTTGTTTTGTTTTTGTGCACAAAAAGTATTCACGTCGCTTCATAACATTAAGGTTGAACCACTGTTGTCACGTGGACTTTTTTGATGATGTCTTTAATTCCTTTCTGGGCCTTGAAAAGTGCAGTGACGTTGCTGCCTATTTGTGGTTCAGAAAGCTCTTGGATTTCATCAAAAATATCTTAAATTGTGTCCTGAAGATGAACGAAGGTCTTATGGGTTTGGAATGACATGAGGGTGAATAATTAATGACAGATATTTAATTTTTGGGTGAACTAACCCTTTAATAAAAATATGATCAGCTGTTGCAGGTAAAATGTCTAAAAAAGTTTGATGCTTGGGCACACGCCGGGAGAAACTATTTAAAGGTGCAATATGTAAAATCCTCTGTCCGCTAGAGGTCGCTAGAGGCCTATTCAAAACAAAGGCGTAGCTTGATGACACCAGGTTTGAGCGCAGAATCTTGGGACATGTGGTCTTCACCTCACAGCCAGTGGAAAATCATGTTCATGGATATGATTATTAATGTTACTGTAGTATGAAGTAGAGCAGGACCGAGTGTTGTGGGAGCTAAACGAGGCCACTGGAGCGATTGCACAACACACGCCTCATGAGCCGCGGAACTTTTATTTTGCAGCAGTCGTCGGCGCCGCTTCCGCTTCTCCGGTCATGAGTATGAGGTAACACAGCTCTGTTTATCATATTAGATACATTTGAGAGTGTGAAAAATGTTATAATGTAACTGTGCGTTCACTCGGCGGCTGCTGTGACACTTGTTGCACACTGCAGTAAGATAGATCGATTTTAGAATAGCATGTTAAATGCTGGATGGCTTGTGTTGATAAATGGCATGGAATTTATTTTAAAACGTATTGTATGATGGACAAAATGCTGTTTTACTGTTACTAAAAATAAAGCTGCATCTGATTATGCTATGTTAGCTACTTCACAAAATAGTGTTTTTCCCTGAGGCATGGTAAAGCATGGTACTCGCAAAAAATCCCTTGTCTATTAAAACGTAATATATCAAAGCATCTTTGGTGTTTCCATGGTTTCTACAAAATAAAACCAGAAACCGAGGGTAATGCGGTTATGACGCAATTGACAGGTGACTCCTCACACGTCCCAGAGCCTTGGTTAAAATTGCAATTTTCTCAAGATTTACACATCTTGAGAATATTGTAAGTACTCAAGTGAACAAAATATATAACACTGGCCTAGTGGTTTTTGGATATTTTACTGCAAAATTCGTACATATTGCACCTTTAAAGGATTTATTTCTTTTTAATTAAGTCCCAACTATCTTCTTTAAAAAGACACTACATATTTCTGTTCCTCAAAGGGCTATGGAACTGAGTTTGAATATGTAATTTTTGTGGTTTGTCCTCAAAAACAGAGGTACTCCAACAGATGTTAATGAACACCTCCCATAAAGCCTCTGCCCGCAGCAAATTACTAATGACGGCTGGATGATGAAATTCGTCTGGTCACGAATAATACTGAATGGGATTCGCTACTGTTACAGTTGTAGTTAACAGTCCCAAAATTGTGTGTTCATGACCTAACATAACTCTGAACACTAGAGGGAGCCATTTCCAATGTTGACAGGCATTCAAGTACAACAATTCAATGATAGGTTAGGTGATAGTGTTCTTATCAAAATCTAGTTTCAAAGATTGAAAAAACAAATATCAAAGATTGACTTAATAATATTTTGATTGGCTTGTGTCCAGAAGCATTTACAAGCACCTAAAAAAACAATGTGTTCAGTGTAAAAGGAAGTACCGAACATGAGTGCATCTTCTGACATTCTGTAACATTCAACCTTTTAACCACATGTAAATCAAATTCTACTCTGCACTCATACTGCCCTTCTGTAGAAATCGCAGGGGCCCTCGGGGGGAATTACTATGGGGCTGCCATAGCTCTGGGCCCCTTTCCTCAGTCTTACCTTTCCCCCCCACTAGAGACACGCACGCTCTCTCTCTCTCTCTCTCTCTCTCTCTCTCTCTCTCTCTCTCTCTCTCTCCATGTACCTGAGGTCCAGGTTGGCCTCCTTCCATAGCAGATCCATCAACCTTAAGATCTGTAGAGTCAACATGTCCTGCCTCAGGTCTGAAAAAGACAGATTTTTAAAAGTACTGTAATATCATTCTGTGACAGTCTTTTGTCTATCATCCCAGCCATCTGTCCCTCACCATCTCCATTTTTGAAGATTATGTCCACTGTGTCTCCTCCCAACAGCTTGTTATTGTAAACAATCCACAGAGGTTTCATCTTAGAATCCATGTATTTGCACCTCTCAACACTGGCAGAGAAGGAGAACAATTCTTAGTATGCAGTATTTTTCTAAAATGATGACAATGACAATTTGATAAAAGAGAACACTCAACACATCAAAATGGTTTGACTACTGTATATAATCTTCCATCAAAATTAGTCTTTGAAACCACTTATTTTCAGCTGACATCACCAACCCTACTTATTTCTCAACTCCTTCCCCCAGCCACCCATCATACAGGGACAACTTATCATAACCATAACCTTGGAAGTAAAAAGTCATTTGCATGTTTACTTTAATAATAATAATGAAAATAAACAATTCCAGCACCAACTAATATAGTTCATCATTAAAATTCAAATGATGTGCAGTGAACTTTGAAAACATTGTTTGCATAAAACAAAACAAATCTTACTTGACTCCAGCGAGCAATAAGTTGGGGTTGAGAGGTGAATGCAGGTCGGAAAGAGTTTCGATGAATCCCGTCTGTCGAAGGCATGTCATCATGGCCTCTTTAAGATGAGCTTGTTTTGCCTTCGTTTTTATTGTGGCCAATTTAATCAGCTCATTGACAGCTTTCAGCTTACTGAGAGCTTCAACCTACAAAATAATTACAACACATAATAATGTTAAGCTCCAGATTGTATGGCCATACAATCCTGCCTTCAAAACTGCTTCAGTCCAACAGACTGCTTTAAAACATTTTGGATATCTCATACACACACACACACACACACACACACACACACACACACAGGTTTGTTTTTGTGAAGTGTGGGGAGATTCCATAGGTGTAATGGTTTTTATACTGTACAAACCATATTTTCTATTGCGCTACACTACCCCTTCCCCTAAACCTACCAATCACAGAAAACTGTGCACATTTTTACTTTCTCAAAAACACTCATTCTGTATGATTTATAAGCCTTTTGAAAAATGTCTAATGTCATTACATAGGGTAATGTCCTCATAAGTCACCCTCTCCTTGTAATGCCTATGTCATACCCATGTCATTGTACAAATTTGTGTCCTGATATGTCACAAAAATGCACACGCACGCACGCACGCACGCGCACGCACGCACACGCACGCACGCACGCACGCACGCGCACACACACAATCTTCCGTTCCGATTAGAACATCAAACAGGTTCTCCCCACTCAGTGACGCACCCACTGAGAATCCTGTTGAAAGAGCCACCATAGTCACATGCCGGGAGCCAGAGCACCTGACATCAAAGCAAATTTAAAAGTGCTGGCTAATGCTAATCGTAAATTCTCTAAGATTATTATTCACGTCGGCACAAATGATGTTCGACTTCGCCAGTCGCAGATCACTAAAATTAACATTAAAGAGGTGTGTGAACTCGCAAATACAATGTCAGAATGTCCCCTTCCTGTTTGTCGGAGTGATGATTATCATCACTCAATGGCTGGCTGTCTAAGTGGTGTCTGCAGAATAATATAGGTTTCATAGACAATTGGAAAAGTTTTTGGGGCAGACCTGACCTGTTGAAAAGAGATGGTGCTGCTAATATGGCACATAGTCTTAGAGCTGAAACATGACAAACTGGGGCCCAGGTCAGGAAGCAGATATACTGGCTAAACCGACCGTCTGCTAGCTACCTCACATCACAGAAGTCAGATAATTCCCAACACATAGAAACTCTTTCACCTAGATATTATCACATAGACTGTGTCTGTACACCAAATTAGTAAATACAAAAAAAATCCCAAACCCATTTAAGGGTAAAAATTTAATAGATGTTCAACAAATAAAAAATAATACTGATGAACAAATGATAAAGCTTGGGTTGCTGAATATTAGATCCCTTTCTTCAAAAGCACTTATTGTAAATGATATTAATCACAGCCAATAATCTAGATTTGCTGTGTTTGACAGAAACCTGGCTAAAACCAGACGATTACATTACTTTAAATGAGTCCAGCCCTCAAGGTTATAATCATTGACAAAATCCTCGTCAGAAAGGCAAAGGGGGAGGTGTTGCTGTAATTTATAGTAATATCTTCAGTATTACTCAAAAGTCTTTCAAATAATTTTTTCAAAGATATGGTGCTTTATGTAACGTTATCTAAGCTGACATTTGTGCTGGCTACTATATACAGGACACCAGGACTAGCTGCGGATAAAGTCCTTGTTGTTGGTGATTTTAATATCCATGTAGATAATGATAAAGACGCACTGGGATTGGCATTTATAGACATTCTAAACTCTATTGGAGTTAGACAACACGTGTCAGGACCCACTCATTGTCGTAATCATACTTTAGATCTAATATTGTCACATGGAATCGATATTGATGCCATTGAAATTCTGCAGCAGAGCGATGACGTCGCAGATCATTATTTAGTCTTGTGTATACTACATATAGCCAAGGCTGCAAAACCGCCACCCTGCCATAAATATGGTAGAACCATCACTTCTACCACTAAAGACTGCTTTAAAAAATAATCTTCCAGATCATTTTCATCGCCTTAGCATACCAGATAGCTTAGAAGACCTCGATGTTGCAACAGAAAGTACTGACTATTTTTCCAACACATTAGATGCAGTTGCTCCTCTGCGCTTAAAGAAGATTAAGGAAACTAATCCAATGCCGTGGTACAACGAGCACACTCGAGCTCTTAAGAGAACTGCCAGAAAAACGGAGCGCAGATGGAGGAAAACAAAACTAGAAGTTTTTCACATTTTGTGGAGAGAGAGAATGATTTGAGTACAGAAAGGCCTTAAAAACTGCTAGATCTGCTTATTTCTCAAATCTTTTAGAAGAAAATAAACAACCCTAAGTATTTATTTGATACAGTGGCTAAATTAACGAGAAATAGAGCTTCAACTTCTGATGTTTCCAAACAGCACAGCAGTAATGACTTTATGAACTTCTTTACTTGCAAGATAATTATAACCATGTAACCGTCTACTACAGTATCGTATCAGACAGTGCACTGTAGTGTCCCTAAGGAAAAATTCCATTCATTCGTTGCTTTAGGACATGAATTGTCTAAACATGTTAAATCATCAAAATCAACAAAATGTATGTTAGACTCTATACCGAGTAAGCTATTGAAAGAGATGCTTCCAGAGGTCATAGATCCTCTTCTTATTATTGTTAATTCATCTTTATCACTAGGATACGTACCGAAAACTTTTAAGCTGGCTATTATTAAACCTCTTATTAAAAAAAAAAACACAACTTTATCCTAGAGAATTAGTCAATTACAGGCCGATCTCGAATCTACATTTTCTGTCAAAAATACTAGAAAAGGCAGTATCATCGCAACTACGTTCCTTCTTGGAAAGAAATTGTATCTGTGAGGATTTCCAGTCAGGATTAAGACCGTACCATAGTACTGAGACTGCTCTATTAGAGTTACAAATGATTTGCTCTTATTATCCGATTGTGGTTGTATCTCTCTATTAGTGTTACTAGATCTCAGTGCTGCTTTTGACCCTATCGACCACAATATTCTTTAGAATAGACTTGAAAATTATGTTGGCATTAGTAGAATTGCATTGGCATGGTTCAAATCATACCTATCTGAACGTTATCAGTTTGTAGAAGTAAATGAAGATATGTCATATTGATCACAAGTTCAATATGGAGTACCACAAGGCTCAGTACTAGGACCGTTGCTTTTCACTCTGTATATGCTACCCTTGGAAGATATCATTAGGAAGCATGCTGTTAGTTTTCACTGTTACCCTGATAATACTCAGCTCTATATTTCTTCAAGCCCTGACGAAACTTACCAATTCACAAAAATAACGGATTGCGTAACTCATATAAAAAATTGGATGACCAGCAATTACCTACTACTAAATTTGGAAAAAAGAGATTCAAATTTTTGGACCAAAAACTTCTTCACGTAATAACCTAGAATACTGTCTAACACTTGATGGCTGCTCTGTTAAGTCTTCGTTGTCAGTTAGGAACCTGGGTGTGCTCTTTGAAAGCAATCTTTCATTTGAAAGCCATGTTTCTAGCATCTGTAAAACCGCATTCTTCCATCTTAAAAACATATCTAAACTATGGCATATGCTCTCAATGACAAATGCAGAACAGTTAGTTCATGCGTTCATGACCTCAAGGCTAGATTACTGTAATGCTCTACTGGCGGTTGTTCCGCTCGCCTGTTAAACAAACTACAGCTGGTCCAAAACGCAGCAGCTAGAGTTCTTACTAGAATCAGGAAGTATGAGCATATTAGCCCGGTTCTGTCAACACTGCATTGGCTCCCTATTAAATATCGTATAGATTTTAAAATATTACTACTTACCTACAAAGCACTAAATGGTTTAGCTCCCCAGTACCTGAGCGAGCTCTTAATGCATTATAGTCCTTCACATCTATTGCGATCTCAGAATTCAGGCCAGTTGATAATACCTAGAATATCAAAATCAACCGCAGACGGTAGATCCTTTTCCTATTTAGCACCTAAACTTTGGAACAGTCTTCCTATTGCTGTTCAGGAAGCAGACACACTGTCAGTTTAAATCTAGACTAAAAACACAACTGTTTAAACTTGCATACACATAACATTATCTACTTCTATAATTCAATTCATGCAAATTGAAAGGCTCCATAGATTAGGTCAACCGGAACTGGAAACACTTCCCATAACACCTGATGTACTCGCTACATCATAAGAACGGCGTCTACGCTAATATTAGTCTCTCTCTGTTTATCCCGAGGTTTGCCGCAGCCTGCCAGATCCAGGCCGTATTTAGATGAGATGAAGGACCTGCATCTAGACATGACGATAACACAGCCCTGAAGTGTCAACTAAACTATCCCCTGCGAAGGCCTCCTTCCCTTTCTTTTCCCTATGTATAGATAAAACGTTATCAAATTATTCTAGTTCGCATAGGTCAAACATGCAAACCTATAGACTAAACATGTAAATGAACGGCAAGAATGCATTAAAGGTATTCGGTTTTTCAGTAGGAAACAGCAAGATGCAAGTAAAATTTAATGCACATAAAAACGTACTCAAGTAGAGCGGATAATTTTATTCAGAAATAGGAAGTAAATGCACAAAAACAATGGTGCAAATGCATTTAATGAATTTTCCTCCATTCTGCCAGTTTGGAGTTTGGGTTCCTTGCCACTGTTACCTCTGGTTTGCTTAGTTTGGGACATTTAATATTCAGAAATATTATTGACTTGACTGCACTGACACTATTGGATGAGAAATGAACTGAGCTGGATGATGACATTTTTTTTCCAGAGCTGCTTTATAGATGAATTGAACTCATCTTATAATTGATGAACTTTACACAGTTATTGAACTGAATCAACACTAAACTGACCTCAGCTGATCAATGACACTATTGTCTTTTCAGAGTTGCTTTAAAGCAGTATTGAACTCTGTTTGCATCATTTAATCATTATTTACCTGTTTATCAATGTAAAGCTGCTTTAAAATAACCTGTATTGTATAAAGTGCAATATAAATAAAGGGGACTTGACCTGAATTAATAAATTCCTTGATTCACATCAAAACAATATCATGTTTTGATGCGTAAACAAGTCATGTGATTGAATAATGCGCTAAGCAGAGAATATGTCAGCAGCATAGCAATATCTTTGCATGGCTTCTTAAATGTTACTTTGGTCATTTGGTTGCTCTTGGACACATCTGCACACTTCGCACTCTAGAACTTAATTCCATAAATGTTTAATGATATTTAGTAAGGAGGCTGCTGACTTGAATTTCTTTTAATGCATTTACATTTAATCGCTCAAGAGATGCTATTATCCAACTAAACAACCTTATCAGGTCTTTTGTCTGAATATGCCTACTATTCAGGGTAAAAAGCAGTTTGTCCAAATTTACAGTATTCATAAAACAGTAGGTGAGAAGTACCCGGATGAACTTCTACTTCCAGTGAGATTCTCAAGTGGATTATCGAAGGTCAGCAGCAAAGACATTGGTTAATAAAGTGAGATTAATACATAAAGTATATTTGTATTATTTACCATATTTAATTATTGCAGGTTTAAGTAATATTCTGAGTTTGCACTTCACTGTTTTTATTTATTTTGTGGAATACTGAATCTGTTTTTGTGCAAGTGAGATGAGGAAATGCTTACATTTAGTCTAGAACTACAATAACCATCATGTTCACACAGTGCACACAACGCCTCTGCACTTATGATTTCTCTCAACATGGAGACAGGAGAGCTATCAGTCAATAAATGGGAAAACAAAGTAACTTGAGTTACTTATTTATTTGTATGTAAATTTAAAAGTAATGCATTACTTTACTAGTTACTTAAAGTAATTTGATTACATAAATTACCTTTAATGTGTGAACGCTGTACATGACAATGACAACATCACGGATGAGGTATGTCTGGATTGCATCCATACTATTAAATATATCCATACTATACAGAATATATATTTTAACAACGTTTTTCATCAAATGTAACACATACTCTGACAGCACACAACTCTGCAAGATTACTAGAAGCTTTCAGACAGGTTTGAGCAGGTTGGAGCCAAACTCTGCAGGAAGGTGGAAATCTTATAGATTTAACTGCACATTAAACATCAAATATTTTGTAGCAGCTTTTATTGACAGTGTGTCACAGAAGAGGTGACTTTTGACTTAATTTTGAAATGTCCAGCTGTCATTTCTGGCAAGCCTTGACGGTTAAGTACTGTTCACTGATACAGTTTGTCCATGTCTGGCATTTGCACTTGTTATTTTTGACACTGTTCCCTTTAACACATAAAAAAAAAAGAAAAAACTGACCACTTGTTAGTCATGTTGCTTGAACTCACTCCTCATAATGCTAATTATTACAGTGCATCTATTATGTTATTTTAAAGGTTCCTAATTTTGTTTCAAAAGTCTCCTACAATAGGTTTTCATGCATCCAAGGTCAAAAACACTTTAAATGTTCATATTATACATTGTACATCACCTCAAAGAGTCTGAAAAAGGTTAGTTCAAATATTCAGTCTTTTTAAGCCCCTTATTTCCAAGAGTCTGCTTTGCTGTGATTGGTCAGATGGCAGCAAGTGTCGGAAACCAAATGCCTATTACCATATCGGAATCTCAGCTCCGGATCTTCCTCAGTGCTTGATGCACAGGGATATGAATGATGGTGTCATTGTTTTCTTATCAATTACAGTGTGATCCTTATAAAGTGCAGTGCATAAAGCAGAGTCTTCTCCACATGTCGACAACACAAACCAAACTCGTCCAGTCTCAGCTACAATTACAGTATTTGAGGGTCAAAGATGTTGTTGTTCGCAGGCAGCCAAGCATTATACAAATTTGTTAAATCGTTATGCAAGTATGTAACAGGAAATACTGAAATTACTGACAACTCGTTTTTGGCAGTTCAGAATCGATTCCTCCTTTTAGGAGACAATACATTTATTTGTTGTACACTATGATCTTTGAAACTCTGCAGACCTTTTACCCTCACAAACAGCTATATTTCACACTGCATGAACGGTAATATGAAAAAGCATAATAGGGGCACTTTAAATGTCCTATATAACCGCTCATTTGTAATCAACTGTAATATGACGTAAAACTTTGTACAGTAGCTGTCGCTACAACTTTTTCACAGCACTGTGTATCTTATAGACACAATGTTCAAACAAAAACTGGTACACTTGAACACCTAAAAAATCTCAATGAATCAAATTCCATTCGCAGGGGTAATAATAACTAAAAATCAGAACTGCAATGTTTTGATCAATGAAGCAGAGATTCTCCAGTTTTTTTCTTAAATTTTTGCAATCTGATTTTAAATTAAACAGAACAAATGCTAACTCTGACTTAAACAGATAATACTTGAAAAAGCAGGACCTGTTTTTTGAGAACTTCTATGTGTGGGATGCAGCCTCGGCAGTATGCTTCCAAAATCAGAGCAAAATGAACCGATACCGCTGGCATGTACATTTCAGACCTGTAACGTACAACACACACAATAAAACTTTAGTTCTGCATAAGCATACTGAAATACCAGGTGAACTGAAGTATTTACATATTCAGGTTTCTTCACATGCACACACTTGCCTGAGATGCCAGAATAGGAAATGGCCGATTTTTCGGCTGGTCTGAGCGCGCTCCAGGAGGAAACGGCTGAGGGCGCAGTCATAGTAAGGCTCATAGCGCAACACCTGCACAAGCTGCAGCAAATACTGCAACAGCTCGTCATCACTAACACACATACAAACAAACATTCAGGATTTCAACATTTCTCATGAGGTTTCTTTGACATGGCAGGGTGCTCTGGGCTCCTCACCTCATATCTCTAAGGCAGTTGACTGCAAATTCCCTGACATACTGGTCGGGGTAGTTGAAGTCCAGGAGTTCTAGAGCATCTCGAGGGCTTAGCTTGGGCCAAATCTGCAGCAAAGCCTGTAGCTGCAGAACAAGAGAGAGAATTTTGAAAAACACTGTTTGAACACATCTACGGGGGAATATATAAGCCTGTGTATGTTTGTGCACATACCTGAGCCATGTCCTCATGTTTGCTCCATTTGACAGACAGCAGCAGTTTGGGGAGAGACTGAGGAAAGTTTTCTCTGCAGTCATAGCGAAGCGTCCAGATCAAATCTTTCTCATTCTCACACAGCTGAGAGAGAGGATCCCTTTCCATGATCTCCTTCAGCTCTATGTAAAACTTCTTACCCCCACGACCCTACAGACATTGATTTCAATTCATTAGTAGGATCATCTCATAGAAACAACAGTATTTATGTGGAGGTTATGACATTAATGCATCAATGGATTTGATAAAACAAGAAACCACAATTAGGCTACATTAAAACAAGAAGCTGGGACATTATTTAAACTTTATATAACCTTGGATGTTGAATGTTTATGGATGAAACCATTTTACCATTGTCATTGAATCACTGGATCCTGCTATTTCTGCAGCTTTTTCCAGGATCTATGGAAAAAAAAATATCGGGACATGACAAGTGTTGCCTCATGTTTGATTATGTATGTGTGTACACCACGGACCAATCACTGACTAATGCATGTTACACACAAAAATGGTAAACACTTGCTTTTTCAGGTGTGAGTACGCAATATTTTTTGTTTGAAACATTTGGTAACATTTGGTAACTTTTTGGCAACTTTGGCCAAAACAGAATAAAAAGCTGAAAATATTCCAGAAACTATCACTATCACTTTATAGCAATATAAAAATTCAATAAATAAACAAACAACCTTATTCAGAGAATAAAGATTAACAAATAAACATTTTCAGAGTTTTGAGCCACATTATTAATTGAATTAGTTTTTTCACACTAGTATTGTGTGTGTATATATCGTTCATCTTCGGAACACAAATTGAGATATTTTTGACACGCGACTACAGTGGTTCAACCTTAATTTTATGAAGCGATGAGAATACTTTTTATGCGCACTTGTACCTTTCTGGACCTTGAAAGTGGTGATTATATATATTGCTGTCTATGGAACGAGTCAGATACCTCTCGGATTTCATCAGAAAATTTCTTCATCAGAAATACTAGTTACTAGATATCCACGCTAAACAGTATATTGGGTTTTCAAAGTTCTGTCTATAAAATGTAGTTTTATAGACAGAACTTGCAACCAGTCATGTGCACATTTGTGGATAAACAGTAGTCATGCTCACATGTGTGAGTGTGATATGGGAGATATGGATACCTTGTCAAAAGCGGGAAATACAACTGGTTGTGTTGAGTATTCTGGAAAGCTTATATGTAGTTCTGTGGCATTCTCTGTGTATGGATTGGTCTGAATCGTCCCAATAGGGTTCAACATCTCTTCCAGCTCATCTGCAACAAACAGAAAAAAAAAAGGCATTTCCTGAACACATTTCCTTCCTTTACAAGACATCAGTGCACAACCTTACACAAAATGAAGTACTACTCACAGATGAATTGATAACTCGCACAGAGTTTTTCTAACTCTAGAGACACACACACCCTATGACACATCTTCATAGCAGTTTACACAACTACATAGTCACAATCACACCCCAGTTTTCTCTGTATGATGGTGCGGCTTGATGAATTCATTACACAAAAGTTATTTGCGAAGAGAAACACATGAACTGAGAATAATAAAAAGGTTATCGTACTATAAAAATATCCTGTAAGTTTCAGAACTGAAAACTTCCTTGTTAGTCCAAAAACAGGTTTTATTGTCACCAAGCCCAGATAATGACTTGTGGAATGTGACTATCTATGACAGACCACCTCTGCAGAAGAAAACCAGGGCCCACTTCATCATTGCAACGTTAGTCCCGCCCACTGGCGTGTTAGTGAGATGACTAGGAGAGAAGAGGATCAGGGTACAGGACTAAAAATAATATTACCTTTCAAAGGATAGGAATATATGGTTATTTATTTTCAACAATGTGAATGTCTCAGTTGAGCATTATTTATTTGTATTCAGTACATTTCACTGTGGACTCTTTGGTAAATCAGTCGCAATTTCAGCACAGGCTTTGCAAACAGACTTTTACAAAATGGACTCGACAGTAATGCAACGACAGTGATTTCTGATGATGTGATGATTCATGTACAGTCAGATGTTCTTTTTCTATGTGCCAGTAAATCAAAGCAGTGACTAAACAGTCAACTTCAAGTTGTTTCTCTTACTAGGATGAAAACAATCTGTTATTTAAACTGTGATTAAATTATATATAAAAAGCAATCAAAGAATGTTCCCTTTACAATCGCTGGAGCTGTCAATCAAACAGCACAGGTTTATTAGTGACTGAGTTCTGGACCTGTGCCAAAACTCCTGTAATAACCAATTAATCTCTTATTTAGAGTGTGTTTGCACTGTTAGTTATGATGAAAGCATTCGTTAGTGTGCAGAAATGGAGTTGCAATGACGAGGTTGCTGCATTCATGATCTCAACAACATGTCTGTGATCGGCTACAATGTTCTACATGTAATGCTATAATCAACACTTTTCCCAATTAGTTAATCTTGAGAGCTCTAATAGTAAAAACGTGCTAAAAGTTTGAGAGAGACTTCCACATGTAATACTTATCTATTTCATATCATGCAAAGATGTTAGCTAATCACAGCAGTGGACGTTTACACTGAAGTCTCACAGCAGACACGGCCCTTAAATCAGAGGGCTAAAATCAGGGTAGGAAAAATGCCTTTTATTTCTAAATTATGACAATTTTTGATGTAAAAATCATACTAACATATAAGTGCACCCCAGGAAATATTATAAAACAATATAGTTCATGACCCCTTTTTATCATTGTGCGAAAAACAGAAAGCACAAGCTTTTGTGTCAGGTTATGTTGTAATACTAAATATAACAGTAGAACTGTGTGTATTACGTCCCATTGGGACCCGATGTAAGATCCAACAATAAGAAAGGTTCCCGAATTTCAACCAGTTTTTGATTGGTTATTGGTTTTTCTTGCGTGATCTGCCATTTTGGTGCCTATGAATGTGTGTGTGTTTTCTCACCAGGGAAAGAGGACCAGCAGTGAAGGATAATGTCACCAGTTTTCAGCTGCCCTCTGTAGTCAAACACCATCGTGTTCACCCATGCTATTGGGTAGTGCTAGACAGGAAATATAACAAACAAAACAGATGATTAGTTTGTCTGTATGTGTGCTGTAATTGAGGGGTGGGGAATAAAAATAAATAAATAAATAATAGAATCGGGGGGTCAGGGGGTGGTGTAGGATCCTCAGTGATTGTTTTGGCAACCACCCATAACCCATAGGAAAGTAAACTCTAGGACTGGTATGTGATTACTTAAGAATGTGTGCTATGAATAATGTGTGTGTGCATGGTGACCTCACCACTTTCCCTGCCTTGCGGATAGTCTGGTATTTGCTCTGGGGGTTCTTGGTGGATCTCTGTTTCTTCACTTTGTCCATGACAGCGTAAATGGCGAAACAGAGGCGGGCCATCCGCGGCAGGTCACAAACAGCGATGTCAAACTCCAGTGTTTTGTTCCACACATGTTCAGATCGACTGCTGCTCTCACTGCTGACCGCTGTCTTGCACAACAGCTCTGTACCGTGAAACAGCCCTGCTCGAACCTGGATCTACACGTACACAAGTTACACAAATAAATCATCATGACATATAACTGTTCTTGGATTTGATTAATCAAATGCATGTTCAAATGCTACTTTTATCCAGGTAATTTGTCTGAATGAATAATATACAGCAATATTATTGACTTGACTGCACTGACATTATTAGATGAGAACTGAACTGAGCTGGACGATGACATCACTGTTTTTTCCAGAACTCATTTCATAATTGATTAACTTTTATTACCTGTTACTAAACTGAACTGAATCAACACTGAACTGATTTCAGCTGAATAATGACTGTTTACTATAGTCTTTTCATAGCTGCTTTACAGCAGAATTTAATTGTTTGCATCACTGAATCATTATTTTCCTGTTAACCACTGTAAAGCTGCTTTGAAACATTCTGTATTGTATAAAGCGCTATATAAGTAAATATGACATGACTTGACTGACATTGTTGTTAGTGTTTAATTTGCTTTGTGTGACTGTCTGACTAAAAATGTATTTAGCACTGGTATAAAAGTTTGTCAAAAAAGTAAAGGGTAGTTTTAGATCAACATGTGAAGTAAAGATGATATTCCAAGTATCCAACTTAATTACAATGGAATGCCTAGCAGGCAATCTTGCAGAAGGGTTTAAAAGTCAGTAATTATAAGTCTGATTTTTGGTAAAACTACTGTTTCTTCAGTAAAACAATGTGTGTTTTTGGCTATTTGTATATTTATTAATATTTGTAAGTTCAGAGGTGGAACTACTTTTCTTGCTGACATCTGGATGCGTGTTACTGATTGAGGTAAAAGGTTGCATGCTAGAACTTTCACACTTACTGTCCCTAAAGGTCTGCTTTTGTATGTTTGGAAACAGTCATTACTTTGGAATGGAACATTAAGACACACTGCACCTTTAAATAAACATGTTCTCATTCTAATGTAATACTGATTCTGGGCCACCAGGAGGCAGATAAAGGTTAGTGTTAGTGAGATCATTCTGAATTAAGAGGTATTGACAATGTTTACCTTAGCAGCATCGTCAGCGTTCACCTTGTTACCTTTCACAAGATTAATTTTGAACAAAGAATGAACCTTCCAAACACACGTATGTAACTGCTGAGGAGAGAGAAAGATAAAAGGAGAATGTAAGTAAATTATAAAAATAAATAAATTATGAAATTATGGTTACATATACAAACTGTATTTTAAGTGTATTAGGTAACAAAATATGAAACCAAGTGGCATTAATTTTAAATGTGAGTTTTTAAGCAAAACATTTTACATGTCTTAATTAGATTTTAACATCAAAATGTAGAAAATGCCGGACATGTTTTGGTTGTCAAATGCCAGTGGAACATAGCCAGTTAATGTGATGAATTATATATGTGGTTTCTCTACTGGGACACTTGTATGAACATGACATCCTCTAAAATGATTTAGAAAAGTCATCTTCAGTTCATTTGAGCACCATTTCTTTGCATATGGTTCTTGGTTTGATTATTTTGTTATCTAATGCAAATACACTTTATTACGTGTGGCTGAAGTCTAAATCACTATACAATTTGCAGTCACACTTTATATTAGCTGTATATAAGCTGTCTTTAACTATGTACTTCCACCAAAAAATAAATAAATAAATAATTGCTAGGTACAATGTATGTATTCTGCTGTATGAGATATTTTTGTATTGCAATGTTGTTAATACATGTTGTATTGCAAAACACAATTGCTGCTATTGACGCAGGATAGTAGTAGGGTAAGGGACAGGTTTGGTGGTATGTGCAGGTTTAAGGGGGGTTTAAGCGTAATGGAATTTAAAAGTAAGGTAATTTAAACGTTAGTACATATTAGTAGTGTTGTAGTACTTGAGTCCCATCTTGAGACCATTTTTTGAAGATCTCGTTCTAGTTTCAGACAAAGAGGACTCAGGATTTTATTATTTCAAGACCGGTCAAGACCACAACTCCAGGGATATCGGTAAATTGCCAGTGCATTGTCTGATTTATTTGTTAACATCATTACCGTGACTTGATGTAAAACTCAAATGCAATCAAAAACTTATTTGTAATTTGATTCCTTTTGTTATTGTTGAGCCGGGTCAGAAATGAACAGGGAACGGTGTCAAAATATCACCAAAATGAATACAAATGCCCAAAAAATATGACAGCAAAAAAGTAGCTACTTGTATGAGATCTTGTTCTTTATATTGTAACATATGATTTATCTAATTAAGCAATATCACAAGAGTAAGAGAGCTGTTTTCATGAATATGAGCATGACTGCAAACGTGATATTGATTTTATACACACGTTCAATAAACAAGAAGTTCATTTTAAGTGACTTAGATTTTAGACACAATTTTGAACAAGGTTATTTCGGCATCAAAAATAACTCCAAACAAATACTACTGTTGTGCATTTCTGAGCAACACACACAGCTGTATTTCATTACTGAATGAATCAACTGCTTTGAACAAATTTGGTTGAATAAATGATTCTGTGACTCATTCATTAAAGTATCTGCCGCCACCTACAGGCGGTTTTAGTTTCATATTTAAAATAATCATTTTATTTTTCATATTGCTATATTCAAAATTTTATTTTTAAAACATTAATCTCAACATTTATGCAGTTGTAACTGTACTAATTTAGATTCAACTCTTTTGTCACCTCTGCAGTGCAAAGATGAATTTTGCTGTTAATGATTTCATTTGAATGGTAACAGCCCTACAGTGTCTTAAAATGTATTTATTAATTACATATATAAGACATTTCTCAGGCAGTAAATGTGGTGGTCTGGTCTCGACTCCGTTTTGCCCTGAATTTGGTCTCAACCCCTAAAAGTCTTAGGGTGTGTCTCAATCAGTTCCCTTGCTCCGGAGCTCGTGAATCAGTATATCGTGTACACAAATTCGGGCACTGGTAAGGACAATAAAGGACGCTGGTTCACTACACATTGGGACGCTTATGACTCTATTTCCGGCAACGTGATAACATCAATACTGGTATTGAACAACAGCAGAGGTGATATCTTTCTGACATTACTTGTAATGTTATTTTAAGTACGTTATGATAAATTCTTTGCTTGTTACATAAACGTGCAACATTTCAGCCGTAAATAAATTATAAATGTTAGCTAAATTATGTTCATTACCTGTCTAGCGATGTATGTTTATGATGAAATAAAATAATAAAATAATGGTTTGTATTTTTAAAAACATCTATCGCGCATCGTTATGTGTAGTGAGCAGGCTCACGTGATTTAAGTTTCGTGCTTCAGAACTTCCGTTCTCACTGGTTTTCATGGTGCACTGTGGGATTTTTTTTAGGGAGCAAACGATTTAGTGCCCTGGAAGGATTCTGCGATTGAGACAACCCTTAAAATGGCTGACTCCCTGACCAGTGCCCTTACTACTGAACTAGGGAGCTGATTGAGACACACCTTTAGTCTTGTCTTGGTCTCAACACACACTGGACTTGATCTTGACCTGGTCTCGGTTTAGCTGGTCTTGACTACAACACTACATAGCAGTTAAAGACTTAATATAAAGTGGGACCCAATTTGCTATACCTTTGACACTGTGACCTCATAGACAAACGCACATACACACTCACACAAATGCACATATACATTCCCTTTAGGGGTTTGGTTTAACACCAGCAGTTTTGACGTGGTCAGCAATCTGACATCTGCAAAATAACTCACATGATCAGTGCTAACACACACATGACTGACTCACTTCCTGGAACACATTTTTGAAACTCACTGGCCCAAAACCATGTGTGAAGAAAAACTGTACTGTGCACTGGACACTACACATGATTACAATTTACATGATATATCTGTCAGACACGCATACATACACAAACACTACTCATCCAGATAGCAGCAAACATAAGCTAAAACATGCCAGCCAATAAACAATTATCACAAGACTGTAAACAACCTGCACAACAAGAGAAAACAAAAAAAAAAAAAAAAAAAACACCAAGTTTCACCAAGTAGCATGTTTCCTACTGTCTTGCACTTATGTGTGTATGCACATGCATTTATACAACACCTGCTGAGATAAATTCAAATTATTCAGCTAATTGCCTCTACTTTCTCTTATTCCAGTTTAATGTGCAAAGGGCACCACAAGCATCTCATTCAGTTAGATTTATCGAAGAGTGTAAACACTGTGACCCTATGGTGATTTTAAAACAATGCTCTGTTTGTTTAAGCAGTTCAACTTGTCAACTGCCTCAACCAAAGGTGCACATTTGGGGTGGGACTGGCAATGGAAGACAAGATGCAAGGTGGAGATGCGATAGGAGTGTTTGGGAAACCCATTTCCAAAAAATCATTATTTTTGCAGTGCTGTTTTGGTGCTGCTAGGGGCACAAAACGAAGACAACCTTTGATTAGCTGAAGTGCAGGACAAGTCCTTACCGTTGGCTGTCTCTTCTTCGGGGGCAGTGGTAGAGGAGGGTTCGAAGTCTTCCGCGCAAGCACTGATCCAATGATGCTGATTTCCTTCTCAAACATGGCCTTCACAACGCTACAGTGAACCATTGTCAGATGAGGGTTCTCATTTGCCAACAAACAAGCCCTAATGTACTACATACACACAAACAAACATTTATATTAGTGTTTTCATACAGAAAATATTGATCATACTTCTGTCCCTACAAATGGCACCAAGTACCTCAAAGAATACCATGATACTATCATGGTCCGTGCCCAAAATAATACAGCTTCTTTTTTGACATTTTGGTTGTAGAGTGATTTCTGATAACTGTATGAGCAACTAAGTGTGTGTTTATGTGTCTGCATGGCTTGAGTTTTTATGCATTTCCTGGAACAACACAGCACTTGTGATCCAAACATGTGTCTTTAATGGACTGCTGTAACCGATCACTCACCTGACTGGTTTTAGGCTCATGATGGAAGTTAACTATTATGTACACAAAATTTAAAGTAAAGCACACACTCTTTTGTTTGATGTCTGAACATGACCTACCAGTTAGACACACTTCACTAAGCGGAACTCTTTGTCAGGAAGTTTTTCCGAAAAACAATGAAATCTCATTCTCAGGAAGTTTTTGCATAGTAAAAATGCTAATGAACTACACTGAAGCTCACAGTGGTAATTTGATGCATGCGGAGCACAAATGCACAAATCAATCAAAGAACAGATAAAATAATTCAGGTCCAAATGGAGAACCCAATCCAAGAACCCAAGAAATATTTTAATACAATCATTACTTGTAATCTTTGGTGTGCTCACTTCCAATGTTCCACTTTGTGTAAAGTAATACAGTTCACACAAATATTTTAGTTACAAGATGTTCAGTGATTAACAAAATATGTAATTCTTTTTATTTACAGCTCCAGAAGACTTGGAGCATATATGTGTGTGTGTGTGTGTGTGTGTGCGGGGGTGATGTCACAAACTGCATGATGATGAGTAAAAGATGAACAAAATTATAAATTAAATAAAGAAATGCTTTCTGACTTTAAACAACACATACTTTGCCATATCATATAACATTGGAAAATGCAGTTTGACCTTTTTAAAGCCATTTCTGCCATTGTATCTTACTTTGTACTGATTAAGAGGGTGATCTTCAAAGAGGAACTCAAGTTTGCTGCTGACACGCAGCACATAATCGCTACGGGCACCAATATCTTCCTCTGGGCCATGAGTGGTCTGCCATTTCTTGAGAGCCTGGTCCATTAGTTCAGATACTGTACAATGCAATGACACTTTCAGGCTAGCTGTGTCCTACAAAGAGAGACAGAAATACGAGGGTAAGTCTGATCATTTATTTAATGTAGAATTACGCAACATACCATACACTAAAATCACTACACACACCTGTGACTGGTCGTAGTGCATGGTAATTTTGATGACGCCCTCATGCTTTTCAATCAAATTCTCCAATAACCCTGTCTCCAGTTGAGGTGAGTAACAGCTCCGAAGCCACTCCCCCCACGACATCATCTGCATTTGGTGCATTTTCTCTTCGCTGATTCGCTTCATTTTGGAACGAAAGTCCTTCACTTCCTGGTCTTGCAGGGCGTCCAACTCGTGAAGACCTGTGCCATGTGGCATAACGTTCAGTGACTACACTCTCACAATATCGACAACATCCACGACAGACATGTTTATGCAATGAATAACACAGAATCTGAATTAAAATCATGTGAACTCAGCTGAGTGCGAACCACACTGTCACAGATAAAAAGTTATTTTAACACCTACTGTATGCATATATGATACTGTGAATTTCTGCTTCAAAATCATGCTTGCTTCCTCAACACACTTTAACACTGGTACAAAATAAAGTCTTTAAGTCTTATAAAAGAGTAAAAACAGTGTGTGATAAGTCAAAGAAATAGTTAAGAGAAATGTGCACTGTATTAAAGTCTGAGTTGTGGCCAGGTTTGTGTGTTGAACAAGCAGAAAATAAGGCGACTTAAATTTCTGTTTGTTCCTCACATTGCGTGAATTAAAACAGGCTTGCAATATAGAACACTATATGTAATTCCATTGAAAAAAATAAGATTTCATCTTTCAAGATCAAGATTTCTCCTTTTGTTTCACTAAAAAAATTTTGATCTGCAAAATTAAAAATGAGAAAATGATTTTCATTTTTGACTGAACTATTCCTTTAATGAGTGTCTGTTTCTGTTGAATGACATCAGTGTGTTTTGTTGTGAGACAGAGCTCTGAGGGAAAGGTTTCAAATGGCTTCCTGATAACACACATGATGACATTTAAAGAGCATTAAAAATTCATTTGATCCTCTCCACTAAGAGATACTGCCCATATTGCGTGTGTGTGTTTCAGAGCCAGTGAATGAGCAATGGAAGTTTAGTGTGTGAGTCCGTAAGCCTTGCGGGATGTGCCTGACATCTCATCATAGTCTTATGATGATTAATACTTGCATAAATATAAACAGCAAAGACAGATTTGAGAGTGATGCGAATTGTCTGAGTCATGCACAACTGCTGGCACCAAAAGTGTGTCAAAGAACAGACAAAAGAGTGTGCCAAAGATCACAAAATTAAAGGTCTCATGACATGGATTGTTTTTATTATTTTAATATGTTCCTTAAAATTCACTTATAATGTTAATAAAGTTTTGCAGTTTTGTCACAAAAAAACAAAAACAAATATAAATGCAGAAAAACTATTTTCAACCCTCATTCTGCTCTCTGTCTGAAACAATCCATTTTTAAGGGGCGTCTCCTTTAAGGCTTGTCAGTAAACTGCCACTGTTAAGATTAAGAACTTCATTGCATAGGACAGTGGTTCTCAAACTGGGGTACGCGTACCCTGAGGGTACATGAGGTGACAAAAAGGGGTACGCGAACAAATTGCTGAGTTTTGCCATTAATTTAATTCTACCTCACATTAAAATAACAATAAAACCGAGCACGTATTTCTAAGAGGCAAAATGTCGTAAATACATGGCATTCAATCTTTTGCAGTCAAAACTGACTGCATCCATACAAGCAGCGTGCAAATATGTTGCATGCAGATGCTGTCTTAGCAAATCACACTACATTATTGCCATTCTCGACAATGTACCTTTGTAAAAAAGTGGGGATTTAGCACTTACTAGCATGAAGAACATATAGCCTATAAACACAGGCTGTGCATAGAGATCGATATAATACCCAAACTCTCTTCGATACAAAGACTTTGTGAGCTGTTGTTTTTAACGTTGATGATAAATTATACGTGCAAAAATGCAATTTTTCCCCCAAATATCCACACAATTGCAAATGTGACATTGATTTTATTTAACTGTTCAAAAAAAAAAGGGTAATATTAAGTGATAAACATTTTTAAATGGAGTATTGTCAGTGTTGTTTGCTCAATTTTGCAATGAAATAATAGTTCCAATGAAAGCCACAGAAGAACTGCTACATGCAGCAGTGTTTCGTTAATGAATCTGCGGCTCTGAACGAATAGTAAGAATAAATGATTCAATGATCCATTTATAAATGCAGCAACTTGCTTCGTTACTGAATTAATGAATAAATGACTTGATGACTCACTCACTGAGACAGTGACTTACGGCCACCTACTGGTGGTTTTAGTTTAATATTTAAAAGTATTACTTCGTTTTTACCATCATTGCATATTACTCTATTGAACCTTTTTAATTTAAAACATTTATTATTTATTTTAAAAAGGTATTTATAAAGGTAAAAAAAAAAATACACTGGAAAATCAATTTAAGGGGGCAACTATTGTCCCTTAATGGAAAAGGTGTGACTGCAGTCTGAGTGGAAGAGAGGGGGTACGCAGAAAGAAGTTAAATGCTTCAGGGGGTACTCCACTCTAAAAAGTTTGAGAACCACTGGCATAGGAAACAGTATCAATGGCCACTCGCTACTGCACAACGCGATCCAGGACTCCATTAAACCAAACCATCCACTTGTTTCTGATGCTGGGATTCTTCTGAAGTCTGTACAGAGATGCAAACTACCTGTTTAAACTGGTATCAAAGTGAACGTTCTTTCACTCTTCCATCTGTCCTGTTGTCGATAGAGCGTGTGGAGTATGTCAGAAACTGAACGCACACCTGTTTACTGTATCCAGTGTAGACAGTGTCAGTGATTATAATTTGCTTTTGATGCGACAACACTGAAATCCAGTGTAGGCAAGTGTCAGCCGTTAAGCAACTGAAAGCCAGTGAAGGGGCCTGTGGTAGAAGTATTTGTTGATGACTTGCTCTGGAGGCAGGCATATGCAAATGAATTTGCCCATATGAGGACAGATTTCAATATCAGAATGAGCCATTTTTGGAGCTTGATTAAATAAATGGGTTTTTTTTGTGGGTTTTTTTTTAAGGACGTTTTAAGCTATGAAACTTTCAGGATGTTTTAATAGTACCAAGAACTCTTATATGATATATATTTGATTTTTCTCTTAAAAAACTAATTATATACTAGTGCAATTCCAACAAATCGCCCAACTCAAGTGTTTTAATTTTTAATGCCAATATTTTCAAAACAAAGCACAGTGATATAAATATATATTATATATTGTACATTAAAAACACTAAATATAAAATAAAAATGTCAGGTATTACCACATTTTTAAAAAGCTGTAAGACAAAAGCAAAGGTGTTGTTTTTCACACAGTCCTTAAAGGATTAATTCACTTTGAAATGAAAATTAGCCCAACCTTTACTCACCCTCAAGCCATCCTAGGTGTATATGACTTTCTTCTTTCTGATGAACATAATTGCAGAAATATTAATATCCTAAACGCATCAGAGCTTTATAATGGCAGTGATCCATCCACATCCATCCATCATAAATATGTGCTCCACATGGCTCCGGAGTGTTAATAAAGGCCTTCTGAAGCGAAACGATGTGTTTGTGTAAAATAAATATCCATATTTAACAAGTTATGAAGTCAAATAGAGCTTCCGCCAGACCACCTTCTGTATACAAGTTAACGAAGAAAGCGTTAACTGACGTCGTGTCAATTACACTTTTTCCGTATGTTTAATAGGGAAGGCACATGATGTAGCGTAAGCTTTGTGAACTGCAAGAGGTTTACACTTTCTGCATACGTTGAATACGGAAGGCGGTCTGGTGGAAGCTTGATATTCGACTTCATAACTTGTTTAAATATGGATATTTTTTTACACAAACGCATCGCTTTGCTTCAGAAGGCCTTTATTAACACTCTAGAGCTGTGTGGAGTACATGTTTATGATGGATGGATGTAGATGGAAGCACTTTGTTCAGCTCATACTCATTGAACCCTATCACTGCCATTATAAAGCTCCAATGCATCAGGATATTTATTAATATTTCTCAGATTGTCTTCGTCAGAAACAAGAAAGTCATATACACCTAAGATGGCTTGAGGGTGAGTAAAGGTTGGGCTAATTTTCATTTCAAAGTGAACTAATCCTTTAACTAAATTGTAAATGTGATATTGTTTTAAATATCAGTTCAATAAACAGGTTAATATGGAGTATTACGTTTAAGACACAATATATTGCTAGTTGCTTGGTCTATTTTTGCTCTGCAAACAAAAAATATTTGTACAAAACCTCTAAGCAAAATCAACTGTTGCATGCCTCTGAGCAAGATTTAGTGATAGTTCATTATTGAATTAATCACAGTTTTTGGACAAATTGGTTAAGTTGAATGATTCAATGATCTTCTCATAATACAAAAAATACATTGCTTGTCGTCACCCACTAGGGTATCAAATGTAACCTGCAGAAAGTGTCACTAGAAATCCCAGATGGTCACATCCTAACTAATGGATATAATGAACTAAACGTATAGCTCTCATTATGCATTTGATTATATGCATATGTGTCACCTTTCCCAATGAGGACTCCAATCTTAGAGTCTAGTAGGCGCTCTGCACGTCCACAGTTGCGTGTGATCAGTTTGAGGACAGGCAGGAATGGTCGCACATCGCACAGACGCCTGGTCTCATCCTCCAGCTCCTCGTGCACTGCTGCCTGGTTCACACACTCGAACATGTGACCCTCCATCTCCCCCAGCAATGAGAAGAGAGGGTATGTCTGCGCCTCCTTCCATAACAGCTAGATCAACACAAAAACAAGATGTCGAGAGTGAATAATATAATCAAAACTGCATGTTAAATATCAATACTCAATACTATCTATACTATACACCAGGGCTCTTCAGCTCTAGTGCTGGAGGGCTGGTGTCTTGCAGACTTCAGTTCCAACCCTAATTAAACACACCTGTCTCTGATTAGCAAGTAATTCTGAACACCATCACTGCATCTGAAATCGGAATATGTCACGCCTTCTAAATAAAAGAGCCACATGGCTGGTCCAGCCTGAATTTTTTTTTTTTTGTCAAGATTTGAGCATTTAGAAACAAAATTTATGAGACCGTTGTTGTCAGATTTCATTGGTGATTTCAAATATGAAACTTAATCATAAGCTTGGTGAACAGCTTGGGAGAATTTGATGTTTCCCATTCAAAGAGATAGGAGCTGTACTTGCATGGCTGAAAAAGCTGCCCGAGAGGTGCTTCAAAGATGGACCCTGAGAATTACTCATTTTAGAGGGACTTTGTGCTGAACTCAGCAGGACTGAAGCTGGAGTGCTCTGCTATAGACTAAAGTCTATGGGCCTGTCCAAATACCACACTTGCGGTCTTTGTACTTGACCACTTGTCTACTTACATGACGTATTTCCTGTAGTTGGCTCAAGTGTTCAAGTGGGCGTGAAGATCACAAGTGGTGTGTAGAACTTTTGATTAACCGATGGGACACACTTATAGTCCGATGGGACACACTTATACTCACACTATTTTGTATTTTATTAATGTCTATTCAGTAGTCCCTATGTAGCAGAAGACACAATTAAAAAATTGTAGTGCAGTTATAAAAAGCAGCTGCAAATGTTTTACAAAATACACATAGCCTACTCATCTTTTCACCAATAAAATGTGCAAATTTTTGTTTTACTACCAAATTATATATAATATCTAATTAATTTAACTTACAGTGGAATGTTTTCCTTGATATCTCACGATTACGATTTCGCGAGTTTCCGAACATGATGCATGATGGGATACCGTTAGTCTTGAATGCCGCTCCGAAGCAGTATTTAAGATAGTGTGGGTTTAGTGTGCGTTAAGGCCTCTGCATTTTGGCATTTTTAAGACATGGGACAGTTTTACTTCAAGTGGCCAAGTGTGAGTATTTGGACAGGCCCTATATTTAGATCTAAAGTGCCTTGAATTCTTTCTTGGTAATGGTTAAACTAAAATCTAAAGGTAAGACGGACAATTTCAGAAGAAAATGTGTGGTGCTCACACATGGAAAAATCCACCAGAATGCTTGTTTTGGGTGGTTCACCCAGGGCATGCTTTGTGTTTGCTAAAATATCTTTGTTAATAGTTATTTGAAGCCCAGTTTTCATGCCTGAAGTGTTACTCCTTACTCTGAAAGAGAGAATATGCTTGTAAACAAACATACGCACCAATTTGATGTGTTGGATGGTGCTCTCGCGAGGAACCTCCATCTGGATATAGATTCCAGTGGGCAACAGGAAGTCCACCATCACCTGGTCGTCTCCATCCATCCCTGACTCCGCCCACAAGTCCAGCTGATCTGTCTTGGCGGGAGGCATGGCAGAGAGCACGCTGGAGCCGAACCATGGGAACCTCAAAACAAATCAAAACAAAGGTTAGCCACTAAAACAAAAAGGTAAAGTAAAAAGATGAAGAAAAAGGCTTCAGCTGAACAATGACCCTATTTTCTTTTAGAGCTGCAGCCGAAATCAACTGTTTGCATCATTTAAAGTCCCCATGAAATCAAAATTGAAGTTTTTTGACTTGGTATGAATATGTTAGCCTTACTGTTATCTATAAAGTAGTGTGCTCCAAAACAATGACAAAATTTGCGTTTAGAAGATATAAGCATTCAAAACTTACAGTCTCTCACTTCCTCCAATATGGATCAATGATTTTAAAGACATCCCACATAACGTATCGGAACCATTTGAATTCTGCACAGAATGCCATATTTTAAAGTGATGCAGGAAATTAGGAGGAGAAACTGCGACTTTACCAAGCTTAACAGCTCTGGCTGAGCTGTGATATAAACAAAACACTACTGGCTTTTTTTTTTTTTTTTAAGGGGAGGAGCTATTTGATATATCCCGCCCTGTCTTCCTGTTTCAGTGGAAATTACATCAACACACTGAATAATGCTCCACGTTTCAAGGCACTTCAGTGGGCCCTTAATCATTTTCCTATTGTATTGTATAAAGCACTATATAAATAAAAGGTGACTTGACCTGACATAAGGGAAATTAAAGTGCATAATAAAAATTCCATCAAATGTGCACTGTCATGTCTCATTTTGCTGTGTGGTAGGGAGAAGCAGGGGAGTCATAATCTGGCAAGGAGTCAGATTTTGGCACCGCACTGGCCCGTTATTTAAGCACTCCAAATAATCCTAGACAGGCTCAGTGGAACAGAATTGAATGGGTGCACTCGATAATGTCCACTATCATTTCGCACACCACTACAAATAACTGTCCCCTCAAATAGTGCACCATATAAGGGTTAGGGGTATAGGAGCGATTTCAGCCATAACACTACAAACTTTAAGGCAAGTGTGTTGTAGCAGGCTAAAGCAAAACTTGGCCCTTCCTGGAGCAGAATTGAACACTGCTGAGCTAGAGTTTATTGAGAGATGGCAAAAGCATTACTAAGCAGTTGCAAAGGTGTGCTGAATGGATTCTGTATGATATTTCTGGTTGATAGAAATGTCTCAGGTCTTGCCTGTCAGACTGCCACATTTCTCCTCAGCAATTTGTGGTGTCATTTTGAGGGATTTGCTCAAATATGAGCTAATCATAGTTTCATGTGACGTCACACACTTGCCAACTTGAGGGCCAAAGGCTTTCCTCCATTGTCCGCCAGTTATTTTTTATCAGGTTTCTACTAAGTACTAATGTAGAAAGACAGTGACATTAAAAGACTGAATTTAATGTAAACCTTGCTGATGATGCATGCAATGTACAGGCAAGCAGATGAACTGAGAATATAAACGCAATGCACAGTTTCTCTTGAGTTTTTCCACTGAAAACAAATTACAAAGAAAATGTTTTTAATTATTTAATTTACAACCATTTAGCATTTTAGCACTCAATTTATATAGGATACTTCTACAAAGTCTTTACATACTTTGTGAAATTTGTGCTCGCATGGACTTATACAAATATGAGAGAATATTTGATATAAATTCATTTGTGTTTGAAGATGAATGTAAGTCTGATAAGTTTAGAATGACATAAGGGTAAGTAAATGATGACAATTTTTGGGTGAACTATATCTAAACTACACTGTGCTATAGCCTCAATTAAAAAAATATCCCCTTTGTGTGTCCAACAACAAACACTTGCTATTTTCAGCCAGTGTTTTCCTTGAAGAGCACAACAATGAGTCATTGAACCACATGATGCTGCTTATCTCTGTTCTCACCTTACAAACAAACTCAAAACCTCACAAGCAGGACATCACACACAGACTAGCAGACAGGTGCGGAGACTCAGTCACACAATGTCAATCGATGAGACACAGGATCGGAGGAGTGGGATGTGGCTTTTCAATCTGTGAACACAGATTTTCACATACTGTACAAGCACACAATTGTTTATTTAGATATACACAACCCCAAACCAACAAGAGTTAATTGCTGTGTCAATGCAGCTGTAAGTGCACTTTGTCTGCTTTTAGAGGGGCCACGGTGCACCACATCCATTACAGCTCATATCAAGAGGTTCTAATAACTATGTCGTGAAGTGCTTCAGGAAGCCCAACCTCCACGTCCACCGCGACTCAATATCACTGACGTTGTCAGACCTCTGACGTCTCCCTGCTGATGGCACTGTTTGTTAAGAGCTACTGTGCTCTGAGGTTTTTAATCGCTTCATGTTAGTTCTTCCTTTAAGAGAGCACTTTATGTACTAGTGCTCTGGTAGAATGTGATCAAGATATCATAAAGCTTTCCACCACTCTTAAAGAGCCAGTGATCAAGCAGAAGAATGTCACCTACAGATGAACTAAACATTTGTGTTTTGTAGCATCAGCCTTCTGTGAAAATGCTTGAATACAGCAGGAATCATCGTATTGCGCTCACCGTACTAGTCAGTATTCATAAGACCAAACTGGTTGGTCTTATGAATACATTTGCAACAGATTTTTTTGTAATAATATTATATAAACAATATAATAAAATATAAATGAAATATAATAATTGAAATAATGAATAAATACATTAGACTGTCCCATTCTGGGTTGCATTTAGTATCAATGTGTTGTTTTAAAAAAACACTTATGAATCAGAAGTTACCAGACCTTGAATGAACCAGTTTGATTCAACAAATCTGCGCGTCTCAGTAAATCATTCATATTTCATATTTCAACATAGCTATTAGGCTGCCATTTTGACATTTAATGCTTATCATATTTTTTTATATATCTTATTGTTTGTGAGCTGTGTGCCATAAATCTTTTGGTATTGCTTGTTTGTTTGCAAGCTACCTCGGCTATATTCATGGCGAGAACGAGATTTTGTTTTTTGTTTTTTAAAAATTTGATCTTAGATAAAAAATCTAAAACTAAATCTGGCCTTACTTCATTAAAAATAAAAAATAAATATTGCAATTAAACTTATATTTTATTCATAATATGACAAGGAAAATAAAAACTGCTTTCTCCTAAAAAGATAACAAATGTGTGTGTTTTTTTGATCCTGGTTGATCCTGGTAAGCGTATGTCATAGTTGTAAACATGACGTGAGGCTGAGACTAGACTATACCTATCTAGCAGGGTTCTGTAATGAAAGTTTGGGAACCCCCGATGTAAGGTATCAAGTACAAACGAGGCATGCACTACAGTTTAATACTTAAGATTAAGGGTTTATTCAAATAAGTATGAGCAATATTAATAGCAAATAGCACTAGTAGTGAGAAACAGGGCTCACACACACAAAACATCAAGGGAATTAGGGCAAGCAATGTGGTGACCCTAGATTGGATTGAAAGTCCAGAACTGGAACTGTATGACACTGAAGTGAAATAATTCCTCTATGCAGATGCTGCTAATTTTTATCCAAAACACACCTTTTACACTTCAACATACCTTACACTTATTTGGACTGATTTTTAGTTATATCCACCTCTGGAAACTTTAATTCTGCAACAAAGAGACTATGACTGTTTGTGGGAGCTCACAGGTCACTGTATGCCATTTAAATGAAATTATTCAAAATAAATATTCCAATCAGAATTTGGACAAAAATATTTGACAGTGTGATACTCCCCATGAGGTGTGGGCTCCCCCTAGTAATTGCAGTTATAAACATATTATTGGGACAAACATTAACAAGGTCAAGGAGCTCTGCAAAAGTTTTCTTCATGTCGACAGAAAAACTCCCAATAATGCATGTGGGGGCACAACTACACTGTCTAATGCTAAATTTAAAATTAAACATCAAAAAAAGAGCATTCAAATTCTAGATGCACTTTAATTACAGTAGTTTCAGTAGAACTGAATCCACAGAAACATCATCTCTGCCTGCTAGTATCACAGCTCACAAACAACACTCCCAATATCAAATCACCACAACAATCTATTAGATTAAAAGGAAATTATGAATCTACAAAGAGATACTTACTGTACACAGATCACAGGAGAGAACAAACAAAAAAATAAAGCAGAATGGAATACTATCTGGATTTAAACAATGAGTACTAGGCAGCAAAATATCTCTTCTCTGTCAGAGGCAGAAAACAGAGAATAGATTTATCACAGTCGGTACCAACATTTCTGTAGTCGGTACCAACACTAGTAAAAGTTTTCGGTACCAATTTCGGTATCAGAGCAAAAACTGTTGAATTAAGTATGTCCCAATTTGTCTTGTCCGTTGGTTATCACTGTCAATCATCGCAGTTTCCGAATCAATCGTGCATTTAAAAACATTTGTCAATCCAGAAACTTTGCAGTGTACTGAGCAGCACAAAAAATATTCATGTATTCACATTGTGAATGGGTAATAAACAGAAAGCACGAGAAGAGCCTCCCTTTATAATCACTAAGGGTGTCAATCTCTAAAGCTGAATTCTGCACTCTTGTGAAAACCCCCGTTATAATAAAAAAGTGGTCTTAATTGTACAATGAATCCTTTATTTACATAATGTTTATACTTTGTTGGTTATAATGAAAGGATTCACAAGCACACAAAGCATTGAACAAAACAAACAAAACAAATACTGACTAGCGCCTCTAATTGGCCAGTGCGTTCACGCCCTCAACGGATATGATTGTGATTGGCTACAGCGCTTAACGCTTATAAAAAAAACAGGGTGTACACAGAAACATTTGATACTCAAAGAGTGCTCAAACAAACACGAACGAAAACGTTTTTCAGCAGGTACTCTGTACTACCGCTACTGCAGAAATGCTGGTACAACAGTCTTGCAATCTCGACCCCCATTTACTACTAGAAAAAAATAAATAATATGTTAGTCAATGGGGGGCGAGATCTGTTTGGTCACTAACATTCTTCCAAATATCTTCATTTGTGTTCAGCAGAACAAAGAAATTCATACAGGTTGGAACTACTTGAGGGTGACAGAAATGACAATTTTCTTCAACTGTATTCCCTAGAAGACTCTGCACTCGGCTCTCACCTTCCACATAGGCCGACTCATCCATCTTTTTAAATAAAATATTTAGGCTATATGTTTAATTTACCTTTAGCCTTTTAGTTTACCTTTCAGTTTACCTTTAGCTGTGGTTTGGTTGAAAATTCACAACCTTTATGAAAAAAAGACTTGCTGTTTGTTTTGTTGTTGACGTTTCAAATGCACCTCTAAAAACAAGTCCATATAGCTAAATATTAAAGACAATGTTTAGTTCAAAATTACAGTTGAAGTAGCCGAAAAGCAGAGTATACGGTTTCATTGTTTTTTAAATAACATTATATAATCAAAGCACATAAAGTAACATGAAATTATATATATATATATATATATATATATATATATATATATATATATATATATATATATATATATATATATATAATTTCATGTTACTTTATGTGTTACTTTAAATATATATATATATATTTGGAAAGACAAATCATTTTATCTTTTTTCCTTACCTGAAAATCCCCTTTAAATTTCATTAATATTCATTCATCATCCATCAATAACGTGCTGTTCAGTAATTTAAGTCATTTTTACTCTGACTAAAATAGTATAAATTTAGTCAAACTAAAATAACATTTTGGTCGATGAGAAAGTGCATCCAAAATATTTCTATAAATATTCTACAAATATATACTGTATATATCTCACAGGATTGTAATAAAATGTTAATTATTTTAATTCTATTAATCTGTTTCTAATAGACATGAAGGACATTAAACAGGGAGTGTAAAACCTTACGTAAAGACCGTAAGGTTTTACTACAGATTAATCTTTTAACGCACACACACACAAAAAACAACAACAAAAAAAAAAACAGGAAGTCCTCTCTCCCTATATACTCGCTCGCTCACACACACACACACCACTGTCTCTCTCTCTCAAAAGTACCATGACTAATGGAAGACCTTATGACCCAGCCACACGCAAATGCTAAAAAAATTCTGTTCACACACACCCACCCACACAAAACACATTTATCAAAACACTGATGAATGAGCACATAAAGCAGATCAAAGCTACAGCATAAATAAAACAAAAGACTGAGGGACCAAATGTGCAGCAAACACGTTTAAAAAGCCCTGACTCTACATTCCTGTACAGAGACAAGGGCAACACTGAATCCAGGAGATTTCCGGATAGTGATGCCGTAACTATGGTCACAGCTCCGCTGGTTAATCTTATTTGGATGGATTGAAAAGCCCATGATCCTGTAACCTTAATTCTTTACTAAAGAAATGTCACATGATTTGTTTATTTGAGGATTCAACATTTGTAGATGTGAAGTGTGGTCTTGTCATTTTAAAAGAACTTGGTAAAAAAGTGTTTTATGAATACTTTCAGTAACTTTTATTTTTATTTTTTCTATTTTTTTTCTTCTTTCTTATCGTTTTAGGGAATCCAGTGGGTGTTGAAGTTTTTCTACCTATTTGGCAAAAGGGAAGAGACTTTCTATCGCATAAGCAGTGAAGTTTTATTGAAAGCTTATTTTGTCCTATCTAGCCCTTGACAATTTTCTACAAATTGGAGAAACAAACCCTTAAGAAGAGTTTTACTGGTCTTATACTGAACAGTCTGCCTCCCACACTTGTGAAATGACCACTAGACCACTGACTTTGGCATCCAGATACTTTTTGGGCTACCGTATCAATTAATGTAATGTCACTGTACCAATTTTGTGTTCATTTGAAGAATGGTGAAGGCACCAAATACACAATGCTGAAATCATTTGTCAGATACAATGAGGAAGAAGAAAAAAAAAAAACAGTAGCGTAAGAAAGACTGGAAGAGAAAGACAGAGATGGGGGGTGGGGGTCATTAAGCTGTAAAAGTTCTCAGCAGGATATTGGATTTAGAGCTCTCTCTCTCTTTCAGCACTAAACTGATTTATTGACTCCCGTTATGGCATCAGCTGGTCAACAAATTGTGATGTCAAAGTGTTCTTTATTATTTTATATTAATGCACATCAGCACCAGGGCTGCATTAACAAAAGAGCTAGGCGGGGCTGAAGTCCCAGGGCCCAAGCAAGGAGGGGACCTGTGACTAGCTGTGTTGAGTAGACTGACATTGGGAGCACCTGAACTTTTCCCGGTGGGCAAATCACCAAAATCCCTCCACGGCCCCACATATTATTCAAGATGGGTCATATTATGAACTAAAGACCAAAAGCCCAGCGATGGAACGGGTACCTGATTAAACACGTGCGCATCCAGCAGTCACAGACCATGAGCAGTTGGACCATCTTCCGCATAGTGCTGACAAACTCACGTGACGCTTTATCGCTTTACTGAAGCGATAACAAGTTGCTTGACTCATTTGAATTCGACACAAGCGCAACATATGCAAACATTAAAGGCTCTGTGGTGAACCTATAGCTGAAACCAGAGCGAAATGTAAACTAAATATAAACTCCATGTAAACTAAAGTGTCGAGGCAAACTGTACACAATGGTAATTACAAGCTTTTCAATACATACAGTGCCACCACTGTAAAATGACCATACAGTTACTAAAGCTGCAGAAATATGACATTATTGTATTTATTGTTATTATATTACTATTATTAGCCTTACATTAAATATTAGGTAATATAAGGGCAAACAAAAGGTTTTATAGAGACTGTTTTATAGTGTTTAAGCTGTTTTTTATTACACATATCACTTTATTATTAGTAATAGTATTATTATTAAATAATCCATAAAACCATGGTAATGAGGAGCTTGGTTTTTGCCTGTGTCATGATCTTAGTATAACTCTAGATTCTATGCAAGAACTATGGTAATTTTTCAGGATGAAGCTTTTTTTATGTTCAGTTCTAATAACTAACTGCAAAATATGAATTATGTTGGCTTGGGAAAGCTATATCTTTTCAGACTGATCAGAGTTACAGTTTTCGAATAATAATTTATTAAAGTTAAATTTTTTTTCCATAGACTTGCGCCAGTAATATCATTGCGCCTGCTGCACCCATGGTACAGCATCAAAGTTCCTTGATTATTACGCCGGAATGAGAGCATAGTTCCTAGCCATATCGGCCTAGAAAATCACAACTTTTCATTTTCCGTCGGTCTTAGTACGATGTAACTACAGAAGAGTCAAGTTTTAAATAGGAAAAATATTAAAACTCTTTGGTCATTTTTGAGCGTGATGCTAATGGTCTAATCAGAATCAATGAACTATGCTAAAAGTGGTAAAAAAAAGTGGATTCCAAGATGGTAAAACTCAACTGTTTAACTAGTAAATTAGCCTATTTTCAAAAAAAAAAGTGGAGTGTTCCTTTAACATTGTTGAGCACATTTGCAGCAGTATAAAAAAATCTATTATTATTTGTTTCTGTCCTTTATTTATTCATTAAAGGGAACCTATTAAGCCCCTTTATACAAGATGTAATTTATGTCCCAGGTGTCTCCAGAATGTGTCTGTGAAGTTTCAGCTTAAAATACATCTCAGATCATTTATTATACCATGTTGTAAAGACCTATTTCTGAGTGCTTGCAAAAACATGCTGTTTTAATGCATGTGCCTTTAAATGCAAATGAGCTTCTGCTTCCCACCCCCTTTCCACGATCACACATGCTCCTGTCTGCATCGACAGTGTACAACTCACTCAGGGTAGAAACTATGCTAATGCGACAGAGTCCGTCAGCAGTCGTGGGCGGGGCCTGAGCAATGTGACATCACATTGTTCAGAAAATGAAAACGGCTTGTTCAGTGAGACTGCTGAGGTTTTATGGGGATTAAAAAAGGAGTTTTTTTAAAAATAATTTTTATCATTATATGGTGGTTGTGTACACACACTGCCGACACACATTTATGTTTAAACACCATGAAAAAGGTGAATTTTGCATAATAGGTCCCCTTAAATTGATTTATTCATTCCAATTTACCCCAGCAAAACATTAATGCGTGAATGTGCGGGTCGGATGCATGGGCTGAATTTGAGCCCTGATGATTCTCATCTTCTACAACCAGAAAGAAGACCTTCTAATGATTAATTAGAACAAACTATTTAAAGTAAACTCCTTAAAGCAGTTCTGGAAACCTGTTTGCTTTGACCTCATATCTAGTGTTAATGTAATGCTTTTTAAAGTGTTGCAGCCTGGAATATTTTTAAATTTCATAGATACTCTGTATGATTTTTTAAAAAACTTTCTGTGGTAGGAAACGTTGTGGCACCAAGATAGGCTACTATGAAGGGGCCCTTGGGTTTGTAATTGCCCTAGGGCCCTATGTGCTCTTAATACGGGCCTGGTCAGCACATGATCCATCACGTGGATCTGCAGAATTTGGATGTGTTTAAGTGAAAATAGGCAAACAAAGAAAAGAGAACACAGAAGAAACAGAATGATATATTGGTCATTATCATTAACGATTGATTTGAGAAATTATTTTATGTGAGAAGAAAAAGGGCACAAAGTGATATGAGAAACATGAAACTAGCAGAGTTCTAGAAAACCAGTTGCCTGAATCAATGGTCTATTATCTGTGTTGGTCATTATATAAAAAATATCTGACCACAGAATGCAGCAATAGACCAATCAGCATCAAGTAACCAGAGAGCCATGTAAAATTATTTACAGCAGCACAAAAACAAACCCATTAATATAGCTGCAAGCAATTATCAGTGTCCAAGCAGAAATTATCAATTTAGTTCATCATTTAAAGATAAACTTACAAGCTTATTAACCAGTTAAAACTGCTCATCCTTTTATCAGTATTACTAGTACTTTTCGTGCACAAGTACATCAATTCAGTGCAGCTGCGAGCAGCCCTTAAATGAATAACACGGATAAAGTAATGTAGGGTAATGTTGGTGGGTTAAAATATCAGACTGTGTCTTAAAAAATATTGATATGCTGGGAAAACAACACCACCACCACCAACAACAACAACAAAAAAGCTTAGGCTTAAAACATGAGAGAATGAGCCAAGGAATCTGGGGACATAAAAATATGACCAAATACCACCATTTTTGTGCTTGGGCAACTAATAAAAGGGGGGGGGGGGGGGTCTCACAAAAACAGCACTCTGTGCATGAACCCATTATTATATTCTTGTGAGTTTAAAACACATGCTTTCAGACACCACCACCAAGCCATTACTGAATTAGTAACAATGCATCTAGAACTTTACCTCAAGTTTTTCTGTTGTAAATGACTGTTATTTCACCATGTCAAGAGTAGGAAATCAAACAGAATATCAGTTAAGTGACACTTCCTCTATTTCAGATGCAGTGTGACGCTAAGGCAATATAAAACCTCCCATGTTGTCATGTTGTGAAAATGAATTGCTTCTTTGACAGAAAGAGAATACACTTGCGTTAGTTTCTTTACCACAGAGGAACAAAAGATCTCTTTACACACTCTTTACACACACACACACACACACACAGTGATGGGTTCAACAGAGTTCACACACTCACAATAAAAATAAAAAAATTACAGGCTCTCTTTCGCATTCTCATAGGCAAACAGGAAAACCACATGCAAATTTTATTATGATTCTACGAAGCAGGATCTATTAATAATGCCACTTTGACAAATACAAATACTGTATATGCACACACTATTGTCAAGGAGATCAGATTCATGGACCTGACAAGGGGGCATCAGTCATCACTGAATCTATTGCTTCCTACAATATAGCATAACTATATAAACATCTATATATTACAAAACTAGTAAATAAAGAAAAAGACTAATCAGAAAGTTAAAAACAGTTTTAAATAGTGCTGGGCAGTATGACCAAAAATCTGTATCACGTTTTTTTTTTTTTTTTTTTAAGATTCTGCCGGTTTCACGGTATGTCATGTTTTTTTTTTATTATTTTGGCATATTTTACTGTCAGGAGTACAGGGAATATTACATAAATATTGTAAGGACAAATAAAAAAAATAAATTTAAAAAATGTTCATAAAGTTCATAAAGCTAACAATTTAGTTTAAAATGTAATCAAATTAATTTAATTTTTTAATTAAATTAATAATATTAATAAGTAGGCTACATTTTTACTGTATACTTTCTGTAATTTCAATGAAGACCTTTGAGTTTGTGTTTTAAAAAAACAGTGTTAATAATAATAATAATAATAATAATAATAATAATAATAATAGGCTATTATCTCTATTAATCGAAGTACACTCGATTGTACAATAGTATATTTCTGTTATTTCAAGTTATACCGAACTTTTATTTTTACAGGGTTGTGAAGATGTTTGACTTCCTGTGTATATGATATGACAAATGTCCATAGTTTTATTAAATTAAACAGTGAAATGTTCATAAAGTGACCCTAAGAGCAGCTCTGCAGATGAAGTTCATGTATAGTGAGTGAGACAGCAGACACTGAAATCATCGCAAGCGTCACACGTTTAGACGATGTAGAGTATGTGTAGTAGTAGACGAAAATGCGGTGCTCATTCATACAGACTTCAGATTTCAATAGCAGTCATTTTTAGCTTATATATTCACAGACACTAGTCCGTATCGATATCTGATTCATTGTACAACCCTACTTTTGATTTATTCATCCAAAAATTGCTAAATTCTGTGACGTTTATACAGTAAGTTCTATTTGTGACTGGATTCTGTGATTTCATCCGTGTTTTCTGCATCGCGGAAATCATTTGGCCCTGCGTGGTATGCGCAGTATTAAAGAGAGTTAGTTTTGTGAGTTATTTATTATGTAGTAAAGTTGTTTCCATAAGTGTAAGAAGGGTACGTAGTTAATAGAAGTCCGCTTTCTATACACTCTACATTGTGCTTCATGGCCATTGAATAGATACAGCAGCTGTTTCAGCTACTCAGCTACTATGGCGGTTTTTGAAAAATACATATCAGTCTCGAAATTGAAACCGTATGAACCATATGAACAGATATACCGCCCAGCACTAGTTTTAAACTTGACCTATTATACAAAATTCACTTTTACATGGTGTTTGAACATAAATGTGTGTCGGCAGTGTGTGTACACAACCACCCTATAATGATTAGGGCAGCAACAAACAATAATCGATTAATCTGATGATTATTGGGATGATTAATCGACTAACCGTTGATTATTTCACTGGTTAATCAGAAGGCTTTGATCAATTATTCCACTGTTGCAATTAGTTAAAATATTGAGTTATACCTATTTTAATTAAAAAATAAAACAAAGAAATCACTTCAGCTTTTGAGAATGTATTTTTAATGAATTGAGCCAACTAAATAGACCAATCTTTTTAGGTTTTCTTTTCTTAGAAGTCATCAAAAGTCCAACTATTACAATGTGGCACTGTGTTTTTATTAAGTATGGGAATTGTAATAATAACTTTTTAATAAGAATAAAAATATGAATATGTAATAGTGCATATATTTTTTTAAAATGTTCCTCTGTAAAGTACTTTTTTTTTAACTAACTATCAAGTTTATGAAGTCATTGAATGGCTTTCCTTAGGTAAATGCAACGTTTTGTGATATTTTTTGCAAGCTGTTTTATTGATGTCTTTCTGGGGTTGAAACTCTAATTAAGTGATTGAATTAGAGATGGATTAATTTCAGTAAGTTGTACTGTATCTTTCAATATACTTTTTGATGTTCATTCATGTTTATTTTGTGCTGTAAAAGTAGAAAAGGGAAAGAGATAATAGCCTGACCTGAGATGTTACAGCATTCTGTCATGCACATTAAAGAGCGCCAAAACCACATGTATTTTTTTGAATTCCTCAGTAAAATTGACAGAATTTAAAAGCTGAAACCTTGTTTTATATCAAAACTAACCTGCTCTGTCTTATCTGTCAGCGTGTTATCTGTCCTCTTTGCTCCGTCTACTATAATGTCTACTAATCGTTTCAGCCCTAATAATGATAAAAATTCATCCACTCCTTTTTTAATCCCCATAAAACCTCAACAGTCTCACAGAACAAGTTGTTTTCATTTTCTAAACAATGTGATGTCACATCTATTAGCATAGTTTCCACTTTGAGTGATTTGTACACTGTTCGCCATTGTCTGGACACCGGAGCAGTTGTAGTGACAAAAATGTCCGGTAAGCAATTGAGGTGTTTTGTTGTTGGATGTGAAGAGTGAACATAACAGTCTTCATTTACTCCCAAAATCTGAGCCGCTGAAGACGCAGTGGATTTGTTTTATTTTAAAGGAAATGCGCCACAGATCTAATATACACATGCGATTTCTGTCCCTGCTGATTAATAACAGACATAACCGACTGTGTTTGTCAACTTTGTGTTTTTGACATAACCTTGTGTGTATTTGGCAGTTTAAGCAAACCAAAAAAAGTGAAAGAGAAGTTAGTTTAATACTCACGAGACGTGCCGTCTGACAGCCAGCTTTCTATGCGTGTTCTGAGATGTGTGCAATCAGAAAGTGATAAATTAGAAGTTTAAAATGATATTGCTTTAAAACGTATGGAAATAATAAACTTTTATGATGAAGAAGAACTGCACTGTCCGTGAGCATAATCGCAAGATGATAATTAAAACCAAGCAGATGTCTTGTTAGTATCTGGCACAGTATCTGATGCATGCAGGAGCTGTGATTGTGGAAAGGGGGCGGGAAGCAGCAGCTCATTTGTATTTAAAGGCACATGAAGAAATGGGCATTTACAACATGGTATAATAAATGATCTGTGAGGTATTTTAAGCTGAAACTTCACAGACACATTCTGGGGACACCTGGAACTTAAATTACATCTTGTATAAAGGGGCATAATAGGTCCCCTTTAAAAACTTAAAGTTTCAATGTTCTATACGGTCTACTATGCCAAGCTGTACTAGATATTGCTAGGGTGTTTTAATTTGTATTGTTTAAGTATGTATTGCTGGCATATTTTGATTTGTTACTAATTGTTGCCAGGGTTTTCTGGTTAGTTGTTAGGGGTTGTTGGGCCCCTCGGTCTGGCTAACTAGGAACTGTCGCTGCTAGGAATTAATTGGGTATTCTTGCCTGTTATTAGGCTGTTCTGGTTAGCTGTTCCTATACCATGTCTAGCTGGTTGCTACTAAAACAACCAATGTTTTGAAAGTGCCACAGTGCGAACATTTCAAAAGAGTTGTAAAAAAATGTACTAACTTAGTTAGAATTGTATTAGTACAAAAAACTGTGATAGAAAAAAAGTATTTCAAAATTGATGAACCAGTTGGCAATTACTGGGACCTTCATTTTGCTGTGCATGCATGACCTTTTGTACAATGCAATATTATACAAAGTAATCAACACTTCCCTTTTTTTAGTTCTACAGTCAAAAAGCCTGGACAAAATATAAAGCACTAAAAGGTTGGTTTTTGTTAAAACACACCACCATCCCCACAGTAAATGGCTCTCAGCTGAGGGTTAACCAGCTCTCTTCCTGAAATCTGAATTAAACCCAGATACCACATCCTATGTAAATGATAGCATACACGTAAGACTAACTATAGTGTTTAAAAGGGAGTGAAACATATTCCACACATATAAAACAGTTTGTAACTTTGGACTGCTGTAAATAATCAAATAATAATAATAATAATAATTTTAAAGGAGGTCATATGATGCGTTTTCATGTTTTCGTTTTTCTTTAGTGTGTAATGAAGCTGTGCATGTATAAGATCTGCAAAGTTACAAAGCTCAAAATCTCCCACAAAAAGACTTATTCTAGAAAGCAGATCCAGACCTAGCTAAAACATCTTGATCGAATTCTCCCTCAATGATGTCACAAGGTGGAAATATTTCATTCTCAAATGCAGGTGCAAATAAACAAGGTGTGGCTTCAGTTATCGTAGTAGTGTTGTCGCCGCCATGTCACAGAGACGCTGTGTGTTTCTATATGAAAACAAAAGCAATACTTAATTTGGCCTTCCTAAAGTGGATGTACTTGCTATAGACTCTTCAAATGTGGAGTTTTGTGCAGTGTAGAGCAATGGAAATTGTTTGTCATTCTTAAGATCAAAAGTGCAGAGATGGATTTATGTGTACAAACATAGTATCCTCTGTTCTCCCCAGAATGTGTCTGAAGTTTCAACTCAAAATACCCCACAGATCATTTATTATAGCTTGTCAAATTTGCCCCTATTTGTGTGTGAGCAAAAACATGCTATTTTTGTGTGTGTACCTTTAAATGCAAATGCACTTGCTGCTCCCGGCCTGCTTTCCAAAAGAGGACAGAGCTTTAACAGCTCGCGCTTTGGTTGCTCAACAACAACAAAGCTGGAGAATCTCACGCAACCTAACATATTCTATTACAAGCAAAACACTACACAAAACGATCTTTGAAAATTGCATCATATGAGCCCTTAATGATCAGCGCCAGTCAAGCAGCTGTGTGGAGTATGTTATAATGGATGGATGCACTTTCTTCAGCTTCATACTCGTTGTGTCCCAATCCCATTCAATTTTGTGTATGTGTCCGTTCAAGCACAAGAAGAAACAAAAGAGGAATCAACTCATTGTTCGCACGCTATCTGAAACGTACCTCTCGGTGTGCGCGGCTGTGTGCACAGATAACAGCGAGTGAGTACAAAGTTTTCTTTCACCTCTTCTTGTGCTGGAATGGTTTAAAGTAGAGTATATGTGTAATCTGGCAAGACAAAAAAAAAGTGTAATCTGTGAATCCACAAAAAAAATTAATCCCTGAATCCCATGCATGCCAAAACGTAGGGCCTGGTCCATATACAGGACAGTGGGTCCCCAGCAGCAGGATTGAAGACCTATAAAAGCTTCAACTAACTGATGAGATACTGGTTTTTATATTCTGGTGTGCCTTTGGCCCATGTCCTGGTTATGCAGGCAGCTTTTTTCTGGTCTACTTGCGCAAACTTTTTCCCTCTCCTTGGGTGACATCAGAGGAACTTGTGTCTCTACTCCATTGAAACTGTGTGGCATATAAATTGAATTAAATTTAAAAAAAAGACTCAAATGTAAAAATATCCATAGCGACTTGCATGCATATGTTTCAGAAAACCGCTTCCCACATAACAAAAGTGCATCAAAGTTTATATACTCTTTATATGTTGCTTGTCATGTGTTGGAAATGTGAATAGCGGTCAAATACAATAAATCGTCGCCAAAACATGCCATGGATCACTTTGCAGCTGTATTATGCACTTTTTAATTGTTTTTATACATTTAACATAGCAAGTTATTAACAACATTATAATATTTATACATAATTTTCCTAAACATATGTACACAGGTATCTGTACATAAATATCTGTGGTGTATGAGATGGGGGATCCCCCACATGAGGTGCCAAATGAGGTCTCAGATCGGAATCTGAGGTGCTGGATCTGTATCTGTCTCTGTCTTGTTCCGGCACAAATTAAGCCCTGGATTCTGCAGACATTGGATGTCCTAGCCATAGGACTCTTTTTACAGGCATGGATGCCTTTTCTGGGCCTCTTCCAGGATACTGGAGAAGAAGGCTTTGCAGTTGTGGGAACACTCAGGTTTCTTGATTCTAATATGCTATCCTAAAGGCATGGAATTTGAGCATTTAGTTTTGTTTTTTTGTTTTGTTTTTTTAAATCACAATGGAACACCAATCACCCAATTCAAGGAATTTCCCATACTTTCCTCTAAGGTTTTACAAAGACATTTAGCTTTTTTTTTTTTTTTCCTGAATAAGAATATTATGATTGCCTGCTGCAATTACTTACAGTGGAGTCCTTGTACTCTGGTCTGTCAGAGTGCCTTCTCCTCCTGTCTCTGCAGTCTCTTATTTCTCAGCCGGCTCCATGATGGGATGAAGAGGATGCTGCATCTGATAGAGAGACACAGAAAAAATTCAGGTGAGAATATGTGAGATGAAGAGAGTCAAAACTGAAGGACACTGAGTGTACCCATATCAGCTGAGACAGCAACTCATGGAGCTTATATTTCAGCAGCACCTCTGGTTATTCTAGCTAACCTGATGACATTAATGTGCAAACTCTGTGCTACAATGCAAAGTAAATTAACATAATTTGGAATTATTGGAATTATTAGGAACTTAACCTTTTCACGTTTTAGCTTTTGAGATTTTACCAGTTTTCATAATGTTAAGCAGTTGAAAACTACATAGTCACCATCTATTTGCAGTGTTTAGCCATTTCAAAGATGAAAATAGCTAAAACAAAAAAGATGAGTATCGTTCTTTATGGGCTGTCTGTACAAATTTGCATTTGTGGAGAGATCTGAATCTGTGGTTTGTCTCGTTTGCAACTGAATTGCTTCTCATAAATTATCTAATGTGAAGGCAAATTACAAAGCAATACAATATACGTTGCCGTTCAAAAGTTTAGGATCGGTACGTTTTTTTTTTTTTAAGAAGTTTTTTAAAGAAGTTTCTTCGCTCACCAAGGTTGAACCAAAAAAAAAAAAAAAAAAAAAAAACAACAACAGTAATATTGTGAAATATTATTAATTTTTATATTTTTAAAATGCAATTTATTCCTGTGTTGGCAAAGCTGAATTTTTAGCATCAATGAATAGAAAATAACATTTATTTGAAATAGAAAAAAAAAATCTTACTGACCTCAAACTGTTACAAAAGATTTCTATTTCAAATAAATGCGGTTCCTTTGAACTTTCTATTCATTAAAGAATCCTGAAAAAAAATGTACACTGTTTTCAACATTGATAATAAATGTTTCTTGAGCAGCAAAACAGCATATTAGAATGATTTCGGAAAGGATCATGTGACACAAAAAACTGGAGTAATTATGCTGAAAATTCAGGTTGGCATTACAGGAATAAAATATATTCAAATAGTTACTTTAAATTGTAATAACATTTCAAAACTTTTCAATAACTTTTTTGTATTTTTAATCAAATAAATGCAGCCTTGGTGAGCATAAGAGATTTCTTTTAAAAACAGTAAAAATCATACTGATCCCAAACTTTTGAACGGCATGATGAGCAAAATAATTGTGAATCAATTTAACCATTATGGTGCAGCCCTAGGAGAGAATAACTATTTGTACATGCATTACACAGACCAGCCACTGTGTCCTTATCACAGAACAAACAGAGAGAGGCACAGTTAGAGGTCCAGACCTTACAGCCCTCCAACCCAGAGGTATTCCTCTTTTCCTCATCTGCCCTGATCTATCTCCCGCTCTCACAGTGGAATGTCAGGAATCCACATTCCACATAGAACTACATCCTCCTCCTCACAACAGTTCTAACACACACGCACGCACACACACACACAGGCTTTGCTCAAGACTTTTGTTAACCAGGAAAAAAAACATTCAGGTAAGAACAGGTTAAAAAAAAAAAAAAAAAAGACACTTCAGGAAACTAAATTACTAAATTTGATTGGATCTGGAACATGATTGAAAAGGAAGTCATGGGTAAATATCAATAAATGGCTAAAGACCATTAATACTGACACTTACTATTCTATTCTGTATAATTATTTATTTAAAAAAAAAAAAAAAAATTTGCTATGTGTACTGTGCTAGACTAACTGGGACTAGTCACAACACAAATTTACTAAAGACTCGCAGTGAAAAATTAGCGCTGAAAAGTTTTGCAGTTAATCTTATTGCATATGCATTTGTAGGAGTTTCCCTTTCAGACGCAAAATTTATGGGAGAAGAGTATTTAATTGAATCATGCACGGTGTGATTCACTAATGTTTGAAAATTAAGCTTTTGAAACTCATAGACTAGGAAAAACTGACTTAAAATAAGACATCATCAAGCACTGTATACCAAATGGAGCACAGTATTTTTTGGAAGAAGACATTAATCCATTTGCGAAAAAGGCACATTTTATTAAGTATGAAGAGGCACAAGCTAAGAAGCAGGAAAGAGGACATACCTCATTTGGATGACTTAATATAGTACAAGTATAGGCTGGATTTGTACCAAAGGTTGCATTATTCAGCTCAAGTGTCGTAAAAAAGGGGAACGCACTTTGCTCATAATAATTATGATCAACATGTTTTCCATTGACATCATTATAATTTACAGGAACTAAAGATGATCTCAAGAGTTGGCCACTTGTAATTATAAATGTAAAGCCTCTCCAAAGAGCCACAAACAGTAGTAAATTTGTGATTATGATGTCAAATGTGTTTTGACAAAATAGCTAACGTTGGGGTAGCCAAAAGGATCTGTACAATATCTACCACAACCTCATAATAAACAAAGAGAGCGCTGTAGCTGCCACACTCCTCCTTACATTTCCCACGTCAGTAACAGCTCAGGACAACACAACCAGCTAAATATCCACACCCTTTTATACATTTCAATATTTGTTCAACCAAGTGTGTGTCTCAGCCTTAATGCTTATTGCAGAAGATAAGAGTCAATTTCAAGATTTTCAGACTTAAATTTAATTTCTGTTTCTTACAAAAGCTTCTGTATGGCTTCAGAAGGCTTGGGATATAGTGTACAAATCATATTGACCTCTTTTATGAAACACTTTTGGAGCTTGAAAAACCTAATCTTCAAATTATCAACATCTTTGTGTTCCATGGAAGAAAAAGTTTTTTGAGTTTGGAACAACAGGAGGAACAATGTTTTTTTAACACCGTGAAAGTGGAGGCCACTAAAACACAACCTTTTGTGCCTGAACAAGCAAATATGAACAACACAATAGATTACAATATACAATTCTGATTCTAATATGAGAAAAAAAAAAAATTATATATATAAACAGAACTAAACTCAATCGACACACTGTATCTGCCTGAACTCAAATCTTCCTCCTGGTCCACATCGACTTAAACTGGATGCTCGTCTGTGCGTAATCAAAAGCATCAAGGAGGACTGAACCAGAGACAACTGTCATTACATTTTGCGTCTATTACTTCTCGTGGCAGTTTTAATCTTGGAGGATGAACCTGCGTTCTGCTGCCACACTGGACAGGGGTGGGAATTACAGTTAGGTTACAATAGATCATCCTCAGTGTAATCTGTCAAAATGAGTTTTGAGGGGGAGGGGAGGTTAACGTTTTTTGATTAAAGTGCACATGAACTTTGGAAAAAAAAAGATGTGCATGGATAAATCATTTATAATAAACAGTGCAACATTCTGTTAAAAAAAGAATTTTTACTTTATGGTGACTTTAAAATGAAAGTAAATGATAAAATGTTTATTTTTGGGCGAACTATTCCTTTAACCTCTAAATATAGTGCCCATTGTGCAGATGCCCTTTCAATGCTGTGCCACGGTGGCAAAATGTCAATAAACACATAAGCACATACTAAAAAAGACGTTAATCAGTTACCTACTGAGGCCTGACTGAACAAAGATCCCATTTTAGCTGTGGGTGGAGCACACAAGTGTCTCTCTCTCTCTCTTCCTGTACGACTAACTGTATGTGCATGTCTGAATAAAGCTGTGATATGCGTCTACATGAGAAAGTTATGCAAGAGCTGACAGATGGAAAGCATAGACTTTACAAACTAACTAACAATTCACCGCATGCACACACATGAGAGAGAGACAGAAAGATACAGTGTGAATGAGAAAGCAGCGGTCACACCGCTTCTGATGACTGCAGTGCAGTTTCTCACTTAGTTTAAGGCTCTCGAGAAATCAGTTTGTGCGATTACGTGTCACATATTTTTTATCGGGTTTTTCATGAGGACTGAAATTTTACATTGGACTTGGACATCAAATTGATCGGTATCAGGGACGATTAAGCATTTTTATAACTGATCGGTATCAGCTATCCAAGCCCGATCCTTTATTTTACGTCAGCTGTCACGCAGGTGTCGGTGTGCACCTTCAAGTGGGTTTGGCAACCGTCATTAAAAAGAAAAGAAGATCAAATGTGCATTTATGACATGCAAGGTCTGTTCTAGCGTGTCACACATACACACATATTTGATGCGCACTTTTATAACGAATCACTCGAAAATAATTTATTTACTATTTATTGATATCTGCCATCAGACTACCTGAGATGTCATTGCATTAACGCATTGCTATGGGATGCGTCTCAGTTGACAGACTGGCATTCTGACACCACAAGCTTCATGCTTTCTAACCTTAAATCCACATTTTTCCCCCCTTTTTCTTGCAATTATTCTGCTTATTGTACATATAAAATACAAGAAGTTTACACCATTAATCCCACATTTATAATTGTGACCACAGTCTGTTTACAACTGTAACAGATGTTTACATTTAATAATGTTTTTATACAGAATATGTATGTGTGTGTGTGTGTGTGTGTGTGTGTGTGTATGTATGCATGCATGCATAATATAGGCCTATAAATATATTCCACTATATTCCATAGTGACAGATGCCCATTTTTTACATCTGAGCCCCTGAGAAACTCTGTACAACCCTGTATACACTGTATTAATTTTTATAACTTTAATGTACTTGAAGTGTGCACCAAGCATTAGGAATATACAAGTATTGCTCCCGTCTGCCTCGCTGCTCAGAGTGGTTTGCGTCTGTAACTCCGTGTAGCTTTGTTTTGAATCTGTTACTTTCATTCATTGTTGCTTATATTATCATTACCTTATATATAATATTGCCTACCACATTAATCTGACGTCGCTAGCTTTTAATCTTTGAATCTAAATCGCTATTACAACACGTTTGCATTTTGCTAGCATGTTAACTTGTCATCAGTCTCTCGCGCGCTCATTTTCTTTTCAACGCATTCATCAAACAGCTGTGGTAAGTCGGATCAGTCTACAAACACGGTGAGTCATGTCATCCTCTCCTAGTGTTATATCGTGTTCTGCTTGTCATATGTTCAGTATAGCTTTCTTTGTCAGCGACGAGGGATTTACATGTCATAAATGTAGGGAAATAGTCAGGTTGACAGAGAAAATCTCAGAATCAGAGACACGCATCCAAACTTTAATTGAGGATAGTAAGAATGCAAGGGCTTCAGATACTGTTTTGGATGCGATTAGCTTAGTGAACTCTGTACATTGTTCGGTTCCGGCTGTAGAGCCCGTGCAGCAGGGCACTTGGGTAACGGTGAGGCGGCCTAGCCATGGAAAACACCACTCTTCCGTTCCAAAAAGAACATCAAACAGGTTCTCCCCACTCAGTGATACACCCACTGAAAATCCTGTTGAAAGTGCCTTAGTTATTGGCGATTCTATTACACGGAACGTGAAAATAGAGACACCAGCCACCATAGTCACATGTTTGCCGGGAGCCAGAGCACCTGACATCAAAGCAAATTTAAAAGTGCTGGCTAATGCTAATCGTAAATACTCTAAAATCATTATTCACGTCGGCACTAATGATGTTCGACTTCGCCAGTCGGAGATCACTAAAATTAACATTAAAAAGGTGTGTGAACTCGCAAGTACAATGTCAGAAAAAGTCATCTGCTCTGGTCCCTATTCCTGTTCGTCGGAGTGATGAGACAGCAGATTATCATCACTCAATGGCTGGCTGTCTAAGTGGTGTCTGCAGAATAATATAGGTTTCATAGACAATTGGAAAAGTTTTTGGGGGAGACCTGACCTGTTGAAAAGAGATGGTATTCATCCCTCCCGGGATGGTGCTGCTCTTCTCTCTAGTAATATGGCACATAGTCTTAGAGCTGAAACATGACAAACTGGGGTCCAGGTCAGGAAGCAGACAGACTGGCTAAAACGACCGTCTGCTAGCTGCCTCACATTACAGAAGTCACCTAGATATTATCACATAGAGACTGTGTCTGTACCCCGAATTAGTAAAAACAAAAAACTTCCAAACCCATTTAATGGTAAAAAATTAATTGATGTTCAACAAAGAAAAAATAGAGATAATACTGATAAACAAATGATAAAGCTTGGGTTGTTAAATATTAGATCCCTTTCTTCAAAAGCACTTATTATAAATGATATTATCACAGACAATAATCTAGATTTGCTGTGTTTGACAGAAACGTGGCTAAAATCAGACGATTACATTACTTTAAATGAGTCTAGCCCTCAAGATTACGATTATCGACACAATCCTTGTCAGAAAGGCAAAGGGGGAGGTGTTACTGTAATTTATAGTAATATTTACAGTATTAGTCAAAAGTCTTTCAAATATAATTCCTTTGAAGTGATGGTACTTTATGTAACATTATGCAAGTTGACATCTGTGCTGGCTACTGTATACAGGCCACCAGGACACCATACAGACTTTATCAAAGAATTAGCTGATTTTCTATCAGAGTTAGTACTAGCAGCAGATAAAGTACTTGTTGTTGGTGACTTTAATATCCATGTAGATAATGAAAAAGACTCATTGGGATTGGCATTTGCAGACATTCTAAACTCTATTGGTGTTAGACAACACGTGTCAGGACCCACTCATTGTCGTAATCATACTTTAGATCTAATATTGTCACATGGAATCGATATTGATGCCGTTGAAATTCTGCAACAGAGCGACGACATCTCAGATGTCCAGAACCATCACTTCTACCACTAAAGGTCGCTTTAATAAATAATCTTCCTGATCAGTTTCATCGCCTTAGCATACCAAACAGCTTATAAGACCTCGCTGTTGCAACAGAAACTATTGCCTCTGTCTTTTCCAGGACAGTAGACTCAGTTGCTCCTTTGCGTTTAAAAAAGATTAAGGAAATTAATCCAATGCCATGGTACAATGAGCACACTCAGGCCCTAAAGGTAGCAGTCAGAAAAATGGAGCGCAGCTGGAAGAAAACAAAACTAGATGTTTTTCGCATTTTGTGGAGAGAGAGAATGATTGAGTACAGAAAGGCCTTAAAATCTGCTAGATCTGCCTATTTTTCAAAACTTTGAGAAGAAAATAAACAAAACCCTAGGTATTTATTTGATACAGTGGCTAAATTAACAAGAAATAAAGCTTCAACTTCTGATGTTTCCAAAGAGCACAGCAGTAATGACTTTATGAACTTCTTTACTTGCAAGATTGATAATATTAGAGAGAAAATTATAACCATGCAACCGTCTACTAAGGTATCGCGTCAGACCGTGCATTGTAGTGTCCCTGAGGAAAAATTAAATTCATTTACTGCTTTAGGAGAGGAAGAATTGTCTAAACTTGTTAAATCATCAAAATCAACAACATGTATGTTAGACCCTATACCAACTAAGCTATTGAAAGAGATGCTTCCAGAGGTCATAGATCCTCTTCTCAATATCGTTAATTCATCTTTATCACTAGAATACGTACCGAAAAATTTTAAGCTGGCTATTATTAAACCTCTTATTAAAAAAACCATAACTTGATCCTAGAGAATTAGTCAATTACAGGCCGATCTCAAATCTCACTTTTCTGTCAAAAATACTAGAAAAGGCAGTATCATCACAATGTTCCTTTTTAGAAAGAAATAGAATCTGTGAGGATTTCCAGTCAGGATTTAGACCATACCATAGTACTGAGACTGTTCTCATTAGAGTTACTAATGTTTTACTCTTATCATCAGATTGTGGTTGTATCTCTCTATTAGTGTTACTGGATCTTAGTTCTGCATTTGACACTATTGATCACAATATTCTTTTAAATAGACTCGAAAATTATGTTGGCATTAGTGGAATGGCACTGTCATGGTTCAAATCATACTTATCAGTTTGTAGTAGTAAACGAAGAGATGTCATATCGATCACAAGTTCAATATGGAGTACCACAAGGCTCAGTACTAGGACCGTTGCTGTTCACTCTGTACATGCTACCCTTGGGAGATATCATTAGGAAGCATGGCGTTAATTTTCACGGTTACGCTGATGATACTCAGCTCTATATTTCTTCGCGCCCTGACGACACTTACCAATTCACAAAATTAACAGATTGCATAACTGATATAAAAAATTAGATGACCAGTAATTACCTACTACTAAATTCAGAAAAAAAAGAGATTCTAATTTTTGGACCAAAAACTTCTTCACGTAATAACCTAGAATACTGTCTAACACTTGATGGCTGCTCTGTTAAGTCTTCGTCATCAGTTAGGAACCTGGGTGTGCTCTTTGATACCAATCTTTCATTTGAAGGCCATGTTTCTAGCATCTTTAAAACCGCATTCTTCCATCTTTAAAATATATCTAAACTACGACATATGCTCTCAATGACAAATGCAGAACAGTTAGTTCATGCGTTCATGACCTCAAGGCTAGATTACTTTAACGCTCTACTGGGTGGTTGTTCCGCTTGCCTGTTAAACAAACTACAGCTCGTACAAAATGCAGCAGCTAGAGTTCTTACTAGAACTAGGAAGTATGACCATATTAGCACAGTTCTGTCAACACTGCATTGGCTTCCTGTTAAACATCGCATAGATTTTAAAATCTTGCTAATTACTTACAAAGCACTTAGTGGTTTAGCTCCCAGGTACCTGAGCTAGCTCTTAATGCATTATAGTCCTTCATGTCTATTGCAATCTCAGAATTCAGGCCAGCTGATAATACCTAGAATATCAAAATCAACTGCAGGCGGTAGATTCGTCTCTTATTTGGCACCTAAACTCTGGAACAATCTTCCTAGCATTGTTCGGGAAGCAGACACACTCTGTCAGTTTAAAATCTAGACTAAAAACGCATCTCTTTAACTTGGCATACACATAACACATTATCAATTTATTTTTTCAAATCCATTAAAGGATTATTAGGCTGCATAAATTAGGTCAGCCGGAACCAGGAACACTTCCTATAACACCAGATGTACTCATTACATCAGAAGAAGAATGGCATCTACGCTAATATTAGTCTTTCTGTTTATCCCGAGGTTTACCGTAGTCAACCGGATCCGGGCCGCATCCAGGTGAGATTGAGGACCTACGCTTTGACACGACCACAAGGTACCCCTGAAGTATCAGCCGAGATTGAGTCAACTAGATCATTCATTGTGAAGGCCTCATCGACACGACAGCCAGTGGCACAGTTGCTCAACAAACCATCCATACCGGCGTGATGAATACAATCCTCAACTGGATTGAACTGGAATAAATACTTTGAATGTTGCGATCCTATCGGGCTTATGATAGCTACCTGAATCATAACAAAGCACTGTTTGCCAGAGGAAAACTGGCCCCCCAACTAAGCCTGGTTTCTGCCAAGGTTTTTTTTTCTCCATTTTAACACCAATTTGCCACCTGATGTCACCTGTTGGAGTTTGTGTTCCTTGCCACTGTCGCCTTTGGCTTGCTTAGTTGGGGACACTTGACATTTGATATTCAACAGTGCTTTGCATCTGCCTGCATTGACACCATTTTCTTTAAGAGCTGCTGTGCAGCCAAAATTATATACCAGTTATCACTGTAAAGCCGCTTTGACACAAACTGCATTGTAAAAAGCGCTATATAAATAAAGGTACAAAAAAAAAAAAAAAGAAGTATCAAATAGGAATAGCAAACTTGATATCGACATATACTCAATACTCATTGACTAGGATCAGATTGGGGACACAAAAACTTGATCGGGACATCCCTAACATAAAGCCATTTAAAAAAGGGTTAAAAGTTTATTATTAACTTGATTTAAGTGGATATTTTAAACTTATGTAAGCCTGTGTTGAAACAAACCAATACAAATCAGCAAATAAGTAATAATACCTATATTGCTTAAAAATTGGGTTTGACCAAGGTTTTAATTTTTAAATAGCTAGCAAAGTATGTAAGTGTGTGTGAAATATTGGCACACTTTCAAATGTCTCACTTGGTCAAGCTACAAAGATCAGCCTCTTGATCCTGCAAACACACACGCAAAATGGGCATTTACAAAAGCACCTTAACACACACACTTGTAATCACTTGCCAAAGCATTTCAGACTAAATATGAGCATATATTCATGTATATTCATAAATTTAACATATTTGTAAAGACTTTGTAAATTCTATTTGCTCTAATACAGTTTTCCTCCTTCACTTTCTTCCTCTCGCCCATCTATTTCTCTTGGAATGTTTCACTCCCTCCTTTCCTGTTTCTCGATACTGAATTCTTTGGCGTGTCCTGACTCGTATCCAGAGAACTGTAGGATTCCAAGTGCGGGCACGATCAGTGCTCTGTTCACTGTAGCAGCTCTCACAAGTGCGCAGGTGTGCATGCAGGTGTTCGAGTATGCATATGCATGGAAATCAGGTCTGTAGATGAGAATGCAGTTCAGCTATTACATAAGTGCATGTAAGAGAAAAGACAACTGTGCAAATGTGAGGCCGCATGCGAATTTAAGAAAGCGTGGTGTAAAGGCTTGTGTGACTCAATTACAACTGCCAATCATACATCTCAGTTCATTTCCCCAGGAAATGAGCGCAGATGTCTTGTACTGACTGTCCTGACACTAACTGATCAAATTATAGTCACAAACACAATGGTGCAGAGACAATGTAAAAAGAAAGAGGAACCATGATTCTTTTTTTTTTCTCATTAACCACTTTCTGACACTTGTATTACTCGAGTAGAAAACCTGTTTAGACACTTCTAAAAAAGTAAAAATCATGCGCTTTTGTTCAAATACAAAGTTCTGGCATGAAACTCTAGATAGGTCCTTAACTCATTTGATAGCGATCACATCATTATCTACATAGCGCAGCTGATTGGTTGCTGTGGTATCAGCAGCCAATGAGCTTGCTGTTCAATCATTCAAATACATGGTACTGTTTGCTGTTAGCAATCTAAAGTGCGCTTTCAGAAGCTCACAGCAGTGTCTGTGAATGTATTGGCAGTAGCAAGTCTCTGTACTTGCTCTGCAGCAGCAGCAGCGTAGCAGATCTATTCCGCCAAGTCCAAATTCATTACATTGCCATATCCATTACCATGCTAATCTCTCAGAGAGTTGTCATGACAGAAATAAAGTTTATCTACAAATATCTATATTTCATTCCACAAATGGCTGTAAAACTGCAATCTAAGAAAAGATAGCACTGTAGAATTAATAAAAAAATAAAATAAAAAAAAGTCACTAAGATCCATGTGCTGGATAAATCTATAGTCACATGCTCTTACTGAAACAGATGAAGAAACAGATAAATACACTAGACAAGAGCGGAATATATTTTAGTAACTAGTGTTGTGATGATCCTGAAATTTCTGTCTTTGGATATAATACCCTGAGAATATCGATATTCGATGCCATTTTCAATAACACAAAGAAAACTGCCACATAGATATTTTTTATTATTATTATAATTTTTGGATAATTTGGGTCATTTTGTTGCAATAGCTTGCACACAGCACAGGGAGGCTTTGTTTGAAACTTGAAACTAAATACAAAAAAAAAAAAAAAAAAGACAAGTAAACAGTCGGTAATAAAGTAGCATCAAACAGCAAGTCTGACAGTGGTAATGCTTACAATTAAAAGTTAGAAAAGTTATTCAGTCAAGAGCAAAGAGTGACTCTCTTTGTCTTTTGTTCTTTGATTAACACGACAGACAGCAGCAGGTAGCTGCTGTCACTCTAAGAGCATATGCACAGATCCATACTCTTACACAACGTGTGTTTTCTTTCTCAACTATTTACGTTCCAAAAATACTCACCAAGATGGGCATTTTTATAAAATTGTGTGTGTATTTGATTGTTACAGTGCAATAAACCACGAAAAAAGGAGTATTGGAATAATTTCAGATAATTCAATGTCGATATGTATCGGAAAATTTTTCACACAATATTTTACAACACTAAGAGTAACGCTTCTTTTTCAAATCTATTGGGTGTCAAATCAACCAAATTTCAGAAACTCAAATTTCTGAAAAATTCTGGCTCAAATATTTGATTTTGTTCATACTGTTCCTGAAGAAAGACAAACATTAATATTTTGGCTTTCATCACTATTTAATTCTATGAATATATATTTAGGAGTAATCCACTATTTTGAAGAGGGGGGTCAAAATGATCAAAAACATTTCTGTAGAAAGATGGCAGCATCATTATTTTATTTTTACACAGAGATAGGTAGGTCTGTTAGTAAATCTGTTGACTTTAGCAATCTTTGTTGCATTATATGCCAATGGTGACAGTTTAAAAATGGGAAAAAAGCTGTTCATGTTTTTTCCCCCCAAAGTTTGCATGCCTGTAATTGAAGTATTATTAAAGATATCTTAATATACTATACTTATACTAGTTAGATGTTGGTTCTTAAACTTTTCTTTTTGGCATCTACTTTTTGAAGGCTCTATATGCTTCAATTCCAAAGACATGGGGACCTCAATGTGAATTAAGGCTGCAAGCAGCGATGAAAGGGCCCTCACACCTGGGGCCACTTAGGAAAACAGTGAATAGTAGGTGACATGCATGTAAGCGAGTAAACACAGGAGAAATATGCCAAAGTCATTTCGACGTGCCACACTTCCCGCTGCCAACAGATGGTGCTTTGACTATTACTGAATATTGCCATGTAGATGTCTTTAGGCCAGGACTATTATTAAAAAAAATGTGAAGTTTGGAGCAGATCGGACATTGTATGTACAACAACTTCCTGTTTCGTGGCGTTAATCGCATACTTTAGCACTCAGCCAAGTGTTGCATGATTTAATGTGTTTCTAGCATGTTTGGCATATATAAATGTGTTTCTGGGAGTGAATTACAGTGCAAAGCACTGTCTTAAGGCCAGGACTCTTATCAAAGATGTGAACTTTGGGGTAGATCGGACACTGTATGCCTGAGTTACAACAGCTTCTTCTTTCAAGGCGAAACATCAGACTTTAACACGCAGACATGCCCTTCAACGAAAACTCAAGATCTTTGCAATTTAACATCGCTAAGGCCTTAAAATTAGACTGACCAAATATGACGTTGATCTGGTTAAATATGGTTAATCACAGTGTAAAACATGTCATTTCTTGTTGCCCACAGGTGGTGCTCTGACTGTAATTCAATACTGCCATGTAGATGCCTTCAGGCCAGGACTCGAATAAAACGTGAAGTTTAGGGCAGATCGACATTGTATACCCGAGTTACAACAACTTCCTCTTTCATGGCGAAACATCTAATTTTGTTAGATGTTAATTGAAATTTTGTAGGTGGCGCTATCGAGCCATTTTGCCACACATTTTCTAATTCTGAAACCCATATCAGACGTAAGACGTAAATTTTCACCACTTCTGACGCATGTGCAAAGTTTTCGTGTTCAGAGTTTGAGCATGTTTAGGCCCTCAAAAATGCAATTCATTTCAGAGAAGAAGAAGAACTGACTGAGCAATTACATTAAGGTCCTCACACCATCGGTACTCGGGCCCTAAGAAATTGTTAAATTGTACACATTTTAAGTGGTCAAAAACCAAATATGGGCCACATTGCATGCAGCAATTTTTTTTTAAAGAAGAATGTCTGAAGAACAAATAATGTTGAAACTAGAAATGTATCTTGTTTCCCTCTTAAAAACAATCGCACAGAACATTCCTGTCTGAATGCCATAAGTATTCTTTTTCCCAAGTATGCATGCCTGTAAGTCTAGAAGTTTTAAAGACTCCTATTCTTGAACCTATACTCGTTTTTGAACCATCACCATTGCCATATAATGCAACAAAGAATGCTAAAGTCAACAGATTGCTAAAGTCATTTTCACCCCCTCTTGTACAAAATATTGGATTACTTAGTAAATATACATCCATGACATTTAATATTTTGGCTTTCTTCTTAATTAATGCATGTCTTTCACCAGAAAAGAAATGATCAAAATGGAAAAATGATGACACAGATTGACCCTATTGCATTTTGACAATTACATAATCTTTCAGGAAAGTGAACCTTGCCTATGTACCATTTAAGTCCACTTCTTGTGACAAAAGAGAACATTTCACAACAAATGCACGTTTGTTACATCGTATTTTTATTTAGTATTTATGAGCTAATGTACTAAGAAATAAAATTAAATGCACGGCAGTAGTTCACTTTCTGTGATCTAGAGTTTTAGATTAGCTGGTGGTTACACTTTTATGGCTATTGGGCTGAAAGGAGTCACATTTAGTTATCTTCATCTTTATCATCTTGTTTTTATTTCCATTATTGGACATAGACACATAGACTAGGTGTAGTTGGGTCACTTCCAGTATTACATTACAGTTAATCAGCTTTGAATTACTAACTATTGGCAAGAGTTTAGAAAGGCTGCATTATCTTCAATGACTACAAACCCTACCATTATCCAACAGCATGCACAGCCTAGGTAACTTGATTCAAAGGCAGATCAAGTTATTATATTTTGATGAAAGATTACAAAGACAAACCTTTTTCTTTACAATAACATGCACAATATGACCTCAAACATGTACTAAGTAAAAAGAGTCAATTTTGTTGACACTAAAAAAAAACAATATTGTTATTATTTCTAAAACATTACAACATTAAATATTCTTAATTCTAAACACTAACTGGCTCTCCGATACATAATCTGCTCTTTAAACCATACAGTCAGCCCTGGGGGTGTGTATGTGTGTGTGTTTGTCCCCATTTCTAAGGAAAAATGTTTTCCTGCGCCTCTAAAACAAACACACACACTGTGCTCTCACATGACTGAGAGAATCAGCCCATTCATGGCCCCTGTCACCACAGTGACCTCTCTTCAGACTATGAGCGAGTGTGTGTGGGCATCCCAAAGTGTTTGTGTCCCCTGACTGATGACATCACAGTCTGCCACCAAAGTCTCTCTGAAGCTCCGGTCACATGTATTTGGGAGAGGGCCAAGAAGCTCAACTCACAAAAAACATGTGTCTACACACACTAATATACTATATCTGACTAAAGATGACATTTCATGTGTTCAGGAGAACAAAATCATCACTTCCTGGGAAAATAACTGTAATAAAAATGGAAATTGCTGTAATCAGGGAAGCCACTGAGGCTCTTTTTCCTATATCAGAAATGACTTGCGCCTCAGAGCGCTTCTGGGAGGGAATTAAACCACTTTGATGACGGTCTTTGGCTCAGGCATTTCCAAATGACCAAACCAACATTTGAGATGCTGTGTGATGCGATTGGTCCGCTGGTTCGTCCAGTTATCGATCACATCATCTGTTGAGGCAAAGTCACCTGAGGTTTTTGTTGCGCATTGAGAGATTTATTCGGTAAATGTGTTTTCATTGCAGTTTACGCGCATGTCTTCTTATCAGATAAAAAAAATGATCTGCCTCAATCAAGCACACAAGTTTTTATGCACATTTTTAGAATTTACATGTTTCCATCCAGTGTTTTTTATGCGATATCCCAAAATGCGCATAAAAATACAACTAATGGCTCATGTGAAAACATCAAACACAACATTCAGTTGCATGTTTACGATCATTTTATGGTCATTTTATTGATTTTATTTTATTGCATATGGGGAGTAAGAATGAAATTCAGACTATTACATTCGCCATGTTGTTACTGTCACTTCACTGGCATTTATAAATCCTCTCCCGTGGCCTCATGGGATAGCAAAGTGTCCACTGAATGCGCACTTCAGAATCTCGGCAGTAGTAGTAGGTCATCCGGGTACTTTTCACCTACTGTTTTCACGTACTACTCTTTTGGCGTAGGCCTACTGTTTTTCGCATACTACATACACAGTAGGGAAGTATTCGATTTCGGATGCAGAAAATGTCTAGAACATTCCAATGAGCTCGGTTATCAGCAACGTTAATGAAACCATATCCGTATCAGCTGGGCCAGATCGACACGGAATCGAACGGTTAAGCAACGAAACTGGTTTAATCTGAGAGTGGAAAAGCGGCAGTTGAAAAGCTTGCATCTACTCTTCTAAGCACATCTTCCCCTGGTCTCACAGACAAGGCTTAAGCTAGTCCTAGATTAAAGTGCATGTTTGGGCTGTTTTAACTTGTACTGACATATTTTAAAATGTCACTGCCATTGTTTTGTCTCAAGATGCACACCAGTAATGTTTTTTTCTAGTGTATGTTTATAAAAGCTACTTAAATATCCTAATTGAACTAAGACCTAATCCTGGCTTAGGCTAAGCCCTGTCTGTGAAACCGGGCCATTATGTTTACAGTGCACACATGGTTAGAAAAATCGGACTGTGCGAGTACTATCAGCAGGAATAATGAAATGTATACCGTGCGCACTGTATTCATACGCTTGTGCGCACGTGAAAAGTTATACTTGGCTATTTACCCTATACTTATTATTTCAATTAGATGCCATTTAAGGTTGTTTAAAAGACCAAATCTGTGACTAAAAACTTTTAAAAAACTCTGGCCGTGTTCCAGGTGAAGCCAGAAGTTAGAATATTTGGGTTTAAATATTGCCCCACTTCTGACCTTATGTTGCATCCCAGACAATACCGAAATCAGAATTTTCTCTTCTCTAATGGGAAATAACTAGTGGAACGTTGATTTAATAGCCACAACCTTGGGGATGACGTCAAACTGAAGACTGTGTTGACTGATCTGCCTTGTTTTTCCAAGTTGAACATCCAACCTGGAGACAGAGAGCCTCTCCAGTGCTTACTTTCAAGAGGGAGCTTTGAGAATTCCAAGTTCTAAATTGTCTGGAACGCATAAATAACTAGATGCAGAAAGTGCTTTTCAGTTTTATGTACAATATACATCAGGGTTAGTGAATGGCCTGTGGGCGTGTCCTGAGGCTGAGTGTGTTCAGCCTTCATTACTCATGTCTGTAAGGGGTTTGACTCACAGTTTAGCCCGGTATTATGCCATCGCATCCGTCTACGACACAAACAGCCAATGTCGTGCCTCCCTTGTCCGATAAACCCCCGTTTTATTTGCTGTCAGGTAAACTTGTGATCGAGTGTCATCCAAGCCGTCCTACATTTTAACAAGTGGCCGTAATGGATCTATTACGATTGTTTGATGATAAAATTGTAATTCCTAACTTTAACACTTCAAGAGCCTTGTTTAATAAAGCAATTGAAAGCATTCAGTATTAACCAAATATATATCAACTGTTCCATATCTACAACTGAAAGTCAAGCACCTCGGTTTGATACTCCAAATGTGAAGTCTGAAACTTTTAGACAGAAACGTAATTCTATGTTTTTATGTCAAAAGAAGTAAATGATAAATGAACCGTTTTGGAGCACTAAAGCACTTCTCCACGAATGTGTCATTTGTGCAGTCTAAGCATACCATCCAATTTATTCAACAGCATATGATTAACAAAAAACAACATTGAGGCGGGCAGCGCCTGGGATCAGAAAAGCCGTCGGCCAAGATCAATGCTATGTAACAAAAATCTACGCCACTCATGCAAAAAACACACATCACAGAACACGAAACATTTAACAAAACAAAACGCTCACCTTTAGAACAGATTATTCCACTGGAATGGAATGTCCGACGCCAGTTCTGTAGGATTCACGGAAACTGAATGTTCAAAGTTAACTGTATGTGTCTCGGCTTGAACTCCAAAACACCGGGCAGGTTTCAATCACAGTAAGAAGGCAAAAGCAGAGCGTTCTTCTCCTTCAAGTGTCCAATGCAGTCTTTCATTCGACAGGTGAACAGCTCTAGTCCGCTTCCTGCTTCTTTCAGCAGGCTGAGTGAAACAAGCGATCGCTCGATTTTTTTTCCCTGTTTGCAGTTTCGCACTCCCTCCCTTTCCACACGTAACCGCTATTTTGTCAACAGTTCACAGACACCCAAACTTCTGAGCCGTGATTTCACCCGGAAACAGACATAATGTAAAGCGATAACAACAACTTACGCAGTCGCGAATGGTTTTAATGTCGTGTAAATATCTCCACGCAGACTAGGCCCGGCGAACTGCATGCATGACTCTCTCTCTCTCTCACTCACTCACTGACTGACGCATTCCACTGGGATGAGGAGGGTTTACGGGACGTAAACGCTATACATACATCTACTAGCTTGGTCTAACTGTTCCGCCGTTTTTCTTAACAACACTCATGTTTTACACTATTATGAGGGAAAACTACTCTGAAGTTCCACTTAGTTATTTTAATCCATGCACGTTTTCCTTCCTTATTTAGTTCCTTATAAAGGACCTGTTACGCTTGAGGTCCAGTGTGTAGTTCAGTGGTATTTGCAGACATCTAGTGGTGATGGCGGATATTAAAAGTTAGCATCTGTGTCATTTTGGGCTAATAAAATGTCATTTGTTTACCCGTACTTTGTTCTAAACCTGCATGACTTTCTTCTGTGGAATATAAAAGTGGCATAAAATTGATAAAATGGCAGCTTCAATCACCATTCACTCAGCTCTTGACACATGAATAATGCAGCGTTTGACAAATTGAATAAGGCAGCTCTATGGCAGATAGCATATCTTACAGCATGTCCTTCTTGGTACAGAATCTGGCTGGGTTGCCAGTACTGGAGAGAAGAACCTCATTCTTTCCCTCATAAAAGTGAGATGGCATTTTTTAAAACATTCGGGCAATATAAAGTGTTGTAGTTCTGAAAGTTTTTGTGAAAAATTTGGTCTTTGGATTCATGTACAACAATCAGAATAAAATAACTTAATTAAAATATTAAAACTTAAAACAAACTTAAAATATTGTTATCTGAACCACATTAATTATCTAAGTTAAAAGAAAAAAAATGTAGTGAAAACAAATCATGAAAATAATTTTTTACTCTGTAGTTTCCAGCATTCAAAAATAACCTTTTCATTCTGAAACAATTTACAGAGATCAGCATTTTCCCTGTTTCTGCCATCGTCTTGACGTGTCCCTGTTATTAGATGTCTTTGACAGACTTTCTCATTGTGCTCTTCACCCGAGGTCTTTATAGTTAGCAGTAATAGATCCTTACTGCTTATCATGGTGTTTCTGGTGCTGAAGTCATTTAAACCCTACAGGTTGCCTTACTGATGCAGTCATTGTCTGTCATGTTTCAGTTAGAAAGGATCAGATCTGAATTTTCCTGATAAGAATTTCCAAACATTCCCAGAACATTCTCCAGTCATTCCTGTGGTGAACAGAGGCAGGAATAGGACTGTTGGAGGAGATCAGGTTTCAAAGCACAAACTCGCTTTTGGTCATCCACACAGATGACTCTATACATGTGTGTGGTTGTGCTTGTACATACATGAAGGAAGGTGTTTGGTATTTATTTAGGGACTGATCATATGAATTATTATTATGTTATTAATGTCTGAAAGTTTTAGGCTGAAATGTGCCACACTGGTTCACATTAAAGGAGTGAAGCCACAAACAGCATGCTTCCATTATTCACCCATTCCATTCTTATTCCATTAAGCATTCTGTTAACGGGATCCAAACCAGCCTAACTCCTGATCTCATCAGCTGTAATTAGACACACATGACACTTGAAAGGAGCCCCCATGCCTAGGCGTATAATTATGGATATCATAATATAATCATTTGTTTAATTGTGAACCTGAGCCAAGAGGTATGTAATTGCTTGAAAGGGCATTTTTTTGCTTCTAAATTAGATTAAGATAGAAGAAAATCTGAAGGCTGTTGAAACTTTCACTGCTTTATTTAAGAGTGAAAAGAGAGACAAGGTAGAAGCTGAAATAAAGAGCATGACATCTTCCCAAATGACCTTCAATAGCCTTCGCCTTCAGCTGATACACCTGGATTTTTTTGTGGTTTGGGTCAGGGATTTTGTTGTTGTTTTGTTGTCTGCTGCAGATTTGAACTGCTCAATATGTAAAAGTCAAATGTGAGGGATGTTTTGCTGGTTCAAATTCATAGGATGTTAATGGAATCACAGTCCTTCTGCTTTTTCATTTTGCCGTTGACTATGGATAAACATAATCTGCTATCTAAGAATAATTGTGAATTTGTGTCAGTTATCATATTTGAATTATTTCGCTAAATGTAGTTGAAAAGACAAAAGACACCAGCCCTGTGATCAGCATGACCTTTGACTATCCGCAAGCACACAGAGATATAAAGATGTCATTGTTTATATTACATTTATTCTGTTTTTCTGAAGAAGAAAAAATAAATAAATAAAAACTCTTGCATTAACATGCTGTTAGTATACAATAGTATACAACTGCATGATAACATCTGAGTGACATTGGAAACCCGAGGTCATTCTGAGGTCCCTGCGTGATTTAGCAAGAATCTCTTGCTTTCATTATTATCTAAAGGAAAATGATGCATCACTTATTTTTAGCTGACCATTTTTTAACCTCATTTATGGACATCTGCATGTCCTTTCTCGGGTGAAGAGGTCGCCCATACAAACTTTTGTGTACATTTCCTATTTATAAACGACTGTGGTATATCATAATACACCCCAACAATAATTCTGGCATAGAGATGATTATTTAGTATCATCTATTGTTCATCAAAGCCAATAACAGAAAACATCACGTAGGGTGAATCTTCACTCATGTCCAAATGTAAAAGGAGGAAAATGATAAAATGAAATCACTCAGCTCCACTGACCAAATTATTTTGGATTCAGACAAAAATTATGTGCTTCGAGTAACAATTGCCGGATTTTGCGCAAATCAAATCTTTGGCTATTTTCCTGTGTATAGCAAACACAGCTGACCCCTCACTTTTTTTTCAATAGGCGCGCGCGGGGTGAGGTGCGCGAGGGAGCTCGTGAAAATCACTGCTGTCCAGCTTAAACCTCTCCCAAGAATCTTGGGAATTCAATTGTGTACCCGAGCACTGGGAAACCGACAACCTGTGTTGTGACACCATAGGCCAGGTCAGCCAGCGGAAACCACAGGACCATCATACATTCGCGAAACTGAAGAACTCATAGGCCTATTACACTTTTGTTGACCCAGCCACAGTTTATCCACAATGAAAGCATCCAGGCTGTATATAAAAATCTTAATTCAAAGTAGTAATATGTAACAGTTATGTATGTATAGTACTCTAAATCCACCAGAAACGCTACAACAGGACAGTCAACACTGCCTGCACCTCACAGCGGTTGACTGTGTATTGAATATAAGCATTTATTAACTTTTTGACTCCGCAGCAAATCCCACAATCCCCCGATGCAAGCGTGTCGCTCAGCTCCCATAGAAACGCCCGCTTACCTCCGCTCATTCTGCAACAAAGGATACGGAAGGAGGCAGCCTCGTTCATCTCATAATCACACAATTATCATTATGTATGTACCTATGCCTATTTAACTTAATGTCATCTTGAATAAGCCTATATTGGCTAAATTAATTAATAAGTAAATAAATTAGGCCTACACGTTTGAGACAAACATTGTTGCTACAACCAAAGCAGACAACTGAAATTCGTAGAGAACTGAGATGCTATATATATATTTTTTTAGGCCAATGTGTTTTTGGCTTTAAGTTCTATAAGAGTCACTGACTCTCAGGAAGTCCTGAAACGGAATTTAAATAGGCTACTTGTCATTTAGGCTATTGGATTGCAAAGGTTTTACGTTTTTTTTTTTTTTTTAAATTATTATTATTATAGGCTATATCTAATATTAATCAACCCAATTTTACATACTAGGCTATAATTGTGTTATTGTTTCTGTGCTGAACGATTAGCCTGCACAATTAGGCCTTGGCCTACTGCTTTGACGGGGTTTATTGACATGTTTGACTGCAGAGCCATTTTGAAACATTTTCCCCTTAAATATAAGATTTCCGCTTACTCTGAATTTCATGTTCTGCAACAATTATACCAATTTGTGGTGGCCTAATTAGGTTCACTGAAATCAATGTAACCTAACCTGTGTAGGCTACTCAATTTCCTAGCCTATTAATTTATCTAGTCGTTTTTTTTTTCCTTTTCTGAATTATTATTTAATTATTTAACTGATTTAAATAAATCTAAATAAAATAATAATATATATTTTCTAATCATGTCATATATTCTAATATAGTCAAATGTAATTGTGCAGTTGTCCTGCAGGTGGCTGCACGTGTCCATCTTCTTACGATGCACTTCCGCAGTCTACGATTACTCCACAGCACTAGTAGATCAACGACGATTATCACGTAGACTACTACTTTTGTTACGATGCATTTGGGAAACGTGGCTCAGATTAATCGAGCAGTTGTGTAAAAGTAGGCTATAATCTGCACGAAATAATCACACGAATCTATTTATGCTAAACATTTGGATGAATGTTTAAAATATGTTGAAATAGGTTAACTTTAACATTTCTTTAAATGAATAGGCCTATTTATAACGTTAAGCAAAAAGTATAAGCCCAAATTAAGTTAAAATGAAAAGCGATTAACAATTCAGCACTTCATTAACAGACAGAGACTCTCAAGTTGACTCTCAATTATTATTATTATTATTATTAGTCCTGTTGTAGGCATATTAGTATTATTATTGTTGTTGTATTATTCGAATATAACTGGATAATAATTGGTTTCTAAATTAGGCTATTGTAGATATAGGAAAGGCTAAAGTAGAGTATAGCCTAGGGAACCAAATTAACTAACAAAACTAAATTAAATGAAAAACATTTTTCGTGAATGTTTTATATAGGCTTACCTGTGTCCTGTAGATGAACTTCTTTAAGGGTAAACAATACACCTGTGAACAACCCCATTAAATATATTTAAGGAGGAGAAAAGTTCTTTTGTGACAACATTCCCCGATGCGCTTTTTGGGACACACAAACTACCAGGGGGCCCACCTTTAACTCCCACTGGCCCTGAGCATCCTGCATGCGGGCGCATTATGTGACGCGCACCTGGCACCTGAAAAGGACTATATAGTGACTGGCGGATGGGTGTGGAAAATATAAACAGTCTTTAGCCTAATAAATATGGAAGCAGATCGTCCAAATATATAACAAAATGTTTAAGATTATATCTCTAATGTTTAAAAAATAAATAAAAATAAAGAATAGGCCGATACATTTAAACAATGAAAACCAACTTCTCAGTATAATAATGTTTTTTTTCGTTTTCTTCTTCTTCTTCTTATTATTATTATAGGCTATTATTGTTGTTGTTTTTGCTGTTTTTGTTAAAAATAAAGTATGTCTTCAGTGTTTTATTAATATAAATGTTGGAATATTCGTGCAGTAAATTCCTCTCCAAACTCAAATAACGGCCTTAGCTATCATTAACTTAACGAATCCACTATAGGAAAGATATAATTATAGATATAATTAAATAAAGATATAATTATTTAAACCGGTAACTTTAAAACACTGTTTACTTACGTTATAGGGGCCTACACGACAAAATATGTTTTGCAGAAACACTGAAGTTCTCCATTGACAAGATGAAGGTGTCAGACACACTCCCGACGCTCCAGCCTTATGGCACGCAAACAGAGAAAGTCGGTTTATAATAACTTTGATTAATACACCATTAACAAACATTATCGTAAAATATATTTACTAAAGTTTCGTTAGGCTGTATTGCTAATTATTCCAAAGTAAATTAACTATGATTTATTAAGCTTTAGCTTAATGTTATTAAGGACCTGTTTGCTTGCTTTTCTTTATGTAAAATTAAATCGTGCAAAAATATGCATTTTATTTAACTGTAGTATGGGGCTTTGGTAAAAAAAAAAAAAAAAAAAAAAAGAGATACACTTGCATTGTATTTTAAAGCAATCGTGTACTTTTAGCAAAATAAGTTTTAAGAACACGGAATAAAAAGCGACAAAAGGCGAAATTATTAATATAGCCTATGTAATACATGTTAAAAAGCTGTACAAATACATGTTAAAAACACCAATTCCGGGCAATAGTTATGAATACATTGATTTGACAGGGCTAAATATTTACAAATTCAGCTAAATAATTTCTCCCCATACAGGCCCAATGTTGCTTAATATGTACTCGCATAAAGTTGACTATTTTCATCGGTTTAGGAATCACGAATCGCTTACATTACACGAAAAACTTACGAAGTAGAATAATTTTAGAGGTTTTTTTTCGACGCAGTCCTGTTTAGAAATTATTTTCATGCGGTAACTTATCTCGAAGTAGGCTACTACACACGTTATAATATTAGTGGAAGGCCAGAAATGTAGTTGGCTAAACAGCTGCAGGACTCTGATACAAATAGATGATCTTGTTAGGCTATATAATAATAATAATAATGATAATGATGATGATCGCAGAATTATGTAGCCTATATAAATTATAAAATCCAAAATCAGTGTCATGTTGACAAAAAGTTTATTAAAGAATAAAAAGTAGATCTATTTAAAAAAAAGATTGAAAAGTGCTAGTTAAACATGGCCCCAATGTGTCATAGACATTAAAAATATTTAATATTTTTTTTTTTTTTTTTTACTTTTTACAAAGTACATACAAAACAGTCCAAACTGGCAGTCACGTGATCTGACCCCTTTGAGACCCTTAATCACGGAAACAAGAGGCCAAAACACAGGTGTGTACAGGTTGTGTTTGTGTCTCCGCAGAGCTTCGGTTTATCTGCCTGTCCAGAGCTCCACTGTATCCTTAAACATTCAAAAGCAAAGAGAATAAAAAATATTAATTGGGAAAAAAGGGTTCAGAACCCAATACTTCACTCCAAAGTCATTGACAGAATATTGTGAACGGATTCAGGTAAACATAATTTGTAATTCCATGGCGATTCTTCGATCTGCTGGCCATCTTCTTATTGGCTATGACTGAACAGTTTATACATATTCAGAACACAAATGCATGAGTCTCCTGCCTGCGAAGAAAAACGTGAAATCTTTAGTCCCAGCATCAGGCACTCGCCGTGAATGCCCGTGCTTCCATAATTTGAGGCTTCAGTAAAAGTTTTTCCTTCTTGTAAGTCCCTAGACCACGCACAATTTATGAAATGTCTTTGTGTGGTTTTTGAGATCGCTGGAGCTTTTTTTTTTTTTTTTTTTTTTTTACTGTCTTTTAGCGAGTATGTTGGTCTGTTGTCGGTCTCGTGACGCCCGAGCTATATATCAATTCGCGCGTGTAGTGCGGAGTGTTTGCTCTCGTGATCCCAGTACGAGCAGTGCATCATGGAAAGTTCTGCGGGCTGGCGCGAGCAAGCGAACTGCAGCCCCGTCCCGTTGCCGGTGGACACCGGAGGGGGTGCAGCCGTGGCGGGACTCAGCTGCTGCGCGTGAGGGAGCGCATGAGGGTGCGTGTGATGGTGGTGATGATGGTGGCTCATGCCGTTGTAAGAGTTCACCATGCCCGGGAGACCTATGCTCTGCACACGCGAATATGGGTTGTACGAGGACGGCGCGGACAAGCCTTTCACGTTAACGGGACTCACGGTCCCACTGCTCATCTGACAGGAGGTATATGGCATAGGCGCAGGAGACCACGAGTTATTGATAAACCCTGACTGCAGGTATTTGGGCGGGGAGAGGTAGCCGTACCCGTCTCCGCCAAAAAGAGATTTGCCAGGCTGGAAATGGGTCGGTGGAGGCCTGAACGGTCTCTTCATGCGTCGTCTTCGCCGGTAGTTGCCCTTCTCGAACATATCCTCGCATGCCGGGTCCAGGGTCCAGTAGTTGCCCTTTCGCTCACCGCCACCCTCCCGAGGCACTTTGATGAAGCACTCGTTGAGAGACAGGTTGTGTCGGATGCTGTTCTGCCATCCTTTCTTGTTCTTCTCGTAGAAAGGAAACTTGCTGATGATGTACTGGTAGATACCGGACAGCGTGAGACGCTTTTCTGAGCTCTCGCGGATCGCCATCGCGATTAACGCCACGTAGGAGTACGGTGGTTTCTGGGTCGGGTCGGATTTGTCCGGTCCCTTCTCGGGAGGAGTTTCCTCTTTTGTTCGGTCTTTCTCCGCTGAGCTCGAGGTAGTGTCCATGAGTATCATGCCGTTATCCTCAGGGCCTGGGTAGGTGGCCATCATTGCGCACGCAGACCTACACCAAAACAAAACCGTGGACTAATAAAAACAGTTCAGCAATGCAAACTAGTCTTCGCTTGATGACAGTCGAAAACGTCCGACAACAATCATGTGAAGGGTTTTTTAAATATATATATATTTCTTTCCTTCTTTTTTGTATGTGTGCAGCTTATTGTCAGCGTAAGGTTTTAGAAATCTCTTGCGCTTCAGAGTTTCTCCTCAACTAGATACCAGAGAAGGAGGGCAAGCTGTGGTTTCTCATAAGCCCGCCTTCTCTTTCCCTCACACACTCCCTCACATTCACACATATTTGATGCGGTAGGGCATAAAGCTTCCTGATTCGTATTTGCCTCGAAAGCGATTCATCTATTTTGCTTCATACCCTCCAAATTCTGAACTATGTCTCTCACCACGTCAATTGAACCAACAACTGGAAACCGACACAGTTTTAGAAGACATAATTAGTTCATATAACAGGTGCAGGAGCTGTACTGTTATACCGCACAGTCAAACCATTTTTAAAATTCAACCATGCTTCGCCTTCAAACGGAAAATGTGGTTTCATGAAAAGGAATTGTAAATACCATTTATAAACAATATGACAAACGGTATTACTAATATTATTAGTAGTTATATTACTAGTAGCTAATTACTGCGATCATCACTACTAATATACCGACCAGTTTTAGACTAAACTGAACCAGTATGTAGTATATTCCTGTTATGTTCCAGCCTTGTTCCTACAATGTTCCTTTAAATTGATCGATTACATTTATCTTTAACTTATAGCAGTCTTGTATTTGGCTCCTATAAGTGTTTTTCATTCTTGTATTTTTCTGGGAATAGTGCTAGTCATATCAAATTATATATATGTCAAGAACATGGGCCCAAATGGAAAGGATAATGCGACTGATCACTAATATGGTATCTGTTTTGGTGGATCACATTGCCCCACAATATATTTCCATTATGATAGAGTGTGTCTCTGCATTTAAGGGTCTGTATCTGAATAAAACTCTAAAAACAATGTCAGTAGCTGAATATGACAGAACTTGCATCTTCCAGCACCAAAACTTTTGTGCATGACTGATTTCCTGTGATACCTATGATGTTAGTACCACCACGTTAAAAGCACAGTTAAGTAGCACGTAAAATGTTTGCAAGTATGTAAATCATGACATTATACAACTTAGACGGATATTCCCCCTCTTTGTTTATATTAACTGATTATGGCAAAGCAGCCTACATGATAACCGAGAATAAAACGTGGTGGTGAAAAAAAACGTATTTAATAATTCACAGTCCACTCCTACGTAAATGTATAGCCTACTTAAAAAGAGTTAAAGTTATAGGCCTAGCTGCATATGTCTAATTAATAGGCTACTAATTGTAATAACAACATATTTATTAATACCACCTTAACCAACTAAACTAACAAAATATAAATAATAATGCATAGTAGCCTACGGATGCGTCGGTGTAATTCTCCGCGTGCATCTATGCATGGCGTTTTTAAAACATGAGTTATTGTTTTTCACAGGTCACTGGCTGCCAGGTTTTTAATGCGTCTTGGCCACTTGCCTACAATAAACTATTCAACACAACAAGTGTTTAAATTCAGTTTTAGATTAATTGTCCTTAAGTGTCCATGCAGCCAAGTGATATCCGCAGACCGCCTTAATTATCCAAATCATGTCACATAACATAAATCTTAAGAACACATTTATAATCTCCGTGTAGATTAGCCACAGTTCATAAAAACATAGCCTAATTTTGCACTTATTGTGTATGTATTTTATTTTATTGATTTATTATTATTTATTTATTTTAGCGTTAAGTAGGCTATATAATTCTGAATTATGACCTTTCTTCAGCACCTGAGAGCTATAGTATAAAGTATACTTTACGGATGCTCTGAAGCTTAACGAGCAGTGCACGTGCTGGTTTATTTCAACATAAATACGACATAAATTAAGATCTTAGGTGCGTAGCATACAGTACAATAACATAGTATACACCACCGTTTAAATTTAAATGAAATAAAATACATACTGTATAATAGCATAATTCAATTTCAGGTATAAAAATACGCATCTTTATTAGCCTAATAACATTAGGGCTAAATTACAGAGCTGCAGTGTCGAAATTTAAAAGTTAAATGTTATAAAGTATATTATAATTGAGGCTTTATTCGACATTGCCGAAGCCATCCATACACAAATTCACTTTACCCAAATAAAACCCATTCACCGTTAACCAGTGACGTAATTATGCTCAAATTTGCACACACTTTAACTTCATAACAAAATTATTAAAGCAAATATTCGTTAATTAGTGTTAAGTTTTAAGTATTTACCTTTTGAGAACATCAATGAGAAAATCTTGTAGGTTATTAAGATACAACACGTGGTTCTGGAAATTAGTGATTTTAACTCATTAGTCATCTCTGTCAGCGTCACACGTAATACCATACAACAAATATTATGTTCTTTAATGTTCTTTATTAATAAAAATCATCACAAGTCTATGCAAATGAAACGAACTAATCAGTGATCACAATTAATCTATTCTCGTCCGTGATGTGCTGATTTTTCTTCTTCTTATAAACAATAGTGAAAGTTTCAGGAAATTCAGAACAAAGCAATTGTTCTTAAAAATGATCCTGTCATGACATTTTATGAGCTATAATCGTTTTACCATAAATATAGTTAATAAGCTAAACAAAGATTTTGTTTCATAAAAAATCTACCAAATGAACAAATCACACATTTTCCACTAAGAGAAAGAACACGTTTTACTTTTAAAAAATAAATATACACACTATTCCTAGTTGAAAAAACTCACCAGGTTTGTTAGCCCCCAATACGAGCCAAAGACTTTCAAAGATAGCAATAAAAATGCTCTTTCAGGTGTGAACAAGATCCATCGTTTGTCACAGGCTCAGTGAGGAAAAGAATAGCGCGTGTGTGGAGAGGGAAGGAAGGAAGAGGGAGGAGAAGGAGAAAGAGGATAGAAATGTATGCAAAGTGTGTAATGCGTGCTTAAGTATTATAATAACCTACTTTGAAAGACAAACAGTCATGTTGCCTGCACTTTCTGAAATGTTGTCTCCCCCCCCCACGTTTGTTTCACTATATTAGTGAGTACATTGCTCCATTGATTTTTTATCAGGTTAATTATATTTCATATGGCCTTTACCAATCCCTAGCCATATAAACCTGCAAAAGTAAAATGTCCTCACTAGTCAGTTGTCATAATATTTCAGTATAAGTGAGTGCATTTGGACCTTACAAGTATAACCTGTACAAACCTGTACACACACACACACACACACACACACACACGCAGGTTTGTTTAACTATATTCCACTCTCCGAAAAAAAGGTATGGCGCTGTTGTGCATATTAGTACTTTAAAAGTACATATTAGTACCTTTTCACTTTTGTACCTTATAGGGTACAAAAGTGTACAGTGACAAGCACCGCACCTTTTTTTCTGACAGTGTTGTGAGGACATCTCACAGACCTCCATTGTTTTCACATCAGGTTAGTAATATCGCCTAACCCAACCCTTACACCTAAACAAAACTCTCACAGACACCTGTGGAAAACACTAAACATAATTTAAAAGCCTTTTTAACTAGTCAGGCTTCAACGGATGCTTAGATGTTAACTATATTAGTGAGAACATTTTTAAATATTAAGTACATGTTTTCCCTGCAATAAACTGTTGTTAATCCTGTCACATCATCATTGTCATTATCAATTACAGATCATAAAGTTACATAGACCATCTCCTCATCACCTCACCAGTGTTTTCATTTCATTATCAATCACAATGCTTTGACCATATATCATTAAGCTCCATTCTGGTTAAAAGTAAAGACATGACAATAAGGCCAAAATAAATCTGAATAAACTAAGACATACTGTAGATACTCGCTCTCATAATCAGGTTATGAAAATCTGGTTTGCATGACATTTATAATAATTTTTTTGTTTGTGCATGTAAACACAGTAATTGTTTCACATTAAAAAATGTCTAGACGTTTAATATTCATTCTCATCAAATTTCATCAAATTGAGTTCAGCTAAAGTCTTACATAAAGTAGAAAACTAAACAAAGTTAATATTTACAAGCTTTTTCTTCAAATAAGAGCAATGATCACAAAAACTGTGTCCGTACACATACCATTTCCCCCTTTTTGGGGGGAGAGGACAGACAGAGAGGAAAAAGTGCATGCAGAGATGTGAAGATGGAGGAACGGAAAGAGGGATTAAGACGGAGGGATGTTCTCCTGCTCCTACTGTGACAGGTGGACATCATCAAAGGAACACACACAGATACACACATAAGTGTGTGTGTGTGTGTCCTTCAGTATATGCCATTCTGTTGATGATTTGCAATCAATCTACAAACATTCAAAATGTTTGTGCTTATTTAACTAGTAGTGTGAAATGATTTATTTTACAAACATTGAAATGTTGAATGAGGTCTTTATTATTAATTTGTTAATTCAGAGTAAAGGCAGTGGAAATTTACTCCAAAGCACGTTAATCGAGTTCTACAAACATGGCCCTATTTCTCTTGCTTTAAACCAAGAGCAATGTTGCACATTAAGTAAACAAAAATTTTCTGATAAACAAAAACTTACTATATGATATTATCATATTATCTTATATTTACTATATGGTATACATAATCCAAATATATTATCAGTTATGCAGTATCATAAATTATATCTGCACTAAGAAGGATAGTTACTAACACAAATGCATTTACACGCATGAAGAGAAAGCAACAGCTTTCACAGTTGACATGTTTAAATCCTCAAAGTTAATGGACCAAAAATTGTGCAGGTATAATTCAGGTGAACAAGGTGTTCGTATGATGGGGCGGTCTTTACCCGACACCCCTATGATCTGCAGTTGCCAAGCTACCAGAGAATGTTCTTGGTGCGGCCACAGTACAAAAGGCATAAACTACATGTGGGTGGCTATGAATTGTGGGAGATGTTATCGCATCATGTCTCCACGACAACAAGAGACGTTAATGCAGCCATGACACTTCGACCGCATCACGCAGCTGTTTGACTTTTCATCTCCTCATCTCTCTTACACTCATCATGCATTCTTTTTTCCTCTTAATAATTTATATAGCTTTCTCTCTGCTTAAAGTGTCTCATTTTGGACCTGGACACACAAAAGGGTGCCTGATGTCATTATAGTATAGTATAGGTGTGAAAACACTTAATACAGAATGAAAGTTCGGAGCAATGAAGCACTTAAGATGTAATAAAACAGTATGACAAAAAGCACAGATTCATTCAAGCATGCAGTGAGAAAAATGTATTTGTGTAGTGTGCTGTGCATCTGGTTATAAGTGCTCGTATTTATTTGCACATGTGATTGAAATGGTGTGTGTATGTGTGTGTGGGGTCTTTGCACACAGTGTGGAGTAGCTTCCTGCAGGAAAGCAAAAGTAAAACAGGACGTCTTCAAATCCGCAGGGAAAAGGATTCAGAACCTGCCTCAGCCCTCCACACACCATCTCACTCCTTTTATTCACTACATCCCTCAATCATTCTGTCTCCTCAGATCTTTCCAAATCCTCAGTATGCTATTCTTGAGAGTTCATTTCTCTTTTCTATTGTCTGTTTTCATGTCCTGCTTTCACTTATGATAAAACTTCCAAATATACAATATGTTCCAGTGATGTACCTATCAATTTAACTAGGACATGCCATAGACTTCTATTGTTTTTATATAAGGCTAATAATAACTAGAGAAGAAAAACAAACTGTTTGACAGTCTTGTCTAAAAAATGTGTGGGAAAAAGTCGCGAACTCTGAAGGTTATTTAGGCCAGGTTGAAGGTTGTTAGGCAGTTTAAAGTGAGATTCAAAGTTTGGAGGTTTTAAGTACCACATACTTTCAAAACCTGTTAGAAGAGAGATTTGGAGGTTGAAAACGTGGTTGGTAAAGGGATAGTTCACCCAGAAATGAAAATTATCCCATACTTTACTCACCCTCCTAGGTGTATATGCTTTTTTCAGTCAAACACAATCAGAGTTATATTTAATAAATCTTCTTGCTCTTCCAAGCTTTATAATTGGAGTGAATGGATTTTTTTAGGTTTGAAGCCTAAAAAGCACATACATTCATCATATAAGTAATCCATATGGCTCCAGAGGCCATATGGATTAATAAAGGCCTTCTGAAGCGAAGCGATGCGTTTTTGTAAGAAAAATATCCATATTTCTAACTTTATAGACTATAATCACTAGCTTCCAGTAACATCTGTCTGCGCATTCACTAGAGTGTCGAGTTCTGGCGTATGGCGTAGGATGTAGGAGTAGTGTAAGCTTAGCTGAGAGTAGACGCCTCTTATGGTTCAAACAAATAGGCCTAGGCAACAAACTCAAGCTCCTCCGACATTTCTCTTTAAAAATTCTAATTTTGGACTTCTAATTCGTGATCAGTGTTTTATTTTGCTCTATCCTCTGTGCTTCCGTGTTCGTCAATACATCTTGCATTGGGTTAAAAGTCACTCTTCGACTGGAAATAGATTCATGTATGGTCGTTACCGGAAGCTAATGATTATAGTTTATAAAGTTATAAATATGGATATTTTTCTTTCAAAACGCATCACTTAGCTTCAGAAGGCCTTGATTAACCCCTGGAACCACGTGGATTACTTTTATGATGGATGGATGTGCTTTTTGGTAACGCACTCCCACTATAAAGCTTGGTAGAGGCAGGATAATTTTTAATTGTAACTCCGATTGTGTTCAGCTGAAAGTAGTCATATACACCTAGGATGGCTTGAGGGTAAGTAAATTATGGGATAATTTTCATTATTTGGTAAACTAACCCTTTAAGGTTCTTGTGGTGATTGAGCAATTCTAGGCAGTTGCTAAACACAGAATTATATAGGATTGTGGCATTACAATCATATTAGTACTGGCTAAGTGATTTTGAATAATAATAATAATAAACAGTTTTTTACAATAACAGTATTGGCTTTATTACCATTGGACATAGCAAAGACTTCTGTATAAAGTTAATAATAAGAGAAGAAATGTTTTACAGGCAACATTTTATTTCTGAGATATCTTCCCATCCTCTGTACTAACATTTACAGTTAACTTCAGAGAAGCTATTGAGGCAACAATGGCCCACCAAGAGAGGGCAGCTTGTTAATGTTTACGGCTATAGTATTTCACACTGACATCATTTGTCCAATCAAAAGATTGGACGACCTCCATGAAATGGATATCTCTATCTGTGTCTTCAGAGTGTTTGTAAATGACAATGATGAAAATGTAGTATGAAGAAGTATGTGAAAGAAAGTGTAGGCTGTTTCTCTTGTAGAGTAATACTTTAAGAGTGTTTAGGTGTGAGTGTTTGTATGCATAATCAGGCCCAGATGAGGACTGTTTACTGTGGACTCTTGGCAGATGAGAGCATTAACAGGTAATTGTCTAATCCCCGCCAGTCTCTTTGAAATGGGGCTAAAGTTTCATTTGGTGTGGGTAATCCTGCCTGGCTCTTGGCGGATCAGGCTTTGCATCTCTGCAGCAGATGACGATAGTCCACATACCAGGAGCAACACTAGATTTGAAAGCTGCATATGTCATTGAGGCAGTCTCATTCAAGAAAAGTAACCATTAGATTGCAAAGTAAGAAAGAAATTACAGTATTTTACACCTCATGAGGAATAACAGTCAATTTTGTTACATAACTTTTCTTAAATAAGACATCCTTGATGACGTATGCGGCCTTCAAATGCGTCCTCCGGAGGATGCAGCCTCTGAAATGAGATGCAGCTACTGATGACATCCGGAGCTTAGCCTATTACTGCCATATCATAATGCAAGGCGACCTACAAGTAAATAATTCAAACAGCAGTTCCATTTCCAAGATTTTTAATCTGGCTATTAATTAACTAAGCTTCTGTCAAATTTTGATAGAAAAGTAAAATAATAAACAATCAATTACAGTTTTTTTTTTTTTTTTAATGCTTACACACTAAAAGTGGTACTTGAGGCCCACTTAATGAAACCATTCACTCATGTACATAATCTTCAGACTGAGTCTGCAAAACTGCAAGCATAATAACTGCTTTACACTCAGTTTGCAATTGTGAAACAAACTTTTTGCAAAACACATTCAAAATAAACAGCTCTCTTGTTTCATTTGGAAATCACTGCAATGTAAATAGCTCTCTTTTACTGATTGTGAAAACTTGTGTGTTACTTGTGTGAAAACACTTACACATAATTTGTTTACTTAGAAATCAAAATTCAATGTTTTCAGAAAGAAAGAAATTATATTTACCCCTGTGCATTTCTGTTTATAGCCCAAATTTACCTGATTTGGTCACTTAGAAATCAAAACTCAATGCTTTGAGAGACAAATAAAATTTTCACCCTTGGGTTTCTGTTAATTTTATAAATATTTACTGAATATGCATTTAGGTCAAGTCATCTTTATTTCTGTAGCACTTTACACAATACAGACCGTTTTAAAGCAGTTTCACAACAGTAACAAATTCAACCTCTGCTGTAAAGCAGTTCTAACAAGCCAATAGTGTCATTTTACAGTTTAACTCAGTTCAGTGTTGATTCAGTTCAGTTCAATAACTGTAAAATTCATCAGTTGTGCAATAATTGTGCATGCATACTGTATATATAGTGTATTTGTGCACATACATACACGTGAGTGATATGACAAAGTTCTGTACACTCCACTGCACACTGAACAAGCAAAAGACACAACATAGCAGTATTTTACATTTTTCACATCTGTGTTTGGCTTGTATTGTATGTGGCTAATCATTTAATGGTTTGTGAGTTACTATACAAAAACACAACTCTTTTTAGAAGAAGTGTTTGCTTTTGCAAGAGATGTGTGAAATTTTGCATCTTGTGTGCTTTTTTTGTTTCAAATCATAGTTTGTAATGTTGTGGTTCACCTCATAGCTGATTGTTTTGGTTCATGGCTTAAACTGCTCAATTATTATGGATTAGTTTTACAATCTCTTTATGAAGTTTTTGAAGCGTCAAAGTGATAACTGACAGTTGAACTGTCAATGGAGGGACAGAAATCTCTTAAATTTCATTAAAAATATCTTCATTTGCACTTCGAAGATGAATGAAAGTTTTAGGGGTTTGGAACAACACAAGGGTAAATGATGAATTTTATTTATTTATTTATATATATATATTTTTTTTCATTTTTGGGTGAACTATCCTTTTCATAATGAAATAATGTCACTTAGCATTCATAATTGTGGTAATAAAAGAATAGGAGCGTGAACTTAGATCAGTGTTATGGGTAACGCATTACAACATGAGTTACTTTTTAAAATAAGTAATGCCAGTTACTTTGTTTTCCCATTTATTGACTGATGGCTCTCATGTCCCCATGTTGAGAGAAATCGTGAGTTATGCTGCCTTCATGTGCTCTCGGAATTTTCATAAATACCTAGGTAAAAATTGCACATGAACGCCCTGCCATTTCAAAAGTTTAATACGATGAGCTCGTAATCATGACTTCGGAAGTGGGAATTATCAAATTTCCGATAGCACGTGTGTGCACTGTCTGTAAACATTATGTTATTGTAGTTCTAGACTAAATGTGAGCATTTACTCATCTCACTTGCACAAAAACAAATGTATTATTCCTCAAAGTGAATAAAACAGTGAAATCCAAACTCAGAATATTAAGCAAACCTGCTATAATTAAATATGTTAAAAAACACAAATATACTTTTATATATATATATATATATATATATATATATATATATATATATATTTTAATCTCACTTTATTAACCAGTGTCTTTGCTGTTGACCTTCGACAATCTATGTAATTCAACCATACTAATAAGCAAAAATAACTTTAGATGAGCATCACATTTGTTTGTTTGTTTTTATTACTTAAGTAAGAGTTTTTAACTTTCTTCTCCTGCGTCCTATTCTTCTGTGATCCAGAATGGCAGCACAGCTGAAAGGTTTGTTTGAGCTGCGCCCTCTACTATACAGGTGTGATTTTGTATTTCCTTCAGCCCAAGGCTTATTTGTTTCACTTTTGGTGTAAAAATTTTACATTTGCCAAAAATAGAAATACAAATATTGTAATTAAAAAACAAACAAGCAAGCCCAGCCTAGGTGAGAAAAGGTCATGCAAAAGTAATGGAAAAGTAGACAGTACTGTAATGTAGAGGAGCCAAACTCAGTTCCTGGATTGCAGATTTTAGCTCCAACTCTATAAATATCTGTAAACAAATTAACCATTTTGAAAAGCTGTTGAAAAGATAAATAGGATATATACTAAATATATCTAATTTGAGGACTAAATGAAATTTTGTAATTGAAAATAGATACCCAAAAAGAATGATTAGTTTAAATTCTCAAGTCTCAAAATATGGTACAGAAGAACTTTTGTCACCACCTGTAAGCATTTTGTAAAACCTACTGGTTTCATTAATGCATTATCTAACATAAACTGACAATGAGCAATAATGTTTTGAAAGCATTTATTAATATTGGTTAATGCTAGTTAGAAATACAATTATTTATTGCTTGATAGTCCCCAGTGCATTAACTAATGTTACTGTAACAGATGCAACTTTTGATTTAAAAACATATTATTAAATGTTGAAATTAACAATAACTAAGATTAATTGAGATTACAGAAGTATTGCTAGTTCATGTTAACTTATTTAGTTAACTAATGTTAACAAATGAAACTTAAAAAAAGCCAAATAGGTGAATATTTATTTGGCACAAGAGAAGATGTTTATGTATCCTCCTTCATGCATGCAATGCCAGATCAAATAATTGTCACAACAATGCTGTTTATAGGACTCAGTCATACATGGTAAACCAGCTAAACAAAGTAATTGGCAGAACATACTTGAGGACTGAGGAGTCATTCCAAATATTTATGTGGGATATTTATTAGATATTTAGGCTAACATGGGGTTGTATTTAATGGGGTTATTATTTAACATTTCCATGAACTAGATGTACATTTCAGACATCTTTGTTTTCATTAAAAGGTTAATTGAGCGAAATAATTCAATATGATTCCTCTGTGTTTCTATATTCACTTAAAATATGGGCAATTAAATAAGTAAATTAAATTAAATTCCTGTATAAGTCATAGAATAATTTTACCTTTCAGATAAATCTCTTTTACTGGGATTCTGCGTTGTCTGTCATTGGTTATTCAATTATTCAACTGAATTGTCAAAATAAAATTTTAAATAGAATAGTTGATTTAGTATTTTACATCAATGACACTTTCTAAAAATTCTAAATATTAATATCTAAATAGAATCATATCTAAAGTACAATATTATTGTAATATTTTACATTTTGTGCTATAGCAACTAAATTAACAAATGTTTCTATTTTTTTCCTATAATAACACACTGGCTGATGCATCATCATCATCATTCTGCACATGCTAAACGTATATCTAAATATGTGACAGATTAAAAGTAAATCCACATTGTTCTTAAGAGAGCATCTTCCCCCATGTGACCCTACTGTGAAGAATGACAAGAGAGCACTGTTAAAGTAGACCAAATAACTATAGGATATTTTATGTCTTCTCAAGACATACAATAGCTTTGTGCTTCTTTCATTATACTGTAGAGAAATTAGAAGAGCAGCTCTGACATTTTGCTGAACATCTCCTTTTGGGTGAACAATCTCTTGAAACAGCTCTTTTCTTTTTTCTTTCTCAGTTTATTTCCTCATACTGTAGAAACACAGAGGTCAGCTGTGTAAATGTGCAACAGGGTGTGTCTTCTCTGTCAATTCCCTTCTTTCTCTTTCTCTTTCTCTCTTTAGAAACACACAAACACACACACACACACACACACACACACACATAAATGCATACACCCAGCACACAGCCTGTGTTTTCTTTCTGCTTTATTAATGTTCAGCTCCCTCAGAAAATGCCTATAGTGGCGTGTGTGTTTGGGTGTTCACTTCAAAGCCACACACACACAAGCCGTGAGCCCTTTCCTAAGGGAAGTGTTGTTCTGTGTTTGTTTTTGGGACAATCCTCAGAGGCTTTTTTTTTTTTTTAAACCTTTTAGATTTCGGAACCAAAGCTGATTAAAGCAGGCGGGGGTCTGTCAAGCCGACGGCCATCAATCAGCACTCCTGCCCAGCAGGAAAGGCCTATCAGAAAGTCAGGGAGGATCTGAAACTATGGCACGAAAGGCAGTCTCACTACAAAAAAAACCAAAAAAAAACATAAATATTACAGTAAAGAGCATTGTCATTCTCATCAACATTCGCGTGAAACCTGATGTCATATTCTCTGATATATGGTAATTTATCTGTAATCTGAGTCCATCCTCATCTTCATTGTCATCATCATCATCATCATTAAACAACACACAATCACACTTGAAATCATTTCAAACTGTTTGTACCATTTTTAATGACGGGTCAGTAATTGACTACGTTTACATGCACCCTCATAATATGATTATAACGAGATTTAGGCAATATTGCTATTAAACTACCTAATGTAAACACAATACTTCGATAAAACTGATGTTACTAAGCTCATAATCGTATTAACCATAATTTGGAATAAAATATGCAGCATAGGCCTGTAAACACTTTAATAGCATCTGCTCCATTTTGATCGTATGATGTACACGAATGACGTTGTCATGTGCAGATTCATAAACATAGTGCTAAAGAAGGCTTTACATTTTTGGGGTGCTGAGGAGAGCTTATGTTGACAGCATTGTGCAACATTAACATAATGCAGTATATTGAAAACATCTAAATAAAGACATTTTAGGCACATCACAGAAAGAAATTCAATACGTCCATATAGAAATGTGCATTTGATGTCGATAAAAACAATGGCCAGTAACACACTTTTTACTCCACACTTTATACACATATTACTACGGTTTTACGGTCCTTACACTGGTTGCCTGTGCATTACAGAGTAGATTTTAAATTTTTACTTATTGTTTACAAATCACTAAATAGTATGGCTCCTTCATATATCTCTGATTAATTGATTGAGCACCATGTAACCAGATCTCTCCGGTCTTCTAACCAGGGACTGGTTATTCTATTAGATCGGCCTCTTCTGTGTCTATTTTTAAGTCTAAGTTAAAAACGTATCTGTTTGATAAGGCTTTTAATTCTGGTTAAAGCACTCTTGTCCTTGTCTTATGTTTGCTGCATGTTCATTATGTACTTTATTTTTATTTTTGGTTTTACAGCCTTGTATTTTTATCACTGCGTTATTGGTGTTTTTAGTCATTTTGTTGTAAAGCACATTGGTCAACTCTGGTTGTAGTAAATAGTGCTATATAAATAAAATTGCCATTGCCATTGCCATTGCCATTGCCACTTACTGTATGTGAGTTCATTGTTTGTGCTGTGCATTGGGTTATGTGAATAATGGCAATAAAAACAACCACAATTCTTAATGATGAATAATCAGAATAATGAAAATTACCTGTAAATGGGAGTGTAGAGGTTTGCTTGTGTCATGTAAACATTTTACTACGATTAAAGTACTTGCTCTGATTTTTTTTGGGATAAATTATTGTCCAAAAAAATGATTGGTACACATGTAAATGTAGTCAATAGTGAGATAATAATAATAATAATAATAATAATAAAAGTTTCTAGATAGATTTCTAGAACTATTGCTGTACTATTGAAACTATTGCTGTTTGAAAAACATACTACCACACTACTCTTACTCATACTGAAATAATCCAGTTTGTACACAATATGCACATTTTCTGCTTTCAAAGAATACCTGGATGACCTATTACACTTCCTAAAATGTGCAGTATGCAAAAGAGCGCACCATGTAGAATACATTATGCCACAATGTAATGTGACTTCTCCCTTCATTTCTTTCTTGAACTGCTTTTTACATAAAACGTATTTTAAAATGCCAAGTTTACTGTATTATTTTCAGGATGATAACTGAAATGCACTCACTGTTGCTATTTAAAACGTTTATTGTTGCATATAGGGTATATGCGGTATGGAAATGATTGGGTAGGTGGAGATGAGTAAAGGTGACGCAGGCTAAATTCTCACACGTTCAGGAACATTTGCACTACCAAGGTGCAAAGGCTTCAGTATCAGAGGGATCTTGTTTTGAAATATATATAACATCAAGTGAGTTTTCTTGAATCCCAGTATCTTCAGATTTAGGATCTCATTATGATGGTTGTCAATGTTTTTCTAAGTCACTTTTTTCATATAGCAAACTGATACACAAACAACTATTTCATCCTCAGATGTTTTGGTAACTGCAGGTTCACATTGCACGATCAGCTGTCCGTCATGTTTTCCCACACACACTGCTAAAACAAAAATGCAGTTGCGCTTCATTAAAGAATAGACATGGATCTGGAGAGATGGAGTCAGAAACTGACAGCCTCAAATCAGATACAGGTGCTTACACTTCCTGTTCTGCCAAGTTCTTTCCTGTTCACCTTCCTATGCCTCTGTGCAGGAAGACCCTTTTCTTCTAAAATAACCTATGCCCGTGATATTCACCTCTTAACTGTTTCCAACACTGAACAGAAGGTTAGAATTGTGTGTGTTTTCTTTTTTTTCTGCTTAGTGTAGCAAGAAATGTGTGGTGGGCTAAAGCTGTCTTTATTCGTTAATCGACTATCATTGAATTCAACTATTAACCATTACCTTTTTATGTCTGCAAGCTCATGGTTAGAATTGTGTTTTTTAGAGCAAATGTGTGTCAGTTATTAGTAGTAAGTATAACCACAGAACCAAACTTATCAGAATAAAGTCTGGTTACCACTATGCCACACCACCCACAGGTTTAGTCATGCTGGCTGAGAATTCTACTGAATTAAAAAAAGAAAAAAATGAGTAAGAAGAATTTCGAGTCTGTGTGAAAGCAGGCTCTCCCTTCCACTCTATCAGATTGTTGACATGTTCAGACACACACTGTCTGTAAATATTTGTGTGTTTGTGACACTGAGTATCCAGCTATCATTTGCTTATCCTTCACCATATTCTCAGGTCAGGCTGCTACTGAATGTGTGTTAAAGCTGGGTAAAGTTGCTGCGTCCAGTTGCGGCTGATCCGTTGTGTGTTATGAATAAATTATAAATAACTATATATTGAAAATGCTAAATGTTGACACTGCAGTGCATGCAGCTTCTTTTCGTAATATTATTTTGTACTGATTTAAAAAGTAGAGAGCTGATTTACTAATAATCAAATGCCTGTTTAGCCTACATGAACTTCAGTATGCTGAAAATTCTACACGTGTGCATTCCAGCTCTCCAGCATTTGTATTTATATGAATGAAACTAAATTAGGGCTTTAAATAGATTAACATTTTAAATCATGATTAATCATGATTTAATGCAGCAGGCGCAATGATATTACGCAGCGACTGTGACCCCCTGCTTGCACAGGGAGCGTGCCTTGCAACCACGGAGACATTTGTGAGAGACGCTGCGTAATATCATTGCGCCTGCTGCACCCATGGTACGGCAGCAAAATTCCTTGATTATTACGCCGGAATGAGAGTATAGTTCCTAGCCATATCGGCCTAGAAAATTGCAACTTTTCATTTTCCGTCGGTCTTAGTACACGATGTAACTACAGAAGAGCCAAGTTTTAAATAGGAAACATATCTAAACTCTTTGGTCATTTTTGGGCGACATGCGAACGGTCTAACCTTTAAAAAAGCTTGCAGAAAATAAAATTTTGTGAGAACTGGATATAGAAATGATGACAAAATGAACGTGTTAAAGGAACACTCCACTTTTTTTGAAAATAGGCTAATTTTCCAACTCCTCTAGAGTTAAACATTTTAGTTTTACCGTTTTCGAATCCATTCAGCCGATCTCCGGGTCTGGCGCTACCACTTTTAGCATAGCTTAGCATAGTTCATTGAATCTGTGAATGTCTTTCCAAAAAGGACACTTGGAGACTTCAAAAAGAAACATAATAACCAAACATTATTAAAAAATGTATGCACACCAAAGCACCCATGAAAAAAAAATATATATATATTTTTTTAAAGAACTCACAGTGTATAGCATGTGTACAGTGCAACAACAAAGAGCTTGTTTTAGACAAGTCAAGTTGCAATACCAAACAGAACCACATGGAGATTTTTCTGCCTACCAGGGTTACAGGTGCTTGTGCCATTGTAAATGTTCCGTGTGATAAACTCCTGACTTCTTAGATCATCTAACTGCATGACGTAAATTACGTTAATGACGCAATTTCACATGCTTCAGTAATTTTTTCCGGTAAATTATTTTAACACATTACGGATTTTGAATTAATCGCATGCGTTAACGTTGACAGCCCTAAAATAAACGAAGCACACTTTAGTGTGACCCGATCTTACGGGAAAACTATTTTATTAGGTGGCGAATGGCGAAAGCATATGATTTATAGAAAAAGGCATGACGGTCAAGCCCTAACTCCACTAAACATAACCGTCACTGAGCAGTTTAAGACAAAATTGTATTAAGGAGACTATACTAATTCATACAAACTAAAGGTAACCCTACACTTTCTGTTCCACTGACTTCCATTCATATTCATGCCATTTCAGGAGACATGAAACACAAGCTCATGCAAATTTCACTGTGTTCCATGGTTCAAATTTTTTGACCTCTTCCCTGTGAATTCGCATCACATGAAGGTGTGTGACCAATAGAAAATTGATGTGAAGTGCCTGACAACCTTTTAAGGATCTATATAGAACCTTTTTCTTCTAAGAGTGCAGATTGCATATTTTTATATGTTGAATGTGTTATATTTGGAATTATGTTTTTAAAAAAGACACCGCAGAGTGTGATGTCATATGATGTCAGACTGTTGCAGTGTCTGTACAAATTTTGAGTTCACCAAAATGTAAATTACTTATGAATTGCCATGAGATTGTGTTGGCTGATTAAAACTATGTTTGTTTTACATATATCTATTCATAACCAATGGTTATGGTTAACTGTTAAATGGTAAAACATTAAACATCTCTGAGGAACAATCTAAACTTCAGTAGTTTTTTGCCCTTAAAAAAACTTTATGTGACTCAAAAACATACTTTCCACTGGGGGAAAAAAAAACCTTTGCTGGAATCCAGCGTGTTGGAATCCAGTTCAGCAAGAGGTTTTGCAGGATGAAAACAGTTCCTGTTTGCTGAACGTATCATGCAGTGCAAAGTGGTAATTCTCTGTGTTGTTGATGATTTCATTATCAAGCAGAACAAGCTTTACAAATAGTTGATAATTAACAATTTAGCATTAAGTACTAAGTAGCAGCTGCCATATTTGCAGCCACTGCGCAGCTGACAGGTGCACAAAATGGCTGATGATATGTTTTGCCCCTTTCACTCTCTCGTAGCGGCTGAGGTGAAAAGAGATAGTTTAAGTGTGTGAGTGTGTGTCTGGAGGTGGGCGGTAATGAAAGACTAAGTGAATGGAGGGCCATGTCTGGTTCACAGGTTTTTTATTTCTTACTTATTTGGAGGGGAGGGACTGGAGCGAGTAGGTGTTAATTGACAGACAGCACACTGACCCGCTCTGTGTTTGAACAGGGCGATCAGGTGGCGGAAGAGAAATCGGGGTATCACATACATTCTGACCCCTGAATTCACCCCTGACAATGAAGCGTCAAACAGGCTTCAGTGAGACTTTATCTGACTGGGCTCTGGTCCTAAACACACACGCACACAATACATGCCCCAGAGGACTCCTCATTACATGTGTCCGCAGAGCTCTTTGATTATTTTTATCTGCAACAGGAAGCACCCCTCTAATAATAAACCCTCAGATCAGACTGATGACAGATCCCAATTAGTGCAGAATGAACAACAAAGAGGAAGGAGAGGGATGTGCTCCAGTCTAACGATTCTTTGGTTTGCGTGAAACAAGAAATGGAGGATGATTAGAGCTTTATGAGACAGGAAACACAACAGAAGAGTTAGGAAATGAATTAGGCACAGAAAGAGTCGGATGAGCGGCAGAAGAGAGATGGAAAGGGGAAAAAAAGAAAGCTTGTTTTCAAAGACAGAGACCTTATGAAGTATGTTGTTTCCAGAGCACTGATTAATTATGTCATGTGTGTTTGTATGACGGGAAAGGAAGTGAGTGAGTGACGCAGCTCTCTGATTGGACATCCCGCTTGCATGCATGAATGTGACACGCCTCTTCCTCCAAACATCCTCCTTCCCTTTTATTTGACGTTTTATATTAAATAGATCTAAAGACAAGTTTTATTATGCATGTATTTCAATCTCTGTGTTGTGGAATGTGTGTGTGTGTGGTTCTGGTGTACCCACGAAGACGAAATATCCTAAATTTTGTCCTTGTGGGGACATTTTTGGTTATAAAAAGCTTATAAATCATACTAAGTGATGTTCAGTGCAAAGTTCTAAATTGAAATGTTATTATAATTTTCTCACCCGTTGGTTGTTCCAAGCCTGTATAACTTTTTTTTCTTCAGTGGAACACAAAGAGATGTCCTGTCTTTTCTTTTTCCCTGTACAATTAAATTAAATAGAAAATGGAGCTTTCCAGCTCCATAAGAGATACAAAAGTACCATTAAAGTAGTCCATCTGACATTGTTTAATTTAAGATGCTGAAAATCTTTCCCTTTGTAAAAGTTCACAAATTTCATTCAGTCATTCAAGATCAATTCAAAACATTCAAACAAATGAAGGTACAATTTGTCATATAAAAATCTTTTATATTAGTTGCATCTCATTAAATTAAAATAATTGTAATATTAAATGTGTGTGTACCTGATACAGGTGTCTGTTTGAAATTGGTAAGGGAGGACTTTTTCTACCCTGCCCAGTTCAGCCATGTATACATGCTCTGAACACACAGACACACACTCAGACTCACTGTCCACACCCCATTCACACCAACAATGACAGACATCCCCCAAATAGCAAACACCTGGACTTGACACACACATACACACACACACACACACAAATCTCATGAGGGAAGCTTGGGGCTCAGCAGAAACATCAAACATCAGAAACTAGAGAAAAGGACCCAGCTGGAATACACAACTCAACAGTAAGAGAGAGAGAGAGAGAGAGAGAATGGGAGGGAGAGGATTAGCTGTTTACCTACAGCTGTCAATCACATATATATGATTAATTTGTGAGTCATCATGTAACCATTTCTAGATATTAGACTGGATATTAGACTATTGCTATAGCTATAGAGTGTTTTAACATGTTGAGGTTACAAGGGTAGATAAATAATTGCTTAGGTGGTCTGAATGGTTGTATACTGGGCTATGTTAAAAAAGCCCACTCCCAAGTATCTTTGACATCTTGGTTCGTAGATATGGCTCGAGCCCCTCCCTGAATGTTAGTCTATGGGATTTTTTATTTGATTAACTGTCTGCCAGATGAAAATCGTCAGTCTGATTGCTAAGGTAAGTACAGTAGTACTTAAGTAATACTTATTGTAATTAAAGGGGTTATAATTCAACATTTCCGTGAATTAGATGTACATTTCAGACATTTTTGTTTTTCATTAAAACCTATAGGCCAATTAAGTGAAATCATTCAATTTAATTCATACATCCAGTGCATCCAACATCCAGTGCTATTATGACATATCTTTAATTACAATATAGGCAATTAAATGCAAATATTCCATCTTATGGTCCATCTTACCCCATTTGAATAATTTTAATAGTTTAAATTTTATCACCAACGTTTAATAGTTAGGGTTAAAGATTTGCTTGCCCTACAAGCATAACTAATAATAACAACACAGAGCGGAGACACAGATGACACCCCCTATGCTCTTTATCTGCAGTGCTTATTCAGATGTGTGTGTGACTGCATGCTCTCCTTGGGCCATGTGTGTATATAGGACAGTGTGGCAGTGGGATATCACAGCTGCTAGAGATCTGAGAAAAGCTTTCAGAATTACTTACTCTAATCCAGAAGTACAGCAAGACGGAGAGAATGTGTTTGAAACTTACACTGTTATCATTTAGCAGGATTAATCAACAAACCATTAATAACCCAACACAGACCCCTGGGGACATCACTAATTAGACTCTGTATGTAGCTGTTTAAGTTGACTTTAAAGTCGTAAGTAGTTATTAACTATTTGTTAGTTGACTGTCACAGGAATATAGAGGGGGAAAAATCAGAAAATAGAAAAAGAGACCAATTTGAGGATAAAAGGTGCTGGTTCAGGAAGAGGACAGAATCTTTCATGCTGGTATTTGTGAGAGAATCATATTACTGTAGAAAATGCACAGTGAAGCTGAGGGGAGACGGGAAGCACAGGTTTATTTCTGAATCATCAGTCATACAAGCAATTACTTTAATACTAATGCAACGGCAAAGTATTGAGTACTGTGTTAGAAAAAAAAGGTGTTTATGTATGTGTAGTAGGGAGAACAATGTCTTAATATGCCTGAAGCGGCAGGTGTGAGCCCTGATGGGGCAGAATGTCTGCCGGTCTTGGTGAAGAGTGAGAATTGCCATTTGCTATGTGCTATGTGTGTGTGCAGTTATTGTTTGTGAATATGATCCCGCTGTGCTGTCTCGTTCTGAGAGACTGTGTTGAGGTGTCATAGTACAAATAGCTTCCACAGCAACAACCATAGCCGCTGAGTGAAATCCCTCTTTTATAACGACCATCTGATACAAGTTCCGATGTGAGATGATATCTAATTAGTGTAAAAGGTAATCTTTTAATGATTGCAATGTTTAATTATAGGATTATAGCTACAACCATTATAGCATGGTTTATTTTAACTTAAACAAGTAAACCTGCCTATCTGATAATGAAACACCAGCAGCACACACTGAAAGAATGGAGGAAAACCTTTAACAGTAATGTTTAAAAAGATTATGACATGGATTTTTTATTATTATTATAAAATGTTCTTTAAGGTTAACTCATAACATTAATAAAGCTTTTTTGCACAAAAATCAAACATATAGGCCTGTGGTAAACGGAGTCCTGCAGCCATGACGTAAAAACCTGGAAGACACTGGTGTTTCCCTCAAGATTTTCCTATGAGTCTTTATAATGGGTTTTTTCAATTTATGAGTAAAATAAGGTCTGTGGTAAACAAACTTAATAATTCTTCAGTTTTTTGTTCTACAACGTAAAATGCACACCCCAAACTTATCTACAGTAGTTACTTATTAGAAACATACGTTTTTAAAAATAAAATTAACAGCTTCAAAATTAGCGTATAAATTAGGTGTGTGTAATTTATGTTATAGAGCAAAACGTCCAAGTATCATCAAGTTATGTTTACCAAAAAACTTTTTTTACTCATAAATTGAAAATCCCCATTATAAAAACCCATAGGAAAATTTTGAGGGAACCACTGGCTGTCATGGGTATTCATGGTTTTGTGTGGGTTTTGCACATGTTTAAGTTCAGATTCCTTAAATTTCATCTGTTTCCATGGTTTTTCATTGTTTGATTATCGTTTGCACCTGTTGTTTATTTCATTGATTAGTTTTGTTCCCTTCTTGTTTTCAATATCCTGAGTTCAATGTAAATATTCTAAGGCTCCTTCAAATGTGGCCTCAAAATGCGTTATTCATTTCTTGGGTCAATGAAGGATAGAACAAGTGGATCCTTCGCAGCCTAGCCAAGCCCAAGATTCATTGTGCGCCAGTGACATCTGGATTTTTTTTTTTTTTGAGAGAAAATGGCGGATTATACTTAAGTAGGACATATTGGGTTTTGTTAAAAGTCACTTTAAAAGTTAAAAGTCACTTTAAAAAACATCCAATACAAACGTTACTGCCACTCATCAACGGCAGCTGTCACAGTTGCTAGGTGACAAGAGCAATCCTCCATAAGCTAGACCATCCCATTTAACAACGCTCGGTTCGACCTAGTGGACGTGGGATATTTTTCACCCCCAAAGCAGTTCAGAGCAAATTCAAAAGATTTTATTACTGATGTCAATCAGTGCTAGTTGCCTACAAAACACTACAACAAATACTAAACCCTAAACCTACCCTACACCCTAACCCAGGGCTGGGCAACTATGGCCCTTGAGATCCACTTTCTTCCAAGAGTTTATCTCTAACCCTATCAAACACACCTAAACAAGGTAATCAAAGTCTTCAGGATTACTTGAAAGCTCCAGGCAGGTGTGTTTGATCAGGGGTGGAGGTAAAAACTGCAGGAAATTGGACCTCGAGGGCCAGAGTTGTATAGCCTTGTTCTGACCTTTACCTGGTTTGGGAAAATATCACGCATCCACTACTTATTGGGTTTAATTCAGTATGCCATTGTGATAACCTACATGTCACTCCATTCACACCGCCAGTGACACGCAGTGACAAAACGACATGACTGACTACTGGCTACTTCTGACAGGTAGGATTCAGTTTACGGCACTTCTCATTCATTTTATTAGTATCTGCAAACAGTAATTGACTGTTGCAATGAATTTCAATGATGTCAAGAATGTAATGTGATTGGTTATCAAGGCACACATGATCCAAGTTGGCCATTACGCTTGCTCCAGTGGTAGAGCCACGGACCCTCATATCCCCCAATAATAAAAACATCTCTGGTTAAATTCTGAAAGCCCATTCACCTTCAGAATTTTTTTTTTTCCCCAGCTGATGAATGATAAAAACATTGACAGTCAATCAGAATCCATCCAGCTTTAAAGGGCTTGAGCATTAAAAGCGGCAGACTATAAGACTGGAATAAGTAGATTGGGTGCTGCTCATGGTTCCCCCTGCACCATTGGCGAGAGTGAAGAGAAAACCAGCACACCAGCCACAGCCACCAGACCAGCAACGGCAAAGCCAAAGCCCACCGCAGACGCAGAGCTGAAGCCTGCCACGATCAAAGCGACAGCAACCAGAACTGAGCCCAGGATCATCCCAGAGTGAGTGAGCAGGCAACATCGCCTCTGCCCCTGGGATTACTGGTGGAGTATGACGAGATGTCATGGAGCTCAACCCCCTCAACAATGGCTGATGAACTGCTCATAGACTGGGAGAGTGAGTGTATAGTGCCCATTTCTGTTTCTTGCACCGAGCCGGTCCCTGTTATTTGCACTGAACCCTTAGTTTTGATATTCCTACCTTGCCTCCCGCTCCCACTTCCTCTGCCTGTTTTGTATAAACCTAGTTCCCTGCCTGTTGCGCATCAGCCAAGAGGGGCATTCAAGAGTTCCCTGTCTGTTCCACGTACATCAATGTGTGTACTGTTTTGTCCTGTCCAGCCTGTTTGTTCACCCCCACCTGTTCTGCCAAGTCCTCCAGCCCTGCCTGCACTCCTTTCAGCCCTTCAGTTCCTCCAACACTGGCTCCACCTCCCCGCCTTGATTTGCCTTGGGCGTCATGTCTGCCAGTCCAGCTCTGCAGTGTCTACCCAGTAGCTCCTGATAGAACCTCCGTGCCCGCCATTTCTCCTAGAACTGTCGAGCAGACTGTTCTACCATGACTCCTCCCTCCCTCGGCTCCACTAGGCTTCCTCGTCCCTCTGGCTCCACCTTGGTCAGTCATCACTCTGCCTGACTTGGTCAGTCATCGTGTCGCATCTCCTCTTCTTTTCAAAACACTCACTTTTCAGTGTAAAGACGTCTGGGCATTGAGATTATGATTTTTTGGAGTTTTGGACTGTTAATGTTTTAAGGCATGTAGATGCAGCGCCTATAGTGCGATGTCTTGCTCTAAAGGCAGTCATATGCAAATGTATTTGCCCATGTGATGTTATATATTCCACATCATCCAATAGAACCATTAAATAAATGCTTAGTTAACACAGTCACGCTGCCTGTGTAATTTCACACTGTGTACCTATGATGGCTAGACACACTGTTATGACAGAGTGTGCTTGTATGTATCTATTAATGTGTGTGTGCATTTGGGAATGTTCAGTATTTTTGAGCTCATGTGGGTGTGGGTTAGAGAATGTTCGTGTATGTTTGTGTGTCTGTGTGTTTGCAGGACAGTACGCTGTTTCAGCTGTAGGCTATTGTCGCACTGTGATTCTCCCTTACTGAGAAAATATTGTGGTACATCTGTTCACACTTAGCCTTACCACACACACAGGGAGAGATTAGAGATCAGATGAGATTCTGAAATACTTTAGGGTGTTTTTAGAGAGCTGAGGCGAGAAATGATTATTCGAGCATTCAAACATCATTAAAAGTCATAATGCCTATATAACACAGATGCAACACACTTTAAAAAGTGAAATTGTGGAGTTGTTACCTTAAGGAGCAACCCATCTGACCCTTAAAATGTACTTTTGTTGGTTTAGCCCATGCATAGGAAAATGCATATTATAAAATAAATAATTTGTGACTTGATTCATTTATATTAGTTTTACTTTCAAAGTGCACAGTGCACCATACACACAGACCAGAAGTTATATTAGTGAGGACCTCACATGACAATTTTTCATAGTAAAATGTACAGTTTTTTACAATTGCTAACATCATTTTGTCCTATCTATAGTCACATTTTCAAAACTCTAAACACAATTAGCACAACATCCGTCTGTTGTGACCATACCATTAACACAATTCATCGTTTTCACATAATATGCAGTCAATTAACACGTTTCTAAAATTCTTAAATTTTCTTTTCATACAAGCTTACCCAATACCAAGCTTACCACAGATCTTTCTGATCTTATTTACAAATGCTTAAACACAGCATGTCAGAAATGAAGACCTAATGTTCCAGTCTTAAATATAGTATAAAGCCTCTACTTCCGCAACAACAACAGCTCAAAAATATATAAAACAAATACTGAAATACTGATATACTGAAATATTGAGAAATAGCAGATTCCAATCTCAGTTGGAGGCATAGTCAGGTGTTGAAGTTCTTTGCATTACTTGGACACACAGTAAAATAGGACTCTTTGGTTTTGTTCAGTGTGGATGCAGAACCACACAGAGGAGCAGAGTAAGAAAAAAAATAACGTCTGGGTGAGGGTGAGGAATAGATGAAGGAGGAGAGTAGTAGTTGGATCAGGACAAGGGAGAAGAAAAGGTAGGGAGATTGTGTGCTGGACTGTGCATCTTTATGTTTTCCCCCTTATACATGTGGAACCTATGAAAGCTTATTTCTGCCATGAACAGAAAATAAAAAAGGTAATTGTGACTTTTTATCTCACAGTTCTGACTTTTTTCCTACAACCTGAATTCTGGAAATGTTGGGACGTTTTTTAAATTTGAATAAAATGAAAAACTAAAAGACTTTCAAATCACATGAGCCAATATTTTATTCACAATAGAACATAGATAACATAACAAATGTTTAAACAGAGAAATTTTACAATTTTATGCACAAAATGAGCTCATTTCAAATGTTACGCCTGCTACAGGTCTTAAAATAGTTGGGACGGGGGCATGTTATCATGGTGTAGCATCTCCTCTTCTTTTCAAAACACTCACTTTTCAGTGTAAAGACGTCTGGGCATTGAGATTATGAGTTTCTGGAGATTTGGTGTTAAAATTTGGTCCCATTCTTGCCTGATATTGGTTGCCTTTGACATATTTTTCTCTATAGGTCAAAGATCTTGACTGCATGTAGGCCAATTCAGCACCCGGACTCTTCTAGACAAAGCCATGCTGTTGTAATAGCTGCAGTATGTGGTTTTGCATTGTCCTGCTGAAATACACAAGGTCTTCCCTGAAACAGACGTCATCTGGAGAGGAGCATATGTTGCTCTAAAATCTTTATATACCTTTCAGTATTCATAGTGCCTTCCAAAACATGCAAACTGCCCATACCGTATGCACTTATGCATCCCCATACCATCAGAGATGCTGGCTTTTGAACTGAACGCTGATAACACGCTGGAAGGTCTCCCTACTCTTTAGCCCGGAGGACACGGCGTCCGTGATTTCTAACAAGAATGTCAAATTTTGACTCGTCTGATCATAGAACACTTTTCCACTTTGAAACAGTCCATTTTAAATTAGCCTTGGCCCACAGTACACAACGGCGCTTCTGGACTATGTTCACATATGGCTTCATTTTTGCATGTTTTCACTTTCATTTAAAGACCATGTTTCTAGCATCTGTAAAACCGCATTCTTCCATCTTAAAAATATATCTGAATTACGACATATGCTCTCGATGACAAATGCGGAACAGTTAGTTCATGCGTTCATGACCTCAAGGCTAGATTACTGTAACGCTCTACTGGGTGGTTGTTCTGCTCGCCTGTTAAATAAACTACAGCTCGTACAAAATGCAGCAGCTAGAGTTCTTACTAGAACTAGGAAGTATGACCATATTAGCCCAGTTCTGTCAACACTGCATTGGCTTCCTATTAAACATTGTATAGATTTTAAAATCTTGCTAATTACCTACAAAGCACTAAATGGTTTAGCTGCCCAGTACCTGAGCGAGCTATTAATGCATTATAGTCCTTCGCGTCTATTGCAATCTCAGAATTCAGGCCAGTTGATAATACCTAGAATATCAAAATCAACCGCAGGTGGTAGATCCTTCTCCTGTTTGGCACCTAAACTCTGGAACAATCTTCCTAGCATTGTTCGGGAAGCAGACACAGCAGTCAGTTTAAATCTAAACTAAAAACACATCTCTTTAACCTGGCATACACATAACACATTATCAATTTATTTTTTCAAATCCGTTAAAGGATTAATAGGCTGCATAAATTAGGTCAGCCGGAACCGGGAACACTTCCAATAACACCAGATGTACTCGTTACATCAGAAGAAGAATGGCATCTATGCTAATATTAGTCTTTCTGTTTATCCCGAGGTTTACCGTAGTCAACCGCATCCGGGCCGCATCCAGGTGAGACCAAGGACCTGCGCCTTGACACGACCACAACGCAGCCCTGAAGTATCAGCAGAGATTGAGTCAACTAGATAATCCACTGTGAAGGCCTCATCAACATGACAACCAGTGGCGCATCTCCTCAACAACCGTCCATACCGGTGTGATGAATACGATCCTCAGCTGGATGGAACGGAATTAAATACTTTGAATGTTGCGATCCTATCTGACTTATGATAGCAACCTGAGTCGTAACAAAGCACTGTTTGCCAGAGGAGAACTGGCCCCCCGACTAAGCCTGGTTTCTCCCAAGGTTTTTTTCCTCCATTTTAACACCTGTTTGCCACCTGATGTCACCTGTTGGAGTTTGGGTTCCTTGCCGCTGTCGCCTTTGGCTTGCTTAGTTGGGACACTTGACAATTGACATTTGATATTCAACAGTGCTTTGATCTGCCTGCATTGACACTATTCTTTAAGAGCTGCTGTGCAGCCAAAATAATGTACCAGTTATCACTGTAAAGCTGCTTTGACACAATCTACATTGTAAAAAGCGCTATATAAATTAAGGTGACTTGATAGAGCTTTAGTTGGCATCTGCAGATGGCACGGCGGATTGTGCTTACCGACAGTGGTTTCTGGAAGCATTCCTTGGCCCATTTAGTAATGTCATTGACACAATCATGCCGATGAGTGATGCAGTGTCGTCTGAGGGCCCGAAGACCACAGGCATCCAATAAAGTCTTGTCCCTTGACAGCCTTGACGGCCTTGTCCCTTACGCACAGAGATTTCTCCAGTTTCTCTGAATCTTCTGATAATGTTATGCACTGTAGATGATGAGATTCGCAAAGCCTTTGCAATTTAAGATTCGCAAAGCCTTTGCAATTTGATGTTGAGGAACATTGTTTTCAAACTATTCCACAATCTTTTTACGCACTCTTTCACAGCTCTGCCCGTCTTTACTTCTGAGAGTCTCTGCCTCTCTAAGACATCCCTTTTATAGCTAATCATGTTACAGACCTGATATCAATTAACTTAATTAGTTAATTGCTAGTTCTCCCAGCTGAATCTTTTCAAAAAATTTTCCCCATGCCAACTTTTTTGAGACCTGTAGCAAACACCATATTTGAAATTAGCTCATTTAGTGGAAAAAGTGTAAAATTTCTCAGTTTAAACATTTGTTATGTTATCTATGTTCTATTGTGAATAAAATATTGGCTCATGTCATTTGAAAGTCCTTTAGTTTTCATTATATTCAAATTTAAAAAAGTCCCAACATTTCCGGACAATTCGGGTTGTAAATTCCTAGTTTATGTCTCACAATTCTGAGAAAAAAAAGTTAGAATTGTGTGATGTAAACTTGCAATTGCAAGGAAAAAAGTCAAAAAGTCACAATTACCTTATATACATTTTTTGTATTCTGTGGTGGAAAAAAGTTTCCATAGTAACCAAAGGCCATGTATGTTGGATTTGTTGTTGATCAATGGCAGCAATTTCATGTTTTCATTTCAGTAAAAGCTTCATGTAAAGCTTTTCATACAACAATTCCAATACCACTGTTCCATATATGCAGAATAAGCAATCTGCATTGGGCACCAACTACCAAGGGGACACCATCCCACCCTCTATGAGGACACCATCAACACCACAAACCCACCCTCAGAAAACAATTTCAACCAAGGGGGCAACTGAAGTTCTGCATAGTGGACCCATTTGACCATTGGCTGCCCTGAGCAAGTCTGGTACTTTCTTCTTCTTTTTTTTCTACTGTACATTCTATAAAGTAATGACTCATATGTTGCTATGTCGCAAGAATGCACACATTCAACACTCAACCAAAAATGTGGACTGGCTTACATGTAAGCCGCAATGCGCAATGATTGACTATATATTCATGTTGGATAGAAAACCAGTGCTAGTGTTTTGACAGAACAACTCGATTTTGAATCAGGTTTACTGTGTTTTGATAGAGTTAGTATATGTAGAATGTTTTTTTTTCTTTTTAGCATTTTGAAATGTAGAGTTTGTATTTATTTAACGAAATATGGTTTTGTGCAGAAAAATTCTGGCATATAACCTGGAAGCGCTGAACGTAAACAGTGTAGGAGAATGACACAGAACAGAAGATATTGTTGAATAAAGTCGTTATTTTTGTTTTGTTTTTTGTGCACAAAAAATAGTCTCGTTGCTTCATAAAAATGAAGGTTGAACCACTGCAGTCACGTTGACTATTTTAACAATGTCTTTAGTACCTTTCTGGACCTTGAAAGTGGTGGTTGAATCATATACCTCTCGGATTTCATCAAAAATATCTTAATTTGTGTTCCGAAGACGAACGAAGGTCTTATGGGTGTGGAATGACATGAGGGTGAGTAATTAATGAAAGAATTTTCATTTTTGGGTGAACTAACCCTTTAAGAGTTTAGAAAAAGTACTTTAAGTATTGGTAAACGCTTGTTAGCAACTGTAAAAAAAAAACTGTATTGATATGTGTGTGGTTTTTCAAAAGTTACTAGCCATTCAGCATTTTCACTGGCCACAATTTTGCTGTTGGGAAATTACATTTTTATTAAAGTTGACTTTGGCATGCTAAAATTACTTGATTTTGAGCAATTTTACTTGATTTAGCTAGATTTAAAACCCTTTCAATCTTTCAGATGCAGATTGACCACCCAAATCAAGACTAGGCCTTCATGGTATAGCTGGTATGTACGGGTGGCTAATATGACCATAATATGAGAAATGTTATAATTTTATAAGTTATTTTTGTTAGGCTATATAAAAAGAACAAAGAAGCAAATTAGCAAATTACAAATACAATAGTAAATTGAATTAAAAACTCTTTTTTTCAGATACAGTAGGTTTATTTAACATGTATTCACGCGAGATACTCCACACGATGGACATTTTGACATCTGTTTGTGCGTCTATTTGACTATTCAGGCGCAAGGAGAACTGATCGCGCGCGCGCGCGACAGAAAGTTACTAACTGCAAGTTAATCTATAACGAATTGTGATTGGATTGTAATTTTATGCTACAACGGTTTTGTGCTATATATATATATATATATATAGCACAAAACCGTTTTATGCAACAACGGCAGCATAAAATTACAATCCAATCACTATATACATACATATATATATATATATATATATATATTTATATATATATATCCACCCCCACACCCCAATACACAGGTTGGGTTTCCATGTTTTATGGGAACTCTTCATAGACATAACGATTTTTATACTGTAATATTCTACCCATCCCAGAAAACTTTCTGCACTTTTACATTTTCAAAAAACATCAATTGAATTATAGGTTTTCCTGTATTGCCATCTTTGTGGGGATATTTTGTTCCAATAATGTAGGGTTTTCCAGGACCCCAAATATAAACACACACACACGCACATCTATATATATATATATATATATATATATGCGTATGTATTCACACATTGACCTTTATGCATTGTGTGTGCAGAATGACCTTCCTTATTTCAGATGTGGTAACTGTATCTGCGCTGACCCCTTCAACCTTTCCAAAGCTCACCCCCTGCCATCTCTGCCTCTCTCACACAGACATGGCCGGGGCAGCTCAGTCCCTTATTTGTTCAGTATGCAGGACTAATTTTTCGCATGTAGCGAGTGCACAAGTTGTGCGGCTGACCGATCTCAACCCTCAGCTTACCTTATGGAGTTAGTTACTGTCACACACAGTTCAACCCTGACACTACCAATCCAATCATGCGATCCGACAAAGAAAGAGAGAGAGAGATTGCTTGAAGGGTTCCAATGTCTTTCCAGCCAGTGTCTCACCCCCTGTTTAAAGCTCTGATCCTTATCGTAATTAATTCAATAAACCCGCAATGTGCCGGCAACCTCTTAGCCCCTCTGTCAGACATGGATAGATTTTCACTATTCATGTCTGTATGCTTGTGTGTGTGTGTGTGTGTGTGTACATACAAAGCAAACTGCTCTCTGTGAGGAGTTTTCAGCTCAGTGTATGAGCTAGCATCTTAGCAACTGTATCTGAGTGTGTGACTGGAATTGTATTGGGTGTGTGTGCACATTAATATCAGAGATAATCAGGAACAGACTAGGCACAAACCTTTTTCTTGCAGTGCGGGCAAAGTATGAAGGTTACTTAATTACATATGTTTTAGACTTAAAAAGACTCACAGAGGTTTGTCTTAATAACTTAATAAAAACAAAAAAGGGAACCCCTAAGCCTAAACCCTAAACCTTAAGCATGTCAGTGTCGCTGCAACCATTTTTAATATGTGTGTTTATATGTGCCTTGTCTGAACCTCAAAATTAATTTAAATAAATGTATCTACAGAACACTGTTTTATTTTCTTCATTCTACAACATTTGCATTTGTTGTAGATAAACTTAAGGATACTTTTTAAAAGAGCTTCTTCCTGTGAAAATGAAAAAGCTGACTTGCTGTATAATGCTGTGTTAACTTTGTTTAAATGACCAAAATGATAACCAAGAAATTAATTAGCCTGATCCTAAATGACTTGATTGAGCTCCATGATGCTTTGGAAATTTTTAAAAGAGCTTTTTTTCCTGTGATGATTTGACACTTTCACACAAACGTGAGGGGTGTGTCTCAAAACCAAGGAAGCTGACTTGCTGTCTAATACTGCTGTTTAAATTAGCATAATTACAAGATTTGACAAGCTGTTCATGTCATCAGAAAGTATTTGCTCCAACCACAATGCTCATAATGACAATGTGTTGGGGTATCTTAGAACGTAGCATCATTTTGCTATTGTCATTTAAAAATTTCCATCATGCATCATCACACTGATCAATGTACTGTAGATTTTTAGTTAATTAAATTGGTTTTCACACACTATTTTTTTTTTTTTTTTTTTTACACAGGATTCGCATTAGGTTTGTGCAACAAAAAAGCTAGTCAGTTCCCTGTAGGTTTTGAGACACGATCAAAATTTTTTGTATAATCACATACACAGCACTTTCAATCTTCTTTCAGGATTTTAGTGCAGTACACATGCAGTGCTGATTGATGCTATGGTAACCAGATTCACCAGCACCTGGCTTAATCTGCACGCTTCGCACAGGTAACTAAACACTACAACGGCATTACCTATCTCAAGGAAATCAGGCAGCACAGATGCATGCAGGTCACTTAATGGCTACACCAAAAGCCATTAGCTACAATAATATTAATATTATCAGTATAAACAGACTAAATGTCATCATAGAGATTTAAAATAATTAGGAAGGTGATATGGATGGACACAGAATAAAAGCAATCGGTATGTTATGTTTTGCTTGGAAGTTTTTTTAAGCTGCAGGTTGTGTGGTTAAAGAGTGGAGAGTGCTAACCATAGATGAGAGGCACATTTGCTTAGGGCTCAACAGAGCTTACAGATAGTTTGTTAGGATTCAGGGTTAGCTGGGCCACCTAAATCCAGGGTCTATGTTTCTTTTTTTTTTGGTTTATCTGTCTCAAAACAGACATTTATATTTTGATAAATTGGTTTCTGTATGGATTTTAAAGTTCAAGCCAAGGTCCAAGTTCCCCTGCTCATATAAATCTAACAAAACGCACATTTCCAAAAGTATTTCAGCTGAAGTCATTTGTATTCAAAGGTCTGAGCATTGCTCCATTATCATTGACTTGAGCATTAGCAGTCTGCTAATACATTATGTAAGCCTATATATATTATCTACAAAACAGTAACTATACATTTGCCAAATGTAAGGTTTAACAAATTTGCTAGGTTACACTTTGTTTTGATGGTCCACTTTAGACATTCTGCTAACTATAACTTTGCAACTACATGTCAATTAAAGGGTTAGTTCACCCAAAAATGAAGTTTCTGTCAATAATTACTCACCCTCATGTCGTTCCAAACCCGTAAGGCCTACGTTCATCTTCGGAACACAAATTAAGATATTTTTGATGAAATCCAAGACGTTTTTTTTATCCCCCATAGAAAGCAACATAATTACAGTCATTCAAGGTCCAGAAAGGTATTAAAGACATCATTAAAATAGTCAACTTGACTACAGTGGTTCAACCTTAATGTTATGAAGCGATGAGAATACTTATGTGTGCAAAAACAAAACAAATATAACAACTTTATTCAACAATTTCTTCTCTACCCTGTCAGACTCGTATGACGCAGTGAACACAGTTCAGCACTTCTGTGTTTACGTCCAAACATCGGCTCATTATTGGCCGGCTCCTGTGTCAGCATCACACGCATATGTCGTACTGCTCACGTGAATAGTGTCGGCCAATAATGAGCTGGCATTTAGACGTAGAACCAGGAAGTGCTGCATTGTCTATACAGCATAGGAGAATGACAGGGGAGAGAAGAAACTGTTGAATAAAGTCATTATTTTTGTTTTGTTTTTCAATTCAATTCTTCTTTTATTGTCATTGTAAAAAAACAAGAAATTATAAACTTTTGTGCACAAAAAGTATTCTCGTTGCTTTATAACATTAAGGTTGAAACACTGTAGTCACGTTGACTATTTTAACAATGTCTTTACTACTTTTCTGGACCTTGAATGTGGTAATTATGTTCCTTTCTATGGGGGATAAAAAACCTCTCAGATTTCATCAAACATATCTTAATTTGTGTTCCGAAGATGAACGAAGTTCTTACGGGTTTGGAACAACATGAGGGTGAATAATTAATGACAGAAATTTCATTTGTGTGTGAAATAACCCTTCAACTCTGATTAGAGTATTAGTAGACTGTTAGGTTAGGGTTTAGGTTAGTAGAATAAGTTAATATATAAAGTTACTTATAGTCAGTAAATGTCTTTTGGGGAGCATCCAAAGTGTTAGCAGATATTAAACAGACAGTCTACTAAATACTCTGACTGATAGTTGGCTTGTAGTTGCAAACTTACTTATAGTTAGTAGAATGTCTAATGTGGCCCATCGAAATAAAGTGTTACCATTTGCTATTAGGAGATCAAGTGACGGGAATCAAATCTAGTCACAAAAGAGAGCATCAGTCAAATACAAGTTCTGAGTGATATAGCCGTCCTGCAGTCCCCGTTTTATTGCATTTCAGAGCATGTTACGCTATTTACCGCTGACCCCCGGCCCCACCGGTGAGTCAGAGTGACCGCCATTGAACAGGGCAGGGAAAGGGTTTTTGGGGGGGCCAATGCACTCAGGATATTTGACCAGAATTTGCCCTTTGCCGCACCCCCGCCCGCCCTGTCCTCTCCGTTCCCCCTCAGATCAGTCAAATTGGATCAAGATGACACCAATAATTGATTCAAGCTGCAGTCGCGCTCAGACCCAACGATCCATATCAGAGTGCGTTTGTAACTGGTGTCTGTGTTCACAGCGCTCCGTCGTGGCTCCATGCAGCCCAGTTTACCTTGGCTCGGCCCGGCTATCCTTTCAGCCTGATCCCCCTCAGAGAGTCCTTGCGCCATGACATCATGAGAGGAACAGAGAGGTTACAATTTTCACAGATATTTGGGAAATTACAACTCCATCTTTTCATCAGCTTTTCATTTTGCACAATAAGCATGTGCTCTCTTGAAAATGGACAATTCTGGTCACTGGATGTTTGTGATGTTGCTGAGGATGTGAACAAAGAACCAAGAAGGTATTTTGAAACTTTAAGAGCACAGTGATACAGAAGCAGTACTAGATATTAATATCATGGTAATGTGATACGGTATACCATGGCACTGAATGATCACCATAATCATGTACCATTGGACATTGGACATGGTACTTACCACTTACATACTATACCATGTTTTTGGTACTAATGGTAAAGTGCAATATGCGATGTGTATGTAATGTAAAGTCACCATAAGAAATTATACATCATAAAACTCAGTTGCTCTAACAATAAGAATTGTAATTCTACACTCTTAGAAAAAAGGTTAATTGGAGTTCTGTATAGAACCCTAGAATTCTTGACTCAATTTTAACTAACCCTTCATGCCAAAAAGGTTCTAAATAAGGAGAAACGTCTTAAATGAGTGCATAATTGTTCATGTTTAAAAGGTTATTTCAGTTTTTACTAGTGAAAAAAATGTTTCTTATCTGGTTGATTCATACAATTAAAAATTAATTAAAACTAAATTAATTAAAACTAAATGCATGAAAGGTTCCCATGATGGGAACCCCTAAAAGGTTATATGAAGCACTTGACAGAACCCCATATAGAAGCTTTTCTTCTAAGAGTGTAGTTGCTCCAATGACAGAATAAATAACAGAGGCAAAGTTCAAATGGTCTATATAGATTAGCTTGACATTATTTGTTCGGAGTTTTAAATATTTTCCCACTTCTAATTAGCAATTTTCAGCCTGCTTGGATCCAAGGAAAATGTTTATAGTTGTAATGAACTTAAATCAAATAATAACAGAGTGAAGAGAGATATGAGCATGCTCACACACAGTCAGACACACAGACACAGACACACAGACACACACACACACACACACACACACACACAATATGAGAGATTGAATGTGCAGTCTTAACTAACTATGACATATTTATTTTCATCACACATCTAGACTACTGAAACCTTCATCACCCAACACTGCTGCTACAACCTTATGCTCACACGCAGAAACGCACTCAGCACTGATATACACACATGGACTAAGCACTAATATTAACCATGAATAGAGCAGGGGTTAAAAAAAAGAAAGAAGAAGAAGAAAAAAAAAAAGACCAGGGGTAGTTATTATACTTTTTGCTCTTTCAGGGTTGGATTTTGAAAGTCTGATTTTTTTCTATAGGATAAACAAGTCTTGAAAATAAATCCTAATTTTGCCATAGAAAAAAAATCTTAATATAATTTGAATCCAATACATGTTCACCTTATTTGTTAACTGCCCCAATAGAGGGGCATTATAAAATTATGAAGCACAAAACAATCCATAAAACTTTTTGGTTAAAATGTACCTTCGTTACAAAGTTGAATGTCTTATTGTGCTCACCTTAAAACAATGACCAGAAATAATGTTTTATTAACAAAGTTTGGGAGGAACACGTTAAAATGATCTATCTAATCAGCACGAGAGGAGGCCCATATAAATATATACAGCCGACTCTCCTATGCTTTTTGACAGTTTACAGCATCCCTCCACCACCTCGACTTCTCACACTTGTATATTCCCCTTGGACAGCATGCCAAATATGCTTTTACTCTATCCGATTATTTATAAGTGTATACTCGTTAATATGATGACATTTGAATTTTGGAGCAGCATTCACAAATTAATTTTAATTTAAGAATGCTTTTTTAATGTATTGAAACTAATATACAAAGCCACTTCTAGAGAAAGCAAGCATTTATGAAATGTAATGTTTGACTCTTAACTTTAACTAGCCTCGCTCTCCAATATGCTTGTGTATGTGATCAGAATGAGCATCTTTTGCTGCTGGAATACATGTGGTCCGTGTCATCTGTTGCCTCCCTGTTTTAACCGTAGGCAGACACATATACGAATTAACTGAAACCAATAGATTGAACCGTCTTTTAGAAAAATTACCATGGTAACTCAAATAAATCTGTGGTAACTCGTAATTTTCCACAACGAAATAACAGTAGGATTTTGTAAGCTTTAAACAAAGCAAACTTGTAAGCACTCCGACAAGTAGTGCGGTTGTGCTTTGGGTGACCTGAGTTCAAATCCCAGCTCTCTGTCCTTTCTGATCCCGTCCCCCTACTTTGCTTTCTGTTCACACTTTTAAATGTCCTGTCTGAATAAAGGCAAAAATGCCAGAAAGAAAATTTTAACCAAAGCAAGATGCAGTGCATTCAAGGTATAGCTACATTTTGCCAGTATGCGTGTTCCCTGGGAATTGAACCCATGACCTTGGTGTTGCTAGCACACACACAGATTATTTACATAAGCGTGACCTCTTACCTCAGTATCAACCAGCAAAAGCATCATAATTTTAGTCTTTTTGTGTGTTTCTCATGTCACTCATCTGACGTCATGGTGTAGTCCATTCTGATGCTGATACCACAACACAAAGACCATATCCTCCTATTGTGCCTCTCTCTCTCTCCCTCTCATTCACCCCCCCACACACACACATAAACTCTATTATCGTCCAGCTCAAACTCAATTATCTAATCTGCTCAATGCTAAAATAAAATAAATGTATTGTAACTTGATATAGGCATAAAGATATTAAGGTACACTATTTAATTTTTTTTTTGTTCAAAATGAACTAAATTTAAATAATGAGTCAATACATCATCAATCCTTTTTTCAAAATGTGTTTTGTCTTACCCTGATTCGCTATAGTAAGACAGTTATAAGTGTTTATATTTTAGACCTGACAGGATGGTTTTCACGGGAAATTGCGAACAAACATCACTCACCCTTGCGTGTCTTGTTATATCCGTAAATAGAGAAAAGTAGCTCTGGCTTCTTTGACGCATGTCTGCTGTGGGAGTGGCAGAGGTTAGTTGTCACAATGAGAGAGAAAGGTTGACATGAAGCAGTTAAAGGAGAATCACCTGTTTTAAACAAACAGCAAACTGAGGAGAGTGCTGGCAAAAAGAAAACGTGGCAGAGCTTGTAATAAAACAAGAATCAATATTGGCTTGGCTTTTCAGCAAGAACTGAGGGATTTGAAATGTTGTGAAAGCTACGCAGATATAGCGTTTTTATTACTCAACAGGTAAGGTATTTTATTGAACAGATAAATTGCCATATGTAGCTCTCTAACAGAGTTCATTGTAAAGCATTATCTATATGATGGGTCATTTCATTGTGGTTGTTGTAGCGCTGTGCTGGAATTTATTTTCAAGAAAGTACCATGTCTATTAATGGGTAAAGCTACAGTAACATCTTTAGCTAGTCAGCATAAGATCCTTTCCATCTAAACTGGTTTTATCTCTTAAACCGAGTAGTGAATGTTTTATGGGCAGTAGAATAATCTCTCTCTCATTGGCCAGAATATCAGTTACAAAAAAAATTGCAATGTTTGAAAATATCAGACGTCATGATACCTTTTGTAATGTCATTATTTAAAAATGTCAGTATACTAGGCAAATATTGGTCAAAACAACAGCATAAAATATTACACATTCATGCTCAGATGACATCATTATTGAATTTCCTTGTGTTCACAGGTGCCACAAAACATATTCACATGTACAGTCACACAGAGCCGAAGCACGACCAAAACAATGTTCTTCCGCAAAATGCATACAGTTTTTTTTTTTTTTTTAACCGCTAAGGGCCAAAAGTTACATAGTGTGCGTAGTATCATATATGATTTTCTGTAAAGCTGCTAACATATCAAAGAACTCCTATGGGCCCTTCCACTCTGGCCTTTTTTTTTTTTTTTCGAACACAGGTAGTCCCTCACTCAAGTTAGCCATTTGTTGAGTTCCTTTATTTCAATATGCTGTTTTACAAAATACATATATCTGATTTTTACCTGATGCTCTATTTCACGTCCTCTATAAATCTTTTACACAGCTCTCTGGAATACTTGATTAATTTATTTCAGCAGATTAGCCCTTGTTTTCACCATTTCCTATTCTTTCACCCTATTCAAGCTTATGTTTAGAATATTTAAGGAAGTGATGGGTGTAGCTACGTCTACTAGAGGGTCGGAACAAGTAAATGAGGAGACGGAAGGCTCAGACTCTTGAATGATCAGCTGATCTAAGTGTTCTTTCAAGATAACACTGATACAGTATATGACACTGGACCAGAATGAGCAATCACAATAGAGGGCATCCATTTTGGGCCTGAGGCCCAAAGCGAGTTACTGCATGTTTGAGAGTATATCTCAGTAAGTCAAAACCAGCAGCAGGCTCTCTTAAACAAGAGAAGCTGGAAAGGGTTTAGCTGTGCTATGACTGGTACTTCTGTATGGAAACTGTTCAGACACTATTAAATGCTTTTTTGATCTTGAGATGCTCTTGGACCATTCCCATAACCAATGGTCAATGTAAGGAGATGATTTAGTACATTGTATGCCACAAGCTAAGAAAGCAGCAAACTCTTGTGATAAGAACTGTGGTCCAATGTCACTGATGAGTTATTCAGGGTAGCCAAAATGGCTGTTAGCTATTAGCTACTACTGTTTCTCTGCATTTGTGACATGCATGATGGCAGGTTCTAGTCACTTGCTATGTGAGTCTCCTACCACAAAAAGCATTTTGTCTTTAGCTGGACAGACAAAGTCAACATGTATATGCAGCCAGTCCATTGCATTTCCTTTAATGTCCTCCTACACACCTGGAAGTATACCTGGGCCATTTCTTTCATTCACCAACACTACGACCTGTAGAGATTTAATCACTATCAATGTAGTTTTAGTTTTTGTCACAACCACATCGAATGACATTTTGTTAGTCGCTAGGTTTGTACACCTGTAAAAAAAAAAAAAAAAAAAAAAAAACTTTTGTTTTTACAAAAAAATTTGGCAGCTGTGGTTGCCAGAATAATTTTGTAAAAAATACAGTCAAATGTGAACATATTTACAGAACAACCTGTACATTTGACAATATAAAACTGTCATTTACAAATAGAAAACTCAACAAAATAAGTAAATTCAACAACACACACTGCTACTTAAATCTGTTTTCTACTTTTAACATATACTGGAAACCACTATAATAATGCAGGTGGTAAAAGAGGAAGCCACATGAAAAATCATGAATAAGTTCATCACAAGTAGCTTTTCCACAAGCTGAATTATATACTAGTATATAGAAGGTGCACAGAGTCATTCACACAAACATAAAACATCATCATGGTAACACACACAACACTTAACATAAAAATTCTTTAAACAGCAGTAGATGTAACATAAAACCCAAATCAAATGTAAATAACTGATAACAAAAACTTATTACTAAACATCACTATTTGAATAAAACAGCTTAAAATATGAAGTGTCACATAGTGATTTCTGGGAATGTCAGTTTACAGTTTTTTTTTTAATGTAAATTATACATTAATTTGTTATTTTTTACTTCTGAAAACTGTACAATTAACATTATTTTACAGAAAAAATACATGAAATGTCTGGTTAGATCTTTTACAATTATTCCCTGTATATAGTACAGGAACTTACTGTTAACCTACTAAAAAAATTTTCCCGTTGCATTTTCACAATATTTTACAGTTAAAATTACACTAGCTTTTTACAGTGTATTTTTGCTGCATTGCACAGGGACCTGCCTACAACGAAAGCTTATTGGACCAAACTAGCTCTCCTCAAGTTCGCTGTATGGCCAAAATATGTGGACTCCCGTTTTATTGATTATTCCAGTAATTTATGTGAAGTCCATACCAAATATGGCTTTCTGAGTCTGGTGTAAAAGAACTTTTTTGGCCTGCAAAAAACATAACCTCAACCCCACTGAACACCTTCAGTATCAAGTGAAACACCAACTACAAGCAAGGCCTCTTTACCCAAGACCAATGCTTGACCTCACTGATGCTCTTATGAATGTCAGAATTGTGAACATTTTGCTGTTCATTGTAGACAGATAAATTAATTTTTGACGGAATCTTGTCACATTGCAGAAGATAACTTGGAACTGACCCACCTCTTATTCAAAAATAACTACTGGAACAGTGCCCGAGATCAGACATATGTTCTGACAGCTAGACGGCCCTCGGCACAGATCCTCAGCAAAGACCACAAGAATCAAACAAATGTCCTCTGCACAGACTCCTATGGCCAGCTTCAACTACTCCTCCCTCCAAATGCCGGCATGATGTATCCCGATCTTCAAGCAGAAGGTACTGGATGAAATATTATGAATGATCGACCCATAAATCTGACTTGCGAAGCTGCCTCAAATCGGGCCAGTCGGGCAAGTGCGAGCCGGTGCTAACAATGTGCTGCCTTGGACCTCGAGCCACGAGGTCAAAATCAAGCTGCGTTTCCACTATCAGGCCAGTAGCCCCGCAGCGCTGCCCTAAAACCCACCTTGCTGTCTGAAAACTACATAAAAAGAGGACATAAAAAGAGAACATACATACTTATCCAGTTGTGCCTGCTTCCATTTATTTGTGATCACAGGAATGCACAAAACAACTTCGTTAAGGTTTTTAAGTCCAAAGGCTTACACATTTAGAAAAAATATTTATAAAATATCATATGTTTATGTCACAATTCTAATTTTATTAACCTTTATTTAACCAAGCAAGTTACTTAAGAACAAGTTCTTTAGAAAGAAAGAGCATTCCTATTAATTTTTGATGAAATTGTGCAATCTGAGAAGGTTTGAGCAATCACTCCGCCTCACTATACTGTTATCCTTTCAGCCAGAGCAACAGAGGAAGACTTTTTCAAAAAAAAAAAAAAAAAATTCACAATTATATTCATACGATTTGTCTAAGTTCTTCAAGCAGTCTCTGGTATTTTCCATAATAATATCTGTATTTATTATGACAATGGTTAGCATAAGTAGCCTTTAGCATCGCATATAAATACATTTCTGCCTCATACGGTGATCAGAATCCCCATCGGATCACAACTGGAAGTTATTTCAAACACTCGTGGTGTCTGAAAGTGTGTTTTGAGCTGAAAATTGTCTTAAATGTTGAAGTTAGTGATAACCTGATATGAAAACATGGGAAATGAGGAGCATCGCTAAATCTCTCCAGCCTCAGATAAACTCCACCTCTGTTCATGATGACCACTCCTCAAGCCTCAGTTGCCCCTCTATAGATCAAGGTATTCGGTGGGCCAAAACCCCTGGCTGTTGGCCCTGAGGAGGCCCGATCGACTGGCCCTAGCACGAAAGTGGCTCATGTTTGTTCATCTGGCCAGAGGAGAACTGGCCCCCCAAATGAACCTGTTTTTTCTTTTTCTTTTCTTCATTCTGTCACCTGATGGAGTTTGGGTTCCTTGACACTGACGCTGGCTTGCTTAGTTGGGGACACTTAAAGGCAAGTGATTCTAGTTTATAAAGTTATAAATATGGATATTTTTCTTTTAAAATGTTAAAGATTTAAATATTATTTCATCTATGTATGTCCCCTATGAACTGCATATGTGAATATTATGTAGACTTACTGTTTACATCAAATTCATGCTTTAATATTAGACTAATCATTGCAGGTTTCATCAGTCCAGTCTGTGACTCGCAACATAAACGTCTGCGTTTAGCTTCAAAGGGTGTCTTCAACGATGGTATTATAAAAATGAAGACTATATTTTTTTACATTCCGATTCTGATCTTGTTCTGTGGATTTTGCCCATTTTCCTCCACTTGTTACCACTGTTTTTCTGCTGCCACCATGCGCACACTGCTGCAAGTGATGTAACTGTGACGTCTGCTCCAAATTGGTCTATTAACCCCTGGAGCCATATGGATTATGTATGGATTACTTTTAGGATGGATGGATGTGCTTTTTTTGGGCTTCAAGATCTTGGTTATTATTCACTATAAGCCTTGGAAGAGCCGGGATATTTTTTTTAGTATAACTCTGTTTGTGTTTGACTGAAAGAAGAAAGAATATACACCTAGGGTGGCTTGTGGGTGAGTAAATTATGGGATCATTTTCATTTTTGGGTGAACTAACCCTTTAATATTCAACAAAATTACTGATCTGACTGCACTGACACTATTGTATGAGAACTGAACTGAGCTGGATGATGACATCAGTGTTTTCTCCAGAGCTGCTTTATAGATGAATTGAACTTATTTTATATTGATGATCTTTACACAGTTATTGAACAGAACTGAATCAACACTGAACGATGACACTATTGTCATTTCAGAGCTGCTTTACAGCAGAATTTAATTCTGTTTGCATCATTGAATCATTATTATCCTGCTTATCAATGCAAAGCTGCTTTGAATTATTGTTATTTTCAATTGGAGGAGTTCAGAGTTACCAGAGCAGCAGGACTAAAATCCTTTGAGATGGAAAAGTTCATCTCAACTATTTCCATCTCCATTGTCTGGAATTAATAAGACAAAGAAGTCAATAAAAAAAAAATAAAAAAAAATAATTTATGCAACAGAATGCCGTTAAACACAATAGGTCTATTATATGAGATGTGGTGGAAATGAGAATTTGGGGAGAATTTTCAAGACTTTAAGAACATTTAAAAAATGGTAGAATTCATATGATCTATGTTTGTCCACTGTCAGATATTGATAGGAGACACATTAAATAGCCTACTGAAAGTCTCCACAGGACCAAAAGTGTATATTATTTTTTACAGTGTTGTAGTCAAGACCAGCTCATTCAAGTCCAAGGTCAAGCCAAGACCTGAGGTTGAGTCTGAGTCAAGACAAAGACCAGAAGAGAATCAAGTCTGAGTCAGTACGAGATCAGAATAGGGTCTAAATGACTCAGACAGTGTTAAATATGCTTTCCTTTGGGGTTAATGAAGTCTGGTTTCACATCAGTATCAAGTGAACCTCTGCAACACACGCACAGTGTTCTTTGGTCCAGAGACACGATAGCACAGAGGATCACATGCGCTAGTCAACACAAACCACAAAACATATCCACAGTATTGAGACAAGACTCGGTCTCAAGTCTGAGTCAAGACCAAGTCCAAATGCTCTCAGAATCCATGACAGGTCAAGTCAAGACCCTGTGTGTGTGACAAGACGAAGACAATAATTTTTTTTTATTATCTTGGACTCTTGATAATGTGCCAATAATTCCAAAACTAATTTCTGTCTTCCCTTCTCAAAATACTTGGAGCATCCCCATAACTCTACATGGAGCATCTTCTGTGACGAGGGGTTTGGAAAATTGATGGATTTCTGAATAATTTTGTCACATTCTACTTTTTAGTGTATAAAAAGTGCAACACTTAATTAAAAATGTGGCAGCGCATTTTTAGCCACTGAAAAGAATCTCTTCGAAAAATCCTACAGACAGCATGATTAGAGAGAAGGAGAGATCTGAGGGAGAGAAAGAGATGAAGGTCTCCTCCACACAGCTGTCTTATTATCAGTATGTGTGTGTGTGTCTGTTATATGTGGTAAAAGTACAGTTTGCGCTTATCTTCAGGGTCACTGTGCACTCCTGAGATCCAGCTGCTGTGTGTGTGTGAAAGAGTGAGCAATTTCTATGATAGGAAAGTATTTTGCCAAGTATGTTCAGAAACACCGCTGTTTTACTTTTTGTGTTCTTGCGTGTAAGCTCATTTCCAGAATTTCTGGAGCTGACAGTGATAAACGAGCATCTTTTCCGCAATTTCTGATTGGTCTGTGAAAATGAGGCAGCGTTAAAATGAGTCCTATAATTAGAGTCCCTCTCATTCATCAGCTAAATTTGCTCTGTGTGTGTTTGTATTAGTACTTTCCTGTATTGTTGGTGATTACAGTCTTCCTACTGTTGTCCCTGAGTGTCAGTATGTGTAACATGGTATTTCTATGTCTTTGTACTCTTCGGTTTCAGTCACAGGATCTTTTCCTCACTGCCACTGTTTTTATAACATCAGTGGTAGGAAAACAACGGCAGAGAATTCAAAAACATTTGACAATCCAACATTAAGAAATAATTTTGATAAAAAAATCAACACAGCCACAAAAATATTGCCAAATCTGACATTTGCAGATATGTACATGTATTCCACAGACCATCTCTGTGTATTAATATGGAGAACCTGTATAAAACTTCCACATGGTGTGGTGCTGTTTCAAGGATTTGGTTTCAATATTACAAAAAAAAGAAAAGAAAAAAAAGTGAGACGATCCACTCTGTATGAATGTAAGTGGACCAGAAATGGGTCCTCGAAAAAAATACAAAAAAAAAGGCAACCTAGTATACATGTGCCTTCGTTTTCCATATTAAATAATTAATATGCGTAATTAATAAAAAATAAATAATTAATTAAGTAAGTAATATTAATTAATACCATGCACCTATTATAAGGTTAAGATTAGGATTCGATTCAAGATCAGTTTTGTAAAATTTACTGTTATTACTAGAGTACATGCAATATGTTTAACAAAGACACTGTAAAATTTTACCCAAACTGATTATTTAGTTATAATTATGGTAAGCATAAGTATAGAGGTGTTAAAAACCTTAAAATAAAACAACTTTTACAAGAAAGTATGCCTTTTGAGTAGAAAGGCATACTAATCTTACTATTCATACTATTTTAGCAATGCCAAGGTTATGGATTTGACTCCCGTGAAATGCATGAACTGATAAACATACACATACCTTGAATGAAGGTTGTTTTGGGTAAAGGCATCCGCCAAAGGCATAAATGTGAGATCAATTGCTTATATATATATATATATATATCTATATATATATATATATAGAGAGAGAGAGAGAGAGAGAGAGAGAGAGAGAGAGAGAGAGAGAGAGAGAGGTGACAACAATGTAATGTACAAGTTTTTGAAGTGTTGTCACATAAGAGTAAAAAGTAGGCAGTGGGCTAATGATATTTTTATCCTTGATTAAGCGTTACTATCATTTGTAACAAACAAACAAACAAAACTTCTGTTTTTTTGCTGTGCATATCATTTAAAAACAATTATGCAGTACTCATAAAAATGGCAAGATTGCTTTTTTTTTTTTTTTTTTTAAGAGAGAAAGTAGAACTATAATGAAAAGGAGGTAAATGAGTGATTGTGATAAGGATGAGGGAAAACAAGAGAGAATAATTCTGCTGGAAAGCAGACAGCACTTGAGTGTCACTGTGCCCTTTTCCAATCTCCCCTTCTCTTCCCTCCCATTGAGATGAGAAATACCAATGCTGGAGCCTTTCTTGAAGCCTTATATCTGCCTCACACACACACACACACACACACACACACACACACACAGGTTTGTTTTGCTATCAAAGTAAGGACATTCCATAGGCGTAATGGTACAAACTGTACATTCTATCCCCCTACACTAGTCCTACCCCTAAACATAACCATCACAAAAAACATTCAGCATTTTTACATTTTTAATAAAACATTGTTTAGTATGTTTTTAAAGCTATTTTAAATGAGGACTCATGAAATGTCCCCATATTTCATGTTTTTGTCGTAAAACCAGTGTAATATGTAATACCTGTGTCATTATTCAAATTTATGTCCTCGTAAATCACAAAAACGCGTGCACCTCCCCCCCCCCCCCCACACACAAAGCACACAAAGCACAGCAATATGAAGTGTTTATGAAATTTAGGATATTATCTGACAGTATGTGTGTATATGTGTGTGTACCTACTTAATTTTGGAGACAAAATTATTCAGAAGTGAGATAAATCTGTCAAAACTTTCTTTTGGGGACATCCTCATTTGTAAAACAAACAAACAAATAAAACAGTATAAAAATAAAGTAAAGTTTTAGGGTTAGGCTGTATATTTATAGCTGCATATAAAAACAAGAAGTCTATGGAATATGCCCATTCAGATAGCTAAGTAAACATGTGTGTGAATTGTGTGTCCACCAGGAAGGACAGAGCTTGACCCAGGATTGCCTGGCTGCACAGGGAATGTGTGCGATTGTGTTATTACACGTGTATGCACACATTATTGTACATAAACACTAATTTAGTATATGCTTGCTTTGGTTTATATACACTAGCAAAAAATGCATTTCAGGAAAGAGTAAAATGGAAAAATGTTTGTTGGTGTGTGTTTGTGTGTGTGTGCACAAGTATAGTAATACTAGTAAATTTTGACCTTATGGGGACTTTTTCTGGACCCCATGAGGAAACAAGCCTATAAATCATACAGAATGATCTTTTTTGAAGATCTAACATAGCAGAAAGTTTTCTGTGATGGGTAGGTTTAGGGTTAGTGTGTGTGTGTGTGTGCGTATGTTTGTGACATATCAGGACACAAATTTGTATAATGACATGGGTATGACAGAGGGTGACTTATGAGGACATTATCCCGTGTCCCTATTTTTTAAAAGGCTTATAAATCATACAGAATGAGTTTTTTTGAGAAAGTAAAAATGTGCAGTTTCCTGTGATGGGTAGGTTTAGGTGTAGGGCGATAGAAAATATGGTTTTACAGTATAAAAACCATTACGCCTATGGAATATCCCCACAATTCACAAAAACAAATGTACGTGTGTGTGCGTGTGCGTGTGTGTGTGTGTGTGTGTGTGTGTGTGTGTGTGTGTGCGTGTGTATGTGGTTCATTACGGAGACAGCTGTTGCTTGTTGAAAGGCTAAGTCTTGCCTCTGGTGACTGTCCTGCACCATTAACATGTTCACACACACACACACACACACACACACACACACTCATTTTATTTTTCCATGTTTTTTTTTTTTTTCTTTCTTTCTTTGTTTTGAGAATTTTGTTGAAAATTTGCTTATATTTTTGGGACAAAATTTTCCACAGACAAAAGCCCCCTTCCAGGACATTCAGGTACATTAACAGTTATTTTATTATTTTATTACATTTTTACATTTACATTATTTTATTTTATTACATTTTCTTTTAGAGGATGATTCAGTGTTAGGGTTAGGATTGTAGTCTTGTAATCTAGTGATATCAGCAGATTTTTGTGAGGGTATGTAAGAGTTGGATTTTACCAAATGTAATCATCTCTCTTTAAAAAACACTCTAGTCTATGAGATATCCTCAATGTTACAGCAACACCAAAGTGTGTGCATAATTAACATTTGTGATTAAGAGTAATTTCTCCTTCATCAGCTGAGTTCACACCTGTAAAAGACCTTCATTCTGGCGGTTACTCATTGCCGCCATCGATCACTAACACCCACCACACACTTTTGTTTGTTTCACTATATTACAGTTTTTTTTTTTTTTTTTTCAATCGCTAGGACACGTTTATCAATACTTGGGTCACCTTTTCAGATCTCTTCACACACTGAGCACAACATCAATCTATGTGGGCTAACAAAATACATTCAATGACGACATCTTTCAAATTACATGAATACATTTCTTAATTAGACACAAACACAGTGAAAACTCTATATACCTACACGACAATTTGTACGTTTAATTGTTTTTAAACAGCAGATCAACAGCAGTACTTTACATCAACAATATGTAGCCTATGTGGAGATATTTTTCAATTACCTTATATTTGCTTACAAAACAGTATGAAAAATTTCAGCATGGGCATAGCATAGCAAATATCTGATAATCTTGTTTTTGACTTTGAGGTGTGCAAATGAAATTATCTTTTTAATCATTAGATTATAACACTAAAAAAGCAAGAAATGTAATTTGACATTGGAATGGGAAATATTTTACTATTTTATTTAAAAAAAAAAAAAACTTATTTATGGTTGTGTATGTATGTTTTTACAAAGTATAAAGATGTATTTTGTCGTTGTTACAAGCAGCTCATGTAGTGCACGGTTAAGTGTAAGCCTCTGGCGCCATCTACTGACTAAAATCTTGTCATAGTCAAGCACGCACGATAATTTGACCTGTGTACAGGTTTACCGACTGTACCAATACATGTTTATGCGCAGGCCAAAAATCACAACAAAGTGGGAGGCATATTTTGTCGTCTATCATGGTATGAGACATGAGGACATTGCATATACTTCTATTGTTTTTATCTACAGCTAGTTATAAATAGGCCTACTATAACCTAACCTTAACTCTAACAATAAACTATTTAGCGCCATCTTGCGACAAAAAAAGTTTAACATGTAGGCTACTACTAATGCAGGGCTTTAACCTTATCTTTTTCTTTTTTCTTTTCTTTTTTTGTATTTTAAATAAACATATTTGAGCTTATTTTTTATGCTTCTTATGAATCTACATTTCATCTTTTGTGTTATGGGAAGCTTTGCATAATAGACGCGCTATTTACTATTACTTTTTTTTTTTTTTTTTTCCAAAACTTTACACAAAAATCCAAGAATTGCACACACAAAATGCAAAATGCCTCACTTCTCTTGCATATCACAAACACATCTCAAAAGCAAACATCTATCTTAGGTTGCAAACACCTTTGCCATGATATTCTATTTTTGGATATATGTACACAGTTATTCAAAACCTAAAGCTCTTCTTTAATGAGCTCCTATGTACATTTCTGTACGAGATTTAAAGTAATTAGCAGAGAGATGTTGAAAATGTTGAAGATGTTGATTTTTTTTTTTTTTTTTTTTTTACTGTAAGCATTTGTGGTTGTGAATACAGTATTACAGTATGAAAGAAAATAAATACACCATGTGTAGTTGGACAGAAACAATGGTTGAAATCAAGATACTTCCTGTTAGATTTTTGTGTGTTACATAGAGAATTGTGTGTTGTGTTTTGCAAAGAGAGTTTTATGAAATTGAAAACTGATTCGAAGACCAGTTAGTGTACAATTAGTGTATGGTTTTGCAGATTTGGTGTGTGGTTCCTCTGTTTGAGTGTCAGGTTTCAGAAAATGTGTGACTAGTAAGGATTTTGTGTAGACCTACACGTGATCTTGTTTCGGTTCTCTCAGTTGCTTTCTGAGTACGTCTATAAATGCTGCATTTTGTCATGTAATGTATGTTTTTTTTTTTTTTTAAACATTATTACGCAGATGTTATGCTCAAATATTTAGAGAAGCAGTCCCTGCCAGATATGTACTACATCTCCCAGCATTCCTAGTGGTTCTTTGAAAGGTGGAAGTTCAAAACACAGCCGCAGTGATGTCACTTACAGGCAGCATGGCTGCGCTCAGTGTTGCAAGGCGTTTAGTAAAGTCTTGCGTTTGCGTTAAATATTTAGATAAAAATGTGCACGCGCGTTTTCAGACTACAACACGAATGTTATGTGTATCAGCATCACGCAGCAGTAAGTATAGTCACTGTAAATGTGACGTTTACGGTCCCATGCTTCACAATAGTGGATAATTGACCTTGTATATTACATTTAACGTTTTGTAATTAATGTCTCATGTGTTTATTAATTGTAAAATAGCGTCAGACTTGACAAAAAAGTACAGTACAATGACCTTGTCATCGATTTGATTTTGTTATGCTTATTTGATATTCATTTATTTATTTAACGGTATATGCTTTGAAATACTTTTAAGTGCCATGTAAATACTATGCTGTTTGAATATGGTTAAGTTTATCAATATTATAGTATATTTCAAAGTATCATGTTATTACCATGCGATAACATCACTGTTCCTTGGTACAACCACAGTACATTTGCATGTGATGTAAGCAGCAATACTTCAGCTGATCGATGTTTCTTTTGTTTCATCTTACAGGCTCCGTGGATGTAACTAAAGCTCAGTTCACAGATACAGAGGTTCAAGACATTCTGACCAAAATCACGGGTCTGGATCTAGAGAAAGTGTTCCGACCCTTAAGAGGGCAGCTAACGCCACCTGAATACAAGCTTATGACAGACGCACAATTAGAGGAGGTGAGGTTTTCCGTGAGAGTTGGGATTCATGATGGGAATAAATTCATGACATGATGGTTACATGATAGAATGGGATTCATGAGGGCACATGATATAACGGAAAGCGTTTCAGTATGGCATTTTAGAATTATGTGATATGATATGATTTGTGATGTGATTGTACAGTTATGGTGCTAGGAAACCGGCAGTCTTAATTAGGGTCATGTGTTTGGCGGCTGTGTAGGCAGTGCGTAAAGCAGAGGAGAAGGCAAAACATTTGCTGAAGATGCCACTGGTCCTGCCTGAGAGAGTGCCTATAGATGATGTGCTTTCTGAAGATCAGATGCTAGAGGGCATGGACACTGCTAAATATGTATTCACCGACATCAACTTTAACATCCCACATCGAGTAAGAAAAAAGGCATTATTTATATAACCAAGTTTAGAGTTTACATTGGTTAATAATAATTCAATTGTCATTTTCTGATCTTTTAATGTGATTTCAGAGAGATCTGGTACTTTGTTATTTATCTTTCTTTCTGTTGGCGTTTTTGTTTCTCTCACCAATATCTCAAAGGAAAGATTCATAGTTGTGAGAGAGCCCAGTGGAACCCTGAGAAAAGCATCATGGAACGAAAGAGATAGGATAATACAAGTTTATTTCCCCAAAGAGGGCCGCAAAGTCATGCCACCACCCATCTTTAAAGAAGAAAACCTCAGGGTATGTAAAAAGCGAAAGCTGAAGACGTCTTGGCGATTTGCAAATGTGTTAATTTCTGACGAGTGTTTCTTCCTCTGTGCAGGTGGTCTTTGAACAGGATAGACACGAGGATGTGCTAAACCAGTGCGTTGTCCAGTTTGAGCCAGACTCTGCGGAATTTAAAAATGTGAGGTGTTTTTTTTTTTTTTTTCGTGTGTGTGTGTGTGTGTGTGTGTGTGTGTGTGTGTGTGTTGCTGACAGACAAAATGTATATCGAAACCAGGGGTGGGCGATATGCTGTACCAGTTCATGAAAATGTGTCATTCTGTTTGCACTCTGGTTACGTCACTTATTTTCTGCATGCTGTTGTGGCAATAGCTGTGGTTGGATTGACTAATAATAGTAATGTGGTCTTATGCGATTAGGTGCTCATGCTGACCTATGAGGACATTGAAAAGCATGGGAAATATGATCTGCTCAGATCCACACGGTTCTTTGGTGGTTTGGCCTGGCATCTTGCTAATGGTCGGAGAATCGATGGCCTTCTGGTGGACATGTTGCAGAGAGACCTGTGAGTATGTATGTGTGTGTCCGTCCGCGGTGATCAAAAAGGAATAGTCAGTGTTCCATGCATATGCACATGCTGACTGTTACCACATAAAATGATCATGATTTGTCCCACATTTTGTTAAAAAGAAGGAAAACATGCTCAGAGTAATGCATTTGCAACGAAAGTCTGTGGGACAGGTGTACTGGAAAGTTTAAAAGCAGAAATGAAACCTCTGTTATTGACATTAATTATTCCATAACAATGTTTATTGTCGTCAAGATGTATAAACCATCTTCCTGAGGTGTGGCCACTTTTACAAGTTTGCTTCATGTAAAAAGTGCCTTATAAATAGTGAAATGCACATCCCTTTCTGGAATCCTTACATGTGTTATAATGAGAGTTTCTGGGTTAATCAGGTTTACATTGTCATGAGATGAACTAGAGCTCCACGATTAATCGTTAAAAGATGGCGATCTCATTTCAAAACCCACGCCGTCTTATTCCTAATGACAATGAGTCTATTTAACATTTGACAAGTAGGATCACAGCGAACATTAAACATTCAGATCTGCGTTAAGTTGGCACTGCTGCTGATCCTGCAGAGAGAGCTGTCATGTATAAGTATGAAACCGCTTAACAAAACAGTCTTTTCAGCCACACAGTATCATTATTTCAGTGTTACAAATATTCATATTATCACAGTAGTACTGGGATAAATGTTTAGTGTTGATATAAACAATGAGGTCTATGGTAGTCATCAAAATAGAGAAAATCACCTTTTGAACGTAACTTGATGCTTCAGCGATTGTATCGATTACATTGTTACATAGGTGGCGACAAGTGACTGTTAAAAATGTATTTGTCTTTGAATCAATCATTTGAGATTCATTCAAAAATGCTGATTTATTCAGAAATGAAATAAGTCAAGTATTTATCTGTGAGTCAGTGAATCATTCATTCAAACCCTAACCCTTTTTTAAATAATTTATCCAGATTAATTAAACGTTTCAAATAGACTGCAGCCATTAATATCTTGTCAGAACCACTAGGAAATTATATGTTGTTGTGTTTAATTGTCTGTTCAGAATCGTAGGAGAATCGGGATCACTATTTGAAACAAATCATGATTCTTAATTTATCCAGAATCGGGCAGCTCTAACATGAACTGACAGATTGCATATAATTTTACACAGTTAAGACTGAACGGATCACACAAGTCTGATGATAATGTGTAAATTTTAGTAGTTATGGTTTTTGTGATACAATTGTGAAACTAGTAGTAGTACAGAAATTTGCGAACACACTATAGCCCTGTTCAGAATAGACTAGTTTTCATAAAGGACGTTAGAGAAATTCTTTTTTTATAGGTGCACTATGTGATTTTAATCCTGTCTGAATTTGTCATGTTTGTGTTTTTCTCACACAACCTCTCAGGGCAAATTTCCTAACGTTACTGTTTTTCGGCAAACGGTCTTCTGAGAAATCTAATCCTGTCTGAATCTGAATGTCTGTGTTTGCTGATATCTGTCCTGCAATAGCACCGATTGCTGCAGCAGACCTTTGTTTACAGTAAGAAAAAGAGCAGTCTGGGTCTTGATGGAAGTTCTTGCTTGATTGATGTCACTTATAGCACCGTTCATTTCAACAAAAGTATGTATTGTGTTGTGAGAAATCTGGTTGCTGTTGTCTTTGTATGATGCGTATGTGTTGTTATGGTTGCAGAATGCAGGATGCGGTGAGGTTGGTGCGTCTGTTTCATTTGGTTCATCCTCAGAGCGAGTCTGCGCAGCACGCTCAAAGACAACAGGCCACTGACCTGGACCTTCTGAAGGTGAACACGTGCAAGTTATCACTGTACAACAAAGACATCAGAGTTTGTGCTTATCAATTCCACATCCTTTACTGTCACCACAAATACAGTTCAAACATAACTACATATAATGGGTTAAAATGAAGGTTTCCTGTAGAGTCAGTTAGTGCCCGCCCACTTTTTCAAATGCGTCGGTTCCAGAAGTATTTTTCCCATAAGAAAAATCATTGTATTTATTGATTAAATATATGACTATAGAGCTGTTATTAAAGGATTAGTCCACTTTCAAATGAAAATTTCCTGATAATTTACTCATCCCATGTCATCCAGTATGTCCATGCCCTTCTTTCTTCAGTCGAAAAGAAATTAAGGTTTTTGATGAAAACATTCCAGGATTATTCTCCTTATAGTGGACTTCAATTGACCCCAAATGGTTAAAGGTCAAAATTAGTTTCAGTGCAGTTTCAAAAGGCTTTAAACAATACCAGAAGAGGAATAAGGGTCTTATCTAGTGAAACGATCGGTCATTTTCTAAATAAAAAATTAAAATGTACATGGTTTATAAACACAAATGATCGCCTCGGAATTGCTTCCGCCAGACCGCACTTCCGTATTCTTCAAAAAGGTTACGCTTTATGCCCTGCACCTACACCTTTATTGAACGTTTGAAATCAATGTCACATTTGCAGTCTTTCTCATGAAAACAGCTCTCTTGCTCTTGTGATTGCTTAATTATATCATGTTATAATATAAAAGTAACTATTTTTTTGCAGTTTATATCTTGAATTTGTTTGGCCGTTTGTATTGATTTTGGTGACATTTTTGACACCGTTCCCCTTTCATTTCTGACCCGGTTCAACAATAACAAAAGAAATCAAATTAGAAATAAGTTATTGATTGCATTTGAAGCAGAATGTTTTACATCTAGTTATGGTAAAGATGTTAACAAATACATCAGACAATGCACTGTCAATTTACTGATATATTTTTGTCTTGAAATAAAACCCAAGACAAGATGGAGTACAAATATGTTTGAGACCTTCGAGACCTACATAAATGTTAAGCAGCAAAAACTGTTTTCAACATTAATAATAATAAGAAATGTTTATTGAGCATCAAATCAGCATATCAGAATGATTTCATGTGACATTGAAGACTGGAGTAAGGATGCTGAAAATTAGAATGTCGTGGAAAAGTTAATTTATTTCAGTAATTCAACTCAGATTGTGGAACTCGTGTATTAAATAAATTCAGTGCACACAGACTGTACAGAAAGTACTTTAAGTCTTTGGTTCTTTTAATTGTGATGATTTTGGCTCACATTTAACAAAAACCCACCAATTCACTATCTCAATAAATTAGAATACTTCATAAGATCAATAAAAAAAAAAAAGGATATTTTAAACAGAAATGTCAGGCTTCTGAAAAGTATGTTCATTTCTATGCACTCAGTACTTGGTTGGGCCTCCTTTTGCATGAATTACTGCATCAATGCAGTGTGGCATGGAGGCAATCAGCCTGTGGCACTGCTCAGGTGTAATGGAAGACCAAGTTGCTTTGATAGCGGCCTTCAGGTCATCTGCAGTGTTGAGTCTGGTGTCTCAGTATTTATACCCTGAGAATGGTGAAATTAAAATTGAAATTAAATATTCTAATAATTTGAGATACTGATTTTTTTTATTTTATTTAGATGAGCAGCAAGCTGTAATCATCAAAATGAAAACAAAAAAGTCTGGAAATATTTTACTTTGTCTAATAAATCTAGAATATATTTAAGTTTTACTTTTTGAATTAAATTACAGAAAAAGAACTTTTTCATGATATTCTAATTTATTGAGATGCACCTGTATATTAAAATAGAAAACCTTTATTTTAAATTGTAATATTTCACAATATTACTGTTTTACTGTATTTTTATTAAATAAATGCAGCCTTGGTGAGCATAAGAGACTTCTTTTAAAAACATTAAAGAATGTATAATAAAATAATAAATAAATATTATATTAAATGTTACATTTAAATGCCCAAAAGGGATGAAAGACAAGAATCCATCACCTCGGACTATAAAACTACAGTGTTAATTAGGCTGTAAACATTTACTCAAGTAGCTCTGCGCCAAATCAGCTCACATATCAGCAGAAGAGATCAGCGAGTCTGTCACTCTTACATGAGAACATTAATGACATGTGCTCTGGAAACAGGGAAGAAGGGGTCAGGCCCAGGGTACATCACTTCCCATTAGCCTGTTGTTAGACCTTTAACCCATGCGAGGACCTCATTCAGAGAGAATGGAGTAAAGGAACGCAAAAAACATTCTTGTCAAGTTTTGAGATGCCACCAGTAATTTGGTAGAGATGGTAGAGTGACGGGTTTTAATGTGTGTGAAAGACGGAGTGTGTATATTAAATTCTTTGAAAGGAAATAGGAAAGCATGGTAGACTTGATTAGGGGCCACGGTTTAGTCATGGTCCTTGCTTAGTGCACACTCCTCTCAACCCTGTTTTATGTCACATTGACCCTTTTACCCCTGTATCAGGAAGTCAGTATTTCAGTATTTGTTTTGTTAATTAAAATGAGCTAAATTTGACACACAAAAAATAAATAGCACTTTTAGAATCATCATTAACTCTTTCCCCTCCAGAATTTTTGATCATTTTCACAAAAGTTTCATGGCCCTCAGAATATTTTGTTGTATGAATATCTAAATATGCAAAATGTCAAAAGAAAGAACACACTGATTAAAAAAAAAAAAAAACTTTTATTCTAGCTTCATGCATTCTTTTTTTATTAATACTTGAACATGGGTAAGTTTAATAAAAAAAAATATAAATAAAAAAAAAAACATTTTGAGTAAAACATGTTTTTATCAAAGACTACATCCAGATCACATTCAGAAATATGATGAAAGATGATTCAGAAAGAAAACACAGATGGAGTAGATCGAGTCCATCAGCACCCCAAAAGCTTCACAGTCCTATAGCTCATCCTGGTCTACATTTCATTCAGTAACATTAGGTAGTTTTGATTTATGTGCTGTTTAATGTTGATGATTGTGTAATTTTACATGTGCATAAGAAATGCTTCTATCAACTGTTTCTGCGTTTTCTTCGCTTGTGTTTTGGTCTGGAGATTCTGTACTCTTTTAGAAGATGTATAATAGCACCCTTTTCTGTATAACTGAAAACACAGATTCCTATATATTTCCGTCAATGGCAGGGAAGCGTTGTTATAAATGACGGAAAAATCAATGGTGGGGAAAGAGTTAAAATTATACTCACATATTACACTCAGTTTATACTCACATGAGATTAAGACTTCAGACATATCAGTCTTAAGACATAAAAGCTCTTTTATTCTACATGTTCACCACCTCATGTTGGCTGCTATGTTAACATAAAAAAACAAAACAATGTTAAGATAAAAATAAGTGATGTTTGTCTTCATGTAAAAACCCATGCATCCTCACACAAACGGGTTTAATGCATTTTCCATCTTTCTTTTTCCTTTTATTCTTAGATCTATGCCCAGTACGAGTCAAACAGAGCTGGATTCATCGAGCTGGCGGTGCAAAACTATGAACAGACTAAAGCACTGAGCTCTGTTTAAATACATTGAAGTGTTAGAATACTGATCATGAATGGAAGTATCGGTCATATTGTTTGTGTTCATGTCAAGTTTTGAAAACACACTCATTCTGTACATAATAAAGAAATCTTTGTGTACAAGTTCTCCGTTTCTTTATTTAAATATCACCACAGTTTCTTTCACATTTTCCAAAGTTTACCAAATGTAGAGATAAGAATAGTTCTCTCTGTTCTGGTTCAGAAAAGCACGCAGTTTGGAAATTGTCATCCAAGTTACACTCAGTGCCACTGATCTTGAAATTACACATCAAGTGTTGTTGGGGCAGAGCCTGTAAGTGTAGACTGAATTCAATAACATTTTACAGGGATGTTTTTGCCTTCCTAAAATGTACAGGCATCTGTTAATTTCATTCATAAATTTCCATTTATACAGTGTGAGACAGTTTGATTACAAATACATGTTTGCAAAATAAAAAATGGCTGTCGCTGTACTGAAGCTATAGTATCAGGGAAATATCGACTTTGGGTTACATTGTGCATCTTAAATGTAAACATTTGCAATGCAATTTAATATTTGCGTAATGCTGTACACAATAAAAAGAAAATGGTTCCAGTGCCATTTTATAGTTAACTTTGAAATATATTAAGCATGCACTTCTTATAAAACAGTATTACAAAAGGTAGTATATAAAGGTTTCTTTGAGTTATTTTTGTCTTAGGAACTTTAAGAACTTTAAGAAAAAAACTTCACAAAAAATATGGGTTTGAAAACAAAGTAAAATGGCATAAGAGTTTTGTGTACAATTTACCAGTTCACTCATGCATTATGCAGCCTGGAAGCGAATGTTGCCCAGTACTGTAAAAGCTGCCCTGATTGTCAAAAAGTATCTATCAAACATCAAGTCAAGTCACTTTTATTTATATAGCACTTTTTACAATGCAGATTGTTTCAAAGCTTTACAGTGATAACAGGAAACTTCTAGAGCTGTTGTACAGCCAAAATTGCGTCATTGTCCAGCTTAAGTAAATTCAGTATTGATTCATTTCCATTGTAAAAATCATTAGTTATAAATTTAGTTCATTTACCTATACAGCAGCTCTACAGTGATGTCATCATCCAGCTCAGTTCAATTTGCATACAATGATATCAATTGCAGGCAGATCAGTATTATTGTAATAAGTGTCCCCGACTAAGAAAGCCAGAGGCGACATTGGCAAGGAACCCAAACCCAGGTGACAGAATGGAGAACAAAACCTAAAACCTTGGAGAAACCAGGCTTAGTTGGGGATATATCTTTGAAAGATATGGTGGGGGTCCAATGTCCAAATAAATGCAAGTGATCAGAGGAAAAGATGGCAGCCTTCCGAGATATCCAAACTGCATTAAGAAAAAATGCTGTGCTATTCAGTCCAGACTTTTGATAAAAAATGTATCGTCCAGACGGGTGTCTCTGAGAGGGGCATAGGGGCTGTGCTGCTACAAGGTAAGCAACTGTCAGTGGCTTTCATTAGACGCAAACTCTTTCCAAGGGAATTTAGTTATTCTACAGTAGAGAAAAGAGTGTTTGGTAATAATTGCATCCATGAACATGATTTCTTCTTGAGTCCTATCCCGATTATTTTCCACCGGCTGTGAGGTGAAGACCACATGTCCCAAGATTCCACGCTCAAACTTGGCGTCATCAAGCTACGCCTTTGTTTTGAATAGGCCTTTAGTGGACAGAAAATCCTATTGCACCTTTAAGAGAAGCAGCAGTGATACAAAACAGGCAAGGGTCAGTCACCAGCAACAGATATATCAGAGGTATCACAGTAACGTAGTCAAGAGGCATGCAGAGGGTCAGAGCAGGCAGCAAACAGTACAAAGTTAATCCAAGCAAAACCAGCAGGGCAAAACAAGACTTTGCAAAGGGTGAGAGAAACAGGGCTGTATAAATAGTCCAGGGAAGGAGCTTTAGGTGTGCAGGTAATCAGTACCAGGTACAGGATTATGGGAAATGGAGTTTAAAGGGGAAAGTCAATATTCCAGGAGGGAGCCCTCTGGTGGTGAATGGGGGGAACCACGGGAGATTGATTTGTGACACTTTCTGGTCTTATTTACAAATGAAGAAATGTCAGAAATAAAGACCTAATGTTCCAAAGCTTAAATATAGTATAAAGCTTCTACTTCTGCAACAGCAGCTCAAAAGTATTATTAACACATTATTAACACATATTATTATAACACATTTGTTATAGCATAAATGTCAAGAGAGTGTATGATCAGGTGTTGATGGTTAAGTGTTGATGATGAGTCATCATTTAGTGACCTGATTCATAGACCTTGTTTAGAGTTTAAAGTACACATGAAATCAAAATTGACCTTATTTATTTTGTTAGCTCAAATTGCTAGTTTTGTGGTGAACAATTCATCCGTGCAAATCAATCCACACAAAAAAAATTGTTTGGCTTCGTAATATTTAATCTAAATCTGAAAATGCTCCTCCCCTCTGCAATGGTGCCCCTTCTCTAATGACATCAGTTTGATGGCTTGGGTTGAAAACGTTTAAACCACTCCCCTCCGACCGTTAGTCTGCTATGAGCGAGAGATGGAGAGGAGGAGCGCTAAAATAAAACTCTGCCCTCTATTCAATATTCCGTTTCACTTGAAAATACGTCACAACACTGGAGAAAAGTTGTTTGCAACTTCCGGTTCACGGGGACTTTAATATCTGATGAAATGAGTGATGCATTATTAGCTTTGTGCTATTCATTACTATGTGAGATCCAGATAAATGAATACTCAAAATAAAGTTTAATTATAATTTTATATCAGTAAGTCTGAAGTGATATGTCACTAAATATGTTAATAAATATTTAATGGATTTGAAGTATACTTATTATGAAATAAATGTATTTTAAATAGATTTTGGTATAGGTTTTTTTTTTTTTTTTTTTTTTTACTAGGGTAGACATGTTTTCTTATCATTTTCTTTATATCGCAATGACATTGTACTGTAAGGTTTGACAGACAGTAAAAGTTTAACTGTGAATTCTGTCCAGTCTCTTGCAATCAGTATCCCACATACAGCTGTGTGTACATGTGTAATGTTAATAACTGTCTTCATTTTTATGTCCTGTGCCAAGTTGTTTAAATAGCAAATGCATTTGTGCCCATTTGTACGCCCATGGGTGCTGGTCTGAAAACGAGGTGTGTTCAGGCGCATTGTTGGCACGTTACAATTTTGAGGCAACTGAAATTGACTCTGCCATTGACCAACTGAAACCTGGTCTAAATTCAATGGCGCAATATTTGATTTGATATTTAAAGAGCGTGTTAGTAATATTACACACGCAGAGGCACACAGCAGGACACAAACATGCCAAATATTAAAAATAAAAGGATTGTAATGTAAAAGATTATTATTGTGTGCATAATGATGAAAAATGCTTTGCTGGAGTCCGGCTTTTCCCATAGATAATCTGCTCATGCACTTTAACCTTGTGCACGAGTAGATCTGTTTCCTTGCTAGAGAAGCATTCAGGTTTTCTGCCTGCAAATTCCTCCATGTAAATAGTGAATCCGTCATGGCGCAAGCGCAACTGGCTTTTAAACGGAATGGGAGATGAGACTCTGATTGGTTTATTGCATGTTACGCCAAAAACACACCCATTACTCATTAAGAGAATAGGGACAACCCTTTTAGACCACGCACCAGGCGCGCCGACCATTCTTCCAGTCCTTATACTAGCAAAAATGGATTCAGACACCCCCTAAGCGCACCTGCGCCGTGCGCTTGAGACCATGTGCTTAGATCGTTAAAATAGGGCCCAAATTTTGAGAGATGAACTGAGGATTTTGAGCAAGTTTCAGGCTTTTGAAGGTAATCCATTGTATGGTGCTGTTTGTGCAAATTTGTTTTGAGAATTGCACTTACTGGTTTGCAATGAATGATTCAAGAAATGTACCAAAGCGACTGAGAAAAACTGTAAGAAATATGGGATTAAACAGTGTTAAATCACTCTTTTTTCTAAAGTGACACTGTTTGATGCTTTCATTTATTAAATCCCATATGTAGTCTCCTCCATCAAACTGTACAACCCAATAATATACAATCCAAACGTACACTGTAGACTCCAAAAACACTTTACAATAAGTAACACTACAATAAGATTTCAGTTGTTGACAATAGTAAATTACATTAGTTAACAAACTAAGAATGAACAATACTTCTACAACATTTATTAATCTTAGTTAACTTAGTTCAACATTTACTAATACATTAAGATGCTGGTTTTATACCTTGGTATTAACTGGAAGATTAGATGGGCGTACTCCTCACAAAATTACGTTTAATAACTTCACTAAATGTTGCAAAAAATATACTGTTCACGGTTAGTTCGTGTTAGTTAATTCATTAAGTAATGTTAACAAATGAGATCTTATTTTTTTAAAAATGTTACCTTTACTACTCTCAAGTTTATAATCTGCATTATTCCTTAGATCAGAGAGCAGCTTTATTCTTAAGTCTGTCAGTTTATTTTTAGCCAGATCCAGTTCTCTCAGGTGTAAGGGGTTTGATCTCAGAGCTGAAGCCAGAGCATCACAACCATGATACATGACACTGCAATCACTTAACCTGCAGAGAACAATGACACACACTTCAGTTTGTGTCCTTCTGTATGTAAAAAGCTATTTACTGATATTTTCTGTTAAGTAAGAGAAAAACTGGTATTCCAAATTCCATCGTTTACTTATCATCATTCATCTTCTGAACACAAATAAAGATATTTTTAATAAAATCTGAGTGATTTCTGTATCTCCGTTGACAGCTACGCAACTATCACTTTAGCCCTATTGGGATGGCAATTGTTTCTCATAGGGACGTAAGGTATTTTCAACATTTACAGGGGCTAGTCAGTGATTTTATTGCTGTCTGAATCCTGAATGTCAATGTTTTTGTCCACCACCCGCATAAAAGCTAACTGTTTTTTGACAAACCAATGAGGTTCATTCTCGTGTGTTACACAGCACGTTTGAGCTTCCAAGAGAACCAATGACGTTTGTTCTTGTGCATCAAACATGTATGGTTGAGCTTCTGTTTATGTTCGCTGATCAATGTTTACATGTGAATACAGTTTTTTTTATTTGCTTTGGTAATATTTTCACAAGTGAGGTGTACATTTTCAAACTCCAAACTGATCACACTTGTAACACAACAGTATATTCTTCTTTCAGTTTAGTACTTTTAACAATCAGTTAATTCAATAGCAAACAATGCAATATACATGTTTCAAATCACCCTTTTTGCTGAAATAATTAGCGTATCACAGGCTACAAATGCCACATTAGGAAATACACTTACATTACCTAAATTACATAATTGACATAAAATCCATAATGTTTGTAATAGTATCTTTTCAGTGTGTTATCAAAAAATGTGAAGTATGACACAGCTATGATATTCTGTGCTAGAACAGAGTGTGCTGCCAATACTGTACCATATGATTGAATCTATACTGTAGTTTACCTTTATAAGGGTGAGTTACAGTAATGTAGCAGTCTCTACCATGGCAATGCCTTTGTTTACAGTGCCACATGGTATACTGTAATGTAAAATGCTGTATTTGAGTCCTCTGTCTCTCTTCTTGTGATGTATCGCTGATTAGTCTGATGTTAAACAGTCATTGATTGTTTCTTTTCCCTTGTACTCTATACTGCTCTGTTCACAAATTTCAAATCCCTCTGTATCCGTCTCTCTCTCTCTCTCTCACAAACACACACACACACACACACGTTAGGTTTCTATGTTTTATGGTGACTTTCCATAAACATAATGATTTTTATACTATATAAACTGTATATTCTATCCCCTAACTACGGTAAACCTCGGACTAAACAGAGAGACTAATATTAGCGTAGATGCCATTCTTCTTCTGATGTAACGAGTACATCTGGTGTTATAGGAAGTGTTCCTGGTTCCGGCTGACCTAATTTATGCAGCCTAATAATCCTTTAACGGATTTGAAAATATAAATTGATAATGTGTTATGTGTATGACAGGTTAAAGAGATGCGTTTTTAGTCTAGATTTAAACTGACAGAGTGTGTCTGCTTCCCGAACAATGCTAGGAAGATTGTTCCAGGGTTTAGGTGCCAAATATGAGAAGGATCTACCGTCTGCGGTTGATTTTGATATTCTAGGTATTATCAGCTGGCCTGAATTTTGAGATCGCAATAGATGTGAAGGACTATAATGCATTAAGAGCTCACTCAGGTACTGGGGAGCTAAACCATTTAGTGCTTTGTAAGTAATTAGCAAGATTTTAAAACCTATACAATGTTTAACAGGAAGCCAATGCAGTGTTGACAGAACTGGGCTAATATGGTCATACTTCCTAGATCTAGTAAGAACTCTAGCTGCTGCATTTTGTACGAGCTGTAATTTATTTATCAAGCGAGTGGAACAACCACCCAGTAGAGCGTTACAGTAATCTAGCCTTGAGGTCATAAATAGGAAATTACTGGTCATCCAATTTTTTATATCAGCTATGTATTCTGTTAATTTTGTGAATTGGTAAATTTGTTAGGGTGCGAAGAAATTTAGAGCTGAGTATCATTGTTATGATTTGCTGGTATTGGTTGTTGCGAGCACTGAGTGACAACAATAGAAGATCCAAATGCAGTTTTATTTGTAGCACAATCCAAAATCGTAGTCAATCAAACAGACAGAGGTCAGAGCACAGTAAATCAGTCCATACAAACAAACAAATCCAGAGGGCGAGACAGGAAAAGGAAAACCAGGAACATAGAAACCAGGAGAAACACTCAATAATGCTGTACAAGACAAGACAAAACTTTGCAATAAGACAAACAACTGAACTGAGTATTATAGGGAGAGAGACAAAGGGATAATGAGGGGATGGGAAACAGCTGCATATAATTACACAGATGACAGAAAAAATTGTGGGAAACTGAGTCCATGATGTGTGTAGTGTAGTGGAAACAGTGCCCTCTGCAGGCATGCAAGGGCACTCGCAGCTGGTGGACGTGACAATCATCAGCGTAACAGTGAAAACTAACGCCATGCTTCCTAATGATATCTCCCAAGGGTAGCATGTACAGACTGAAAAGCAACGGTCCTAGTTCTGAGCCTTGCGGTACTCCATATTGAACTTGTGATCGATATGACATCTCTTCGTTTACTACTACAAACTGATAATGGTCAGATAAGTATGGTTTGAACCATGACAATGCAATTCCACTAATGCCAACATCATTTTTTTAAAAGAATGTTGTGATCGATAGTGCCAAATCAGCACTAAGATCCAGTAACACTAATAGAGAGATACAACCACAATCTGATGATAAGAGCAAATCATTAGTAACTAGTATTTCTAGTATTATATTCTAGTATTTTTGACAGAAAAGTGAGATTTGAGATTGGCCTGTAATTGACTAATTCTCTAGGATCAAGTTGTAATTTTTTAATAAGAGGTTTAATAATAGCCAGCTTAAAACTTTTTGGTACGTATCCTAGTGATAAAGATGAATTAACGATATTAAGAAGATGATCTATGACCTCTGGAAGTATCTCTTTCAATAGCTTAGTCGGTATAGGGTCTAACATACATGTTGTTGATTTTGATGATTTAAAAAGTTTAGACAATTCTTCCTCTCCTAAAGCAGTGAATGAATTGAATTTTTCCTCAGGGACACTACAATGCACTACCTGGCGCGATACTGTAGTAGATGGTTGCATGGTTATAATTTTCTCTCTAATATTGTCAATCTTGCAAGTAAAAAAGTTCATAAAGTTATTACTACTGTGCTCTTTGGAAACATCAGAAGTTAAAGCTTTATTTCTTGTTAATTTAGCCACTGTATCAAATAAATACCTAGGGTTGTGTTTATTTTCTTCTAAAAGATTTGAAAAATAGGCAGATCTAGCAGTTTTTAAGGCCTTTCTGTACTCAATCATTCTCTCTCTCCACGAAATGCGAAAAACTTCTAGTTTTGTTTTCTTCCAGCTGCGCTCCATTTATCTGGCAGCTCCCTTTAGGGCTCGAGTGTGCTCATTGTACCATGGCGTTGGATTAATTTCCTTAATCTTTTTTAACCCTTAAAAACCGAGATGTTCTAAAATGTTTAATAACTTTTAAACCACTAATCCAGTCTGTATGCAAAATGTACCGTAAAGAGGAGATTCTCGACTTTCCAGTGATATCGCATTTATCTCATTCTGACATTCAGAGGCTCCGTGGTGAGACCGGTTACGTCATCAAAATCTGCAGCATTGATTCGTTAAGGCAATGCATGTGGTGCGTTCCTCTAAGCCAAACAGGAACGATTGTTGATGCCTAGTTCCGCCTCCTATGCCCAGATTGGTTCAAACCATCATCATTTCAACCAATAAAGCGCAAAGTTTGCGTGCGTGTGTATCTGCGTGTAGTAAAACATACACAAAAATAACAGATTTGAATGAGAACACTCATGTTACAAAGCATGACTTTGACATAACATGAACCAAAAATGAGAATAAAACAGTTTCACATCGAATAAGTTATTGCAATTTATGTTTTCAAAGGTGTCTCTATGCAGTAAAGGAGTACAGCCACAGGACTGCTCTGTTTGGTTGTTATATTATCTAAATACTTATTTTATAGTTTGTGAAGATCATTAACATTAGTAGTTTAGTTGAACTACTTATTTTTCTCTCTCATTTTGTGTGTATTTTGTGAAAAAAACCTTTGCACTGTTTTTACTTCGTTGCACAAGACAATTTTCATAATTGTTTTTATTACTTGCAACACTATTTTTTTTTTATTCATGTTCAGATTGAAAATATATTTCTTTAATGAGTCACTTTTTATTTAGTGTTCTGTTGTATAACATTTTTTTGTATTTATTTTACTCCCTGGTCTTTTTTGGACACACATTATCAATAAATAAAGTACACCTGTTTATCCATTCATGGTACACATTCCCGCCTATACACTCCAGAAGAGACAAACAAATAACTCTCCAAGAAAATTATCGTGAGTCCCATTCACTGGTCTGCAACATCCGTTCCCTCCACCAATGCCTCCGCCAACACTCCGCCGGGCTGCCCGCCAGGTTTGCAGTTTGTCAGCTGGACCCCGCGCACTCCACTCATCTATTCATCCCGCATATCTCTGGGCACTGGTCACCCAGGGGCCAATGAAACCCTCTCACTGCTAAAAGAGCGCTTCTGGTGACCCAACATGGCCAGGGATGTGAGAAGGTACGTACAGGGATGTCCGGATGTCACCGATCTGCCAGTTTCTGACGGTAATACCTGTATCCTGGTGGTTATTCACAGGTTTTCCAAGTCCTGTCGTCTCATTCCCCTCAAGGGACTACCCACAGCTATGGAAACTGCAGAACTCATGTTCAATCACATTTCAGATACTATGGTATCCCTAAAGACATTGTGTCAGACCATGGACCCCAGTTCATCTCAAGAGTGTGGAGATCCTTCTTCTCCCTCCTAGGTGTGACCGTAAGCCTCTCATCTGGTTACCATCCGCTGTCAAACGGGCAGATGGAAAGGAAGATCCAGAAGATTGGTCGCTTCCTACGTACCTTCTGCCATGGCCACCAGAACTCTTGGAACCAGTTTCTGGGTTGGGCCGAGTACGCACAGAACACCCTACATCAAGCCGCCACTGGACTCATTCCCTTCCAGTGCGTACTAGGTTACCAACCCCCTCTCTTACCTTGGTCAGGAGAGCCGTCCGATGTACCAGCTGTCCACTACTGGTTCAGAGAGAGCGAGAGGGTCTGGGACGCAGCTCATCACCAACTTCAACGAGCTCTTCGCAGACACAGAATGACAGCCGACCTGAGACGCTCCATTGCCCCGTCTATCAACCCGGTCAAAAGGTCTGGCTGTCGACCCGGTGTCTTCCCTGCAAGAAGCGCAGTCCCAGATTCATTGGTCCCCTTACCATCAAGAAGCGGTCACCTGTCAGCTCCAATTACCACCACTGTGAAAAAAAATTCATCCCGCTTTCCACGTTTCCCTTCTCAAACCTCACCACCCTTCTGTTTCTGTCCCCACAGAGCCTGGCCCGGCAGCTGAACCTTCCCTTCCTCTCATCCTGGATGGCAGAGCAGCGTACAAGGTCAGCAAGATCTTGGACTCCCGGTGCCGTGGTGGTCTACTAGAATACCTCATGGACTGGGAGGGCTACGGTCCTGAGGAACACTTATGGGTACCCTGAAACGACATCCTTGATCCCTCACTACTCTACAACTTCCACGCTACTCACCCTAATCGACCTACTCCCCATGGAAGAGGACGACCACCACAACATCAGGGTCCTCGGCCCTCTGGAGCAAGGGGGGCGAGGGGGTACTGTCACAGACCCGCCAGGCTCCACCATCAGCCAATCACCACACTCCCTCACCAGAATACTGATCACACACACCTGTTCCCCATCATCACCTGATCACACCAGACTTATAAGCACACCACTCACCTCAGTCAGTTGTCTGGTCTCGTTTACACGTATAGGACTCATGTTCGATCTCCAAGACTCCAAAGCTTCCTACCTGTTCCACTCCAGCGTGTTTCCTCAGTCTCCGTGTGCGTCAACTTACCTTCCACATGTGTTCTCTCCATCGACGATCATCCTTCCAAGATCCATGTTCCTGCAAGAGAAGGGACAGTATCATTACCCGTTACCTCTTTGCAACATTCATATCACCTGTTTACTTACCTGCACTCACTGTTTACTCCCTGCTGTCAATAAACACCCATCTGCATCATATCTGTGTCTCCGGTCCCTCTGTCCGTAACAAACATTGTATGGACGTTCCATGAACATTGTTCTCACAACGTTTTCTATATATTATGAGAACATTCATTAAGTACAGATTACATTGTAAGGACGTTTCATGAACGTTGTACTCAGAACATATTATAAATTACGAGAATGTAGTTTAACTATGAAAACATTATAAGACTGTTCTTGAAACATTATTTTAGGAATGTTTTTTTCAAACATTTACATAACTTTTACATAACGTTAGTGAAAGTTATGGAAACGTTCCCTGTTAGCTGGGTAACTCACATGAGTATCAGGTTAAATGTTTCAGTGAATTATCCACACTACAAACTGGATATACAGAAGAGGCCAGTTTATGTTTATCGTTGACAATACCAAATAATCGCATATTTCAAACAGGAATGGCCTTATAAGAAATACCCTACCTTTTTCATCTCCATCACCTTCTTTCTTTTCCCCTGTCTCATTATCTTGCCCTGTCCCTCACCAAAGCTGAACATTTATTGATAAGTCTTCTCATTTTCGTCTGTCAGTGAAGAAAGTAAACATCACTGATACGGTTTATGAATTCTTAAGTAAATCTACTAAAGGCTAACAGGGAAGCTATAAGCAACTGTAACTTAATAGCCTAAATTAATTCACAATATGTGCACATTCCTTATTAATCTTGTATGTAATGTGAAGAAAATGGCTTCGTTAAAGTTTCTTGTCTTGTTATATAGTACAAATTACATTATTACATGAATCACGTAAATTATATATTTTCTATTCAAAATGGCGAAATTAGACAACAGTTTATTAGTTTGCATCTCTGATAATTTCTGTTGGTTGTTTAACATTTCTATTGTAAAACAGCTGTCAAATATAAAGTGTTTAGTTTAGCTACTTACGTCTTATATTGCATTTTTATGAACTGAAGCATCCTTTCCCTTCTGCTGGCCTCCGTAACAGACAAGAGCTGATCTGAGGTCCTAAAGCTTCGCGTTCTATGCACGTACAGGTTGGGACAGAGCAAAGCCAGGGCTGGGTCTGCCTCCTCCGAAGGCACCGCTTGCAGGTTCATTACTTGATCTCTGAAGGGAGTGGTAGGAACCTTTGGCACATATCCAGGCCGGGGTCTCAGGATAACGTGAGAGTCACCGGGCCCGAATTCCAGGCACGATTCGTCGACCGAAAATGCGTGCAGGTCCCCTACCCTCTTCACCGAGGCCAATGCAACCAGGAGGAGAGTCTTAAGGGACAGTACTTTTAACTCTACTGACTGCAAAGGCTCGAAGGGATGACCCCGGAGAGATGTAAGTACCAGGGAGAGATCCCAAGAGGGTATAGAGGAAGGGCGAGGCGGATTCAGTCTCCTCACCCCCCTCAGGAACCTGACGATCAGGTAGTGCTTCCCCAACGACTTACCTTCAACTGTATCGTGTTGTGCGGCAATAGTGGCAACATACATACATGGCCCCGGGGCCAGCTGTGTGCCAGAGCATCCGTGCCGAACGTGCCCTCGGTCAGGGAATAGAACAACTGGCAGTGGGCAGTGTCCGGGGAGGCAAACAGATCTACCTGTGCGGCCCCCGAAGTGCCAAATCAGCTGGACCACCTGGGGATAGAGTCTCCATTCGCCCTGAAGCGGAGACTGCCATGAAAGCACGCCTGGGACATGAATGGCATGAAGTGACATCAGATGCTTCTGACCCCATAGCAAGAGATGGCGGGCGAGTTGCGACATGCGACGGGAGCGTAGACCACCCTGATGGTTGATTGCCGCAGTGCTGTCCGAGCTGACCAGTATGTGCTTGTCTGTCAACAGCTCCTTGAAGCGGCCCAGTGCAAGATGTACTGCTAGCAACTCGAGGCAATTGATATGCCAGTGTAGTTGAGGCCCCGTCCCTAGACCTGATACTGCATGCCCGTTGTATGTGGCTCCCCACCCGGTGGCAGAAGCATATGTGTATACCACAGCATGCCTGGACACTTGTTCGAGGGGAACTCGAACAAGTGGAACGAAGGGTCTGACCACTGAGTGAGGGTGCGGCGGAAACACGGAACGTACCGCGCTGCCACGCCCATCCCGGGACCAGGCCGTGGAGCCAGTGCTCTGAAAAAGTTTCAATGGGGCTGCTGTCCTGCACTTGAGCGTACTCAGGCAGTTCAACACTGACTGGACGCGTTCCTCTGTGAGGCGCACTGTCCGGGCGACCGAGTCCAGTTTCATACCAAGATAAGAGATCCTCTGCCCGGAGACAAGTTTGCTCTTGTCCCAGTTGACCCGAAGACCCAACCGGCTAAAGTGAGCTAGCACCAGAGACGTACCTGGCGTGGGGCAGCGAGGCAGAGTGTTGGGACCTGACTTGAACGGCATGGCAGCCCGAAGTGGGGTCAGACTCTGACATATGACAGGGTGTATGGGAGAAGGCACCGAAGGGGCGGCCTCAACATTCACACTGCCACCTGCTGGCGAGGTGAGAGGGGGCTGAGGATGGTATGGCATAGCGACACACGGCCAGCCGTGCCCTCTTGGGACCTGGAGGATTGGAAAACAGTTATAATTCTCCACCTGGCCCTCCTCCAGGGGAGGGAGCGATGCGGGCTTCGTCTCCCGAAGAACTGTCTACCTCTGCTCCAGGTCACCCGTTTCAGGGCCGCTTCTCGCTAACCAACTGGCTTGGCTGCGGACTGAGCGGGCTGGGTTTTAGGCCAGCTTGTGAGATGAGAGCATCGAGAAAGCGCACTTTGATGACAACTCACACCTCTGCAAGGCTAGCCAGGGGTGTTTCTGGACCACCAAGGTGGTCATCGTCTGGCCAGGGGCCAGCGCTATGACTTGCATCATGCGTAGCTCAACCCCGACTTAGAAATTCCCATATGCAATGAGTGCTTTGGCCTTCCACAGACTTGCCGGGGGCCAAGACACATGCAGGGCAGAGGTGGTGTGCCTGTAGCACTGCCACCCCACCATCGAGGGTAGTGAGAGAGGAAAAACTTTTAATGCAGATTATGGCCCTTTTGGCATTCCATATTTGGCACCAAAAGGCTTCCATACTGCCAAGTTCTTCATGCACGTCTGGGCTAAGGCAGGGGGCGGGGCAAGGCAAGTACGTGTTGCACTATGCCCCCAGTGGCCCGGGAAAGCATGGTCGTTAACTCTGAATCTGATTCAGCATGAGCACACATGACAACCATGGGACGCTCAGCCTCATCTTCATTTCCAGAGCCCAACAACCCTCTCTTCTCCTATGTAGCAGTTGACATCTGATCCTCTGCTGGAGCCCTGACTGAAACGCTAGATCCTCCATGAGAAGGACCAGCAATCCACCCAGAAGCTACCAGCCATGTGGGACAGTGAACGTGGCCGTCTAACTGGATGACACACGGTAACAAAATCAATTTGATCAGAGCATCTGAGAAAAAGGAATGCAAGAAAAACATTCCAATGCAGACTGTAAGAAGAACAATAAAAAAGCACAGACTACATGCTAAATACCATTGAAAATCTTTGTTGGGATTTGAAGAAGGCAGTGACAGCACAGAAACCATAGAATGTCAGTGAAGTTCACTAGATGTTTTTAGACATGAGAATGGACTAAGATTCCAGTAGAGAGGTGCTAGAAACTTGTAAGCACTTATATGCAATGTTGGAGGTTATAGAGAGTAAAGGATTCTCTACAAACATAACTTTGTACATAAATGTGTGTTGGCAGTGCGTGTACACAACCACCCTATAATGATTAAAAAACCCACCCACTCATTTTTTTAATTACCATAAATCATAAGCAGTGTCTCAGAGCAAGCCGTTTGCTGATTCTGGGCAAAGTGACATCACTTTGCACAGGCCCCGTCCACGAGGGCTGACGGACTCTGCCGTATTAGTATAGACACTGCCCTGAGCGAGTTGTACACAGTCCACCATTTTCTCCAGGCTGGAGCAGCGTCTTATAAGCGATTGAGGTGGTTTGTTGTTGGATGTAAGAGTGAACATAACAGTCTCCATGTACTCCTGACATCAGAGCCGCTGAAGACACAGTGGATTAGTTTTATTTTTGAAGAGAATGCACCCCATATACCTAAATTTGTTTATGTATGGAGAATGAGCTCTTGAAGTTCCACCCTCTTAGCTAAAACTTTACATACACACTCTGGGGACATCAGAGACTTGTAAAAAGGGGCATAATAGGTGCCCTTTAAAGCTACTTTGATTTTTTTTTTTTTTTCATTTGTACCCTGTAACCAACTTTACATTCTTAGAATCACTCAAATGTGTTTTAACACTTTCTTTGATGATTTGCTGATGCCTATTTATAAAATCTTGTTCACAACATCAGAACGTCTTGTTTGATTGTTTGATCAAGGGGTTGAATAATTTCGATTGCAAATGTCCATACTGCACAAATGTGTGACGTGTGCACAGGAATAGCCTGTTTTCTGTTTTAGTTTCCCAAAAGTTTCTCTGTTCTTGCACAATAGATGTAAAAGATGTAAAAAGTATAACGTTCATTTGAGGGCATGTGGATATATAACCTATACAGTGGCACTAGAAAATTACATTTAAAATCACATTGCATCATCAGTGTGTCAGTAGTTATGAAGATTAGCTATTTTTATGTATTTATTTTAATAGTTACAAACATTCACATGGTTAAGTCATTATTGTTCATTTTCTAATAAAGTTCAGCACTATTAAAAAAGTTTCAGTTCATATGAGTGATTTGAAAAAATATTTGTCATCAGTCAGTTGTCTGTCATATTTTTTTATTAACATGTCGGAAAAAGCCACTATTCATCAGTGTCTACCTGGTTATAGCACAGAGAGCTAGAGTCTCTGTAGTGGCTGTAGGGGTCCCTTCTGTCGAGAACTGCAAGGCAGATCCAGCAGAAATACTGCTTACAGGAGGAGCAGGTCATTTTGTTGCAGCCCATTATTTTCTAAAAAAAAAAAAAAAAGAAAGAAAAAAAGAGTGGGGATTCACATTACAAAATAAGTGTTTTCCTCCAATACACGTTGGCCGCAATTATTGGCACTCTTAAAAATTCTTATAAGTAAAATAGATCTGAAATATATTCCCCTTTATATTTACATTTTTAGCACACCAGGGTGACTAGGAGCATGAAATTGTCCAGTCATGAGTTCCTATTTCACAAGAGTACAAATATGAGGTAAGACGAAGGCCAAATTCTCTTAATCATCCATCGCAATGAGTAAAACCATAGAATATAGTTCTGGGTAGGGTTGCACCAGCCATTTGTAAGTTCTTTCCTAAATTAGAATGCAAAGTCCATACTAGAGGCTTAGTAACTACTAGCTAGTTTGAGTCTAACTCTGTTCTTTATTCGATTGCACCATTTGTTCTTAAAGGGATCTGTAGGAATGACACCCAGTGGTCGAAATAGGTGCTGTAGTCCAAATTCAAAATATTGTTTGCCCTGCCCCCTCCATCAAAGTTTGAGGACACGCAACAAAAGGCTGAGGAGACTTACACACTAAATCAGGGCTCTTCAAGTAGTTTCATTCATGGGCCAGATTATTAAATCAAGAAGTTGAGGTGGGCCGGGGGTCTTATTGGTAAAAATTATTTTATTAATTATTAGGCTTAAATCGCCCAGAGTCACGTCACATCTCCGCTGATCGCCCAGAGCCATGCCACGTCTTCGCTGATCTTCTAAAGTCACATCAAGTCTCTGGATCCATCTGAATGCGGAGAGGATTGGTGTCCAGTGTGGACAATCCACCACTGACTTCAGTACAAGCAGCTGGCATTCCGAAGCCTCCGCCGGCCACTTCACACTCAGGCCTGCTGGCTGCTACGCACTCAAGTCCGCTGGTTGCTACGCACTCAAGTCCACCAGTGTCTACGGACAAGATGGCCGCCCTGCCAGTGTCTACGGACAAGATGGCCGCTCCTCCTGAGCCTTCAGCCGAGATGGCTGCCACGCCTGAGCCCTCAGAGACTACAGCGCTGACCATTATGATCACAGCCATTTGGTTTGTGTGGGCTGCACACACATCGGCTCCATCCCATGAATCAGCTCCAGAGCTTCGTCTCGTCTCATCAGATCTTCCAGAGTCTCATCTCGTCTCATCAGATCTTCCAGAGCCTCATCTCATCAGATCTTACAGAGCCTCGTCTCATCTCATCGGATCTTCCAGAGCTTCGTCTCGCCTCATCGGATCTTCCAGAGCCTCATCTCGCCTCATTGGATCTTCCAGAGCCTTGTCTCGCATTATCGGATCTTCCAGAGCCTTGTCTCATCTCATCAGATCTCCCAGAGCCTCGTCTCGCCTCATCAGATCTCCCAGAGCCTCGTCTCGCCTCATCAGATCTTCCAGAGCCTCGTCTAGCCTCATCAGATCCTGTATCTGTTTGCTGGTGTTTGACCTCTGCCTGTACGACTACGCTCATTGTAATAAAGCCTGCATTAAGTAATGTGTAGTTGCATAATGTGAAATTTACCCTGAATGATCCAATAACAGCCTTCAAATACATCAAGTTGTGTTTAAATGCTGTGAATTTCATTCTAACTTATTTTGCCTCACGTAACTAATGCACAACACGGAGCAATGCACACAGCGACACACTGTTCAGAATGAGTTTGTGTTGAAGAGCTGCTAACAAAGTAATCTATTCACATAATGTTCTCTCACTCAAAATGTCAGTGTAACATGTATACAGGTGCTGGTCATATAATTAGAATATCATCAAAAAGTTGATTTATTTCATTAATTCCATTCAAAAAGTGAAACTTGTATATTATATTCATTCATTACACACAGACTGATATATTTCAAATGTTTATTTCTTTTAATTTTGATGATTATAACTGAAAACTAAGGAAAATCCCAAATTCAGTATCTCAGAAAATTAGAATATTACTTAAGACCAATACAAAGAAAGGATTTTTTAGAAATCTTGGCCAAATGAAAAGTATGAACATGAAAAGTATGAGCATGTACAGCACTCAATACTTAGTTGGGGCTAAATTTGCCTAAATTACTGCAGCAATGCGGCGTGGCATGGAGTCGATCAGTCTGTGGCACTGCTCAGGTGTTATAAGAGCCCAGGTTGCTCTGATAGTGGCCTTCAGCTCTTCTGCATTGTTGGGTCTTGCATATCGCATCTTACTCTTCACAATACCCCATAGATCTTCTATGGGGTTAAGGTCAGGCGAGTTTGCTGGCCAATTAAGAACAGGGATACCATGGTCCTTAAACCAGGTACTGGTAGCTTTGGCACTGTGTGCAGGTGCCAAGTCCTGTTGGAAAATGAAATCTGCATCTCCATAAAGTTGGTGGTATACGGCTGAGGAGAGGCACACAATCCACGTTGCTTGAGGTCCAGTGTAAAGTTTCCACAGTCAGTGATGGTTTGGGGTGCCATGTCATCTGCTGGTGTTGGTCCAAGGTCAACGGGATTTTCCTTAGTTGTCAGTTATAATCATCAAAATTAAAAGAAACAAACATTCGAAATATATCAGTCTGTGTGTAATGAATGAATATAATATACAAGTTTCACTTTTTGAATGGAATTAGTGAAATAAATCAACTTTTTGATGATATTCTAATTATATGACCAGCACCTGTATTTAGAGGAACTGTAAATTTGTTGGACTTTTTTGGAGAGGTTGTTCTCAGTCCCTCTGTACCTCCAGCGCCCCCTGTATCTCCAGAATTCCCTGTAACTCCAGCGTTCCCTGTGTCTCCAGAATTCCCGCCCAGGCTCCCTCTCCCACCTCCTCAATCAGCCAGTTCCTCAGCCCTGCCTCCACTGCTGTCCTTCAGCCCCTCTGCATCTCCCACATGCTGTGAGGACCTGCCCAGTGTCTTCAAACCACCAGCTCCATCCAACACAGAGAATCCCCTGTCTCTGCCTCCCAGCCTCTGTGCCCATTGCTCCACCTCGGCCTGTTGACACATCGGCTCCACCCTGGCTCCTCCCTCCCTCAGCTCCACCGGAAACCATTGGCCATACGGCTTCTCTGGGCTCCCTTGCCCTCTGGATAAACATCTGGCTCCTCCTGCTCTTGGCTTCCCCTTGGCTCCTCCCACCATCCACTCCTCCTTTGACTAAGTTGTTTTTTCTGGACTCTTTGTTTTTCTTCTGCTCTTTGCCCTCCTCCAGAGCCCCATCCCTCCCTCCCTCCCCCCTTAGTTGGTCTAGTTACGGTTTCAAGAAAAAACCCCTCCTCCTCTCATCCAAAAACAAACTCCAGCATATTCAGTTGTAAGACACCACTGGAACTTCAAATGGGAATGGGTTCTACTGTTAGATGAAACAAAAAAAAAAAAGGAGCTTTTTGGCAGCAAACCCAAGTACCCTATGCAGTAACATATACTGCTAGATCTTTAATGTTCAGGGGCTATTTTTCTGCCGGAGGTTCTGGACATCTTGTTCAGGTATATGGCATCATGGAATCTATCAAATACCAACATATACAAACTCCAAAAACTCATCTTATAATGGGATCTTCAATCAGGACAATGATCCAAAACAAAAATCAACACAAAAATGGGTCACTAAGCACAAAATGAAGGTTCTGCCATGGCCTGATCTGAATCATATAGAAAACTGAAGAGGAGAGTGTATCAACATGGACCTGGAAATTTTAAGGATCTGGAGAGATTGGTCTCTGATCTCTCATCAGGTGTTCTTCAAACTCATCAGGCATTATATGAGAAGACTCTTGGCTGTCATCTTGGCAAAAGGCAGTTGCAAAATATTAAATAAAAGGGTATTAATATTGTTTTTCTCAGTCAGCAAGAAAAGAAAACTTTTCTTGAGGATCACACCTTTAATACCACACATTTATACAACAAAAGTTTGAGCTAGTAGTTTCTGACCTGTATGTTAGCACCACAGGAAGGGCACTGTTTGGAGTTATCCTTCAGCCAGTCTTCGGTTAAAGACTCATCAGTTGCTCTTTGAATTAGCTGCTTTTCATAACTCTTTTCAAGTTGTTCCTTCTCCTTTTCACTGGCAGCAAGGTACTCATCCCTCAACCTGCAAAGCTCATCTGTTAAAGAAATGCAGACCTATTATACTGAGCAAAAGAAAGTAAGATTGTCTCATCATATACAGTATCTCACAGAAGTGAGTACACCCCTCACATTTTTGTAAATATTTTATTATATCTTTTCATGTGACAACACTGAAGAAATGACACTTTGCTACAATGTAAAGTGGTGAGTGTATAGCTTGTATAACAGTGTAATGTTTGCTGTCCCCTCAAAATAACTCAACACACAGCCATTAATGTCTAAACCACTGGCAACAAAAGTGAGTACACCCCTAAGTGAAAATGCCCAAATTGAGCCCAATTAGCCATTTTCTCTCCCCGGTGTCATGTGACTCGTTAGAGTTACAAGGTCTCAGGTGTGAATGGGGAGCAGGTGTGTTAAATTTGGTTAATCGCTCTCACTCTCTCATACTGGTCACTGGAAGTTCAACATGGCACCTCAGGGCAAAGACCTCTCTGAGGATCTGAAAAAAAGAATTGTTGCTCTACATAAAGATGGCGTAGGCTATAAGAAGATTGCCAAGACCCTGAAACTGAGCTGCAGCACGGTGGCCAAGACCATACCGCGGTTTAACAGAACAGGTTCTACTCAGAACAGACCTTGCCATGGTCGACCAAAGAAGTTGAGTGCACGTTCTCAGTGTCATATCCAGAGGTTGTGTTTGGCGAAATAGATGTATGAGTGCTGCCAGCATTGCTGCAGAGGTTGAAGAGGTGGGGGGGTCAGCCTTTCAATGCTCAGACCATACGGCGCACACTGCATCAAATTGGTCTGCATGGCTGTCGTCCCAGAAGGAAGCCTCTTCTAAAGAAAGCCCGCAAACAGTTTGCTGAAGACAAGCAGGCTAAGGACATGGATTACTGGAACCATATCCTGTGGTCTGATGAGACCAAGATAAACTTATTTGGTTCAAAATGGTGTCAAGCGTGTGTGGCGGCAACCAGGTGAGGAGTACAAAGTCAAGTGTGTCTTGCCTACAGTCAAGCATGGTGGTGGGAGTGTCATGGTCTGGGGCTGCATGAGTGCTGCTGGCACTGGGGAGCTACAGTTCATTGGGGTGTTCATTGAGGGAACCATGAATGCCAACATGTACTGTGACATACTGAAGCAGAGCATGATCCCCCGCCTTCGGAGACTGGGCCAGAGGGCAGTATTCCAACATGATAAAGACCCCAAACACACCTCCAAGACGACCACTGCCTTGCTAAAGAAGCTGAGGGTACCTAAACCCTATTGAGCATCTTTGGGGCATCCTCAAATGGAAGGTGGAAGAGTGCAAGGTAACATCCACCAGCTCCATGATGTCGTCATGGAGGAGTGGAAGTGGACTCCTGTGGCAACCTGTGAAGCTCTGGTGAACTCCATGCCCAATAGGGTTAAGGCAGTGCTGGAAAATAATGGTGGACACAAAATATTGACACTTCAGGCCCAATTTGGACATTTTCACTTAGGGGTGTACTCACTTTTGTGGCCAGCGGTTTAGACATTAATGGCTGAGTGTTATTTTGGCTGTGTAATGTTATTTTGAGGGGACAGCAAATTTACACTGTTATACAAGCTGTACACTCACTACTTTACATTGTAGCAAAGTATCATTTCTTCAGTGTTGTCACATGAAAAGATAAAATAAAATAGTTACAAAAATGTGAGGGGTGTACTCACTTCTGTGAGATACTGTTTGTGTATATATATATATATATATATATACATACATACAGTATATTGAACTGTTAAATAACAGCAAGATCACACTCATAATGATGTTGGAATGAATATCACATATGCATTGAACAGATACTGTATAATATAATAGTATAATATTTTAGAGTCTAATTACACAGTCTGCTAAATGAAAGGCAATTATGTACATCAAGTATATTGTGTCATACCTAGTGACAACACATTTCAGTAAGGATGCTTTGAAACCCTGTGTATTGTGAAAAGCAAGTAATCCCTGCAAACCCATCAGCTGACCACTGTTCAAGTGGAGTTTAAAACACTAACGGCACCCAGGGCAGCAAGGAGCCTGGGGGTAGTGTTCAATAACCAACTGACCTTTACCACCCGCATTTCAACAACACAGGTTTGTGCTTCACAATATCAGGTAAATTAGACCCTTCCTGTAAGTGTATGCGGTGCAGCTCCTCCTTCAAGCTCTTGTTATTTCAAGACTGGACTACAGCAATGCTCTACTAGCCAGCATTCCAGCCAGTGTGACTAAGGACTAGATTTACTAACAAACACTCTTTTGACGTAAAAAACAAAACAAAACAACAACAACAAAAAAACCTATTATCAGGATGTACTAAATGCACACAGTGAAATATTAGCGATGAAAAGGCTTAGACACAGTTATTTTTGCAGCTGACCTTATTGCATATGCATTTGTAGGAGTTTCCCTTTCAGACACAAAATTTATGGGAAGAGAGTATTTAAATAAATCATGCAAAGTGATTTACTAGGGTTTACGGTAGTCAATTTTTGCCATTATTTAATACCAAAAAATCATGTCTTAACACCTATTGCATTTGACATGGCTGCAATAGATAAAATGCTCTTGGTAGATTGTGTTGGTCATAATGGAAATGAGTTGCTGCATCTGTGTTCTTTAATTCACGCATTGTCAGTAAATCACCCGCAAAACTTTCCACTCCCATCCTGCTTTTTATGGGATTGGGGTCTCACGCCAATTTGCCCTGTTTAGTAAATCTGGCTCTAAGCTTTTGCAGAGCCTCTCCACAACCTTAACCAAGGCACTTATAGACAGTGTTGTGGGTAACGCTTTACATTTGTTACATTTGGTGTGAATAGGCCTTTATTTTTTTTATTATTAAAAAACAAACAAGCAAGTCCAGCCCAGGTGAGAAAAATAACGCAAAAGTGTGTAATGCATTGCTTTCTATAAAAAGTAACACAATTAATGACTTTTTATGGAGTAACGCAATATTGTAACGCACTACTTTTAAAAGTAATTTTGCCCAACACTGGTTATAGAGGAATTATGGACAAATTCCTCTTTTTTCTTTCTGCATTTCACATCTGTTTTAGCTTCTTGCCTAATCTAACATTCTAATAAACCTGACGTTGTTTACTATGAATACTGTTGGCTCTGTGACAAATTGCTTACTCTATTGTTGCTTTGAATAACAGTGTCTGCTAAATGCATAAAATACAAATGAAATTAACTTGACCTAACTGTACTTGTTGTGTGGACACTCCACTGTGATCTTACATTCTTTGCAGAGAGAGAGGCCATGGTATGTTCGCTTGCAGAGGGTGCAGAAGACGAATTGACATGAGGGGCAGATGCCCATGTTGGTGTCAGGCTCGATGATCACAGCCATGCAGCAACTCATGCGTGGACAATAAACAACATCTGCCATTAGGTTCAGACTCAACTGCAGAAGGAGGCGGTCATAGCGGGCAAATTCATCTTCGCCAACGAGAAGTTTCACCTACAGTATAATAGCAATACAGTGACGATAGTTAATCTTAAAGGGTTAGTTCACTCAAAAATTACCCTCATGTCGTTCCAAACCTGTTCATCTTTGAAACGAGAATATATATATATATATATATATATATATATATATATATATATATATATATATATTCTCATTACTTTATAAAACTAAGGTTGAACCACTGTAGTCCAGTCACCTGTTTTAACAATGTCTTTAGTACCTTTTTGTACTTTGAAAGTGTTGATTATATTGAAGTCAAGTCAAGTCAAGTCAAGTCACCTTTATTTATATAGCGCTTTTTACAATGTAGATTGTGTCAAAGCAGCTTTACAGTGATAACTGGTACATTATTTTGGCTGCACAGCAGCTCTTAAAGAATAGTGTCAATGCAGGCAGATCAAAGCACTGTTGAATATCAAATATCAATTGTCAAGTGTCCCCAACTAAGCAAGCCAAAGGCGTCAAGTATATATGACTCGTCTATAGACGATGGATTTAATCAAAAATATCTTAATTTGTGTTTGAAGATAAACAAAGGTTACAGGTGTGGAATGACATGAGGTTGAGTAATTAATGACAGAATTTTCATTTTTGAGTGAACTAACCTAACCAAAACTACTGTTCAAACAGCTGAAGTTCTTATTAGTCAAAACATATTCATAGCTCATAAACATGCAAGAAAAAGTACCTGAGCAGGAGAGGCCATGGACATACACTCAGGCTCAGGGCAGGTAAGGCACTGGACTTTGCTATCTCTAATTTGGATCTGAAAGTATTCCTTCACACAGGCCTTGCAGTAGACATGCTGACACTCTTTGAAGAGCAAAGAGTTGGAACCAAGATTCTTAGAGAAGCAGATTCCACAGCAAAAAACCTTGCCATCAAACACCTTCTGCTTCTGAGCTTCATTAAAATCCAGCAGCTGGGTTAGTATATCTGTGTGAGGGTCAACTTCTTGAACTGCTCGTTGGTCCAACTCTTGCACTTTACTCTTTTCTACAGCAGTGTCTACTGCTTGGTTCTGACCAGATTCATATTGAGGCTGCCCACCAATGGTTTGGATCTCGAGTGGAGACTGGATGTTCAGAAATTCTAGAGTTTCTTCCTTTAGAAACTGGATCCAGGTAAAAAGAATCACATTGCCCCTGTTCTCTTCCCAAAGTTCATCCAGTCTCTTGCAAAGTGCAGTGATCTATTAGACATTAAATAACTTATGAATTGGGCATTTTTATCTTAATGGTTATGCCTTTATCATTATACCAATATAAAATACCAAATAATTCTATAAATAAAAATACAAAATCATTGAATGTCATAATTTAATTAGCTCAGATCAATGCTAAAATGCAAACCTGGAATCTTGAAAGCCATTTGGAGCTTAGAGTAAAGACTGGAGCTGATGATGAAGGGTAGTCTGTAGGTAGTTCAAAACTCAGAACCAAGGGGGGTAGAAAGGTTATACCGCACTCTACGCATGCCTCCCCTATGAAAAATATGCACAAAACAAGCTCATAAAGACTATGAGGAACACATACAATATCACCAAAGTTAATTGAATTAAAAATTGTGCTATATATAATTTTCTCACAATTGCGCTTAAAATTCCTTATATTGTGTTTAGGTCATTTTCTTTTTCTTTTTCCCAAAAATCTTAGTTAATGTTATTGCATTGGACTAAAACTTACTGACTTTGCTCACACATGGTATAACTACTTACCAATTTTTTTGGGATAATTTTTGGGGGATGTTTTCCTGACTTGGTTACACTTGTGGTTTTGCCTGTCAAAAAATGACCGGCCTACAAAAAATTGCTTATAAATCTCTCGTTACGCTACACTATCAACAAAATATTAGATTTAATATTTTTATCAGCTTGTTTTATTTCGATTAGGCCAGGTTTTGTATTTCTTTTGGGAACTGATTGATCTTAGGCCACATTGATCTGAGCTTATGCACCTCAGTTTATGAGTGAAAAAATGTGTAAATTCGCAGTTGCAAGAAAAAAATCATACCACTTTTTAATTGTGGTACAGTTTGAACGCAAAAAAGAAAAAAAGGTATAAATGTTGAGTATGAGAGCTGCTGTATAAACTTGTTCCCTTTCGAAAGGGAACTCGCTCTGTGTTTAACACGCAATGGGGAACGTCACACAACGTTCGTATTAATGTCTGAAAGCCAACTATCCAACAACTCCAATCCCTATTGGCCGGCGACAGCCTATGACATAATATGGCGCGACCCGGAAGTATAAAGGAGCGCCTGGAGAAACAGTCAGTATCTCTTTGTCTTTTGGGTCTGTTCTGTCTGATCGCTACTATGTCAACTCCGGTAAGGGATTCTATAATATGCCTTACAAACGTTCAAGAGAGTGTGTTCATCCGTGTCCCAGGGTTTGACAGTTAGGCTTTAGGCTTAAAAGAACCCTAGATTCCATCCTTTCATGTAAAAGTAAAAAGGAGCATTAGGAGTCTTCGGTCTTTGAGCTGCAGGAGGGTCTATATTTTATGTGTTTTAAATAAGACCTTGTTTTCCTTTATAGTTTTTCTGAGCATGTAGTCATAAAAAGTAAGGGGTTTTTGGGCAAACTGAAGTTGATAGGCTGGCTAGAATATATATTGTGCGGGCCACAAAATGGCCACCTCTTAGCCACCTGTTGTTTAGAGTAGCTTCTCATCTGCTGTTTTCTAGAGTAGTTTGAGTTAGCACTCATCACTTCAGTTTATATGTATGTTTAGGTCGGCCTTAATCGGCTGCCTGACATTGTTTGCTTGTGAGCTTTGCTTTCTTTCTCTTATCCATGAGATTTGGAGGTGAAGCTCAGGCTTCACTAGGCTTGTGGACCTTTAAGAAGGCCCGTAGCTTAGCGGCCAGGCTAGGTTAGGTGTGTTATATGTTAACCCTATGTATACTATCCCTTGTCAGGTGGTATAGTTCCTAGTTCTGGCCTCCTCCCGAGGCAGTGGTTAGTCTGTATGTGGGTCTACGCATGGGTCTGAGTTGCTCCTGCCTTTCTGCAGTCACTCTAACCTGCTCTCTTCTATGAAGAATGCATTATGGAGATTCTGTACTCAGACAGGATTGGCCAAGATTAAGTTTGTCCTATGACAGACCAGGTCGGCCTCCCTGGTGGCATTGGGGGTGACTTCGTTTCCCTCTAGTGACTGGCTGGGGTTCCTTTCGGTTCTCTGGCCACATTCCCTTAAAAGGACCACTTTCTCTTCTGAAAAATTGGTTCCAAATGCCTTTAGCGGCCTTGGTAGGCCCTCTGCGGAAGGCCTTCTTGAGGCTCAGCTTGGGCTGTTGGCTATAGGGAATGCTGTCACTGACAGCCTGGTGTAACCCGAAGGTGAGTTGCTAAGCGTTTCCTTCTAAACTGTTTCCTTTGACATTTGTCAGCCATATTATTTGGCATGCACTCTCCTTAAGCATGGCAGCGTGTGTATATCGTTCCCCAATTGCATGTCAAACTCAGAGCGAGTTCCCTTTCGAAAGGGAACATCTCAGTTTATTTATGTAACCATAGTTCCCTGAGAACCAGGGAACAAGTCTCTGCATTTCCTTGCCATGCTTCGGGCTGCCTGCAGAACAGTCTCTCAAGACGATAGATACTGACTGTTTCTCCAGGCGCTCCTTTATACTTCCAGGTCGCACCATGTTACGTCATAGGCTGTCGCCGGCCAATAGGGATTGGAGTTGTTGGATAGTTGGCTTTCAGACATCGGGTCACGTGTGACGTTCTCCATTGCGTGTCAAACGCAGAGTCTCGTTCCCTGGTTCTCAGGGAACTATGGTTACATAAGTAACCTGAGACGTTTTTTATGTTTTTCTTTTGGCCTTGGTATCATGTTTATCATGATGGTTTAAAGTAGCCTATAATAGTTCAAAGTACAATATTTTTTTTTAAATCACAGTGTTGTATAAAATCTTACCCTTGACTAGCAGTCTGAAGTTAGGAGGAAGCTCAAGGCACAGGTGTATCTTGCCCCTCTGCCTTGATTCTGTCTTGTGAAACTCCTTTTCATCATATATGCTCGCTAGAGCCAGCAGTTCATCTGATTGTGCCTCCTGGTTGGCTGACATTTGAACATTTCTGAGATAAATATAAAAACAAGTATTGTAAAACTCCAAGAATACCGGTAACCAAAGAGTTGATGGGCCCTATTGACTTCCACAGTATTGTTTTTTCCCATACTATGGAAGTCAGTGGGGCCCATCAACTGTTTGGTTCCCATATTCTTCAAAAAAATCTTCTTTTGTGTCCAGCAGAAGAAAGAAATTCATACAGGTTTGGAACAACTTGAAGGTGAGTACATGATGACAGAATTTTCATTTTTGGGTGAACTATCCCTTAACTGCCAAACTGATGCATGAACAGGGACTGCATGTAGAACATTAAGTAGTTTTAGAGTCAACATAAAACAGTGTTCGCATTTAACTGTAAAGTGATGTATTCACAAGCGAAACAGGATATTCAATGAGAAAACATTAAGCGGGACTTTATCCATGATTGCTAATGGACTGGATGAAAAGTGGTCTCTGACCACTAATAGACTCCAGACTCTGATAGACACTAATAGACTCTGGCCACACCTTTTGGCCCCCCCATCCAGCAAACACATGTTGATTGTTTAAAGCAGGGGTGCCCGAACCTGTTCCTGGAGATCTACCTACCTTCAGTTCAGATCCCAGTCCTAGTTCAGATCCAACCCTGATCAAACACGTCTGTCTGTAATTATCAAGTGCTCATGAAAATCTTATTTAGCTGGTTCAGTTGTGTTGGAGCTGAACTTTGCAGGAAGGTAGATCTGCAGGAACAGGTCTGGGCACCCTTGGTTTAAAGGAATAGTTCACACAAAAATGAAAATTTCCAAGGCCATTCAGTGAAAACCTTTATTCATTTGCTAGGGCCCTGTGGAGCCCTTTGAATGTACCTAAATATGGATTTTGTACCATCAAAAATGGTCTATGTTGGGCACTGTTCACTTGCATTACATCAGGGGTATCTAAACTCGGTCCTGGAGGGCCACTGTCCTGCAGAGTTTAAGGTTTTGATTCTGACTTTCAGGACTGCCACTGGAATAGTAGTATAGACTGTAAATGGAAATGCACCATGCCCTAATTGAGAGCCATATGGGCAGACATGAGACTGGTTTTTACATTACTTGAATGTAGTTCCATACAATGCTATATCAATCCATGCCAGTAAAGTGTAAGTCTGCATCAGTAAGTCTGCAGTCAGATTATGAACATTTATGTTATGAAACAAAGGTGGGCCAAATACTAAATTACATACAAATAAATCACCATCAAATTAGTGAAAGTATAAATCCTTTAATTTAAATGTGCTCTTGTAAATAGCCTTTAAATAAATCTACATTCCAGAAAAGGAATGATTCCAAAAGAACAACCAATAAAAGAAAAATACATAAGAAAACCATAAAAATATGTAGTGTTTGTGTCGCTCCTTGGTGACAAAGGTTAATTACACTGACGTAATGCCGCTTTAACTGTCTGTTTTACCGCAGTGGGTAAAATTTTCAGATGGTCCCTTAATATCATGCGCTTCCGCATCCGTATTCACCTGTATAAATTTATGCCGCTATAATAACACTTGGCTGTGTTGAGTATTATTATTTTTTTGAATGCCCGTATACAATTGTTATTATAAATATTGTTGTTATGAATATTATTTAACAATTGTATTTAGATGGAAATCAATTCGAGAGCAGATCCTCATGCTTTTCTACATCTGGTCAAATATACCAAAACATCCCTTATGTAAATTAACCATGGTTTTAATATAGTAAAAGTGTAGTAACCATGTTTTTATTTTATTACCATTTGAATGATTACCATTTGTAAAAGTTTTACTACAAGTACAATGGCTAAACTATGGTTAGTGTAACAAGATTTGTTGTTAATTTGTGGTTACCGTGGTCTAACTATAATAACCTTTCTTCTTCTCCTTCTTCTTTTTGGAGTAACCATGCTTATTATGCTTATTATTATTATTATTATTATTATTATTATTGTAAAGGATTTTTCCTAAAACAACGTATACTAGTACTTGCCTAAACGGTAGCACATTGTAACGTGCAAACCAAACTATGTAACTAGACAAATTAAATTAAAGGGGTAGTAACTACACGTAATTAGCCTACCTCAACAACTGATTTAACGCTGGGCTGGTTGGTCAGTTAACCCTTTATTATTCTGAATGATCGGTCAAGAAAATTAAAAGCTTCTAAAGTGCTTAATATTCTTACCTTCTTATGCTTCTAAGGTTTATGGCAATTGGCAAAACCTCGTGGTATTCCGCCACTACTGGGTGTGATTCCCTGGATGTCGTAGGCAGAGCCTTTTCTGCTTGGTCTTAAAGCCTTCTTTTTACGCGAACGTCTACAATTATTTCTCTCTGACCGTCTGTGATTAAGCAGTAAGAATAGGCCTATTATTCAGAATCATAATTTTATTTGATTCATTTATTTTATTTTATTTTTCTAGTGAACCTGAAAAGATCTCAAAGGAAAGATTTCAGAATTGTCTGACTCAGATATGCTGTAATCTATCCCAGGTCTCTGTAATCAAGTTTCGTGCCCTGGCCGACGTTCCTGCAATAAACATTTTGTGATCCTGAGCTGTTTGTTGATGCTGTCAGTGGAAAATGCACAAAACTTGAAATAATGATGATACTTTGATGATCAAACACAACTGAACCAGCTAAATAAGATTTTTATGAGCACTTGATAATTACAGACAGACGTGTTTGATCAGGATCTGAACTAGGACTGGGATCTGAACTGAAGGTAGGTAGATCTCCAGGAACAGGTTCGGGCACCCCTACTTTAAACAATCAACATGTGTTTGCTGGATGGGGGGGCCAAAAGGTGTGGCCAGAGTCTATTAGGGGCAGTCAGAGACCACTTTTCATCCAGTCCATTTCCAATCATGGATAAAGTCCCACTGAATATTTTTAGTTGCATTTCTCTCGATGCTCAGTCTGACCACCACAAATTCAACATGTGTTATTATAACAAAGCAAACAAATGCAATAGAAAATGATTGCTTCACAACATCATCCTGCTGCAAAATTTAAAAACTTACTTCTGAAAATAAAACAGTACACATAATATTGAACAGCAACAACAAAACATTTTTACACAGAATTGTGTGCACACTGAGGTTTCAAAAAGCTTAATTTTTGTATTTGATGCTAAATTGTTCATAGTCGCTGATGTTTTATGTCTGCTGAAAGTCTACTGGATGCAACCTGAGATGTAGAAATGTTGTGGATAGGTAACATTTATCTGCCTCTGATCTGTTAAAAGCTGATAAATAAATGCAGGGGAAAACATTAATGATATTTACTGGTTCTATGATTAATGTGTGAATTCACAAAGTGCAAAAGATAAAGTGAATTCAAAGCTGGCAAAAAATCTTGCGCTTCAGTGTCCCTGATGTAATCTAGAGCAAAATAATAACTGTATTTTAAAGATTTATAAAGGTTTACAGGACTACAGTACTCTGTTTAGAGTGGAAAGATCATAGTACACTATGGAAAATAATAAAAAGAAAAAAATCAGTGTTCAATACCACTTTATTTTTTTAACTCGAGTCAATTATGATAAGCTGTATAAGAAGATAAAGATGTTGATAGAGACCCTGTTATTCCGTATTGTACCTTTACGTTTGTCAAGACAAAATGCAGTTCTAAAAACACTAAGCATGTGGACATGCCCAGTTATGCCCAGTCCTTTAGCAGGTTTTTGCGTAGTCAAAATACAGTCACTATCTCTTTGTCCAAGTATACATGAGACGATGCATATTCGAATAGATGAAGGATTACATACATGCCACACATCACCTCTGTCTTACAGACAGTGAGCACACAACACAGAGGCCATTTTTAGTCTGATTATTGTGTATACTATACTGTAGGTACTTGCTGGGCGAAGCCAACCTACAATCGCATTATGTTTGCTAGTCTACCTTCACAAAGAAAAAAAAACCAATACTATTTCATTTGGACTAAAGAATTTATTTTTAAGTTATTGCTTTAGTCCAACCAAACAGAAACATCATACAGTCCTTAACCTACATCCCATTTCACATATTATTCACCCTAAATAGTATCCAAGATAGAATTATCCATCCATTCATTTTCCACACCGCTTTATTCGTATTAAGGTCGTGGGGAGCTGAAGCCTAACCCAGCAGTGTCTCGGGCCACCCTGAATGTCCATCACAGAATTCACACACAGACACATTCACACCTACAGGCAATTTAGTGTCTCCAATTCACCTGACCTGCATGTCTTCGGTTTGCTGAGGAAATCCACGCAGACATGGGGAGAACATGCAAAGTCCACACAGAAAGGCCTCCTGGCTGAGTCGGGACTTGACCCAACCCTGGGACCTTCTTGCTGTGAGGTGACAGGGCTACCCACTGAACCATCTTGCCACCCCAAGATTAGAATTAGTGTGTCTAAAATCCTAGCATGCCAAAATGAGTATAAATGAATAATAATAATGTATAATAAATGGATGGATAAGTCTAATCTTGGATATAGTATGTGACCTTATGATGTTTGGTTGCATGCAAACATCAATTTCACTTGGAATAAAGCAATAATTTTTCTTTTTTTAATATGTAATGTAAATTCTTTAGTCCAACTGAAATCGTATTGCTTTTTTTTTTTTCTTTGTGAAGGTGGATTTTGCCATTAGTCAAATGTATAATTATGCAAACCATGCATGGGCAAAGTTCTCTGCTTGAAAGACCCATGACCGTGCTGCTACTTTTCTCTCCAATATGGTAGGAAAAATTGTTAAGTAGTGTAAATAAAATGAAATGTGTAGTGTGTATATGGAGATGTTGACTGTGACAAGATGATTGCACAGTAAAATTACAATAAATGGTCCATGGTTTCAAGACTTGCCTACTCTTCTGCTACACATTTAAAATCATGTACCTTTTCTTTACAAAATGAGTATACTTTAATTGTATAAGTAGGCGAATTTGGACACAGTACATGTAAGACTGTATGGTTATACTGTAGTTGACCAATACATAGTTTTTTTACTGAAAAATAGGCACTTATATGTAGTTTGTGGAATTTGTAGTTATCTGTTAAAATCAATGGCAATAGTTTGCAATAGTTTTAAATTTCTCTGTGCACCGGCACTTAAGTGTTCTACAGTTGCAACTTGCATGTCTTTGGTTCTACAGTAAAACAGCCCTCTAGAGGTGAAATAAAACCAGTCAAAGAATCTGCATGGATATTGTGACACATGCCTTATTCTTTGTACATGAAGAAGTGGATTACTTATCAATTTTAGTATCAACAATAGTCACTATATGTCAGCATCTAACTGGCCATAGCACGGATTGCTGTTTCTGAAGTGGCTGTAGGGGTCCTTTCTGTCGAGAACTGCAAGGCAGATCCAGCAGAAATGCTGCTGACAGTAAAAGCAGGTCATCCTGTTGCAGCCCATTATTTTCTGAAAGAAAGAAATTATGAGTAAGAAACTACAACCCCATTTCCAGAAAAGTTGGGACATTTTGTAAAATGCAGTAAAATCAAGAATCTGTAACTTGTTAATTCTTTTTAACCCCCTTTTTAACTGACAAAAGTACAAAGAAAAGATTTCCAATGTTTCACTGGCTAACTTAATTGTATTAATTGTGTGTGGGGCAAGGCAGGAAACCTCTGTTGAATGTAAGTAACCTTCGAAACTTCAGATGGCACTGCATGAGAAACTGTCATGCTACTGGGTTAAATACAGCCACATGGGCTCGGGAGTACTTTGGAAAACCGTTGTCACTTAACACAGCCTGCTGCTGCATCAAGCAATGAAACTCAAATCTCTGTTACGCAAAAAGAACGCTATACATCAATTCTATGCAAAGGGACCAACTTGACTTTCATAAGTGACAGGTGCAAAAGCAAACATCTGTCATGGTATGGGGGTGCATCAGTGCAAACGGAATGGGTGACTTGCATATGTGTGAAAGTATCATTGACATTGGGATTGTACACAGACATTTACTGACATCAAGATGACATCTTTCCTGGGAAGAAAGACAATGCCAGGACTCATTCTGGATGTGCTACAACAGAGTGGTTTTGTAGACACTCTACACCATAGATGGGATGTGCTTGACTGGCTTGCCTGCAGTCCAAATCTGTCTCTTATCGAAAATATATGGCCTATCATGAAAAGGAGAATCAGACAACGACGACCACGGACTGTTGAGCAGCTGTCTAGTATCAGGTGAGATTGGGCAAAACTTCAACATGCAAAACTGCAATAATTAGCTTTCTCAATTCCTAAATGATTAAAAAGTGTCATTACAAGGACACAGTGGTAAACATGCCTCTGTCCCAACTGGTTTAAAATTACAAAATAAAATTAAGTTCTGTCAAGACAACTCTCAGGACATTGGTATGGTAAATGAGATTAGCATGGTAATGGATAAGACAATGTTAATGTATTTGGTCTTGGAGGAATAGATCTGCTACGCTGCTGCTGCAGAGCAAGTACAGAGACTTGCTACTGCCAATACATCACAGACATTGCTGTGAGTATGTAAGACATGCTGCTGCTGCACATGTAACATACATGAATTAACCCCCGTAGCAGATCTACACAGGTGCAGCTGAGGAAGGAGGAGGGTTCTGAAAGCGCGCTGCAGACTGCTAACAGCCATCAATGCCAAATATTTGAATGTTTGAGCAGCAAGCTCACTGGTCGCTAATGCAACAACCAATCAGCTGTGCTGTGTAGATAATTATGTGATGCTACCAAATGAGTTAAAAACCCACCAGCCTGCATCGTCAGAGTTTCTTGCCAGAACTATGAAACGAGTGAAAATCTTTTCTTTGCAATTTCGTCAGTTAAATAAAGGTTAAAGAGAATTAACAAACCACAGACTCTGGATTTTATTGCATTTTACAAAATGGCCCAATTTTTCTGTAAATGGGGTTGTATAATGAGTAGAAAAAACACAATAATATAACTTAAAAGAAACTAAAAAATATTTTAGAAACAGTAAGAGGACTTCTTATTATTTTTTAGTTTCTACCTATTTATATACACAAGTATGTAGTACTTATTAACTGCACACTGGCGTGAAAGTGTTGTGTGGACACACAAGAACACACTTGCACATAAGAACATTGTCTGTTTATAAGACTAACAAATCCATGGAATTTACAGTCATATCTGATCATACATGCATCTTACAAATGAGGCCCCAATAATGTTGCTTCTGGGTCTTTTTTTTTTTCCTCAGTCAACAAAAAGAGAAAAATAATCCTTTAATTTTGAAAGCTTTTTACTAAGAATCTACACAAAGACTACACTGTTAAACAACAAAAGTGAAATCTGCAGTCATGAGCTATAGTTTCTGACCTGTATGTTAGCGCCACAGGAAGGGCATCGTTTGGAGTTATCCTTCAGCCAGACTTCATTTAAAGACTCTTGAAATAGCTGCTTTTCACGTAGGTCCTTTTCCATTTGTACTTTGTAGAGGAGAATAACATTGTCTTGTTATAAAAAAATAAAAATGCTGCAAAAGAACATTATCAAAACTGTATATATAATTTTAAAACAATTTATATAACAGCCCAGTTGCCTATTAAAAACTATAAAACGTTTAGTTCCTATCCTTGATTCTGATTGGTCAATAGCTGCCTTTTATTCACAATAAAACGCGGCTATGACCGCTTCACCCAACAGTTCTGTGTATTACTACACAACACCCTTAGCAACCACTCTTAGCAATGTAAACTGTTTGTTCTCAGTTGATATTGTTCATTAAAGCTTACTGTATTATGTAGTGTTGTGAGAAAAAGATAGATTGAGCGAGCTTATTACCTGCATTCAGATTTAGCATTGTTCACAATAAAACATTTTTTTAAATGTCCAATGTATTATCTTGTCCTTTTCTCATAAAGACTGTCTTTGCCACCATCTAATGGCGTAATAATGTAACTTCTGTTGCTGTTCACAGTCAGGGACTATTTTTTTCTGGTGGAAGGAAGGCTTTTAGTAAAGGTTTACTTCATGAAAGTTGCATTGATACATATTTTTGGCTTTAATATTTGTATTGTGTGGTAACTGTTTTATAAAAGCAATAAGGTACTCGAAGCTAGTGCTGTATCGTGAATAAGTCACAGCTGAAGGGGTTGCAAGCCTAACAACGCCTTCAGTCGTGACTTATTCACGATACAGCACAGCCTCTCGTACTGTTACAGTGTTAGGTGTGTAGACACACGCACGAAGAGGAATGTAATATCCAGAGTCAAACTTTACTAGAGAATCCAAAGGAGCATACAGGAACACAGGAGAAACACACACTAACATCCAACGTAAGCGATCAAACAATCAATACCCGAACATGATCAACAGAAACAGGAACTTAAATACACAGATGATTGAACTAAAACGAGGAACAGCTGAGATGAATGTGATTAGTGTCCATAGTGACAGATTGTGGCGGGAAACTAGAACAAAGGAACATGTGACAGATGAAAACACAAACAGAAAGTCCATGTGAATGTAACATTACGCCCCCTCACGGAAAGGCGCGTCCTCGCGCCGTAGAGAGAGGGGAAGAGGAGGATAAGATGCTGAAGATGATGTAGGAGGCGGTTCAGGAGGCGGACGGCTAACCGGGAGGAGGCGGAGAAACGGAGTCCAGGGTGGTGCAGGAGGTGGTGAAGTCCGGGAGGTGGCCTTGAACAGGGGCTGCAGGCTGTTGTGCCAGGCACCAGCCAGGGTAGTGCCCCACGGCGGCGTTGATGGAGGGAGGAGCCATGGGAGAGAGTTGCTGACGACCACCATGGGGAGGACCGAAGTCAACAACGGCGAGGATGGAGCCCACCGCGTAGTTGACGAGCTGAGGAGGTGGAGAGATGGTGACGATCCAAGCGGCCGCGACGGAGCCGCAGTGACGACCTCCTGAGATCGAGGAGGGGATCCGGAGGTCTGAAGACGCGCAGGAGCGACCGAGGGCGGAGACGGAGCCTGAGGTAGGGCGGAGCAAGCCGTAGTGGAAGGGGTGGAGGGCCAGAGAGCAGCGAATGGTCCGTAGGTCCGCACCGAAGGCGAAGCGATGTCTGACCCAGGTGGAGCCGACGTGCCGAGGGAGTCCGGCGTGGTCGGAAGGCCGATGGTCGACTCAGAGGTCGAGGGTGGGAGGAGCGCAGGCGCAGGAGTCAGAGTGATGGGAGGAGGCAGCTCGAGATCATCCGAAGCTGGAGGCAGAGCTTCGGGCTCCTCGTGCCCAGGAAGAGGCGGATCCCGGCAGGCCCGAGATAGTGCCACGCTACTGAGAGGAGGTGGTATCGAGGGACTGAAGGGAGACGGAGATGACTGGGTGGCACAGATGGCTGTGGACTGGGAAACAGGCTGAAGTTCCATGAAAACATCTAAGATAAGTGGAGAGTCACTGGAATGTTGATGAGAAGGTGGGAGAGGAACGCTGGACGGGACCAGCGGGGAGACAGGCAGTTCAGGGCTGGACGGAACCAGCGGGGAGACAGGCGGTTCAGGGCTGGACGGAACCAGCGGGGAGACAGGCGGTTCAGGGCTGGACGGAACCAGCGGGGAGACAGGCGGTTCAGGGCTGGACGGAACCAGTGGGAGTGAAGACAGTATAGGGGCAAGACAGGATTCCTCTCCACACCTTAAGTCCAGCAGCGTCTCAGCAAACTCACTCTCAGTAGCGGGGGGTGGGCGGGGCTCATTTCCGGACCCTCGAGGTCCACCAACACTCCCTCGGCGATGGAAGACTCGGCCGGCTCACACACCTGGTCAGGTACACACTGCTCGGGCTCCGTGGCGATGTGACCCCCGATCGCTCTTGAATTGCTTACTCAACTGTAAGTCCCTTTGGATAAGAGCTAAATGCCAGTTACAGTCACTGAACGGATGGCGCCTTGTTGTTTCTTCACTTCAATCTCTGCTCCTCTTGGGTGGAATGAGATTCCTCCACCCAGACTGGGACCATAAACTCTTTCAACAAGCAGCTAAAAACACATCTCTTCCGCAAGCAACCTTAACCAAGGCACACACACACACACACACACACACATATATGTATATGTGGTTTACGGGGACTGGGACGTAATGGTTTTTATACTATACTATACTATACTATACAAACTGCATATTCTATCCCCCTACACTACCCCCCTACCCCTAAACCTACCCATCACAGAAAACTGTCTGCATTTTTTGAATGGAAAAAAAAAAAAAAAACACCATTTAGTATGTTTTTAAGTAATTTGGTTTACGAGTACACAGGAAGTGTCCTCATAAACCATGTTTACGTTGTAATGCCCATGTCATTATACACATTTGTGTCCTCATAAACCATGTATACAAGAACACACACACACACACACAAATTGCTCTTGTTCTTTTTTCACATTTCACATCTGTTTTAGCTAATCTAACTTTCTAATAAAACCTGCCATTGTATGCTATGAATATTGTTAGCTGTAACAAATTGCTTCCTCTATTTTAAGTCAATAAAATTATGTACTAAATGCACAAATGTAAGTTGCTATAAAAAATGAAATTGACTTGACCTAACTATACTTGTTGTGTGTATGAAAGGACACTCCGCTGTGATCTTACATTCTTTGCAGAGAGAGAGGCCATGGTATGTTCGTTTGCAGAGGGTGCAGAAGACGAACTGGCATGAGGGGCAGATGCCCATGTTGGTGTCAGGCTCGATGATCACAGCCATGCAGCAACTCATGCGTGGACAGTAATGAACATCTGCCATTAGGTTTAGACTCGACCTCAGAAGGAGGTGGTCATAGCGGGCAAATTCATCTTCGCCCACGAGAAGTTTCACCTACAGTATAATAGCAGTACAATGGCGTTAGTTTGTCGTAAACTACTGTTCAAACAGCTAAAGTGCTTAATAGTCAAAACATAGCTCAATAGGAACAAACACAAAAGAAAAAGTACCTGTGTAGGAGAGGCCATGGACATACACTCAGGCTCAGGGCAAGTAAGGCACTGGACTTTGCCATCTCTAATTTGGATCTGAAAGTATTTCTTCACACAGGCCTTGCAGTAGACATGCTGACACTCTTTGAAGAGCAAAGAGTTGGAACCAAGATTCTCAGAGAAGCAGATTCCACAGCAAAAAACCTTGCCATCAAACACCTTCTGCTTCTGAGCTTCATTAAAATCCAGCAGCTGGGTTAGTATATCTGTGTGAGGGTCAACTTCTTGAACTGCTCGTTGGTCCAACTCTTGCACTTTACTCTTTTCTACAGCAGTGTCTACTGCTTGGTTCTGACCAGATTCATATTTAGGCTGCCCACCAATGGTTTGGATCTCGAGTGAAGACTGGATGTTCAGAAATTCTAGAGTTTCTTCCTTTAGAAACTGGATCCAGGAAAAAAGAATCACATTGCCCCTGTTCTCTTCCCAAAGTTCATCCAGTCTCTTGCAAAGTGCAGTGATCTATTAGACATTAAATAACTTATGAATTGGGCATTTTTATCTTAATGGTTATGCCTTTATCATTATACCAATATTATGCCCAAAAATAAAATACCAAATAATTCTATAAATAAAAATACAAAATCATTGAATGTTATCATTTAATTAGCTCAGATCAATGCTAAAATGCAAACCTGGAATCTTGAAAGCCATTTGGAGCTTAGAGTAAAGACTGGAGCTGATGATGAAGGGTAGTCTGTAGGTAGTTCAAAACTCAGAACCAAGGGGGGTAGAAAGGTTATACCACACTCTATGCATGCCTCCCCTATGAAAAATATGCACAAAACAAGCTCATAAAGACTATGGGGAACACATGCAATATCACCAAAGTTAATTGAATTAAAAATTGTGTAATATAATCAAATAAATATACTTAATAAAAAAGGTATTTGTGACTTTTTATCTCACAACGTGGACTTTTTTCTCGCAATTGCGATTAAAATCCCTTATGTTGTGTTTGGGTCATTTTGATTTTCTTTTCCCCAAAAATGTTAGTTAATGTTATTGCATTGGACTAAAACTTACTGATTTTGCTCACACAGGGTTTAACTACTTCCAATTTTTTTTTACTTTTTTGGGATTTTTTCCCCACTTGGTTACACTTGTGGTTTTTTTATCTTTTTGTCAACATGTTTTATTTCAATTAGGACAGGTTTTGTATTTCTTTTTGGAACTGATTGATCTTAGGCCTCATTGATCTGAGCTTATGCACCTCAGTTATTTGTACCTCATATAAAAAAATTTGTGTATAATTTAAACTCGCAGTTGCCGATGATGAAGGGTAGTCTGTAGAGTCTGTAGTTCAAAACTCAGAACCAAGGTGTTATAATCACAGAAGGGCAGAGACATGAATGGCAAATCTTCAGGTGAATGGTGATAAATGGAGTGGTAATACTGTCCTTTGTTTTGTAGGTGAAGGAGAATGGCTGAATGCAGGTTTCCAGACACAACAACGGAGCTGGACTTCACACACGAAGACGAAGCGCACAGGAGGAGCACAGGAGGAGCACAGGAGGAGCACAGGAGGAGCACAGGAGGAGCACAGGAGGAGCACAGGAGGAGAACAGGAGGAGAACAGGAGGAGAACAGGAGGAGAACAGGAGGAGAACAGGAGGAGAACAGGAGACAGGTAAGTAATCCAACGGAGTCCTTGAGGTAAGCATACAGGTAAGATGCTAACAAGACTGGACAATGAGCGTGTGTGAAAGTGAGTCCTTTATACTGCTGGTGATGAGTGTGCTGATGACGTGCAGGTGTGCGTGGTTAGTATTCTGGTGACGGGGTGCGCTGTGATTGGGTGACGGTGGAGCCTGGCGTTTCTGTGACACAATGGGGGGTAGAAAGGATATACTACATTCTACGAATGCCTTCCCTATGAAAAATATGCACAAAACAAGCTCATAAAGACTATGGGGAACATATGCAATAGAGGTCCAAAGTTAATTTAATTAAAATCAAAATTGCAATATGGCCTTCTATTTGCAATTATTAATCCACAGAAGCCAGTGATTTAATCAAATAAATATACTGAATGTATACTTTAAAGTGTAGGTGCACCACTTCGTTCTGCCTGTATCCTGTGAAATCCTTTTTATCCTATCCGTTCTTCTGCCACAGAATAAAAAAATAAAAAGGTAATTGTGACTTTTTGTTTCATAATGTTGACTTATTTACTTTTGTTTATATCTCACAATTCTGTATTTTAAAATCACAATTCTGATTTTTTTCGTAGAAAAAAAGGTCAGAATTGTGATATATAAACTCGCAATTGCAAGAAAAAAAACATGGGACTCATTTGAATTAGGTCTGGTTCATTCCTGAGCAATGAGATCAGAGTCCACTTTTAAATTTTGGTACAGTTTAAATGCAAAGGAAAAAAAAAACTCAGTTTACTTAAAGTAACTTAACTTGACATAACTTGGAGTAACTTAAAGTATAAGTAGAGTTTGGTTGTTTTAAGAACAAAAGAGTGAACATCCTGAAAAAGTAACTATGACTTAGTTTAGAGGAAAAAAGGCATAATTGTTATGAGAGCTTCTGTTTAAAATTTTTTTTTTTTTTTTTACCAAATCTTATAAAAAATCTTACCATTGACTAGCAGTCTGAAGTTAGGAGGAAGCTCAAGGCACAGATGTATCTTGCCACTCTGCCTTGATTCTGTCCTGTTAAACTCCTCTTCATCATATATGCTTGCCAGAGCCAGCAGTTCATCTGATTGTGCTTCCTGGTTGGCTGACATTTGAACATTCCTGAGATCAACATAAAAACAAGTATTGTTAATCTGTAGCAAAGTTCATGTTCAGGGAAAGAGGTAGGAACCGGCAAATGAGGTACATAAAGTTTAATCACAAAATAAGCATAAGCAACAAAATGAAAGAAAGTGGCAGCTGCCTCACGGATGACTGCATATAAACAAAATAAAGCAACAACGCAAAAGACCTGGTCCTCTCTTGTCTTTTACTGTTGTCACTCCATTTATCCTTATGGAGCTACTCCATGGGATTCAAGACCAGTGTGTCGTGCAGGTGTGGCTCATTACCATTCGCTCCATTGACCTCGCTCCACTGCCATGACTCTCTGCCCTGGCCTGCTTCATATCACATTCACCAATTGATTTATAGACTGATAACTTCCGAACTTATGCATGACAGTGCAAGAACAGGGACTGCATGTCAAAAGTAGTTTTAGAGTTTGTGGGAGGATCACTTTGAACTTTGAACTCACAATATATACAACGTGTTTCACCATGTTTTATTTCCCTTGTAAAAGATTTTGGAGCTATAGTCTCAGGTCAACCCAGATTGTTTCTGTAACTTGAAATATGAAATCTGATATTTTTTTTAATATGTTCTGCCTCTTCTGCCTATATAATGTGTCCTTTGGATTCACTTCTGTCCAATAGAGACAGGGCTGAGTGGCTTGGACTGCCCTCACTGTGAAGGCACAAGGCCTTTGACACGAGGCCCTTGACAATCGACCAGATTCTCCTGACACTTGAGCTGAGCCACAGAAGAAGCAGAGGCACCCAGGAGGTAGCCTCCATCGGAGTTCAACTGACAAGCTCCCACTTGCTCAATGCCCATGGGCCCCTCATCTGCCTGAGCCATCCTTGCCATCCTTACTAAAAGGAGGGCCAAGGCCTGTGCCACATCCTTGATTTAAGACTTTTGAATCATGAGCTGGCAAAGTGCTCATTCAAATGATCACACAGAAGCAAATTCTTTCACAGATTGGACTGGGAGATTGGTTTATCTTGGTGGATCTGAAAGATGCCTATTTTCATATTCAGATAGCACTGTATCACTGGCGCTTTTTGCCAATTTATGGTGCTCCTCTTTGGTCGTTCTTTGGCCCCACTGACATTCACAAAATGTGTGGATGCTGCGCTCTCCACGCTAAAAGCCAAGGGGATGCACTTCCTGAATTATTTGGATGACTAGCTTGTCGTGGTACAGTCAGAGACTGTGTTACAAGTACACAAGCACAAACTGCTCGATAATTTACATTATCTCAGGTTGACAGGCAATATGCAGAAGAGCATGAACACAGCCAACACATCACATTCCTAGAGTAGGTATGAATCTGGATGTTGTCACAATGCGAGCCCACATCAGGAAGTCCTGTTGAAACAGTTTCAGAAGGTGCTAGTTGATGGCTGAGGTGTCAGCGGTCTGCCCACTGGGCTTGTTACACACGCGCATGCTCCAACTGTGGTTGAATGTACAGAAGACACCCTTACTGTCCACTGCTGTTGATTTTATTAGATTTTATTCACTCTAAATAAGTACTGTATATATAAAACAGAGGTATAGGTAAAATCTCATCTGTAATAAGTCAAGCATCAAATTCTGCCCCTACTACAACAAAAATGTTAGTTTTTTATTATGTTTGTGGTATCTGTCAGGAGTTAATCAAAAAAGCACACAAGACAGTAGTAGTGAACTTCATCCATCTTGTTTACTCATCCACTTACAATCTCACACACATTACATCAGAACATAACAGTTCAACAGTTCAGACTTCCTTTTCAAAACGTTCGTTCTTTTGTCATGTGACGTGACAGATGTATTGAATAATAATTCCCAATCTCCCTTACAAACAAGTGTTTACATAACAAAAAACACTATATGTGCCAACCCATCAGAACTGAACCGAACATAAAACAATTGTTAAAAAACCCAAGGTATGTATTGAACCATAAGCTAACTGTATTGTTGCATCCATACATAAGGTGTTAAATTACCTCATGTCTCAAAGCACGTAACATTACAATAATAATGAATGTAAACAATTTACAGAGCTCAGACTTTTACCACCTAACTACTGCAGATTATTTTTGGCGTTGATAATGTTGACATAGGAACACATAAATCTGAGACTAGTAGAAAATTATGGCTTGCTGTTTCTAAATTACGGTTACGACATGGCGTGAACACAGCATACTGTAAGCTCATTGTTTTGGTCGAGGAACTGTAAAAGGTGGCTGGAAAGGTATGGAAATACATACGCTGACAGGCAGGTAAAAAAAATTGCATTCAATGATTGGACAAACATTTTTTTAGTTCTGAGACTTCCACAGTGTATTCCACAGATATACATTTTTTAAATATATTTAGACCACTCCTATTATTGATTGTTATCAGGATGTAAAGAGTTTCAACCAGAATAACAAAAAGTGTTTATGAAACAATTTGCTAAAAAACTGCCATTAAACACAACTTGTTGAAATAGTTTGTGCCATGGCGACGTTTTAACGCAGTGGATCATTTTTAGACGGTCCCTTATATATCACGCGCTTCCGCACCCGAACATTCACCGATATTATGCAGCTATAATAAGCGTTGGCCGTTTTGAGTATTTTTTATTTTTTATGCCCGTATACAATTGTTGAGTATTTTTTTAATCTGTGGTATTTAGATGGGAATCAATCGATAGTTTGAGAGCAGATCCTCACATGCATTTCTACATCTGGTCAATACTAAAACATGTTTCCCAATATGATGTAAACTAACCTAAACAATAAGCACCTTGGTAAAGTGCTATGTACTGTCAGACTCAAATAGACAAATTAAAGGTAGGATAATTAGCTCTGATTGATAGGCCAAGAAAAATAAAAAGCTTCTAAAGTGCTTATTTACCTTTTTCTTCTGCTTCTGCTTCTGCTTCTTAGTTCATGGCGCTTGGCATATCAGATCGTGATGTTCCGCCACTACTGGGTGTGAAGCAAAGACGTAAAGGCAAGACGACTCTAAATCCTATAATTCTGTTTATTTAAGACAAGTTAGAAAGCTTTGTACGCAGGATTTGTTTAGAAGATTCTTAATAGTCACACATTTAATACCCACTGACAATTCTTCTATTAAGTATATTTCTCTATCATGTGCAAATCGATGCTTCTCATTTCTATTTTTTTATTGAATCGTTGTAACTATAGAACAAAGCAATTAACCTATTAAATATCTGTACAGACTGAAGGCACATAAAAACATGTAAATCTAATATATAGAAAGCAAATGTATTAGCTCAGAGAGAGAGAGAGTCCACCATCTTCACCTCCTCCATATACAGACAGTTCCCTTTTAAAACAATGAAGATGTGGTTAAATATCTACATTTATGAATAATATATATATATATATATATATATACATATATATACATTTACAATACTACATTTATTTGCCACAAAAGAAAAAACAAACAAAAACATAAATTAAAACATGACCGTCTCCCAAGAAATAATAGGTAAAACAAGTTCCATGTTCCAAAAGTTCTATATATAAATGTTCCACTGTTTCTATCAGTGTTGCAAAATAAAGATACATTTGACTAATCCCCATTAAACATTAGTCTTAAAAATTCAGGTTGTACAAATGTAATTTATGATTTTAAAATACACCTCTTTGCATTTCTGGGCAACAGGAAATGAGATGCTTCTAATTTCAGATATATCTTTTTTTTTATTATAATGGTGAAGAATGTATGCTCTCCTTACTGCTTAATGTCTGAACAAGATGTTTCCTTAGGAATGTGTGATTTTTTTTTATTTTTTTTTTGTTTATTATGGGCTTATGAATTTTGTGACTTTGTGACTGAATATTTTAAATGTTAAGTCAGGGGAATGGAATGGCCAGGGCAAGACCTTGATTTTGTCAATGTCCATGATGCCATGTATCCTAAAAGGATGTCCAGGTCCTCTGGTGGAAAACAGCCCAGAAATATTAAAGACCCATGACCATTTTTAACTGTGGGCATGAGGGACTTTTCCATATGGCTACCTCCTTGTGTGTGCCAAACCCATCTCTGGTATTTATTGCCAAAAAGCTCTATTTTGGTTTCATCTGACCATATAACCAAATCCCATTTGAATTTTCTAGTAGTGTCTGGCAAACTGAAGATGCTTGAGTTTTTGGATGAGAATAGAGGCTTTTTTTTGAAACCCTTCCAAACAATTTGTGGTGAAGCAGGTGATGCTGGATTGTAGTTTCGGAGACTTTCTGTCCCCAAGACCCAACTTCTGCAATTCTCCAGCTGTGATTATTTAAGATTTTTTGACCACTCAAACCATCCTCCTGACAGTGTGTTGGGACAAGATAGACACACATCTTCTTCCAGGCTGATTCATAACACTTCCAGTTGACTGGAATTTCTTAATTATTGCCATGATGGTGGAAATTTTTCATTTTCAGCATTTTCAGTGTTTTTTCTATTTTCTTATAGCCACTGAGCATTTTGTGAAGTTTAACAACCTTTTCCAGCACACCACAACTATGTTCTTTGGTCTTACCCATTATGATGAATGACTAAGGGATGAATTCATAGGGGAGCTAATAATTGTGGCACATATATTTAACAAAGATATTTGTTTTTTAATAAAACTGTGTTGTGTTTGCAATTGTTTTTCATGTGAACAATATTTTTTGTAAACAATAAAGACATTTTTTCACAGCCTTTGCTCACATTTACCACGGGTACCAATATTAGTGGAGGGCACTGTAGGCCTATATAGGTATAGCTTCTCTTTTGTTGCAACAAAAGAGAAGCTACAAGGGTTCCAGAGGTTCTCTGCCAAAATAAAAGCTTCATGGTTTAAAGTTTAAAATTGTGTCAGATTTCAGGGTTTCTTTGGGTCCTTAAAGTCTTAAATTTGGGGATGGAAAAACAGAGTCACTGCTATACAGATATGTGATTATTAAACTTCAAAAGGCTAGTTCAATTAAATAAATGTGAGCGCTGCATGATTCAAAGTCAGACTGTTTTCGTTCAACAGGATCGAGGTTTCAGGGCAGTTCGCAATAAGTGAATACCACACATTTGTGCCTAATGATTGCTTATGACACTGACCATGTGTATGTCACTGGCATAAAGTTGGTTTGACATTGGACATTAAATATTTGCACATTTAGGTACCATCTCTAAAGTTACATACGACATTGGTATACACATTTCTAACTTCGAAAGCAATTGAAGAGAACAATTTACAGTCAAAACCAACTGTAAAGTGTTCATCTACGTGTCAGCTATAATACTCACCTTTTATATTTTTGATATTTACTAAAATAAACATATCACAAACCATATGTAAAAAATTGTTATGTATGTCATACTGTACTCATACATAAATATGCCATAATTTAAAGCTCAATAAAATTTAAAGGGAATAATTTATAGTCATAAAACCAACTGTAAAATGTCCATCTAGGTGTCAGCTATCATGCACACCTTTTATATTTTTGATATTTAACCATGCAAGAACCAAAAAGTAAAACCAAAAAAATATCATAATAATGAAATAACAACTGATAATACACAAACGTTTTAATATATCAAATATGTTTATTTATTTTCTTTATTTTATTTTCTGTCAGCTGGCCACCAGACAACTGCGCTTTGACACAACTGACTAATTTTGTAACTGATTGGAAAACATGAGGGGAATTATGTACAGTAATTTATTTGTATACAGACACATTGTGAGTGGGAATTAAATAACTTATTTACATAAACAACACTTCGTCAGGTGCATTCAGTTCACTTTCGTGTAAGATGGCGGTGTGCCCTACCTACACAGAAATACATTTTCAAATTGAATACGAATAAATTTTTAAACTAGTGATGGTGAAATTAAGCTTTGCAAAGCACCGAGGCTTTCCCCTCAACTGTATCATAAAATGGTTCGTTACTCAAAGCTTTTCCACACGGCACACCACTAACGACATCTTGTGGTCAAAAGGTGGAAAAATCTGCCATTTGCGTCCCAGCTGACCCAGCTATTTTTCATTGTTTCAAATAATATGTCAGTTTGTGCTACGAAAGCCGTATATGGCAATACAAATGTTTAGTCTAAATAAATATTAGTTTTCACATGTCATTAAATAATCTATGAATTAATATTAATAAATGTATGAGTCTGTTTATGGGAAAAAAATATGCATTTACAAATTAATAAATTAACTAATTGTGTACTCTAGAGTTGTACAGTGGGCTACTGTAGCAGTTTTTAGGGATATTCTTCGATCAACACAAGCAGTCTTGTTAACAAACTTTTAAGTCCTAAGCCCTTGAGTTAATAGACAAGGCTCATGCAGGAATTTGTGATCAAAATAAATTAAGATTATTGGTCATTTGAAGTCCTTGTGAACTGGGGATTAATACAAATTGAACATGCACAGAATTGTAAATACTCTTATTATGATTTATTCGTATCAAAGAAGCGAATAACACTCAAGCTGCACAAGGGGTTCGCACCATTTTTTAATCAGAATACATAGCAGTCACGTGGTGGTTGTGTGCGAGAAAGATGCTTTGGACGTCACTGATCATGTGGTTATGACAAAATGACTCAAGCTCTGGTACAGTGCTTCAATGTGAGATGTTTCGTTTTTTCAGAGCCTCGGTACCGAACGTCACTTCACTCTTTTAAAATATATATCTAGAAAATGAAGATCAAATAACATGCATCAGGTGTGTTTTGCTTTTTTATGTTTTTAAATAATTTATGAAGTCACTGTAAACTTTATTGTCCCATATTATATTGATATATTACAGTGCTGTCATGTTTTGTGCAGGCAGTTATCTTATTTAGTTGTAAATAAAAATGCCTGACAGTATGATTGCTAAATACCTCATTTTCACTGACATGCCCCCAACTTGTTAACATCAGGCTTAAAAAAAACGTCTTAGGTTACGCATGTAACCATCCCCTAGAGGGCACTATGTGGAATGCCTCGGGCATGACTGGTTTCTGAAGAATGAGTCTAAACATGACAATGAACTTTAAATTGGCAGGTGGCAGCCTATGACGTCACCACAGGTGTGACCGTGAGTATAAAAGAGCACCTGTGAAATAGGTAATTTACTTCTTGTCTGGAATACCCGAAGCATGGCAAAGAGAGACAGTGTCTTGTTTCCTATTCTCAGGAAACCAAGGTTACATGTGTAACCTAAGACATTCCCTTTTAAAAAGGGAACTCACACTACGTCCCCTAGAGGGCGCTATGGGGAACGGAATACCTATGCCGCCATGTTGAAGGGATAAGCTAAGTCAAAGAACTCAAAGGAGTCCTCATCCCTAAGGTGCACACCAGCAACGCGATCATAAATCAGAGCTTCTCAAGAATGCAGGCCTCAACCTGATAAATCTAATGAGAGGAGGCCTGCTATGTTCACATCCAAGCCAGCTTCCAAGGAGGCTCTCAGAGAGCCTAACACTCAGAACTTCTGTTGAGAGAAAAGAGCTATAAGTGACTGACTGGCCTGCAAAGCTCAGCAGAATGGAAGCCTCAAAAACAACGACTCTCATAATGAGAGGAGACCTAATAACACTCCACACTAGGCATGTGACGGTATCAAATTTTCATGCTGCGATTAATTGCTGAAGCTTTTATCACGGTATACCGTATTATCACGATTAGTGTTGTCAAAAGTACCGAAAGTCAGTACCAAATTTTAAAAAATGTGCCTGTAGTACCAGTAGTACCAAGAATCCGGGTATATTCGGTACCCACTGATAGGGCTGTGGCAGTATTTACTTGAATATGACACAAGTGAAGCACAAAGCTTTGTTTACAAAAGATAGGTTAGCAATTAAATGTGACATTGCAGCCATGGAAACATTTTGGTTCATGCCGAATGAGAGAGGTACGGGAGTCCATAAATTTAAGCTTTGTGTTCTGTTTTGCGAATCGCGATCTGGTCACCCGATTATCAGAGAATTTAACAATATTCCATTAGTTATTCCACTGAACATGGAATCTCTGTTTATTTTCCCAAATCTTCACTCACGCAGGGGATTATAAACGTTTCTTCCTTTCGTTCGCTTTTAGGCCTATTATAGGCTATTCGCATTCTTTACTGTGGTAAAGTAGAAAAAACACCGTAGGACAGAAACCTTTTTGCTTGCACGTCAATTTCTGTTTAACACAGTTTGTGCTTGTTATTAGACTTTATAAGGCGTGTCAAGATTATTTGTACACGCTGGTGATTTTTACTTTCGCTATCTCTGGCAGCGCTAAATCAAACATAGCCTGAATGTCTTGCCCCTGCAGGGGATTAAACTCGCTCTTCAGACCTTTTACAACAAGTGTCAGTTGCTTGTAACATCAGGAGATAACATGAAGATATTAAAAAAAGAGAAATGGTCTCTTTCCTGCTCGTGACCCACATCCCTCTCAAAGCGCAGAGCGGCTATATGACGCATCTTTGTGTGGAAATAAAAAACGAATGTTTTAAAAAAATAATATTTAACTTTCTTATTTTTAGGTTATCATTATTTACCGATATTTATTTCATAGTTTTACAGGCTGTAGTGTGTCGTTTTACTGACGGAATAGCTAAAACAAACGCACGTCTGTTACAAAATGGATGTTTGAGCTTTTGGATATATATATTCAGGACAAAAACACCCTGTCCTACACCTGTTAAGAAGCTATATAACAGGACTAGCAGCCTGACACAATAATGGTGGAGCTCCGAGGAGCGGAGACCTCTAATAGAACAACTCTCTAAGTGAGAGGAGGCCTGACAATGCTCCAGTTCAATAGCAGTGACCAAGGAATGCCGAGCAAAGAATGCCACTCATAGAAGGCAGTAACTAAGGAGGCTTACTGAGAGCCTATTACTTAGAAACCTGTCTGAAGCAGACATTGCATTCACAACCAGCCTCTAATGCTGAACCATCAGTAAGGCAGATGATGGAATAAAAACATGCTGCCAAAAACATCATATGTCCAGCTTCAGGGCCAGATGTAAAAGTGCGTCAAAAGCCACACCTGGCCTCAGTCAGGATGGAGGAGGCAGATGTTAATTAGCCTATGGGACCCTAGAGCGCTCAGGGAAGTGATTCAGAGTAATCGCTCAAAGATCTTTTCTTCTTCCTCTGTTTTCACACCTCCTCCACAGTCTACCCCTCGAAGGAGGGGGAGCGCAAGAGGCGGTACTCGCCTTCTGGTCCCGCCTCCAGTCCACAGACTGGGACGGGCCAGCCCCCTTCGTAGCTTGAAGCATGGATCTGGACTGGCACGGTATAAAGGTTTTGAAAGCCGCAGAGCACGCCTTCACCTCCCAGAAAACTTCCCGATCACAGAAGTGCCAAAAAGCTCAGGTTGAAACCAGCCATTGAGGAGAAAGTTTTTCTCCTTGAAGATGTGAAGTGTGAATATCTGGGAGAAAGGGAAAACATGTATGAGTTGGACAGTTATGTCCCAACATGAAACGTTCATTGAGGCAGCTACGAGGTAGCTTGCGTTTCTCACGCTTCCACGGCAGATCTAATCTATTCGTTGCACGAGACATAACATCCAGCAGTTCATCATATGCAGGGCAGGTGGTGATCAGAGACATCCTCGATCTCAACAGCCTTATCCTGCTCATCTTGGCTTGAGGCAAGTAGTGTGCTCGCAGCTCGCTCTCGCCAGCCGCCGACGAATGAGAAATATTCATTCTTTTCTTGAATTCGTCAGCAAGCTCCATCTGTGAACCCCATGAATGCAGTATCCAGCTCACCTCAGCTGCAGTGGGTCCTGAACTGTGGGGTGAGATGGCTGTCCTGATTCCCTCGAGGAAAGGGACAGACGAGAGGGAAGCTTCCTCATGGGAAAGCGCTTGCAATGCACACAAACAGCCCCCTCAAGGACCTCCTCACCCAGGCACATAACGCATATATCATGTGTGTTTTCAGGTGTCAGAAAACGCTTACACAGAGGAACACACTTTATGAAACTCATAGTGCTCGTGCTAGCCGTAGTTTGCCTATTTAGACACACTATTCTCCTGAATACAAGAAATGTATTTCACAAGTGCCCTTTCATACTCATGGTCGCACCAGTTGTGACATCATAGACTGCCGCCTGCCAATATTCAAGTTCATTGCATCCCACTTTTGATTGTCACCATTGTTGAGATTCATATGCTGATTCTTGATGTCTGTGTGTGTCATCATAGTTAATTTTTAGAGCTCATGTCTGTTAAAATATTCTGATTGCTGCAGGAACTTATGCTGTAATAACACAATGTACATTTATAATGTAGATGTATTAACAGCACAATTGTAAGACTCAAATGACATCAGGCCATTTCATGACGACCACAAAACAACCAACAGACCATCATCATGATGATGATGATGATGATGATGATGATGATGATGTCATTTTGTTTTAGCTCTCTTTGCTACTGCAAATGTGTTTAACAAACACAGCAGCCAGAAAATACAAATGTATAATAAGAGTTAAGAGCCCAACTAATGGAAACACTAATCACTGCTATGGTGACTTAAAATGAAACAGAGTTAAATTCTCAATAACAACTTTTGTAGATGTCTAACATAAATTAAGTCAATCTTCAATCTTCAGTTGATTTCATCTAAGGCTGTGGCTGAAGTCAGTTGTAGTTCTTGTGTTTCTGCTTGTCTCTTTTTCTGTTCTCTCCTTTCCTTCAGTGATTTTGTTTGTTAACAGGCTTATTAAGGTTTAGATGACTCCATATTTAATATACACAGATTTTGTGGCTCAGATAAGGTCCAGTTCTGGTTTATTTCTTTGCTCTTGGCTGACATGTGGCATTGCTGTGGCCTGCTTGTGGCCCAGATCTGGCAAACAGAAACGACCTACACAAGGACCGTAATTCATTGCAGCATGTGGGCCAGATCATCATGCCACATGTGCTAGAATACTCCTCATCACATTCAAAGCACTTCATGGTCTTGCCCCCCAGTATATTTCTCATCTCATTCACACCTACTCTCCTGTGCGCACATTAAGATCTTCTGATACTGGTCTGTTGTTGATTCCACGTCACAGGCTAGCATCATTTGGTGGTTAGGCATTTTGTATCTCTGCCCCCACACTCTGGAACTCCATTCCCAAACACATTTGTGATCTCTCATCATTACATGATTGCAAAACCCACCTTAAAACATATCTTTTTGTTTCTTGTTTTTCTGACCTTGTTTTTCTGACTGTATGATGTTATGTGTTATGCATTTTATGTTTTCGTACCTTTTTCCTGTCTGCTGTCATATTTATGTTATAATACTGTAAAGCGACATTGAGTTTGCAGAAAGGCGCTATATAAAATAAACCTATTATTATTACTTTTCATGTCAAGTCACCTTTATTTGTATAGCGCTTTTTACCATGCAGATTGTTTCAAAGCAGCTTTACAATAATATAAGAAACATCATTTTGCTGTTCAGCAGCTCTAGAAGAAAAGTGTCATTGTCCAGCTTAAGTAAGTTCAGTATTGATTCATTCATTCCATGTTATTATTTTTTAAACAAAAGAAATTTGCAATAGATTTAAACCTTCAATGTTCTTTTTCGCAAACATACATTGCAGACATTCTTTACAACTTAAAAGTATTTACTCTGCTCAGTTATACATTAACTTAAACAATCACAAGTCAACTTGCCATAGCAAACAAGACGCCAAAGGACTGCATATAGCTACTATATGGATCCATTCAAAATTATTAAACACACCAAAATACAAATGAAAAATAAAAACATTCTGAATGCATGAAACTCGATCTGAAGGCGGGTCAATGTCAGCAGTGAACAGTTCCTCTGTCAGAACAAGCAATCGTGTCTATTATTGGAGTGTCTGATGCTCATGTGTACATAAACACCACTGATCCTCACAAACTCCTCCTAAACAAGTTTTCTCAGTGTGCACCTGTTATAAATCACTCACAGTCGAAAGAAAGAAAAATATTTTTTTGTATTTCTATTTTTTATTTCCTGATTAGTCAAATATAGTATAACCTTAATTAACCTACCAATAAATAATAACTGTAATTTATGTTGTTAATATTTCAAGGTTTATTTAAACATTTTGTCATAATAATAAAAAATAAAAAAATCCCAACATGGAAAATAAAGTGCAATAATTAAAACAGTAATATATCAGTAATACAAATATACAAATATGCATGCTGTTTTCACCGTCACTGTTTGGGACAACAGCATTTGCACACATACACTATACTGCAAAAAGTATTGGGACACCCCTCCAAATCATTGAATTCAGGTGTTCTAATCACTTCCATGGCCACAGGTGTATAAAATCAAGCACCTAGGCATGCAGACTGCTTCTACAAACATTTGTGAAAGAATGGGTCGCTCTCAGGAGCTCTGTGAATTCAAGCATGGTACCATGATAGGTTGCCACCTGTGCAATAATTCCATTCGTGAAATTTCCTCACTACTAAATATTCCACGGTCAACTGTTAGTGGTATCATAACAAAGTGGAAGCAATTAGGAACAACAGCAACTCAGCCACGAAGTGGTAGGCCACGTAAAATCACAGAGCGGGGACAATGCATGCTGAGGTGCACAGTGCGCAGAAGTCAACAACTTTCTGCAGAGTCAATAGCTACAGACCTCCAAAGTTCGTGTGGCCTTCAGATTAGCTCAAGAACAGTGCGTACAGAGCTTCATGGAATCGGTTTCTATGGCCAAGCAGCTGCATCCAAGCCTTACATCACTAAGTGCAATGCAAAGCGTTGGATGAAGTGGTGTAAAGCACGCCGCCACTGGACTCTGGAGCAGTGGAGACATATTCTCTGGAGTGACGAATCACGCTTCTCTGTCTGGCAAACCGATGGACGAGTCTGGGTTTGGCAGTTGCCAAGAGAACGGTACTTGCCTGACTGCATTGTGCCAAGTGTAAAGTTTGGTGGAGGGAGAATTATGGTGTAAGGTTGTTTTTCAGGGGTTGGCCGATAAGTTCCAGTGAAAGGAACTCTTAATGCTTCAGCATACCAAGATATTTTGGACAATTTCATGCTCCCAACTTTGTGGGAACAGTTTGGGGATGGCCCCTTCCTGTTCCAACATGACTCTGCACCAGTGCACAAAGCAAGGTCCATAAAGACATGGATGAGTGAGTTTGGTCCTGACCTCAACCCGGTAGAACACCTTTGGGATGAATTAGAGCGGAGACTGCGAGCCAGGCCTTCTCGCCAACATCAGTGCCTGACCTCACAAATGCGCTTCTAGAGGAATGGTCAAAAATTCCCACAAACGCACTCCTAAACCTTGTGGAAAGCCTTTCCAGAAGAGTTGAAGCTGTAATAGCTGCAAAGGGTCGGCCAACTCCATATTAAACCCTACGGATTAAGAATGGGATGTCATTAAAGTTCATGTGCACGTAAAGGCAGGCGTCCCAAAACTTTTGGCAATATAGTCTATCTATGAAGGAACAGTTCAACTCACGGCCGCTTTAAGAGCGGCTTGTGAGCTCTGAATGAGTAGCATCGTGCGATCAACTAACCTGTTCAATAAACTGTGTAAAACATCACCTGATTAATACTGAGATTCTAGATGGCATAAACACACATAATAATAATATGTTTAAGTAGAATATCAATATGTAGATCTGTATCAAGCAAGGCTACTTTCACTTTCAAAGTTCATTTGTTCATGTTAATCGCCATTGCAGCAACATCTGTTTTTATATCTATAAATATTTATCCTATTTTTTTTTTTTACTTATTGCTTTATGTTTGCAACACAGAAATAGCAATACTGTCTAAAAACACAGTTAAAGAAGCTGTTTAAGAAACAGCTTACAGGAGCGCAGCGAGAATGAATGAGCTTCGGGGTGCGAGCCCCTTTTTAATGCGTTCGTGTGATTGTAATCTTATACAATCGCTTGAATTTTTTATTTAATAAGGTCAGAAAACATGCGAATGATAACCATAGTGCCAACTCTCATAATGCCAACTCTCTGAATGTGTATGCGTGTAACATAACGGTTGATTAACTAAGCTGTTCAATAAACTGTGTCAAACATGCAGTCACCCGATCAATACTGAGATTCTAGATGGTATAAACAAAGATATAATGAAACTTGACAAACTGAGGACAGAATCTAAACTGTCTCCAGGTCTCTCTTTCATCTGCTCATGCTGGGAGCGGCAGTGGCGCCGGCGACACGACGCGGCTCTTTAATGCACAAATCTTTGCACAGATGCCACACATCATTAACACATTAACACAGTCATACAAACAAAGAAGCTCTTTAATGCGTTCTTGTGCTCGCTTGAATGAGATTCGCCAGGACATGAAGCACTAATAGAAGCGAGAATGAAGGAGCTTCGGAGCGCGAGCTTCATTAGAGATGCAAACCGTCTTTGTGTCACTCAAAACAGCATCCAAACTCTAAATGTAAGTCTTTAATGTGTACAGTCGCTAGAATGGTTCAAATTTGTAAGCCTAAAAACAATACAATACAAATGACAAACTGACAAATCGAAAGTAATCTGGTCTAATATAATGCGGGGCTCATCTGCACAATTTATGATCGAATTAGTCTACAACAGTGATCAATATTTCCAGTTGACATAAACAAACAACTTGTGAAGCGCCCTGTTTGTAACATTAAGCAGTCAGAAAAAAGGGGTAAGAAGAATAATAATACGATGTTTAAGTAGAATAGCAGTATGTTGGCTTTCTCAAGCCAACATAATGCATTATATTAATATATTTAAATTAATTTTAAGTTATCTCACAGCCCCCCTGGAGGATCACTGAGGCCCTCTAGTGGGCCACGGCCCACAGGTTGAAAACCACTAATGTAGGCTATATGCGCAAATGATCGATCGGTTTTAGGCCTACTTCAGAGTACTCGTCCACATATGGTAGGCTACTTGTAGCAATATGTATTATATTTAGCTATAGTGTTATGTTGTAATGCTTAATATTTGAAACAACCCAATAAATGAATTAAACATCTCACATTTGGGTATTTAGGATAGGTTGGAGGTTATCCTAACCTATCCCTGAAAACTCATCTTTGACCACTGAAATGACATATTGAAACGTTTTTTTTTTTTTTTTTTCTGATGAAAAATAATTTTTCTTCATGCCTTAAAATAGCTTGAATGTAACTCTACACCCTTGCTTCATTTAATATATGCAGATCTATCAATATGCCAATTAGCCCTGCCTCCACTCACTTACACCAACTCAGAGATCCACTCGGTCAACTTACTGAGGTAAACGCTGCACAATGGTATCACTTTTTACAATGTCGGACACATAACAGTAATATGATTAGCCTTTTGCTTGACTAAGTTATCAAACAGCTGCTAATAATGTGTTGCTAATGTTACAAAGTTTCAACCATGTTCCCATTCGCCATTTCAGAGTCAGAATGCTGCCTTCTAAAAATTGTTTTTAAGGTTTAATACACTCATCCTTTAACCTTACTTTTAGTTTCGCATTTAAAGGGTTAGTTCACCCAAAAATGAAATTTCTGTCATTAATTACTCACCCTCATGTTGTTCCACACCCGTAAGACCTTCGTTCATCTTCAGAACACAAATTAAGATATTTTTTTAATAAAATCCGATGGTTCAGTGAGGCCTGTATCACCAGCAATAACACTTCCTTTTTCAATGCCCAGAAAGTTACTAAAAACATATTTAAAACAGTTCATGTGACTACAGTGGTTCAACCGTAATATTATAAAGCAACTATAATACTTTTTGTGCGCCAAAAATAACAAAATAGCGACTTTATTCCACAATATCTAGTGATCATAAGTGTCATCATAAGTGTTTTGAAACATCAATAGTTCACATGACTCTGGCAGTTTGATACACGCTCCGAACCACTGATTTGAAACAAATGATTCGTTAAGCTTCGAAGCTTCATGAAGCAGTGTTTTGAAATCGCCCATCACTAGATATTGTGGAATAATGTCGCTATTTTGATACAAAAAATATTATAGTCACTTTATAATATTAAGGTTGAACCACTGTAGTCACATGAACTGTTTTAAATATGTTTTTAGTAACTTTTTGGGCATTGAAAAAGGGAGTGTTATTGCTGGCAATGCAGGTCTTACTGAGCCATCGGATTTTATTAAAAATATCTTAATTTGTGTTCTGAAGATGAATGAAGGTCTTACAGGTGTAGAACGACATGAGGGTGAGAAATTAATTTGTGTTCCACACATACTTGCATGATGCTTTTCAATAAATTCATTGTTTTATTTAACCCAGTATGGCCTAATTAAGCCACCCAAGCAGTTTGCTCTGAAGTCCATATTTCCCAGAAACAAGCTGAAATGCGGGCTCATCTGACCACAGCACACATTTCCACTGTATTTTGGACTATATGAGATGAGCTCAGGTACAGAGAACTCAGCATCAGCAAAGTGGTCAAAAACAAGGTACAAAATGTAGAACATGTAGAACTGGTTTCATAGACATGGTTTAGATTAAGCCAGGATTAGACCTTAGTTCAATTAGGACATTTAAGTATCTTTTATAATCTTGCCTTATAAAAAAACATTACTGGGGTGCATCTTGAGACAAAACAATGGGACTGACATATTTTAAGAAATGTCAGTGCAATTTGCTTTCAGTTAAAACAGCTCAAACATGCATTTTAGTCTGGTACTAGGTTTAAGCCTCATCTGTGAAACAGGGGGTGAAACTTGTTTTTACCACTACAAAATGTCAAAAGACTTGCTTTGAAAATGGAATTTGTTTGAGAAGAGGAATATTCTTAACTCACTGGGCCATCAGATTTTATCAAAAATATCTTAATTTGTGTTCCAAAGATGAACAAAGGTCTTACGGGTGTGGAACGACATGAGGGTAATAAATGACAGAATTTTCTTTGTTGGGTGAACTAACCCTTTAAATTTAAATGTTACTGGATAGACTTTCAAGTTTGATGCTGCAAACAGTGGATGGAAGGATTCATTTGATAGAATAGTTCAAAGGTCTGGATATGTGCCATTTTTAAAGAGGAAAGGAAGTTTGAAAAGCTTGTCTTTGGAAAAAGGATATTTGCTTGTTTGAGACAAAATGAATGAGTCTGATCTAGAACAATCCCCAAGCTCAGCTCAAAAAGACTTGAAAGAGGTTGCAGAGCAGGCAAGATGGCACATCTTACAAGTAAATGAATATTGTTAACTCTTTGATGACACTGAATATCTTGAAGAAGTAAAGGGAAACAAGTTGAAGTTCAATGAAATGCTTGATGAATTCAAGTCTCTCCAAGAATCATATGTACAAGTGTTAAGTGACGAGAATAAAGCTGAAGACTTGAAAACCTGGTATGAACCAAGAATGAAACAAGTTATGTTAGTTTCTACTGTTGAAAACACAACCAAATACAGAAATGAGCTGCAAAAGTTCACAACGCAAATACAGAAACACGCTGCAAATAGGACAGATGACAAGGAAATGTTTCAAGGGGACCACAAAAAAGTGACGAACTTGGCTGGGTCATGTTTATTGTTCAATGTATACTCGTCAGTGGTGTTGTCAATTACCTGAAAGATGATTTTTTTTTTTTTTTTTTACATCCTCATCGTATGTGCATTGTGAGTATTTGCAGCGCGTTTCTGTACTGTAATTGGTTGCATTGTAAACTTTTGCAGCGCATATGTTGCAAACTGATGAAGATGTTTTCTTAATTTGCTGGTGTTTTTCTATTTGCATGTGTTTTCTTCAGTTACAGAGCATTGCAGTACGGTTCTATTTTTTACCGTCAACCATTACACCCCTAATCTGTGCAGAGGCAGAAAGGTTAGCTTTGCTTACCAAAGGCCAATGTGCTGCAACAAAGACATGCTATAGAGAAGAAAGAAGAGGAACTTAGAAAGATGAAGGAGATGTGGGAAGTTCAAGCTGAAATTGCAGCCAACACAGCGAGAATTGAGTATCCCAAGATTCCAAAAAACTGTTACAAATGGAAACGCAGTTACAAAAGATGCCATGAATGTGTATTGTGAGGAGATGTTGGATAAAGCTCCATCCAGTGCAATAAACATGCAAGAAGAGCGTCCAAAAGAGACTGTTCATGCACAACTCTCTACAGCACCGAGTATAACTGCAAGACATTCTTATCCTCCGAACAGCAATGCAGTTCAACAACCAACCACTATGAACACTGGTTCCAAATAATCTGCACAAATATTTCATACAGCTCAAGCAAGACTACAAGAAAGTAGAGAATCATCTTCATCTAATATCATTCAAGGGCCTGATCTTGCTACAATTCCTCAAACATAAAACAACTTGACAGACAGGTTGTGAAACAACAACTACTTTATTCCTTACCAAGAGGAGAAATTCCAATCTTTAATGGAGATATTCTGCAGTACAGGTCATTCCTTCATTCTTTTGAGCACATTTAAAGTAAAACCGATGATAATGCAGACAGGTTGCACTTTCTCATTCAGTACACAAGGGGGCTTCCACAAAAGCTTGTAAGAAGTTGCCAACACATATCACTGAGCAGAAGTTACCAAAAAGCAAAGCAGCTATTGAAAGAAAACTTTGGTAATGCATATAGGATTTCATGTGCCGATATAGAGAAAGCACTCTCCTGGCCTTCAGTCAAATCAGAAGATCCAAAGGCTTTACAGGCCTTTGCATTGTTTCTTAGAAGCTGCTGCAATGATATAAAAGACTTGGAGTTCATGGAAGAACTGGACACAGCTCCCATACAATCTCAGAGAGAGGTGGTGCACAAAGGCATTACAAGAGTTACAAAAACAGATGAGTAACAAGGTAAAGATGGTAGATCTTTTCAGCTTCATTGAAAAACAAGCTAATATTGTCTCAGACTCAATATTTGGTGATATCCAAGATTCAAGCCAAATTAAAGAAAAGCCCAAAGTGCTAGTAAAACCCAAATCCAAAGGCAGTTTTGCTACCAATGTGCATGTGAACTCACCACGGACCGCATCTAAGGATTTACAGCCGCCATCATGTCTCTACTGTAACAATGGACATGAGTTGATGTCATGCTTGCAGTTTGAAAAGCAGCCACACAGGGATATAAAGCAGAAAGTATACTTCTTTTTTTATGTGTACAAATGCACAGCCTTGCAAAGTATACTTCACTTCACTTGTATGAATACACAGGCGTTCAATGCATACGCATTGCGACAAATTGCAATACCTCTATGAGTTACAACCCATATAAACATCTTTGTATTCTTTCGTGCTACAGTTGTACAAATGAGGGTACTTTCTAACCTCTTCGCACAATCTCTCGTCTGTGTAGGCCTATATTGTTCCTGTAGCATGCACGCATTCCGGTCAGTTCTGTTTATGCAGTATTTCTTCGACTACCTTGTGAATAGATGCCCCCAGGGCACAGTTGCCACCTTGCCAGAGTGGCCCCACTTAAGCAAGTCACAATTCCAAGTCTAGAACTTACAGCCGCAGTGCTAGCAGTCAGAGTGGAGATTATGGTAGGGAAAGCATTGGAACTAGATCTAAAAAGCTCAACATTTTGAACTGATAGTCAGTCAGTGCTGAAATACGTTGCAAGAAAATACAAGATTCTGGACATTTGTAGCAAATAAGATCTCTATTATTAGAGAAAACACAGATTTAATGCAGTGTAAATTCATCAGAACCCTAGTAGCATCAAGAGGGGTGAGTGTCAGCACATTGATGAAGTGCAAAGTATGGATCCATGGACCAGACTTTCTATGGAAGAAAGAAGAGGAATGGCCTATTGCCAAGGGCCCAAGTCTCTCTCATTCAAAGATCTTGAAGTTAAAAGGAACACTACTGTGTATAGTACTGTCATGAAAGAAAAGTAAAATCCTATCAGTCAACTGCTTAACTATTTCTCAAGTTTGGTTCTTGAAGTTTGAGAATAACCTTTGCTTACTTCGCTTACGGAAAGAAATACAACCTGCATTCTGCGTGAATAAGGACACTCTGAGTGAAATTAAAGCATTGAAGACATCACTTGGATGATCTCTTGAAAGCAGAAAAGGCCATTGTTGAGTTTTTCTGGAAACAAATGTGTTCAAAGGGTAATGTCAAGAATTGAAAAGGCATCACTTTTTGGAAAGTACTTGAATAGATTCAGCAGCCTGTACAAGCTGGATCCTTTGATGGATGATGGAGTTTTGAGGGATGGAGGAAGGTTGGAAAAGTCTGCAATGCCTGAGGAGACCAAGCGAACAATAATACCTCCAAAAGATCTTCACATCTCCACACTTATCCTTCAACACATACACGAACAGCTCAGACATGCTGGCAGAAACCATATTCTCTCACACCTGAGAAAGAAATATTGGATTAAAAATGCCAATTCTGCAGCCCACAAAGTTCTGTCTAAATGTGTCGTGTCAAGTCAAGTCACCTTTATTTATATAGCATTTTTTACAATGTAGATTGTGTCAAAGCAGCTTTACATTGATAACTGGTACATTATTTTGGCTGCACAGCAGCTTTTAAAGAATAGTGTCAATGCAGGCAGATCAAAGCACTGTTGAATATCAAATGTCAAGTCAAATGTCAAGTGTCCCCAACTAAGCAAGCCAAAGGTGACAGCGGCAAGGAACCCAAACTCCAACAGGTGTGGTGCGCAAGCATGTAAAAGGAGATCAAAAGATAGGAGACTTACTTACCAAAGGAAAGACTACAAGCTGGACGTAGCATAAGCTTTTTGAACTGCAAGAATTTTACACTTTCTTTGTAACTTGAATACAGAAGGCGGTCTGGCTTAACTTGTTCATAACTTGTTAAATATTTACACAAATGCATCGCTTTGCTTCAGAAGGCCTTTATTAACCTGTGTGGAGCTGTGTGGAGTACACGTTTATTTTGATGGATGTGGATGGAAGCACTTTCTTCAGCTCATACTCCTGACCGCTGTTCGCTACAATTATAAAGCTCGGATGCATCAGGATATTTATTAAAATATCTCTGATTGTGTTCATTAGAAAGAAGAAAGTCATATACACCTAGGATGGCTTGAGGGTAAGTAAAGGTTAGGCTAATTTTCATTTGAAAGTAAACTAATCCTTTAATGGCAGGTAACTCAAAGGAAACATGACTGAAGACAAACCAACTAAAAGTCCATGACTAAACACACAGACTGTGACAACATTAACATAATAAATAAATAAATAAAAACTATTATGCTCGCTGTCTGTCTACCTATCTGAAAAATAATAATCTGTATTTAAAAGTGCTAAACAAGATAACAAAACATATAAAAATAAAGTAGGCTGAACAATATTCAGCAATCAATCAGCCAATCCATGGCTACCAGCATAATTTATAATATAATACAATATGATACAGAACATAACAAATAAAAAAATAAAAAAATCTATCTATGCCTGCCTTTTGGAAGGACATGATCGATCTACAATGTGTGACCATAAACAACCAATATAATAATTTGCAATTTAAAAAAATCTGAGAGAATTTGTCAAACTGACAATGTAACAATCTGCAAGCTAACAATCTTTCTATCTGTCTGTCTATATCTGTCAAATCAACAATAACAAATAACATTCTGCAATACAAATGCAAAACAAGCAATCAGTGATCTGAAAACTGGCAATATAGCAATCTGCAATAATCTGTTCTGTTTATCTATGTAGAGCCTAAACGAAATGTATTGCCTAAACACAGTTTCCTAGAGAAATTGCTTGCAACTAAATAGGAGAAAGCGTCCGGCGTCTGGCGAATGTTCCTGTCTGCACTCACATTTACACTTGTCGAAAGTTCTGACGTTCTATAATTACTTATTACGTCATGGACATACAGTAAAATAGGACTCTTTCAATTGGATTTGTTCAGTGCGGATGAAGAACAACACAGAGGAGCAGAGTGAGAAAATAACACCTGAGTAAGGGAGAGTAATAGATTAAGGAGGAAAGGAGAAGTTGGATCAGGACAAGGGAGAAGAAGAGGTATGGGAGAGAAGAATGTGTGCTGGACTGTGCATTTCTATGGTTTTCCCCCTCACACATGTGGAACCTATGAAAGCTTATTTCTACCATGAATATAAAATAAAAAAGGTAATTGTGTCTTTTTCTCACAATTCTGGCTTTTTTCTCTCAATTTCTATAGTTTATATATCACAATTCTGAGAAAAAAAGAATTGTGAGATGTAAACTCACAATTGCAAAATAAAAAAATAGAATTGTGAGATAAAAAGTCACAATTACCTTTTATGCTTTTTTTTTTTTTATTCTGTGGCAGAAATAACCATAATAACCAAAGGCCATGTATGTGGGATTTGTTGTTGATCAATAGCAGCAATTTCATGTTTTCATTTCAGTAAAAAACAAAGCTATACGGAGTTACATACGCAAACCACTCTGAGCAGCGAGGCAGACAGGCCTATATAGGCCTATTCTAAAGCCACGATTGGTTGGTGTTAAGTAAAGCAATGAGTGTTTGCACATGTGAGGAGTTAGTGTGAGGCACTGATGAATTAGTGTGGCATTTTGATTGGTTGTGTTTGAAAAAGGAAATCAAGATACTTCCTGTTAGATTTTTGTGTGTTACATAGTGAATTGTGTGTTGTGTTTTGCAAAAAGTGTTTTATGAAATTGAAAACCGAGTCGAAGGCCGAGAATTAGTATATGGGTTTGCAGATTTCGTGTGTGGTTCTGCTGTTTGAGTGTCAGGTTTCAGAAATTGTGTGACAAGTAAAGATTTTGTGTGAAAGCAGTTAAAAAAAAATTTAAGTATTGGTAAACGCTTGTTAGCAATTGTAAAAAACTGTAATGTACTTGCAAGAAAACAAAAAGTTGGGGGAAAAAATGAATTCCTGAAGCAATAATAATTATGAAAAAAATAAAAATAAAACAAAACAAAACAACAACATGCATAGTATAATGAAATGGGTGCAGTATTGGAGTCCTATTGCAGGAGGCCTTTCTGTGTTCTCTCCATGTTGATGTTGGTTTCCTCTGGGTCTCCCCGACAATCCAAACACATACAGGACAGGTGAATTGGAGAATGTAAGTTTGCCTGTAGGTGTGAGTGTGAATATGAATGTGTGCGAGTGTGTCATCCCTGTAATGGACCAGCCATCTGCCCAGGGTGTTTTCCTGGCTATGACCCGAGATGCTGGGAAAGACTCCGGCCTCACCACGACCCTATAGGACAAGTGGTTTGGAAAATGTATGGAATAGATGGATGGATGTACAGTAATGTGAGGGTTCTAGTACTCCCTCTCTCTGACACTCTTCTTTCCCCACCAATGTGGCTTCCTTGATCCATGTTTCCAAACAGAATCATTATGAAGATTTACTAAAAGATGCCTGAAAAAATGTACTACTGTAATAGAGACTAAAAATAGGACAGATTGGCTTTCATCTGAAATTGTAATTAGCTTATTTAGAACAATACTATATAAATAACAACATTACATTTTTATGATCCTTCTTATTTTGTTAAAGCGGTTAACATTTTTGCAGATTCTGGAAGGGGTATGTAAACTTCCAAGCTCAGTTGTATATAAGATTCAATTGGCTTTATTGTTATGGTAAAAAATAAATGTATAAATATATAAATGTGTACAGATACATTTAGTAGTTCATATATATTTAAGTACAGCCTGCTCTGCATGTCACACCTCTCTTCATCAGTTTGCATTGGCTGCCAAAAGCTGCTCGCATCCAATTCAAGGCTCTAATGTTTGCCTACAGAACAACCACTATACCTAAACTCACTACTTCAGACTTATGCGCCCTCCAGAAGCTTGCGTTCTGCAAGTGAACGGCATCCCAAAGGGTTACAAAATCACTCCCACAGACCTTCTCCTGGTCTGTTCCTGGTTGGTGGAATGACCTACAATGCTCTATCCGAGCAGCTGAGCCATTTTCAAAAATCTGCTAAAGACATATCTTTTTCGTCAACACTTGACCCAGTAATATTAGCACTTTTTATTTATATTTTACTTTTCTTTTTTCGATTTTCTATTCTCTTTCTCCATCTATTTGCATATATATAAATAAAAAACAAACAAACAAAAAAAACCCTTGCTACGAGCACTTTACTGATGAAACTCATGTTGTACTCATGTTGATTTGATTGCTTCTATTCTCATTTATAAGTTGCTTTGGAGAAAAGCGTCTGCTAAATGACTAAATGTAAAATGCAAATGTTAAAACTTCTTTTATGTTGAATAAATGATCCCTTTAAGAGCAATCAGAATAATATAGGTGCTGGTCATATAATTAGAATATCATCAAAAAGTTTATTTATTTCACTAATTCCATTCAAAAAGTAAAACTTGTATATAATATTCATTCATTACACACAGACTGATATATTTTAAATGTTTATTTCTTTTAATTTTGATTATTATAACTGACAACTAAGGAAAATCCTAAATTCAGCATTTCAGAAAATTAGAATATTGTGAAAAGGTTCAATATTGAAGACACCTGGTGCCACACTCTAATCAGCTAATTAACTCAAAACACCTGCAAAGGCCTTTAAATGGTCTCTCAGTCTAGTTCTGTAGGCTACACAATCATGGGGAAGACTGCTGACTTGACAGTTGTCCAAAAGACGACCATTGACACCTTGCACAAGGAGGGCAAGACACAAAAGGTCATTGCAAAAGAGGCTGGTTGTTCACAGAGCTCTGTGACCAAGCACATTAATAGAGAGGTGAAGGGAAGGAAAAGATGTGGTAGAAAAAAGTGTACAAGCAATAGGGATAACCGCACTCTGGAGAGGATTGTGAAACAAAACCCATTAAAAAATGTGGGGGAGATTCACAAAGAGTGGACTGCAGCTGGAGTCAGTGCTTCAAGAACCACTACGCACAGACGTATGCAAGACATGGGTTTCAGCTGTCGCATTCCTTATGTCAAGCCACTCTGACAGCGTCAGAAGCGTCTCGCCTGGGCTAAGACAAAAAGGACTGGACTGCTGCTGAGTGGTCCAAAGTTATGTTCTCTGATGAAAGTAAATTTTGCATTTCCTTTGGAAATCAGGGTCCCAGAGTCTGGAGGAAGAGAGGAGAGGCACACAGTCCACGTTGCTTGAGGTCCAGTGTAAAGTTTCCACAGTCAGTGATGGTTTGGGGTGCCATGTCATCTGCTGATGTTGGCCCACTGTGTTTTCTGAGGTCCAAGGTCAATGCAGCCATATACCAGGAAGTTTTAGAGCACTTCATGCTTCCTGCTGTTGACCAACTTTATGGAGATGCTGATTTCATTTTCCAACAGGACTTGGCACCTGCACACAGTGTCAAAACTACCAGTACCTGGTTTAAGGATCATGGTATCCCTGTTCTTAATTGGCCAGCAAACTCACCTGACCTTAACCCCATTGAAAATCTATGGGGTATTGTGAAGAGGAAGATGCGATATGCCAGACCCAACAATGCAGAAGAGCTGAAGGCCACTATCAGAGCAACCTGGGCTCTTATAACACCTGAGCAGTGCCACAGACTGATCGACTCCATGCCACGCCTCATTGCTGCAGTAATTCAGGCAAAAGGAGCCCCAACTAAGTATTTAGGGCTGTACATGCTCATACTTTTCATGTTCATACTTTTCAGTTGGCCAAGATTTCTAAAAATCCTTTCTTTGTATTGGTCTTAAGTAATATTCTAATTTTCTGAGATACTGAATTTGGGATTTTCCTTAGTTGTCAGTTATAATCATCAAAATTAAAAGAAATAAACATTTGAAATATATCAGTCTGTGTGTAATAAGTGAATATAATATACAAGTTTCACTTTTTGAATGGAATTAGTAAAATAAATAAACTTTTTGATGATATTCTAATTATATGACCAGCACCTGTAGATCTAGAAAGTGTTAACCACTGTACAAAGTTTCATGTCATTTGGATAAATAGAACACTTTTTTAAAATTATTTCAGCAAACTGCGTTTTGGGTCTCAAGTTTCAAGTGGCTTTATTGTCATGGTAAAAAAATTATAAATATATACATTTGTACAGATACATTTAATAGTGCATATATATTTAAGTAGAGTCTGATCATGTTTAAATTGACTCTGTCTAGATGCTGTTTTCTTCGGTCATTCTGTGGACATCACAAACCCTGAAGACCAGCAGCATCTGGGTTATATATGAGTTACAGATAATTGATTATATATATATATATATATATATATATATATATAAATAAACAGACTAAAATTGTTCCATTAAAGCACCTCATAACAGGTTTTTATATAAAAAAAAAAAATACATTAAAAAAAATCTCATACACGTACAAAGAATTGTTCCACAGTAAATGTCCATGTTAGGAGGATCTTTTTAGACTTAAAACTGTGATATAAGTGTAAAACCCCATACCCTTAAACAGTAGGCTACATCCATCTATTGTAAAATACAATAATAATAAAGCAAAAAAAAAAAAAAAAAACCTACTGTTTTACTCAGTTGCTTTAAATTTTTTGATTAAATGTTCTGAAATGTTAAAAATCTAAAAAAAAAAAAAAAAGTTATTTTCATATATAGTGTGTACAATACATAAACTGTGATTATTAAATGTTAACTACTGATGTATAATTATTATTAACAGATCTATTAAAGAGTACAAAAGATAATCGAATGAAATAATGTGTGGAATGTTTTTTTTTTGTTGTTTGTTTGTTTTTTGATGAAGGTACCAGTGGTTCGACTTCAGACATTTGTTCAGGGGTAAAAAAAATCTTGTAGTTCAAGTTCTGCTTATCTAGCCAACTGAAAAACAAAAGCAAACAAAAAACAAGAAAATCATTCAAGAAAGTCTACAAATAAAACAAAAAGTATTCATTTTATATTTGGCCTACTGCATGCTTTACTGCAACAAATATATTTTGTCACTATATAATTTCCATACTTCAGTTTCTATTCATTGTGTTGTTGACTTTTATTATTTATTTATTTACTCACCTTCCATGCTGAGTGATGTTGGTATGATATAGAGGGGTCCTCCAGTGTCCTGATCATACAAGTGTTGGAGAAGCACATTTTTAACCATCTTTAGACTCAGAGTGTAGCGTACCAACTCCTCATGTTCTGAAGGCATCATGAACTGTATCTTAAACTGGGCTGTAATGTCCCTGTATTGAAACAGAGGGTTAAACACTAATTTCTGACAACTTTAATTTGATATGAAAGAGAAATGTTTGTTTGGGCCACACCAAAAACTGTGGTATGCAAAACTGATGTGTGGACAATGTTTAAAAGGCACACTACAGTGTGAACAAGCAAGTAAACAGAACAGAAGGTGTAAAATGTGAAAATGGAGTGTGAAATTAACTCACTGGAGATGGTTTATGGTGACACTAGAGAAATACCGTTCCAATGCAGGAGAAGAATTGTAGACTCCTGTTAGCTGAGGGGAGATGAGATGCAGACAGAAAGATTGTGTAATCAAATCAAAGAGTCGACTTACAGGGATAGTTCACCCACACATGAAAATTCAGTCATCATTTACTCACCAACAAGCCCAATTTAGTCAGTCTACTACTGAGCTTTGTTAAATCAGATGTGTTAGATAAATGAGACATGATCTCAAATATGCAATGCTGTGGCTCATACACCCTCCTGCTCAGACCAAGTAAGTTTCTTATGCCCTTTTACAGTCTTGATTTATTTTTTTATATTTTTGGCTCAAACTGCAACATTACACAAAGTTAAATGTAATTAAAGCATAATAGGCACTCTTTAAAAGGTTAGTTCACACAAAAATTAACAGTTTTTTACATACCCTTAAGTTGTTTCAGACCTCTCTAACACAAAGTTGTTTTTTGTTTTTTTATACACACACACACACACACACACACATATTTATATTATTTATTTGATATTTTTTATTTTGTGAAAGCATTGTTCATGTTCATTGTTCTTGAGTCAAAGAGGAAAGTCATACAGGTTTGGAGCGACATTAGGGTGAGTAAATGAATTTGTGGATGACTATCTATTTTTTGTGTGAACTATCCCTTTAACACTTAATCACAATGACTTAAGGTGTTTCTGGGGGTTTTGAAATAGATCAGTGTACTTATAGTCAGTCACATGACTTTCTGCATGTCTGTTGTGCAATAAGAAAAATTAATGTTTCAAAAACAGTTCCTTATTTTATTTTTTTATCTTGTTTTTTTTTTTTTTACATTAAATCATTAATTCATTAAATCAACAGAAACCAGACTGTAAATGAGCCAGTGTTAGCCATATAGGATAATTGTCATCTGTTACCATTCTTAAAAAGGTGACCTAAAATTAAAAAACAAATTATCACAAGCATCACATGAAAAAATGCATTCAGACCAATATCCATACCAATATAATACAATCCACCAAACAAATAAAAAACACCACAGACAATAAAAAAAGTTTGCACGCAGCTCATTTTAGCATTCACATCAACAAGCCACAGCTTCAACTGAACAGTAAAAAAGACTTTTTAGAGTGTATTTCAGAGTTTCCTCCTCTCTATTGAGAATTTTGAGGTTGAGTTTTAGCCCCAGGCAGATCTATGCTTATGTGTGGCCTTATAGGCCCACAGCTATAGCTGGCCTAGGCTAGAACTAGGGTTTAGGTAATATACTGTAGTTTTCACCCCTTTTATTACTACCCCTGTCAGTAGAGTGTAGTTTCCTAGTTCTGGCCTTCTCTTATCAGAGTTGTCAGGCCGAGGCCCGTTTCCCCTTTGGTGTAGGTGCAGGATAGATAGCTGCTAAGGTAGCAGACTATTGTTAGTTAGCACGCAGCTCATTTTAGCATTCACGTCAACAAGCCACAGCTTCAACTGAACAGTAAAAAGACTAAGTATTAATAATTATGCGAAAGAGACTTCCATCTATAGGTTCAACCACCTAAAAAAGCAGTCCCTCCTCTAAAAGACAATTTAGACAACTTTACAGCTCAAAGAACACACATTTTTTCCTGAAGTTGCAAGAATGTCTTGCCACATAAATTTTCCTTGTAAGTTGCTGTCAGCGTAAATACAGTTCCCTTTTGAAAGGGAACGAGACTCTGCGTTCAAAAACGCAATGGGGAACATCACGTGAACCGGTGTCTGAATGCAACTATCAAATCTCACCAATCCTATTGACTGGCGACAGCCTATGACGTCTTAAAAGACGCGACCCAGAAGTATAAAGGAGCACCTAGAGAAGCAGTCAGTACACTCTTATCGTCTTCAGGGACTGTTTTGTTTGATTGCGATTCAGATCTGGTAAGCGATTTTTACTAAGTGTGTGGATCTGTGTCCCAGGTTGAGACACCCCTCCCAGGAGGAGCATGCACGGTGTAGCGACTGAGACAAATCAGACACAATTATGTGTTATAGGTAACCAATAATTGTTTAAAGCACTCTGGGGCCCGAGGAGTTCTCAGTTTTATTGTGCTAAAGAATGTGGTTGCCACATTGAGAGCAGAGAAGAGACACAGGAAACGTGCATCTTTCCTGCATTATCCCCACAGAACACAGACAGTTTTTGCTCACTTAGTACACGGGCACTGCCACAGGTTTATGCCCGTGATTTTTGAGGTAGTAGGCCATTTTTGTGGCCTCCTTCAGAGCATGGTAGCATTTTTTTTTTTGTCAAAAAGCATTGCCTGTTGGAATGTGTAGATTTAAGCTCAGGTTGAGTTAAGCTAGGAAACCTCACTTAGTAGTGTGGTCTCAGATTTCGCTCCCTTAGAGCTTAGACACTGCCACTGGCTGATGCCCATGTCTTTCTGGAGTAGTAGGCTCTGTTTGGTCCTCTGTCAGAGCACGTTGGTGTAGTTGTACTCCTCTTGCTTTGTGTTGGAATGCGTTGGATAAGAATCAGGCTCTGGTTGAGGTTAATAGTTAACCTCACTGATAGTTTGGTTCTAATTATACACCACGTGTCTTTCTGAGTCGCAGGCCCCTTTCAGAGCATGTCGGAGTAATTGTACTCCTGTTGCTAAGAGAGTTTTTTAGTGCTTCACTGAGTACATTGCCTGTTGGAATGTGTTAAATAGAATCAAGCTCAGGTTGAGCTAAGTAGTTAACCTCACTACATAAGTTTGGTTCTATGTTGGCTCCCTTAGAGCTTAAGTACTGCCACTAGCTGACGCCACATGTCTTTCCGAGTCGTAGGCTCTGTTTGGGCTTCCTTCAAGAGCATTATGGCGTAGGTTTGTACTCCTCTTGCTTTAAGAGTAAATGGTCTTTTACTGAGTACAGTGCTTGGTGGTATATTTGGTTTGTTTGACACTGCCACTGGCTGGTGCCCGTGTTTTCTGTAATGTTAGGTCCTGTAGGACCTTTTTCAGAGCATGTTGGCGTGGTTATACTCCTCTTACTAGGAGGGTTTTTAGTGTTTCACCAAGTACATTGCCTGTTGGAATGTGTTGAATAGAATCAAGCTCGGGTTGAGCTGAATGTTTAACCTCACTGGATACTTTGGTTCTATTATCGCTCCCTTAGAGCTTGCAGACTGCCACGAACTGACGCCACATGTCTTCTAAAGTCGCAGGCTCCGTTTGGGCCTCCTTTTTGGAACATGTTGGTGTATGTTTGTACTCCCCTTGCTTTAAGAGTAAAAGTTCTTTTACTGAGTACATTACAGGGTGGTATGTTGGTATTCCACCACTGGCTGACGCCACATGTCTTTCTGAGTCGTAGGCTCCATTTGGGCCTCCTTCAAGAACATGATGGTATAAGTAAAAAGGGTTTTACGGAGTTCATTGCCTGGTGGAATGGTGGCTTAGGCTGAGTTAAATTTTTAACCTCACAGGAGGGTTTGGTTATCATGTTTAGCTCCCTGTTTGTCCAGTGAACACTTAGTGTTAATTGTTTATTAAGTCTAAAAAGAGCGCTCACTTCCAGGTTATGGAAAAACAACTATCTTATTGTACAGTACTACTCAAGAGCCTGTAGTCAAGATCGAAATCATTTAAGAGGCAATTTATTAGCAGACGAAGTTGGAACCAAACATCTATTGTGCACAATCTTTATTAACTAACTCACAAACACATAACTATACTAACAAACACATAGCATACACGCCGGTCACACACATACGTTTGTAAAAATGAGCAATGACAGAGTTGAAGCGGAAGTGGTATAGAGCTACGGAAAGAGTCAAAGACAGTCTGGAAAAGAATCATCAGATTTCTCAGTAATAAAACACCTTTGCTGACAGGTGGTTTACACATTAATACTAAATTGCTGTTTAGTGTTCAAATGTACGATACTTGCAAGGTGCCTTTAGGCTGAGGAGCATCGGATCTGCAGGCTGAGAAGAAATCTTGATGATTCGGTTCGAAGTTGTTGCCAGTATCTTCTGCGTTGGATGAAGTACTATGAAACAACTTAAGCTGTTAATTTGACTCTTAGTGGGGAACAAAGTTCTTTCCCTCTGTCATAGATGAGCACATGGCTGGGTTGTAGGCTGAGGCCTGCAGGCCTGCAGCAACAAGGGGTCTTTTCAGTCGTCCAAAAAGCAGGAAAGGAGAGGGCATGATCTTGTGATCAATGATTTTAAAGGGTGAACATGTCACACCCACTTGAGGTGTCTGAGCCAATAAGGAGTTTTCCTCTCAGAGGGAAACTTTTATGAGTCTTTGTCCTGTAGCAAGATATTAGCATAAGACATTGGATTGGATGTTTGAGAGAAGAACCTTCTAGATTCTTATAATACTAATGTGTCACAGAGTTAGTAACATGTAACATAAATTACCAAATAGGAAACGAAAGTTGGAGTCCGTAGATACCAAACATGCTACCCATGTGATTTTAGGTAATTATAACTTTGCAACTCTGAAACATTAATACAAAAATAGTTCAAAAGAGAGAATACATAGAATAAACCTTATAAAAGGAAAATCATGAGGGGGAAAATTGGATACACGTTTATACATTTCTCATGTGGTTATATATAGAATACATAGGATTAAAAGGGTTTATTTGTCCTTCTCAGAAAGAATGAAGTCAGAGTCTTCTCTGCACATTCCTGACAGCAGTAAAATAGAAATGGGACACCTATTCTGTCTCTGTATTGCAGTTGTGGGGGATAGAATTAACAGGACTTGTGAGAGAGTGAGTTTCTGGGTAATTCATTAGATATAATGAATAACTGTGTGTCTGATTGGTCCAGATTCTACAGTTTGTACTCCTCTTGCTTAAAGAGTAAATAGTGTTTTTACTGAGTACACTGCTTGTCGGATTGTGTTAAGGTTGACTGTTATGTGGGCACTCTACAGTCTTATCTGCTGTCTGAGTTCCATGTTTGTGGGATCTTGCTTATCAGCAAGTGAGCCATTCTAGGTGTGTGGCCTTTATTGGCCACCCTTGAAGCTTTCCCTCACCGCTTCTGGTTGTTCTCTAGCAGATTTAGCATGTAGTTCACATGTTGGCCTTTTGCAAGGCTGCGGTGATGTATTTCTACCTTTTTTGTAGGCCCTTTTTCTGGGCCTCCATGATTTGTGCCTACAGTACAGTTAACTGTTAGGTTGAGCCCTGTACTCCCCTCATTGAGGGTTGTCCTGTAATAGTACTTAGCTCCCTAAGCTGGTCAATAGTTGAAGACATCCCTATTGAAGATCAGCCCCTAGGCTAGTAAATGTACTCCCCTGTGTTGGGTTCCTTTAGAGTGCACAGCCTCCTCAGTGCAAATAATCAAGCGCTGAGTAGATCCTAGGATTGAGCAGAGTGTTACTCCTCTCATTTGAGGGTAAAATGCACCGGTAAAAGGGTAAAAAGCTGAGTCCTGTTCTAGGATGCCTGTCTCTACGCTCTGGTCTGACTGCCCTATTGCAGTCACTCATACTGGATATCTTCTCTGAAGAATGTGATTTTGAGACTCTGTGATCAGACAGGTTGTTGGCCAAGACTAGGTGCTTTAACTAACCAGGTCAACCTCCCTGGTGGCATACAGGGTTACTTTGTTCACCTGACAAGTGACTGGCTAGGGTTCCTTCGGGCCCCCTGGCCACATTCCCTTAGAGGTAGCCTCTTTTCTGCAGGAAAGAAGTTTGGTCCCAGAAGCCTTCTTTGGAAGGCCTCTTTGAGGCTTATAGCTTGGCCGTTGGCCATAGGGAGTGCTGTCACTGACAGCCTATGTATGACCCGTAGGGAGGGTGGCACTTCAGTTGATGCTGCTAGTTCTGACTTTTGTCTAGCCATTTGTGGCATGCACTCCCTTCAAGCATGGCGGTGTGGGTATATCGTTCCCCATTGCGTTGAGTTGAGTTCCCTTTCGAAAGGGAACGTCTCAGGTTACGTATGTAACCATGGTTCCTTGAGAACAGGGAACAAGACTCTGCATTTCCTAGCCATGCATCGGGGCTGCCTGCTGAACAGTCCCTTCAGACGATAAGGTACTGACTGCTTCTCTAGGCGCTCCTTTATACTTCCGGGTCACGTCTTTTATGATGTCATAGGCTGTCGCCGGCCAATAGGATTGTGAGATTTGATAGTTACATTCAGACACGGTTCACGTGATGACGTTCCCCATTGCGTTTTTGAATGCAGAGTCTCGTTCACTGTTCTCAGGGAACCATGGTTACATATGTAAACCTGAGACATTTTTTTCCATGTTAACATGTTAGATGGTTTCAATAAAGTCTAACTTGGAACATGTAAAATATCTGACAAAAGATTTTAGTTTACATATCTTTCAATAATGGTCATATCATTATTACCTTCTGTTCCAGCTGCTCTGTCAGTGTCTCTTGGTCCAGAGAGTATGAAGTGCTGCTGTTGTCCAGAGTAAATTTCCCTCTAAAGAAGCGTTCCACCACGAATGATGATTTGTCATAATTTTCATCCCCATCATCATCAATAACTTTAAAGCACAGAGGGTTACAAAACAACATTTTTTGGTCCATGACTTGATTCACGAGGTAGTTGAAGAAAAACTGCATAAACAGAAAAGACCGGAACACATGCAAGCTACAGCGACAATGGAGGCCTACATAGATGAGAGTTGGTGCTAAGAGGTTAGAAAGTACCCCCATTTGTACAACTCTAACATGAAAGAATACAAAGATATTTACTTGAGTTGTAACTTGTGGCAAAAGATTGCTCAAACTGCGCACGCAAACGAACGCCTGTGTATGCATACGAGTCAAATGAAGTATACTTTTCAAGGTTGTGCATCCAACTGTGCGCAAGTATACTTTGGGCTTTCCACAGACAATATATGTACATGTTTTAATATTTAGACCTATTTTTACTGATTACTGATCAGTAATCAGTAATCACTGATTGCTATCAGGATGTGAAGAGATATTTTTAAAATCTAAGAGGTATCTGAACCACACACGGGTAGCAACATCATTTCACTTTTCAAGACCCAGAAAGGTAGCAAAAACATTGTTAAAATAGTCCATGCGACTACAGTGGTATAACCTTTATGTTATGAAGAGATGAGAATACTTTTTGTGCGCAAAAACAAAACAAAAATAATGACTTTATTCAACAATTTCTTCTCTTCCCTGTCATTCTCCTATGCTGTTAACATTGCCGATGCAGTTCAGCGCTTCCAGGTTCTATGTCAGAACGGTGACTCAGTATTGCACGGCGCTGTTCACATAAGTAGTGCGACACATGTGTGTGATGCTGACACAGGAGCCGGCCAATAACGAGTCGGCGTGCTGATGTAGAACCAGGAAGCGCTGCACTGTCTGTACAACGTAAAACTGCATTTGGGCCTTAAAAGGAGCAATGACGTTACTGCCTATGTGTGGATCAGATTCTGCTAGGATTTCATTAGAAATATCTTAATTTGGGTTCCGAAGATGAACGAAGGTCTTACGGTTTGGGATGACATGAAGGGGAGTACTTAATGACAGAAATTAAATTTTGGGGTGAAACAACCCTTTAAGGAAAATTACTTTTTTTTTCTTGATTATTTTATCTTAATTTCTTATTTTTAGACTCATTAAATGTAAACTTTCAGTTTCCATGTTTTTACTAGGTAGCGAAAATCTGCTCATTGTCGAAGGATAATGCATCACGCAAAAGTTTACGCAAATTTCCGGCCTAGGAAAATTGAGATCTTCACCCTTTATTCAAATATTAAAGTTAAAATTTTGTAAACATATTATGTTGTTGTGTTTGGAGTCAATTGTTTTATTTGTGTACAATTTTTTGCAAAAACAAGAGAGAACCAACAAAATATTAATAACTGATTATGTAGTGTATGCTTTTCCTGAAAGCTTTTTGATTTTCTATGCAGTTTTTTTTTTTGCATTGCAAAATAAAACCTGTAGTTGTAGTTTGCCTCTTTTGCCAAACGATTTTGTCAAATAAATATAATAAAATAGTTCATCCAAAAGTGAAAATTGTCATCATTTACTCACCCTCAAGTTGTTCCAAACCTGTATGAGTTTCTTTCATCTGTTGAACACAAAGAAGATATTTTGAAGAATGTTGTTAACCAGGCAGTAGATGGTAGCCATTGACTTCCATAGTATTTTTTCCAGCTATGGAAGTCAATGGCTACCATCAACTGTCTGGTTACCAACATTCCTCAAAATATCTTCTTTTGTGTTCAACAGAAGAAAGAAACTCATACAGGTTTGGAACAACTTGAGGGTGAGTAAATGACAAAATTTTTCATTTTTGGGTGAACTATCCCTTTAACCACATTTAGTGTTTGTTCTTCCCTCATATATTTATTGAAATTGATGGCTTAATCAAACTTGTACGGTCTTAAAACAAATATACGCTCTGAACATCACCTTTGGCCACTACTGTATAACAAACTCCAATTGTGAAATTATCATTAACATCAAAATGAAACTAAATGGAGAATCAGTACCTGCACACAAAATGAACGAGATCCCAATAATCAGAGTGATGACTAAGAAAATGAGAAGTATCACCACCCATAGTCTGAGTTTCCACACCACTACCTCATTCAGTTCTGTCTTCAGGCTCTGCAGCTCCCTTCGCCACTGCAATCACAGAGCGAAATGGCCATAAGAGACATTACTGTATCTCAAGTGTTGTACATATTTGCTTATTCAAAAACTGATTGAAGGTCCAGTGATCTTGACAACATGTCCTCTTAAAAACCAAATAGTGCACATAACTGGACTAATATACCACCACACCACAATACATTTCACTTGCACATTATTTCCCCATGTAGATATACCAAAGTAATGGCTTCTAGCTTTTCAGATTTACCTTTGAGGTTTCAGTTGAAGAATTATTTTCGACATCAACTCCATCCACATTGTGCTGTTCCCTATTGTTCTCAGTGACCTGAAAACACACAAATTCAGACAAAGTAAACTAAAGGAGGAGTTTGCTGCTTCATTTCTGCATGAGATACAAGGTGTCATGGCAGACATATCATCATTTGAATAACATGTGAAAATACTGCATACTGTATCTAGATTAGGGGCAAACTTTTTTTGCATTTGTCAGCCAGGCATGCATATTTATTATTTGAGTCATTGCAAATCAAGTTTCAGCATGAGACAAAGTGGAAGGACCAGCTTACGTAGTTGAATGAATGAAACTATGATGGTTTTCAATTCATTGCAAATCTATGTCGAAATGGTTTTGCTTTGGCACAAAGTCATAGTTTCATTCATTTTAAAACCTTTCCTGTAGCTCAAACAGGAGAAAATGGCAAGGTCATGGATTCAACTCCCAGGGAATGCATGAACTGATAAAATGTATACCTTAAATGCAAAGTCACTTGTGTTTGGCAAATGTAAATGTAAATCGTTTATTTCTTCAGCCAGTCAAAAGTTATGAGTAAGAGGCATTTACCTGTGGTGTTGACAGAAGATGAGAAACTTCATCTGTCCCCGACCCGACGTGGTATGTGCAAACTCCATTTCCTGGAATCAGCTGAACATTTGCACAGCGGTGCATCACAGTTTACACAATATACACATATATAAAGAGAAAAATATTGCCCTGTACAGTTGCAGTATATAAATAAAGTATATCTAGACAACGGCCACAAACAAAACAGTGCCAAACAAATAGTGGTAAACATGGCACTGGATCAGTTACATAAAAGAAAGTGATAAAAAAAAAAAAAAAGATTAAAAAAAAAAAAAAAAAAGGGTAAAATAAGGAAAAACCTAGTTTACAAAAACATGTGCCAAGTTCTTAGAAATGTACCCTATGTAATTATGCTGGCTTCATATGGTTTTGAAATACATTTATACCCTTTTGAAGAAACGACTCATGTGACAATCATGTAAACATTTTCTATACACTTTTAATTTTTGAGTATTTACATCATTATGTATACATACACACACTCCTGGGCAAAAAAGAACAAGAAAAAAGAGGGCCAAGCCAAAAGTTAACCATTTTAATCACTGGTCAGGAAATTAGCAAGAATTGCATAAATACTGTAGATAAAGTAAAGCTTCTTACAGGAAGAAGAGTCAGTGTTGTTCTACTCAATGTTAATGGCTTCAAACAGTTCATGAGTAGTTGAAAAATGTCTCCCAGTTTGTTTGAGGTTAATGTGAGACCAAATATTCACTATAAGGTTCAAATATGGACTCTGACCAGGCCAAAACATGAGCTTGATGGACTTGTTCTAAAGCCACTTCCATTGTTGCAATTTGGGCAGAAGCATTGTCTTGTTGAAAAATATCATCTAATCATTCCTCTTTAGATAACTTTTCATTTGTGGAAAGCAAGTCATTCTGCAATATTCTCCAGTACTCCTGTATTTTTTTTTTTTAAATTTCCTAAACACTAAAAGTGGTACTTGGGGCCCACTCAGTGAAACCATTTACTCATGTACACAGTTCTCTACATTACACACATCATTAAAAACTAACAGCTCTTGCGATTCATTTGGAAAACACTGGCATTTAAATGGCACACTAATTTACCGATTACCTACACCTAATAATCATGTGTGAAAACACACTATTTGTTCACTTAGAAATCAAAACTCATTGTTTTGAGAAAGAAATAATTTATTTTGACCCCCTTGCATTTCTGTTTATTTTGCAAACATATAAAGTCAACTTTATACAATACATAGAGATGCACTGATATGAAAATTTTGGTCGGTACCGATAATCGATAATTATTTATATCTAAAAAGCCAATAACCGATATATTGGCTAATAAATCTAAATCAAAATTTTTATATAATTTCTGAGAGCCTGATTACAAAAACAAAAGTCTCACTATTAAAAGCCATGTCCCAAGCACACAATTAGAATGTTCGCATTATAATATTATGTAGCCTATATGACAGACTTTGCACTTTTTGAAGTGATTTCAATCATATTTCAAACAATTCAAAACCATAATAGTGGACAGTGCGCATCTGAAGTGTCTCAGCTGAAGGAAATAATCCATTATTTTTCGGCTTTAATCTTATAGGGCCGATAACGATAACATCAGAAATGAACATATTAACTGATACCGATATGGTGGCCGATATATCATGCATCCCTAACAATACAGATAAAAAGCGGCTTCACAGTATAGTAACAAATTCAAATTCTCCTGAAAAGCAGCTCTAACAAGCCAATAATGTCATTATTCAGCTCAAGTCAGTTCACTGTTGATTCAATTCAGTTCAATAACTGTAAAGTTCCTCAACCATGCAACAATTAGGCATGCATACTGTATATACAGTGTATTTGTGTGCATATATGCGTGTGAGTGATATGAACTCCTGTACACTCCACTGAACACTGAATAAGCAAAAGACACACAGTAGTCATATTTTACATTTTTCACATCCATGTGTAGTTTGACGTGTATGTGGTTAATTATTTGATGGCTTGTGTTTAGAGTTGTGCGCAAAAACACAATTTTTAGAAGAGTTAAATAGTTTTGAATGAAGTGTTTGCTTTTTCAAGAGATGTCTGTGACGTTTTGCATGTTGTGTGCGTGTTTTTTGGTTTTGTGTGAAGAGTTTTGAGAAATGGAGCCATAGTTTCAGAAATTGTAAGCAATTTAAAAAAAAACAAACAACAACTTTAAATTACTTTTCAGTTTAGTAACTGACCAATACCAGCACCTAAAAAGACTCCCCACACAATGATACCTCTTCCTACATGCTTCACTGTTGTAGAGATGCATTTATTATTATATTTCTCACCAGATTTTTGAAGACACCGCTCTAGAGCATCACCATGCAACTCTGTTTTTGATGTTTTTCTGAGACAACAATGCCTTTTTAAGTAGTGCATTTGCTTAAAATTTTGCTAATTTCCTGACCAATAATTATGGTTAAGACAATTAAAAGACTAATCTTTAACAATTTTGGGCTTGGCCCTCTTTTTTTCTTTTTGCCCTGGAGTGTATGTGTGTGTGTGTACTGGTTTATATTACAGTGTGGGTAACCAAAAGGATAGTAAAACCTGAAATCACCTACATTGTGGGGAGGAGGCAGCATGTCCCATGGGGGAAACTGATTAATAAACAAACTAAATTAGTTTTTTTTTTTTTTTTTTTTTTTCAGAATGTAAAAACGCAGAAAGTTTTCTGTGATGGGTAGGTTTAGGGGTTGGGTTAGTGTAGGGGATAGAATATACAGTTTGTATAAAAACCATTACGTCTATGGAGAGTCCCTACAAGGATAGTGAACCAGACATATGCATTAAAGTCATTTCATGTTAAATGTTAATTTCTAATGCATTTTTTATAAAATAATAATAAAATAACAGATGAGAAAAAGAAATGTTACGTCACGTATCCACGTAATAGTACAATTTATGGCCACGTACCATGGTAATCCTGAAAATCAGTCTAAAATGGTTTTCTGGTCTTAGCTGATCTCCAAGCTTGTTTTATTAGTTTTCAGGAGAATCATTAAACTAGCTGAAGACAAGCTAGGCTGGGAGACCAGTTTAAACCAGCAAATATCTTAACGCTTACTCAACCAAGACCAGCAAACCAGCTGGGGACATGCTATTCTATAAAGTTGGAATACACTGTACATAAGCATATGGTAATCATTCAGGTCAAAGTAGCCCATGTCTTTAAGTACTAAGGTACAACTACAGTACTTTTTGTACGGAATTAATAAGCAAAATTAAAAGTTTTCCCTCACGTTAAAACTGAAGTGTTCAATAAGAATAGATTAGAATGAGTAAAATAAACATTTTTGCCAGTTTACCTCAATCGTTTGGTCACCCGAGACGTTATTGTTGTCACAGACAACTTCAAAAGTCTTCTCCAGCTCGTCGCTCATAGTTCCATAGTCACTATTTCAAGAGACAACCTGCGAATGCACCCGGAACTGACTGACGCAACGTGTAAAGACGCTTTTCACCTGGTTTGTGTTGTGGTTAGAAAACAAGTCCGTGTTCACAACTATTACATTTAGTTAATAAACAATAAATAAGCCGATTCCAGGTTTATGTGGTAGCGGCTAATAATGATATATAGGTAAACTCCAAGTAAAGTGTGTGTCGAATATCAGTTTCCAGGAGTGTCTATGTGCAATGAAGCGAAACTGAAGGGTAGAAACAGCTGAGATGTTACATACAGGAACTGTGAGTGTAGGGTATGAATTTGCTGAGATCGTAAGTTAATTGTCTTCCACTGACGACTGTGATTCATATTTACACGAATGACACCAAATGTGTTAGTAATTAATGGCATTCAATTTTTCCCCTGAATGTAAACAGGTGTTAATCCATCGCCCCCGTGTGGACACATATAAGTGCTGTATTTTGAGTATTTTAAGCAGTACACCATGGCAAGACATCACGCCGAAGTTTGATGTCGTCATTGGTTTTCACATACGTGTATCATGTGACAAATCACAACTGACATTTTGATATGTAATATTTTGTTTGGATTTATTTGTTTGTTTGGAAGTCGTCAATTGGGTGAGTGAATAATGACAATTTTTAATTTATGGTGAACTGTGGTGAACTTTTTATACTAATCAGAGAGAACTATGAGAAAATATAATTGTTTAAAATATTAACCATTACAAACACTTAACCCTAAATTACAGCTGTATGTAATAAAGGAAAGCATCTGGTAAGCGTAAATAAAGCTCTTTATTCAATCTTATACGGATAATAAAAGGTCATTGCAATACAGTAGTTTTGCAGTCACAGTGATACATCCCAGGCTTTTTCATTTAATAATAAAGTATCTTTGCATAGCAACCGAGACTGCTGGTATATTTTGTTTGTATTTAGCTTGTTTACCATGTTTGCAAGATTTAACAAAAATAAAACATCAGAAAGTAAAAGTGCAGTTAGTGACCTCTGATTTTGCAACTTCAACTTCACACCCTCTCCACACACCCTCCAGCCAAACCAATGTCAGCAAACCCAAACACTCAAATTGACTGTTGGTAGCCTACAGAGCGTTTCTGATTAACTAGTTTTCTGATTGTCCAAAAAAAAGTGCAGGCCAGCCCTGTTTTTTTTTTTTTTTTTTTTTGCTATTTACAGAGCCTAGGCCTGCCACAGAGGCATGTGCGATAGGGTAAAGGCTCGAAAAGTGCTTTCAAAATGGAGAATGCTCTCCAAAGCAACAATCATTTGAAAGTGTTCTCATTTTATGAACAGCAAATAAGAATGCAATATAAGTTTATTTGAAAGAATAAGAAAGCTCAAAAATTGAGGAATATGAATAACCCTACAAAACTCAAATCTAATCTGACCACTTGAGAAAACAATTATTTTACATTTTGGCGGAATTGGTGGCAAATTTGTATGAATAATACACTGTGATTTGTACGAAAACAAGTTTTAGAAAAAAAGTCAGCACGAAGGTCTATCACTAAACCTAACCTACACTGAGGCGTAAGCAGGTCATACGAAAAATGTACAAATGAGTTTGTACAAATTCATATAAATTCACCACAAACTCGCCAAAACATAAATTGCGTTGAAACATCTAAAACTTTGTGTGATATTTGCTATAACAATATTAAGTCCCCAAATCCACAATCCTAAAAGAGAACAATTCAGTCCTGGCATTCAGACACTGTCCATCTTCATCTATCCAGGAGTCTGTTTGTCAGAAACTCCATTAATTTGGCTGTTGTCTGGAATAACTTTCTCACAATTCTAGTTTGCTAAAGCAATGCTTATCTTGCATCAATCCATTTTGATAAGCTTTAGCCTATCATGTCTATTCTGAGTTGTTCTCTGCATCCAGCACTTCCTTGTCGTCTTTCACTTCTGCCCTGTCCTCTTCCTTCTCTTCTTCTTGGGCCTGTTTACAACCAGAAGGTTCAAATCCTCCCCCAGTTACTTCTTCCACGTTTCCTGTATGGGTTACTTCAGTCCACTCATTTTCTTGGGGTACATCTTTGTGCTCTGTCCTGTTGTTTGCCTGCTTTGGGTCATTGGTGGATTGAGCAGAGTCTGTTTTATCTTCTGTGTCCACCTGCAAAGGCCCACCAATCAATTCCCCTTCATCCCCATTCTGCTGTTGAGTATCTGGTTGAAACGGAGAGTCATATCCTTCATTCATTTTTGTCTCATCACTTGCTGACTTCCTGTGTAGCCGTGTGGGCAGCCGTCGCTTGAAAGACAGCCTGGCTCGACTCTGTGGAGTGAATACACAAAATCAGACTAGCTGAGTTGATTCCATAAACAAGTTTAATAAACAACAGACTGCAACTGACATATTTACTTAGTTCCAAAGCTTAGTTAGATGCCATAGAACAGAACCTCATAAATTAATCGCTCTAATTGTGGCTCTGAAGTTGCAACCAAGTAATTTCCAGCAGTTTGGCATTAGCATTTTGCTAAACTAACAACACACTACTCTGAAAGCATAAAAACCCTGCTGAAAAATCCAACTAAAACTAGCCTAAGCTGGTCAGGCTGGTTTTAGCTGGTCTCCAAGCCTGGTCATTTTAGAGGGGTTTTGGTTAGCTAGGAGACTGGGAGGCTGGGAGACCAGCTTAAACCGGCTGAACACCAGCTAAGCCAGGCTGGGAGACCAGCTAAAACCAGCTACTTCCAGCTTAAACCAGCTAAGACCAGCCAACCAGCTTAGGCTGGTTTTAGCTGGATTTTTCAGCAGGGAATACACAATTATTGGGTAAAATGAAGGCTGTAACTAAATATTTATTATTTACCAGGACTAAATATATCATTGAATGATTCATTGCAAAAATAAATGGGTTGCCCAGTAATCTGAAATTTAGGTAGTGATGTTTGCTGTTCCTGTCAGTGTGGTAATGGCCCTTGAAAAAGTAATACATTTTTAATTACACTGAACTATTTTTATCAATACTTCTCAGTACTAATTTACATAAAAGTAACTTTATAATCAACATTCTTCACGATTAGTCAACCATCCCGTTTGAGCCAGTTGCAGTGCATACTGGGATTGATTTCTGTGACAAATACATGTGTATCTTGGTTAGAAGGCAGTATAATGTTGCGGCCTAGCTTTTGGTATAGCCTGTGTGTTGGGAGTGCATCTATGATGCCATAAAATGCTGTCAAGGAGGACAGATTAGGTTCTGCAGACAGAGCTGTTGTGTTGTTCTTAACTGACAGCAGTCCATCCTAGCGTACCAGATACAGCAGTACATCAGGGGTTTCAAGCCATAAGCCCTCATTGAAAAAGTGTCACAAAAAAAAAAAAAAAAAAATATATATATATATATCATTTTTTTTTTTTTATGCCGTTATGGATATATTTATATACATTTCCTAGAGTATTTCCTACAGTGGATTGTAGGTAAATATCGGTTTGTTTTCTGTCTTATAAAATATCCTGTTATTATTTTGGTGTGAGAAATCGCAGAAAACTATGTCCGAATGAATCAAACTGAATCACAAACAAATTCAGAACTTTTTGCAAACCTGTTCGTCAGATGAGATAAAAAGAGAGATATTTTAAATCTGCCATCATTAGTTCTGATTCTGATAGAAAACAGACACAACATGATGGTGAAATAATATAAGGATATACAGGATATACGATATACGTTAATCTCCATTGTCTGGTATTTATCAGTAATATTTTACTGGGGCACAGCCGTATTTTACTGGGTCTTTTGCCAAGTAAGACATGTTCCTGGATCAACATATTTTATTGATCCTGGAACAACATTCCTGTCTGAAAATGTAGTCGTAACCCTATCCCCACCCCCAGGGCTTGACATGAACTTTTTTTGCTCACCAGCCACTGTGACTAGTGGTTTTCCAAAGTTACTAGCCACTCAGCATTTTCACTGGCCACAATTTTGACATCGATACCATGGGAAAAAAACTGCCATATAGCTATTTTTAATATGATCTCATAATTTGGCAGCAAGTATAGACTGCTGTCACTTTAAGACCTGACGCACAAATCCATTTAAACTGTTACATGTGCGTTTTCTTTCTCAACTGTTTACGTTCATTCAAACATAACTGACTGGGTTTACGAGAACACTCGCCAAGACCGGCGTTTTGACATTATTTTGTGTGTATTTCACTGTTTAAGTGCAATAAGCAGTGAAAAAGAACTCAATTTAGTGCTGAGAGGCAGCTTTGTGTGCACACTTTGGTTATGACCACAAAATCTGCACGAATGAGTAAAATAATGCGCAATACGCGTAATCCCATGCCGAAATTCAAGCCCTGTAACACCAACAATATTCATCTGGAGCAAATGAAACGAGTGAGTGAGGGGAAGTGGGTTTGTGTGTCAACTTGCTGTCAGAGAGATGAGAGAGCGAGAACGTGCAGCTGGTATCGTGTATCTATTCTGTGGAAAATGAGTACTGGGAGTATCCAGTATCGATATGTATTGAAAAATCTATATCTTTGACAACACTACATTGCACCTAGTTTATTTCAGATGCCTTTTTAAAAGACTGCAATTGAAAAATGTATATTATTTTATATATGTATGTTATATATAAAATTCAACCCGCCAAAGTGGCTAGTAGGTGTGACTGCGTTACACGCCACTACTGAAATCCACCCGCATTTGGTGGATTGGTGGCTGTTAATGTCAAGCCTAACTCTAAACCTAACCCTACCCATAACTTATCCCTAAAATCAGAGGAGAATGATAAGTGAATAACACTTGATCCAGGAACATGTTGTACTTGGTGAAATCAAGAACAGTACATGATGCAGTGTGAAATACGTAATGATAAACATTTCAGAATGTTTCATGTCAAAGAAAAGTTTAAATTCGCAGTTGATATTACTACCAGTTCTTTTAACATTGAAATTGTAAGGTCAAGATGAGCCAAATACATTATGGGATATAGTTTTCAATGCAGCATGTTCTGTATACATACTGCATAACCATAGAGCATAGTTCAGCAGCTAAATACTCCTTTAACAGAGTACAAACAACACCTATCATGGCTGGATTCTGTTGTGAATGCGCCCAGGAGAGATACAGAGGGAGAGATGCAGAAGTGGCCTGATTGGATTACAGTTTGTTGTTATGTCCTCAGGGAGTGCATGGACAGTCTCTATAGGCTTACTCAGGGCTTAAGCCCACAATACTGGCTGCACGCAAAAGGACGTGCACCTTTGTGCTGATCTCATCACATCTTGTTCTGCACACATCAGAGATTCTCTGAGAAACAGCAAGCCTGTAAAAGGTTACTGCTGAACTTCCAAGAGATCAGGTTTTGCCATTCACATAAGTCCGCAACAAATACAGGTTTTCAATGACCAGTTAAATTTAATTTATCACCCACAGTCATATACTGTATATGTGATCACAGCCTTGCAAAGTACCAGTAATTATTTACTGATGCAATCCTAATTCTGTCACAGTATGTTTGAAATTCATATACTTATAAATTTGACTTTAAATAGTGATGGAAAACAAAAATTGAGATGGGAGGAAACACTTTAATTTAATGCTTTTCCGCTTTCTTGCAAATGTATTGCATCCCCATGACACTTTGTGTTTTCTTGCAAAAGTATTGCGTTCCCTTGAGAAAATGTTTTCTCGCACAACATTTGCATTTTTAAAAGTATTGCATTTCCCCCATTAAATTCTGCGTTCACAGTATGACTGTAATTCATATACTAAAAAATTAGATGGGAGGACAACTTTGCATTTTCTCGCAAAAGTATTGTGTTCCCTTAGAGAAAATGTGCGTTTGCTTGCACAACACTTGCATCCTCTCACAAAAGTATTGCGTTTTCCATGAAGCTTCGCGTTTTCTCGCAAAAGTATTGCGTTCCCTTAAAAAAATTTCCTAGCACAACATTTGAGCTCTCTTGCAAAATGAATGTGTTCCCCATGCAACTTTGCATTCTCTCGCAAAAGTATTGCGTTCCCTTGAGAAAATTTGTTTTTTCTCACATATCATTTGTGTTCTCTTGCAAAATTATTGTGTTCCCCATGAAACTTTGCGTTTTCTCGCAAAACTGTTTCCCCATGCAACTTTGTTTCCTCGCAAAACTATTGTTCCCCCATGCAACTTTGCATTCTCTTCGAATAAGTATGGCGTTCCCTTGAGAAAATGTGCTTTTTCTCACGCAGCATTTGTGTTTTCTCGCAAAAGTATTGCGTTCCCTTGAGAAAATTTGTTTTTTCTCACATATCATTTGTGTTCTCTTGCAAAATTATTGTGTTCCCCATGAAACTTTGCGTTTTCTCGCAAAACTGTTTCCCCATGCAACTTTGTTTCCTCGCAAAACTATTGTTCCCCCATGCAACTTTGCATTCTCTTCGAATAAGTATGGCGTTCCCTTGAGAAAATGTGCTTTTTCTCACGCAGCATTTGTGTTTTCTCGCAAAAGTATTGCGTTCCCGCATGAAACGTTGTGTTTTTCTCATGTTCCCCCATGAAACTTTGTGTTCTCTCACAAGTCTTGCATTTCCCCCATGAAAATGTGCGTTCTCACATACAAAACATTTTTGTTTTATTATTATTATAATAATAAATTATAACAATAAATAATATTGAATTATTATTTATTATTGCATTCCCCCGTGAAACTTTGCTTTTCTCCCATCTTATTTTTTTTATTATCATCACTGTGTTCCTTTAGGGGCACCATACATTTCCACTGTTCTGAAGTAAGGAATTTTTGTCAGCCATGGTTTACTGTAAATATTTTGTACTGAATGTATCTGAACCAAATTTTCGTTCTGAAGGATAGGTTTGTGTCACATTGCAGGCAAGTTCCCAAACAAGAGTGAAGAAAAACATTTAAAGTGTATTTTGTTGCACTTGAAAGTGAGATATGCTAACATTAAGCTAGTTGACCTTGTTGATGTTGGGCAGTGGTGTGCCCTCGACCGGCTGCTCGAAGCTAACCGGCGCCTCATCTTCACAGGACAGCTGAATGGGCTGCAGGGTGGAGCTTACGGAGCTGCAGGGACTGATGGGACAGGAGGGAGTCGGTGGCTGTTTAGACTCTGGACTTTTGGGTGGGGAGTGCAGGACAGTGGGAGAGAGAGCAAGATTAGCCTGCAAGAGAGAAGAAAATAATATTTTAAAGTTCCTGCAAAATGTTCTTTAATAGAGACAAAACAACTGATATGGGTTTTTAAAGATTGATATCTAGAGAGAAGAGGATGATATAGTGCAGATATAAACATAATGCAACTTATTGATGATGAAACGTACATACAATTGTGGGAATTATATGAACAATTCCCTTGCTTATTAATTATGTTTGGCAGTGTGTTGTTAAAGACATACTGTGCAAGCACCTGATGTAAAAACAAAAAACAAAACAAAAAACTGATATGTAAAAAAAAGCTTAAACTTATTTTATTTCAGGTAGTTGCTAAGGTAACAATTCTCATTTTTTTTTGTTCAGTTTAACTTGAAGTACTAAAATATCTAAAACAAAATAAACTAAAACTAATAAATACAAATTAATAAAAACTATATAGACATATTTAAAAAAAAAACTTACAAAAATTACAAAAGCACAAAACAAAATTACTAAAACTTTAAAAAATAAAGTGAAAACAGAAAATATAAAAATAATATTTTATTCAAAATATAAACAAAAAAATAATATATAAATGATACAAAAAATTAACACTGGCTCAAGGGTATTTGAGTTAAAGCACCATTTAATAAAAGTAAAATATATTGAATAGGTTTATATATATATATATATATATATATATATATATATATGGCAATTAAAAGACATTCATCAGACCATTAATAGTAGTATCTTCCTTCCTTTAAGTTCATTAAATCTTCTTCATCTTGACTATACAGATACTGTGTCTTACCACTTATATTCCACTGGTGGAATAAATAAATCAAGCATAATCTCAACAAACTAAAAAGATAACAACTGATCGAAATCTTAATGATCCAGTGATTTATCAGGCTATTATCCATATGACTGAATTGAAATGTATATATATATATATATACCTCAATAAACAGCAACTGAAAACACCACACACAAAAAAAGGCTTGATTAAATTCCTCTTGCATTGTAAAATATAAAAGAGCCCCATCCAAAATTAATATCTCCTACCTGTACAGGAGAGAAAAGGAAGAGAGAGAAACGGCAACCCTTTTGTCCCATGACTGCCTGATGGCTGCAAGTGAAGTCTAGTACAGCTCAGCACTCAGCAGCAGTGGTTAAGCCATTATCTCATTAGATTCCTTGTCTGAGCCAATAGGAGCAGACCGTGCGGGCCCGTCCCTTTCATGAGCAGATGTATTCCACGACCAATGACAGGTCAAACTACTTAGACACCTCTCAAAAGAGATGCTGCGTGGGGTTTAGGGTGTACTCACACAAGGCACGGTTGTCTTGAACCGAGCCCGAGCGCGATTGTTCCCCCTCCCAACTCCCCCGCTGGCCTGCACTCACATTGCTCTTAACGTTCCGGACCAGAGCACGCTTAAGTCATATACGATGCAACTTTTTGAATGGAAGAAAACAGGAAGAAATGCACTTTCGCTAAGATACTACTTAATATATTTATATATTAATCGCAGCGACTTGCACATATCAGAGGATTATTACGAAGGCAGCTGACTTTAATGGAGGAATTTGCAGCTTTATTTGCAAACTACAATTCCTGTTCACCAATAAAGTGAGATCTAAACCCGCTATAAAGCCAAATACACTCAAATTAATTACATGAATTGATAAGTGTACTATCAGAGTAGTAATAAAGATGTTGTCATCGTAATGATGACAGTAGGGCACACAAAAGTAGTAACTGTTCCGTGCTCAGGCACGGTTAGCGTTCACACTGCATGCGAACCGCGCTCGAGCCCAACCGAACCGTGCTCTGGACTACCTCTTCCAAGCGGGCCAAGGCCGGCTAAACGAACCGCGCCTGGGCACGGAACGGAGCGATCACACTTGTCAAGCGAACCGGGCTTTGGCGATCAAACGCGCTCGGGCACGGTTCAGAGCGCCTAGTGTGAGTACACCCTTGCAGGTATTGGCCTTGCAGTAGTACATTTTAAACTCTAGGGGGCAGAAGAGTTGCATACACACTTTGGCTTTGTTTGCAATGGAACATTGTTTACTGCAAACTGCACGGTATACACTGTATACCACCTAGTAGTTTTAAGTAAATGTGTGCAAGTGTGTCCAGTTTTCACATTTTTGCAGTGTGATAAAATAATGATTTAAGGAAGATATTATTATTAATTAGATATTATTATTACTTCCTTGCAGGGTTCTAAATGAACTTTTTTGATCATCAGCCAATGTGGCTGGTAACTTTCTAAAGTTACCAGCCAATCAGAATTTCCACTAGCCAATTTTTTTTTCCCGGTGAAAATAAGAGAAATTATGAGTGCCACTGAATGCATTTGATCATTTTATTAACATTGTTGGCATGAAAAACATATAAAGTACAATGCATACAACAAAATATGCACAGAAAGTGCAAACATTTCATCTATCTATCATTTGAATCACGTCTTCAGAGCTCTTCTTCTTTAGAGGTGTTTCTGCGTGAGAAACTGTAGTTCCTCTTCTCGCCCCCAGAAATCTGTCCCAACCACCGCCACATTTAGTTTAATCTTAACCTTTTCCTTTACTAGCTAATTCCCTCCTCTTTCAGTCTATGCTCCCTGCTCTGGCTCCGTTCCTTTTTCTTTTTCCTTGTGTTCGTTTCCATGGTTTCTCACGCTGGTTTCACTGTAAACTGCGCGCAGCCAATAGGCGTATGAAACGTCATCGCGTAGCATTACGGCACAGTGTTCATGGGAAATGTAGGAAGTGCTGCCAGGGGGATAAATGACCGAGAACAGAGCCTCATGCATCACCGGCCAAACTGGCTAGTAAGTTTTTATTAACACCTGCCAAAATGAATTTTAACCCGTATTTGGCGGGTTGGCTGATATGCACTTGCAATAGCACAATTTCAACACTAGGATTATAGAATTTTGCCCATAGCCTACCTGCCGCTACTTTGATGAAACTCCCCTGTCACCTACTGTTGAAATTGTGCTGTTGCAAATTACAGGGGAGCTTCATAAAAGTAGCAGCACGTAGCTTATATGGGCAACATTCTATAATATGACTTATAGTTTGGTGTTAAAGAAACAACAAATTGGGCTTTACACAAAAAAGATAACACTTTATTTCAGACATTCAACTAACAATAAGTAACTTTGCAACTACATGTTAGTATAATGTCTAAAGTGGACTATCGAAATAAAGTGTAATTTAAAAAAAAAGTTGAAAAGATTCCCATTAATGCTACAGGAAGCATATGCACATAAAATACATTGCATACTTTAAACTACATATTTTAGCAAATAGATTTATAATGCTACAGATTTCATATATGAAAGCTGATTTCTGAAATGATACGTGAAACTGATATGCAACCTTACAATGCTGCTAGGATAGCATTTTTCAAATGCAAATCATAAACTTGTGCAAACAGCTGGCTGAAACTAAGATCTTGTATGAAATGGACAATTAGGCAGATAGGACTCACCTGAAGTTTTTCTATGAGGGGTGAACTTTTTATCTTGATCTTAGGAGGATGAGGACAGTTGGATGACTTCTGTACCAGAAAAATAATTTGGACATTGGATGAGACCATTTTATATTCACTAATATAAAACTGGCATAAAGGTATGTTAACATTAATCAATTACTAAAGGGGTGTTTACACAACAATGTTTCCAACTAAAAACGTAAAACGTTTTATGCATTTTGGCCATTCATTTACACGACAATTGCATTTTGGGGACCTGAAAACAGGTTTCAAAGTGCAAGCTTTTGAAAACAATACCATTATCATCTCCATGTAAACTACTAGAATGTGAATTTGTGAGTAACGGTGACGTCATGCGCAGGCATATTACGCATTCAGTCTATAGGTGCGCCTTGCATGAATAATACAGTGTTTTTAGTCGTTTTCGTGGATCCGTGTGAACTGGGATTGTTTTGACATTGTCATTGTCGTCTGTACATGAAAAACACAAAGGAAAAACTTCCGCTTTTAGTACATAATTTTCGTGTAAACGTACCCTAATATCTAACTCTGTATACTTATGGGTATGTTTACATGACAACGAAAGAAAAGCAAAAACTGCTTTTCACTACTCCCATAATGTAGGATTGCAGAAAAAATATATATGTTTTTATTGAACAATGGAGCAACAGATTTTGTGTGAAAATAAATCATAAAAGTGGTCTGTTTGTTTAAAAATCTTGTGAGGTGGCAAGGTGGGCCTGTTATCCCACACACGGCGTAAAAGGCTAATCAGCATGGGGCAAAAAACACAGAGTATTGATACAAATATTTTAGCTGAAGTAATATGTTTTTAATAAGTTTTTCTATTTTCGATTTATTTTAATAAATAATAGAATTAATTTTTTTTCAATAAATATACTATCATTAAAATATGTTCATTTAAATAAAACAGAAACAAAATTATTTAAAAAAGTAAAGATTCTGAAAGCACTGAATGAGATTCCATAATAATTTAATATAGCTTTGAAGAAGTAACAAATAAATATGATGTTTTATTATATGATATGATTAATAACCATCAAACCATATCATGTCAACAAATGGAAAACTCAGCTGGCTGTTTATTATCATGTTAATTATTGTGCCTTTAGTTTTGCCCCAACAGCAAGGACGCCTTTAACCCCAAATACCATACTTTTACATTTTCTTCTGTTATTGAAAAACTGTTGCTTTAATTACCTTAAACAAAACTGAAAAACATTAAAGAAGTCTCAAAATATAGACAATAATTTTATCAATTCTCATTTGCTACATAAATCTACAACATTTTAAAAAACATTAAATAGGAAATCAAATAAGCACAGAATCAACTGTCCGCGATCGTGTCAAGCATCAGCCAAAAGCAGTTGCTAAGAAAAGCGCTGAGCTGAATTTTTGTGCCATCTAGTAGTTTAAAAGGGAATAAAGTCAAATGCGCCTTTTACCCTGGTGCACCTTTAGCCCGTTGTACCCTTCTAAAACCTGAAAAGCTTTTCCTTTGCATTTTTGAAAAGTTTTGCTTACAAATGACAGCGCTATCAAAATGAACCCTGTTCAGAAGGATCAGCGAAACGACTAAAAACACTGTATTATTCACGCCAGGCCAGTAGTTGGCGATGCCACTCTGTAAAGAAATACTATGCGCCTATAGACTGAACACGTAATACACGTGTGCATGACGTCACCGTTTTCACAAATGTGCATTTTTGTAATTTACAGAGACAATTAGAGACAATAATGGTATTGTTTTCAAATACTTGTACAAAATTTGCGTTTTCAGGCTCCCCAAAACAAATTTGCCGTGTAAATGAACGGCCAAAATGCATACAAAATTTCTTGTTTGCATACAAACAATGTCATGTTAACGGCGCCTTAAAACTAAAAAAAGAGTTCTGTTCTGTATTAATAATTAAAATTTGTACTGATAAAAAAAAATCTACTGTATTTATCTATAATTCCTATTGCCATATTATTGCACTTCACAGTCTGGCATCAAGAAAATCCCTTTCTAAATTTCACCACTGTAAAATACAGTAGCATACATACAAAAACCTGAAGTGTCAATATGTCAGTAAAGTTACATGCCCACCTGTTCTTGTTCATGTTCTTCATCTTTTTGGTTGTTTATCACCAGAGAACACGGAGGTCTTCTCATAGATTTCACCTGCAATTCAGTAACATAAGCTATATAATACATGACCACTGCTTGAAAGTATGGAAGTTCTTTCCTAACAAATTTAAAATGAAAATTCAAATGCAAATAATAAATTAAAGTCTCAAAACAGCTGCTCAAATGATAAATCAAATGCTCAAATTATTAAATACTAAATCAAACTCTCAAAACAGCTGCTTAAACAAGAAATCACATGCTCAAATGCAATTTAATTTCCTGATTCGGGGAAGCATGAACTGTATCAAAAATCAAATTAAAACTTGTATTTGTATTTAATTTTCATTATCAACCCAGCATAAACCTGTCATAATTAAATCTATGATTCAATGCTCAAATCATAAATCAAACGCTCAAATTATAAATCAAATGCTCAAACGGACATCGAAAATGGCAAATCAAATGCTAAAACGGACACTGCAAATGATAAATCACATTCAATCAAGTGGCATGTGGGTGGAGTTTTGAGGCGGAAGAGGACACTTTCTTGTGTGCAGTTTGGGTAACTGCCACACTTGAGTAAAAAATATTATTTCTATAAATCATAATAATGAGAAACTTTCTCGTATTAATTCTATGCATGCGGACCAGAAGGGAGTGGCACGCTAGCGACATCCGCTGGTCAAAACCATGTAAAAGGCGTGAACAGTAGTTTTCGCTAAAGTCAGTATACAGGGGCTAGTCATATAATTAGAATATCATCAAAAAGTTGATTTATTTCACTAATTCCATTCAAAAAGTGAAACTTGTATATTATATTCATTCATTACACACAGACTGATATATTTCAAATGTTTATTTCTTTTAATTTTGATGATTATAACTGACAACTAAGGAAAATCCCAAATTCAGTATCTCAGAAAATTGGAATATTACTTAAGGCCAATACAAAGAAAGGATTTTTAGAAATCCGAAAAGTATGAACATGAAAAGTATGAGCACGTACAGCACTCAATACTTAGTTGGGGCTCCTTTTGCCTGAATTACTGCAGCAATGCGGCGTGGCATGGAGTCGATCAGTCTGTGGCACTGCTCAGGTGTTATAAGAGCCCAGGTTGCTCTGATAGTGGCCTTCAGCTCTTCTGCATTGTTGGGTCTGGCATATTGCATCTTACTCTTCACAATACCCCATAGATTTCAGGTGAGTTTGCTGGCCAATTAAGAACAGGGATACCATGGTCCTTAAACCAGGTACTGGTAGCTTTGACACTGTGTGTAGGTGCCTGTGTGTAAGTCCTGTTGGAAAATGAAATCTGCATCTCCATAAAGTTGGTCAACAGCAGGAAGCATGAAGTGCTCTAAAACTTCCTTGTATACGGCTGCGTTGACCTTGGACCTCAGAAAACACAGTGGACCAACACCAGCAGATGTCATGGCACCCCAAACCATCATCGTGGATTGTGTGCCTCTCCTCTCTTCCTCCAGACTCTGGGACCCTGATCTCCAAAGGAAATGCAAAATTTACTTTCATCAGAGAACATAACTTTGGACCACTCAGCAGCAGTCCAGTTCTTTTTGTCTTTAGCCCAGGCGAGACGCTTCTGACGCTGTCAGAGTGGCTTGACACAAGGAATGCGACAGCTGAAACCCATGTCTTGCATACGTCTGTGCGTAGTGGTACTTGAAGCACGGACTCCAGCTGCAGTCCACTCTTTGTGAATCTCCCCCACATTTTTTAATGGGTTTTGTTTCACAATCCTCTCCAGGGTGCGGTTATCCCTATTGCTTGTACACTTTTTTCTACCACATCTTTTCCTTCCCTTCCCTCTCTATTAATGTGCTTGGTCACAGAGCTCTGTGAACAGCCAGCCTCTTTTGCAATGATCTTTTGTGTCTTGCTCTCCTTGTGCAAGGTGTCAATAGTCGTCTTTTGGACAACTGTCAAGTCAGCAGTCTTCCCCATGATTGTGTAGCCTACAGAACTAGACTGAGAGACCATTTAAAGGCCTTTGCAGGTGTTTTGAGTTAATTAGCTGATTAGAGTGTGGCACCAGGTGTCTTCAATATTGAACCTTTTCACAATATTCTAATTTTCTGAGATACTGAAATTGGGATTTTCCTTAGTTGTCAGTTATGATCATCAAAATGAAAATAAATAAACATTTGAAATATATCTGTGTGTAATGAATGAATATAATATACAAGTTTCACTTTTTGAATGGAATTAGTGAAATAAATCAACTTTTTGATGATATTCTAATTATGACCAGCACCTGTAATATCCTCCTGGGACCCAGGAATAAACTTTAGTCCACTGTAGTGGACATTATTTTTTGCTGAAATTTCTCTGACACCAGGGTCCTACGTGACACAGTTTTAAGTCTGGATGTCCTGTAAAGAGCACATTCATGGCTTTTCAGAGATCCAAATGTTTGGATGTTTCACCATGACAACTGCCTCTCCTTGGTCTTATTTAACACTCTTATGGAAATATGATATTTTGTAGTTATTTAAATCTGACTAATTTTCGAATTGTTTGTCATAAATCAGCATCAAATGTTATGGGGTTTCTAATCAAAATATGACTTTCTGTTACTTAACATTGATTTCATACACGTCCTCGGTAGAAGACAGGCATTTTGGGAGACACAACCAGTAAACAGGGAAAGAAACTATATATCAATATTCCTATGATATACAGTCAAACCAAAATTTATTCAGACACCTTGAACATTTCATTCATTAATAAAGTTTATTCACTATAGTTTAAAAAAATGGTAATACAATATGACAAGATCTCAGAGTTGAACTGTGTCAGAAAAAAAAAAAAACTTAATTAACACTTAAGCAAAACATGGTCAGGTCTAAGTGTTTGAATAATTTTTGGCTCCAAATTTTTTATCAGTTTTACTGGTAGTCCAATGTATGGGGGGAAATTATTCTTTATCATTTACCAGTCAAATATGTAACTGAGACAAGATGACTGAAATTACTTTTTGCGTGCATATGATACGCAATGGGTAGGATTAGTGGTGTGGGGTAGGGCGTATTATACGTGCGTATCATATACATGGTAAAAATGCATATTATATGCACGTAAAACACATGCGTGTGTAATATGCACGCAAAGTCTGCGCCACAAATTAAAGCTTGGCAAGCAGGAGGCTTGCAATGAGCAACCCTGCTATAGTCTGATTGAAATCTGTGGGTTACCATTCTGTTAAGTATTGACTTGTTGAACAAATGAATGGTCTATAATGAATGAATTATAGATTACAACTACTACTGACTTCAATGAAAACTACTGTTTTGCAGAACGTGCCATGCCTACTGTGTTCACGACTTTTACACGGTTTTGACCAGCGGATGTTGCTAGCGTGCCACTCCTTTCTGGTCCGCATGCATAGAAGTAATACGAGAAAGTTTCTGATGAGTTATGTCATTATTATGAGAGAAGGTCATAATTACGAGCAAGTTTCTCATTATTATGATTTAGCAAAACCAATGTAATTTGATTTATCATTTGCGATGTCCGTTTGAGCAATTGATTAGCCATTTTCGATGTTGGTTTGAGCATTTGATTTAGGGGAGAGTGGGGACAGTTGCAACATGGCAACCTTCAATCAGGAATGAGCTAGAGTGATGATACTCATACTACACATGCTCAGGTAACCCTCTCCTCCTTGCTGGAAGAAAGCAACCACATGTGACCATTCCTTCTACAAAAATTACTTTTTTAGTATAAAAGTAATTTTTTTCATGCTCAGAATTTTTGTCATACTCTCTAAGCTGTTTGTGTGAAGAATTATAAAGTTATATCATTTTAATCAATGTTTTCTTAGCTTCTAAAAGGTATAGCTATCATGTGTCAAGGCTATTGTGTCAAGCTAGCACAGCAGGTTTTATCATGGCTGTCAGTGTAGGGACAGTTGCAACAATGATGACATTAATGTAAAAGCTTGTCATAACCAGTATTGTGTAAGTTACTCTAAAAAGTAATTCATTACTAACTTCTAATTACATCTTTCAATAGCCAGGTATCTCCCTTTTCAGTCTAGGCCACAATGTAGCTTGCTTTTAATATATTCTGTTTTCTGTTCAGTCAGACACACACATACATACACACACACACACACACAGGTTTGTTTTTGTGAATTGTGAATCCATAGGCGTAATGGTTTCTATACCAACCGAATTTTCTATCGCAGTTCAGAGAAGTACACAAAAGTTTTTCAGTGAATTTTAGTCTTGATTTACGATTAAAATATTTTGTAGTGCAAATTTATTATAACAATTAACCAAAACATGGTTGTTACTTGTTAACTGAAAATGGTACTGAATTTTTTTTTTTTTCCTTTTATGAGTCTTTGTCTTTATACAGTAACTTAGTCAACTTAGTTTAACTGTCTGTGCACACATAAAATAAAAAAATTGCAAAATTATGTTAAAGAATGATTTTAATTACATTTTAATGAATGTTGCAAGGGTCCCTGTGGACCACTGCGACCGTCCCCTCTTATGGGGTCAGTTGCAACATTTGACTTTGTCTATTCAAGTATAAATTGTATGTATATTATCATATGTACGCTTGTTACACCGGTGTGGGTGGGTAGTTGACAGATGTGGGTTTACTGTATTAAAAATTTGGCTTTCAAATACAAACGGTCTCTAAGAAATTGAAGGAAATGCAAAAAGTGTTGCAACTGTCCCCACTCTCCTCCTATAATTTGAGCATTTGATTTATGGTTTTGCATTAAATTGCATTTGCATTGCATTGAATTATAGATAAATTACGACAGGTTTATACTGGGTTGATAATGAAAATTAAAAATCAAATACAAATTTGTTTTATTTATTTATTTATTTATTTATTTGATACAGTTAATGCTTCCCCGAATGAGGAAATGAAATTGCATTTGAGCATTTGATTTCTCATTTGAGCAGCCATTTTGAGAGTTTGATTTAATATTTAATAATTTGAGCATTTGATTTATCATTTAAGCAGCTGTTTTGAGACTTTATTATTTCATCTTTTTAAGTATTTGAATTTTTTATTTGAATTTTGTTAGGAAAAAACTTCATGAAATCATGAAATTATATGAAATTGTGGCCATCTCGATTATTACATTATATTGGCAAACATTGTTGTTTCTGAATCTTTTGCCAAAACTTAATATTTGTATTCAACATATGAATAAAAACAAATATAATTTTGATTAGGCACAACCAATAAGAGACAAACAGAAAGATGTTCCACTACCTCCATGTTTCCTGGCATTGGCAGTGCATGACCTTTGAGTCTTCCAGCCAGCTGAGCCACTGACAGTTTGACTGGAGCTTCCTCCTGCAAACAGAGAAGCAGAGCCTTAGACCATTTGTTTTTCTTAAAGGTGTTGCTGTTGGATGTTCTTTTCTGATGTACAGTATCCTCTCACTTTATTAACACAGGATCTCACAGGGCCTGTAGTGAAGCTCAGACCACCAAACACGAGCAAGGAAGCTTGCGGGGGGAAGCACACACACCCTACTGCTCATTTTTCACATGGCCGTCTTTTTCAGCTCCATTACATAAGACAAGCATGATGCAATAATGGGCTCCAAATTCAGCATGTGCTTGTTTTTACTAGACATGCTTTCTTACTTAACAGCAAGTGGAAAATGAAAGGCCTTTCAAAACTAGGTGGTGGAGAGGCTGGTGATGTTTGGCAAAAAACACATTACCGCTCAGTTTCTGCGGTTTGCATTCCGTATTTAGTTTCTGAAAGTACAATTAGCTGTGATTTTTTTATTATTTAACTAGATTATTCTCAATATATAATCAGACTAATTATTTAATCAGAGTTATAAGAATCCAAATGTGAGAAGTATAGTGGAAATGATGAGAAATAAAGTATCGACTGAGATATCTACAGATATATACAGTAGACACAATTATGAGGAAAAAAAATGTTGCAACTGCAAGATATAAAGTTGCAATTATGAGAAAAGTTGCTAATGTGAGATATAAAGTCACAATTGTGAAAAACTGGTTGCAGAGAACGCAACAACACGAGATTCAGGGGGAAAGTATTTAACTTGATAAAAAAAAAAAAAAAATTCATCAAGACAAACTTTGAAGTTGGCTTGAGAAATCCTGACCAGAATGTTTGAAAAAGTTTTAAAAGCTTGAAGTTGGAAGGTTTTCAATTAGAGGTGGCTTGAAGTTTAAAATAGTTTAAAGCTTGAATGTTTTGAAGGTCTATCAAAGACAGATAGATTGTGAAATATAAAGTCATAATTAGGATATAAAGTTGCAAGTATGACAAAAAAGTTGCAACTGTGAAAGAAAGATACATTCTTAACTGAGAGGAATAAAGTCACAATTATGAAAAAAAAGTTGCAATTGTGAGATATAAATGTCAGAAAATGTGATATATATGTTTATGACATGGCTCCACGATCCCAGTCGGACTTATGAAAGCTGCCTAAATCATAACCATGCACTGTTCGCTGTTGGCCAGAGAAGAACTGACCCCCCAACTGAGCCTGGTTTCTCCCAAGGTTTTTTTCTCCATTTTAACACCCGTTTGCCACCTGATGTCACCTGTTGGAGTTTGGGTTCCTTGCCGCAGTTGCCTTTGGCTTGCTTAGTTGGGGACACTTGACATTTGTTATTCAACAATGTTTTGATCTGCCTGCATCGACACCCTTGTATGCAAACTGAACTGAGCTGGATGATGACATCACTGTTTACTCCAGTGCTGATATAGATAAATTAACTAAATTAATAACTATTGATTCTTACAACGGAATGAATCAATGCTGAATTTACTTAAGCTAGACAATGACACCATTTTCTTTAAGAGCTGCTGTGACACAATCTGCATTGTAAAAAGTGCTATATAAATAAAAGGTGACTTGACTTGACTCTGTGGAATACTTAATTCTGATTGGTCAATCGCACCATCCAGCGGTTCTAAAAACAGATAACGCAGGCTCAACCGGGTAACTGCATATATTATGTAGCGCTATACGCTTGCTAGGAACGTTTTTTCCATGTGGAAGTTTTGCGTTTGGTTAGCACATAAAGTGTGTGCAAAGTGCACTGAATAAAATATTAAAACACAGTCAAATCAATATTTTGTGTACAGTTATTTAATTATATCATCCGGTATCCGCTCTCATTTCATACAAACGTAGCTGCTGCCATTTTGCCACTATTGTTTTGTTCACTGTTTTGTTGTAAGATAACAAACAGATATGATTTTAAATCAGTTTCATCTCAGATCAGTATCTCTTATTCCTATAATTATTTATGTAGCGAAATGCTGTGTAATATGTGGTATGACTGTACCATATCTCTTAAATGTCCGTCTAGTTTGAAATTGCGGCGCTAGCAACTGCCCTCTCCGCAGAAGCTTTGCGTTAAAGAGCTAATAAAATATTTCGACTTAGGGTTAGGTTTAGGGTTAGATCAATATTTCATGTCTAATTATTTACTTAAGTGGCAAGTAGCCATGTAATAAGCAGGATTATACATCCAGCTGGTTGTTATCGCAGAATAAACCCCTTCAGGCTGATGCAAGACCTGATCACCCTGTCGGGGTTTATTCTGCGATAACAACCGGTTGGATGTACATTATCCCTTACATATATACAATCACAGTTGTAAGATATTAAGTTGCAATTATGAGAAGAAGAAAAAAAAATCACAATTGTGAGATAGAAAGTTGCAACTACCTTTTTTTTTTTTTTTTTTTTTTTTTTTACTTTTAGGTGGAAACAGGCATCAATACATAATACATAATTTTTTGTATTATATTTAGTATTACATTCTGGACACCGTTGTTTGCATCAAAGAACAAAGACGGGTTACTTTATCAGAAACACAGCTGACCAGCATCACACTTACTGCCTGGGGGAGTCTATATCTTTCTCATGACAAGGAATATATCAGTATTTCATTGAAAAGTGAAGAACATTTTTATAAACGCATTAGTCATGGCTACAGAGTATGCTTCAAAGCCTCAAACACAAGAGTAAGCACTTGTTCTTGGCAAGCACTAGTCGCACACTTGCCTTTTTCTCTCAATGTGCCTCTGCCAGGCTTTGCAAACAGAAACGCGTCTCTTCCACAACATTCTTCCCAAATCTCCCAAATATACACACTTTCCACATTTTAATAACACTCTTTATTTAACTAGCACATGGTGACCCCACTCACTGTGCTTCCTTCAGCCACAAAAACACACACTCTCACTTAATATCACACACTTTCTGAATACCAAGGCAAACATTTGTGCTTACACGCACAGAAAGAAGACGTGTTTCCCCCCAATCCACTTCCCTCCGTTTCCTGCAGTTCCTTTTCTTCACCCATGATAAGCAGAATTCCCCTGAGACCACCCACCCCTTGACTCATTATTTTGGCGCCCATAATTGTTAACTCTTTCCTGTCCTTCGAAAACAAAGCCACTGTAAAAAGGGGAAACTTTACAACAAGGACAATAGGGTCAAGAATTTGTTGAATTTTTTTTTTACCCTTAACCCACCCATGTTTATTTTAATGGAAACTTATTTTCGTCACAGAATAAAATAGTAATTTTTTTTAAAGCCTAATTTTTATCTTGCAATTCTTACTTTCTCACAATTGTGAGTTTATATCTAGCAGTTGAAACTTTATAACTCACAATTGCAAGGTTATATCTCACAATTCTGAGAAAAAAGTCTGAATCGCGAGATATAAACTCGCAATTACAAGTTTTAGTCATAATTGTGAGATAAAAAGTTACTGTGGTGGAAACAAGCATCCATAATTTCCATAAAGAACTGGAGAAAGAACCCATAAGAAAATAAACATCACAATGGAGATCTCTGGAATATGCCATCCATATTAATCTAAGTAAAAACAATTATCTCATTTATTTGTATTTGTTAAAAAAAAAAAAAAAAAACTTAAATGAGATGTGTAGCATAAGGAATTTACAAGAACTTATTATAGTCGATTTTGTCAAAATATTCAGTTCCAATTAAAACAGTAGAATGCGTTGAACAAAACAAGACACGCAACGTTTGACGAGTAAATTAGTAAGCCAGAGATGATTTTAACCCTATGTTTGGATAAGTCTGTAGGATGGGTGGGAAAAATGCCTAGGGAGGCTCTATTTCAGGGTGCTGTGGTCTGAGAAATAAACCACAGACCGGCTCATGAAGGTCTGGGTCAGTGATCTTTGAGCAAAATCATGTCAGTGGAGAAAGATCTTTTGCAGTTTGTGAAATGAGAAACACTGGAACAAACTGTGCTCTGTTCATGTCGATTATCCTGTGGATTTATTAAACATTGTCTAAATCTTTATCTTCCACCCATACAACCACCCACGGGAAAATTTGATTATAAAGTATATTTGAGACCATAGACTATATAGATCTGGCTTTGTGAGACTATAGTTTGAATTAATCCCTTTTCTTTGCATGACACATTGACATTACAGTACAGAATGGCTCTTTCGGCATTAATCTGAAATACAAGCATTCGTTTTTAATGTGTCATGTACTGGAAGAGAGGCTCTCAGGAACGCATGTTAATGTCACATCCTTTTTTTTTTTACCTGCAAAAACGCCCCAAATTCTTCACATAAAATTAGTCTACAGGTTTTTATAGACAACCTAAGTCGGGGAAGATCTCGTTTTTTACATTTTGTTACAAGCTGTTTGCACATTGGCATATAAAAAGCAAACAATGGGCCATTCATGAAACTTTCGTAATTAAGCGAGCAAATTCAGAGCAATTTGCAAAGTAAAATGGACCTTTACGAAAACTCTCCTCCGGATTCACAAACGTTTTGTATACCACGGATTCGGTAGTTAAACGTGTGTATAATAATAAATTAACATTTGTAAATAGGGCGCACATGCATGCTTATTCATAATTAGCATAATCCCCGCCCATGAGTTACAACTACGGAAATTACAACCTGATCTCACAGCCATTTGAGGAGGTGGGTAATTTGTTTGAATTCGTACAACCTCACTCATACGAATTCGTACGGTTTTTGCTAAATTGTACATATTTTATGAGTTGCCCAATTCGTATAAATTCGTACTAATGACCTACACCTAACCCCACCCTTAGATCTACCTGTCACCCAAAACATACAAATTAGTCACCTTGGTTGTGAGATAGCGTTGGCAAATTACGTGTCCAGGAACGCTATGGAATCTTCTGGACTTCCTTCTCCGGTTTGGCTCTAGTATATTGCATAAGTTCAAAAGAGACTAATTGGCCATATGCTAAAAAATGCCTGGTGCTCTTCTGAAAATGGCCAGTTGGTGGCGCTTGAAAGTGCTTTGAGTTTTGCCAGCTGATACTTTAGTTGCTATGATACAGAATATTAAGGAATTACACATGACATGCAAGAAAAAAAATTAAAAAATGCGCACGATTTACTAATTCGTTCCCTCAATTTACTAAATCGTGCGCATGATTTACTAACTCGTTGACCCGATTTACTAAATCGTGCGCACAATTATCTATTTTGTTCCCTCGATTTATAAATCATGCACATAAATAAATAAAGACAGGGCAGATCAACTCGGGAAATATTATTATGGTACATAGTGCATCAAAATGCGGTCATCAGTTTGCTTAAATTAGAACACAGAAGGTTCAAATGTGTTACACACCATTTACACGTGGTAGGGAGCAGGTGTAAATTTCTTTTAATACCAACTAACATTTTGAAAATACAAAAATTTTCGTGAATCAGAAAAATTTACGTCAGAGTGGCTTTACGAACAATTTTCATAAAAATTTGCTCGAATGAGGCCCATTGTATGAAAATTCTTACATATAGCCCCTTCAAACTAAAAATTCTCAGTAAACAAAGTGCACTTTTTAAAAGAGAGCTTAAGTGTGTTAAGACACAGTAAGCATACATAGTCATGGTCAACATAGTACTGTCTTGAAGTACACTTAAGTGGCCTTTTATTTAATTAATATTATATTATCTGCAAGTACTTTTCCCATAGATGGATTCTTTAATGCACCAATACATAGACAGTTTACTAAAGAACCAGTAAAGTTTAATAAACCTATGTTGTTGTTTTTTTTTTCTAAGTTAACTTTTATTTTTGAGGGAGAACCACTAAGTTTACCACAGGACTGCCCTACTTGAGCATATGTTTCTCTGACTGGCAAAACAAGCAACCAAATCACAGCCAAAAGAGGATCCAACACCAAAAACCACTCCAGGGACAGCTGAATCTACTGCTCCAGAGCCTTTCCTTTGGAAAGGCGTAAATTAGCACAAGAGGATACCACAGAAAAACCAAAATTGCATATGATTTTGTCAAATACCCAGACAATGATGATGATGATGACAATCATGAGACAATGATTTATTACAACAATAAACCACTCCAGGCAATGCATTTTAGGTTTAGGTTTAGGTTTAACTGGTTAGCAAGGTTCAGTTAGCCAGCCGAGCAAGTTCCATTGAGATGAATGTGAATACTAAATGGACAATTTCCTCCAGGTTTTACGGACATGCTTGAAAAGTACCATGGTAGACTATTCTTTGACATAATCTTTGAGTACCATGTAAGCACCATACTTACTATTGGATACCATGGTACCACCACAGTACTTTTTGTAATGTCTCTAATCATATGCTAGAAAACAGAAGAAAAAGAAAATTTGGTAACACTTTAGAATAATGGTCCGTCATTAATAAGTAACTATGCAGGAAGTAATGCAGGACTAATGAGTAGTACTACATTAACACTTCAGCTACTACTATTAACTAATATAGAAACAACCTTAACTAATCAGTAAGTAATATCAAATTTAGGACAAGATAGTTCCTTATTAGCTAATCAATAATTACCTATTGAGATTAAGTCAAGTCAAGTCACCTTTATTCATATAGCGCTTTTTACAATGTAGATTGCGTCAAAGCAGCTTTACATTGATAACTGGTACATTATTTTGGCTGCACAGCAGCTCTTAAAGAATAGTGCCAATGCAAGCAGATCAAAGCACTGTTGAATATCAAATGTCAATTGTCAAGTGTCACATACTAAGCAAGCCAAAGGTGACAGCGGCAAGGAACCCAAACTCCAACAGGTGACATCAGGTGGCAAACAGGTGTTAAAATGGAGAAAAAAAAAACCTTGGGAGAAACCAGGCTTAGTCGGGGGGCCAGTTCTCCTCTGGCAAACAGTGCTTTGTTACGACTCAGGTTGCTATCATAAGTCAGATAGGATTGCAACATTCAAAGTATTTAATTTAGTTCCATCCAACTGAGGATCGTATTCATCACACCGGTATGGACGGTTGTTGAGGAGATGCGCCACTGGTTGTTAAGATTACATCATTAATAACTATTAACTAACGAACAAATTGTAAAGAACATTGTCGTGTGTCTAAGACGTAATCAGTCATCATTTTTACTCTGACTATAGTCATAAAATGCATAATTAATTACTCAAGTGTTACCTAGTCACTATGCAGGAACTACTAGTGATCAGGACCATTATTTTAAAGTGAAAAACATCTTTTTCACTTTAAAATAATGGTCCAGATCACTAGTAGTTCTTGAAGAATGACTAGGTACTTGAGTAATTAGTGCTGCATTTTATGACCACATTGAGAGTAAAAAAAGGGAAAATCTTCAAGAACTACTAGTGATCTGGACCATTATTTTAAAGTGAAAAAGATGTTTTTCACTTTAAAATAATGGTCCTGATCACTAGTAGTTCCTGCATAGTGACTATGTAACACTTGAGTAATTAATGATGCATTTTATGACCACGTTGAGAGTAAAAAAAGACAATTGCTCACATCTCAGACACTTTAATGTAGTGATTAGTAATTAGTTAGTAATTCTTTATAATTTGTCATAGTTACCTATTACTTCTTAATGATGCCAATCTCATTCTCTAATTATTGATTACCTAATAAGGAACTATCTTAGTCCTAAATTTGATATTACGTACTGGTTAGTTAAGCTTGTTTCTATATTAGTTAATAGTAGTAGCTGAAGTGTTAATGTAGTACTACTCATTAGTCCTGCATTACTTCCTGCACAGTTACTTATTAATGGCGGACCATTATTCTAAAGTATTACTGAAAATTTTACAGCTGACCTTTTGGTACACCTACTGTATGTCCTGCACAGTGGAGCGCTCTTAAAAAGATTCTTTGTTGAAGAGTGAACACTATTAGTAGACACATGATGCACATAATGCCATTTTATTTAATTCATGCTTTGTAGACGCACATATCTGAGAGTTCAGCCTAGGTTCAAACCCATTGGGGTCATGAGGACATACACTATGTATGAGGTAAAAGGAAAAATATGGACCATATGAGGTAAAAAAAAAAAAAAAGAAAAGAAAAGAGAATGGAGTTTAAATAATTAATTTATAAGTAATCTGTTCTGATTCTCTCTGGTTGAGTGGTCTTGTGGTCTAAAGATTCAAATAATATGGTCATTCTATGTCTCGTTTATACGAGAACAGACATGTAAGTCTCCCTCTCAGCCATTCCAGGAAAAAATGAGTGTTTGAATTTTACATCATTACACTTTTCCGCTGCTTTCGTCGGCCTTTAAGGCACACATAGCTCTTGTTTTTACAAAGGCTCTCTGTGTGTTACATCACTCAAAGCAATGGGATAAACAGCTACCACATCATGAGGCCTGAGAGGAGGGAACATTACAACATTGACAAGGTGTACAACAAGAATTAATACCAATGTTTGACAGCAAAGCTAAAAGCATTAAGACAAGTTGTATAATAGTAAAGATAAGCTGGACATGTTGTTTATTCTTTATTTATTACATATCTACAGCTTTAAAACAGTTTTTTTTTTATTCAAAGTTTACTTAAAGTACACCTATTATGCTATTTAAAGGCTCCTGATTTTGTTTTGGAGGTCTCATGCAATAGGTTTACATGCATCCAAGGTCAAAAAACACTTTAATTTTCTCATAATAGACATTGCTGCAGCATCACCTATTTTCTTACAGTGTCTAAAATGGTTCGAAAAAGGATCCGGTCTCCCTAAACCCCTATTTTCCAAGAGTCGACTCTGCTCTGATTGGTCAGATGGCCCAGTCTGTTGTGATTGGTCTACTCTGCTCTGATTGGTCAGATGGCTCAGTCTTGTAGTGATTGGTCGACCACTTAAATCAACATCATGTTTTGGAAATGAAACGCCCTTTACCATCTCAGTTTCAGCTCCAGATCTTCCTCAGTGCTTGACACACAGTGATACGAACAGTAATGATGGTGTCGGTTTTACCGTATCAATTCGAGCGCGAATCCTCATCCTTTTGATGTGTTTCACAGCACAGAAAACAGCATCTTCTTGACATGTCGACAACACAAAGCAAACTCTTCAAGGCCTCAGCTACAACCTACAGTGTTTGAGGGTCAAAGACCATGTTATGCTAATTTGTTACACATCTATGTTGGTTTGAGTAGGAAGTGAGTACCATTTCAGGCAGTTCAGAATCAGTTCTTTCTTTTGAGAGACAATAACTCCATTTATCATGTATAGTATTTAGATCTTTGAAACTTTTCAGACTTTTTACATTTCAGAATTTTTACATGAAATTTTGCAGGCGAATAGGGCAGAATTCTGTCGATGTGGCAAATTTGTGAGACCAACTTAAACACAAACTAAATCTGTGTCTGGAACTTTTTCCCCTCAAATTTAGCTGAATAATGATAAGCGTGACTATACCTTTAGGCAGTATCCTAACTGTCATGTACTTTCAAAAGCAATCAATCTGGATGTCTCTTCAGAGACACACAAATAGCGCTCCACAAAGGAGACTCGATTCACAACTGATTTTAGAGTTGCATGTTAGCATGTTGCTAAGCTAATGGCATACAGTCTCACAGATTTTTTTTTTACGGCGTACAATTTACTTTTTTATTACCTGTTTCTTTAAACTTCTATCCATCTAATGCTCTTATAATAACTGCATTTGAGGCAGTGTAAATACTGTAACTGCGGCAGCTTCCAATATACTTATTTACTTAATGTAATATGTGGCCCATATATTTGGCAAACCCAGCCAGCTTTATTACATCTTCAGTTACACTGTGTTCTCTTTCCTTCTTCCACAACATTAAGATCTAACTGCACTCAAGCAGAGGGGACTCCCCGTTCTCTAAGTGTAATGGCATGTGGGATTTTCCTCATCTTTCTCACATGGTCTCACTTTCTGCAGTGCTGTGACTCTGAGAATCTCTTATTTTCTCTTTACATTAATCTACTAGCTTGCAGTTGTGCCGCATAAAGAGCTTTTTCTCATTAGAATGTTTCCTCTTTTATAGTCATCCTTCACTCTCTATCTTCCTCTCACTCATCTACAGTCTGTAAACTTTCCAGGCATTAAAAATGAACACACTGATGCTTTCAATGTACATTAGTAGCACAAAACAAAAGTTTGGACACACTTTTTTGTTCATTATGACTAATTTCTAGATTTTAGAATAGTAACAATGGAAGCACAAACAGAAGTATGGAAATTCCAAAATATGCATCAGTGATGCTTTTTAACCCTCTGATGCATAACTACAGAGGACAGAATCAAGATATCATGTATCCAAACCACTATTACCTTTGACCCTTTTCCATAATTCAACTGACTGTCCTTTTAATGTAATTTTATTTTTGACAACATAAATTCAACATGGCACTATTTCAACTGCAATAGGCAAATAACTATTTTAAATGGGCCATACAGTATGATGCTATTTTTCATTAAGTTCATTATTTTGCTTATTGGGTGTGCACAGATTTCTACAAAGCCCCTCCTTCTGAAAAGCCCAGAGTGCTCTGATTGGCTAGCTGACTCAGTGTGCTGTGATTGGCCAAACATCTCAAGCACGTGTCATAAATGTAACGTCCCTTAGCATAATCGCAAGCTTTAGATTCCAAGACTTTTGTAAATACAAACAGTTAAAGTGTAATTTTAACAGCTCCAGGGTTTTCATGAAAACTACAGATTATACTTCAGCATTTTTGTATCCCTGCCCACGTACAGTCGGATCCACAGTCTGTCTCGCTGCTGAATAGTTGGCGTCTGTAGCTCTGTGCGTCTGTAGCTCCGTAGAGCTTTGTTTTGAATCTATTTATTATCATTACTTGTCTATTTTATCATCAACATATATCTGATATTGCCTATCACATTAATCTAACGTTGCTAGCGTCTAATCTTTTAATCCAAATCGATATCACAGCGCATTAGCATTTCGCTAGCTTGTTAGCTTGTTATCCGGGCCACGAACCGTCCTCTTCTCTCGCGTGGTCCTTTTTCTATGACTCGAGTCCATAAAACAACTGGTAAGTCGGATCACCCTACAAACATGGTGAGTCATGTCATACTCTCCTTTTATTGTTACTTGCACTGCCTGTCACATGCATAGTATAGCTCTCTCTGTCAGCGGTGAGATTTACACATGTGATAAATGCAGGGAGATAGTCAGGCTGATAGAGAGAATCTCAGAATTAGAGACACGCATCCAGACTTTAAATGAGGATAGCAAGATTGTAAGGGCTTTAGATACTGTTTCCGTTCTAATTAGAACATCAAACAGGTTCTCCCCACTCAGTGACGCACCCACTGAGAATCCTGTTGAAAGTGCCCTAGTTATTAGCGATTCTATTACACAGAACGTGAAAATAGAGACACCAGCCACCATAGTCACATGTTTGCCGGGAGCCAGAGCACCTGACATCAAAGCAAATTTCAAAGTGCTGGCTAATCGTAAATTATCTAAGATTATTATTCACGTCGGCACAAATGATGTTCGACTTCGCCAGTCGGAGATCACTCAAATTAACATTAAAGATGTGTGTGGACTCGCAAGTACAATGTCAGAAACAGTGATTTGACAGTAATCAACAAATAAAAAACAGATATAATACTAATAAACAAATGATAAAGCTTGGGTTGCTGAATATTAGATCCCTTTCTTCAAAAGCACTTATTGTAAATTATATTATCACAGACAATTGTCTTGATTTGCTGTGTTTGACAGAAACCTGGCTAAAACCAGACGATTATATTATTTTGAATGAGTCTAGCCCTCAGGGTTATTATTGACACGAACAGCGTCAGAGAGGCAAAGGGGGAGGTGTTGCTGTAATTTATAATAATATCTTCAGTATTACTCAAAAAGTCTTTCAAATTCCTTTGAAGTGATGGTGCTTTATGTAACATTATGTAATGTAAGTGACAAATCCCATCTGACATTTGTGCTGACTACTGTATACAGGCCACCAGGGCACCATACTTTATCAAATAATTAGATTTTTTATCAGAGTTAGTACTGGCTGCAGATAAAGTCCTAATTGTTGGTGATTTTAATATCCATGTAGATAATGATAAAGACGCACTGGGATTGGCATTTACAGACATTCTAAACTCTATTGGAGTTAGACAACACGTGTCAGGACCCACTCATTGTCGTAATCATACTTTATAATATTGTCACATGGAATCGATATCGATGCTGTTGAAATTCTGCAGCAGAGCGATGACATCTCAGATCATCATCTAGTCTTGTGTATACTACATTCAGCCAAGGCTGTAAAACCGCCACCCTGCCAAAAATAGGGTAGAACCATCACTTCTACCACTAAAGATTGCTTTATAAATAATCTTACTGATCAGTTTAATATAGCTTAGATAGCTTAGACAAACTCTATGTTGCAACAGAAACTACTGACTCACTCTTTTTTTTTAGCACATTAGACTCAGTTGCTCCTTTGCGCTTTAAGAACATTAAGGAAATTAGTCCAATGCAGTGGTACAATGAGCACACTCGGGCCCTTAAGAGAGTAGCCAGAAAAATGGAGCGCAGCTGGAAGAAAACAAAACTAGAAGTTTTTCGCTTTTCGTGTAGAGAGAGAATGATTGAGTACAGAAAGGCCTTAAAAACTGCTAGATCTGCTTATAAACACAACCATAGGTATTTATTTGATACAGTGGCTAAATTAACAAAAAATAAAGCTTCAACTTCTGATGTTTCCAAACAGCACAGCAGTAATGACTTCTTTACTTGCAAGATTGATAATATCAGAGAGAAAATTATAAGCATGCAACCGTCTACTACAGTATCACGTCAGACAGTGCATTGTAGTGTCCCTGAGGAAAAATTCCATTCATTCGCTGCTTTAGGAGAGGAAGAATTGTCTAAACTTGTTAAATCATCAAAATCTTGGGTTGCTGAATATTAGATCCCTTTCTTCAAAAGCACTTATTGTAAATGATATTATCACAGACAATTATCTTGATTTGCATCTTGATTCATCATTATCACTAGGATATGTACCGAAAACTTTTAAGCTGGCTATTATTAAGCCTCTTATTAAAAAAACACAACTTGATCCTAGAGAATTAGTCAATTACAGGCTGATCTCGAATCTACCTTTTCTGTCAAAAATACTAGAAAAGGCAGTATTCTCGCTATGTTCCTTCTTAGAAAGAAATGGTATCTGTGAGGATTTCCAGTCAGGATTTAGACCGTACCATAGTACTGAGACTGTTCTCATTAGAGTTACAAATGATTTGCTCTTATCATCAGATTATGGTTGTATCTCTCTATTAGTGTTACTGGATCTTAGTGCTGCATTCAACACTATCGACCACAACATTCTTTTGAATAGACTTGAAAACTATGTTGGCATTAGTGGAATTGCACTGGCATGGTTCAAATCATACTTATCTGACCGTTATCAGTTTGTAGTAGTAAACGAAGAGATGTCATATTGATCACAAGTTCAATATGGAGTACCGCAAGGCTCAGTACTAGGACCGTTGCTTTTCACTCTGTACATGCTACCCTTGGGAGATATCATTAGAAAGCATGCCGTTAGCTTTCACTGTTACGCTGATGATACTCAGCTCTATATTTCTTTGCGCCCTGACAAAACTTACGAATTCACAAAATTAATGGAATTGCATAGCTGATATAAAAAATTGGATGACCAGTAATTTCCTACTACTAAACTCAGAAAAAACAGAGATTCTAATGATTGGACCAAAAACCTCTGCACGTAATAACCATACTGTATAACACTTAATGGCTGCTCTGTTAAGTCTTCGTCGTCAGTTAGGAACCTGGGTGTGCTTTTTGATACCAATCTCTTATTTGAAAGTCACGTTTCTAGCATCTGTAAAACCGCATTCTTCCATCTTAAAAATATATCTAAACTACGACATATTCTTTCAATGAAAAATGCAGAACAGTTAGTTCATGCGTTCATGACCTCAAGGCTAGATTACTGTAACGCTCTACTGGGTGGTTGCCCTGCTCGCTTGATAAACAAACTACAGCTGGTAAAAAACGCAGCAGCTAGAGTTCTTACTAGAACCAGGAAGTATGACCATATTAGCCCGGTTCTGTCAACACTGCATTGGCTTCCTATTAAACATCATATAGATTTTAACATCTTTCTAATCACTTACAAAGCACTAAATGGTTTAGCTCCCCAGTATCTGAGTGAGCTCTTAACACATTATAGTCCTTCACGTCTATTGTGATCTCAGAATTCAGGCCAATTAATAATACCTAGTATATCAAAATCAACTGCAGGCGGTAGATCCTTCTCCTATTTGGCACCTAAACTCTGGAAAAATCTTCCTAGCATTGTTCGGGAAGCAGACACGCTCTGTCAGTTTAAATCTAGACTAAAAACGCAACTCTTTACCCTGGCATACACATACCACATTATCAATTTATATTTTCAAATATGTTAAAGGATTGTTAGGCTGCCGGAACCGGGAACACTTCCTATAACACCAGATGTACTCGTTACATCAGAAGAACAATGGCATCTACGCTAATATTAGTCTTTCTGTTTATCCCGAGGTTTACCATAGTCAACCAGATCCAGGCCGTATCCAGATCAGATGGAGGACCTGTGCCTAGATACGACGACAACGCAGCCCTGAAGTGTCAGCAGAGATTGAGTAAACTAGATCATCCCTGTGAAGGCCTCACCGACACGACAACCAGTGGTGCAGATTTTCGTCCATACAGGCGTGATGAATACGCTCTTCAACTACAATATTTTAACTGTTGCAATCCCAATTGGACTTATGACCTGTAACGTTGCCTGAATCATAATCATGCACTGTTCGCTGTTAACGAGATTTGCGTGAAGCGCTCTAATCGACATGCATTGGCCTATAAGCATGGTAATGAGAGAAAATCAGGAGCTTTAAACTCTGAACCTTCATGAATTTTGGACCAAGCTAGTTTTATCTAATAAAATGTGTTCTGATAATGATGACTGATATTAGAAAAAAACCTGGCTTTCTGATATCCAAACAGATTACATGAATCATTAAGAGCATGATGAAATGAAAACAATAGCCTATCTGTTAACAATAGGAAATAGGCATTTTCGATGGAAGAAAATGTTAAGTGAACTTAGACTTCCCATGGTGCTTTGAAGTAGAAAACTGTCAAACTGAAAAGGTTCCAGATGCCTAAATAATATAAAATACTTAATTCCTGTGTATCCTGTGCAAAACAATGAATTATGTTAAGTATTAATCAATTGCAGTAATCAACTTTGCAAGTGTGGGTTATAAGTAAGCTACCACAAAATAAATAAATATTTATCTATTTGCTTGACATTTGCTGGCAGTGTTGGGAGTAACGCGTCACAAAAGTAATGCATTACAGTAACATATTACTTTTTGCTGTAACGCAGTAGTGTGAGGCATTACGAATACATTTTCAGTAATATTTTACTCGGTACATGTTCAGAAACGCTTGCGTTACAACACACTTTTAGCCGCAGTTCATGGTTGCATAGCAACGACAGATGCCACGGGAGCGCAAGCGCTTTGGAAAGGAGGAGAAAGCGGCGCGGGCGCGCTTTCCACGCGTTTTTTAGACGCAACTTGTGAACGGCCCCTAATATTATTTATATTCTTTGCAAACAGCGACAACTTCGTTGCAGATAAGACACACCGACTTTGCATTCACAAAACCAGGTAGGATGAACGCATAGCTGTCTTTCCATTCTTCTTTGTATGCCCTATTTTCACTGTCAACTTTCCTCTTTTGACTCTTTGACAGTGCCATTTTCTCTCACCAGAGCTTAAATGTTAACATCACTCTGTACATGACTTAATAGCGTACCTACAGTGTGCAAATAGTTTAAATAAATGCCGTTAAGTACGTGAGGATGCCAAGGAATAATTCTGAGTGTAAAAGTAGGCTACGTCAACTAATTGTTACAATAAGGCTCCATTGTGTAACAAGCGAATTAAAATGATACACATTTATTATTCACAATATGGAAAGAGGAAATAAAACTCAAACATGCCATTAATGGGCTTATTCAAGTCTCCTTTGACTATGTTCCGCCCCACCATCTAGTGGCGAAATTATAATTTTTTTGACCCGATGCCAAACTTAATTGCCAACCTCTGCATTAAAGGATTAGTCCACTTTCTAATAAAAATGTCCTGATAATTTACTCACTCCCAAGTCATCCAAGATGTCCATGTCCTTCTTTCTGAGGTCGAAAAGAAATTATGGTTTTTGATGAAAACATTCCAGGGTTATTCTTATTCTGTATTCTTCAAAAAGCTTACGCTGAATGTCCTACACCTTCCCTAATAAACTTACTAAAAAAAAAGAGCTGGCGCCACGTTCGTTCCGTAAGTTGAATAGGGAAGGTGAAGGACATCCAGCGTACGCTTTTTGAAGAATACGACCGATCGTTTCTCTAGATAAAGCCCCTTGAAGCTGCACTGAATCTGTAATTTTGATCTTCAACCGTTTGGGGCCAATTGAAGTCCACTATAAGGACATGGACATCTTGGATGACATGGGGGTGAGTAAATTATCAGGAAATTTTTATTAGAAAGTGGACTTTAACGAATGAAAAATGCTGCAAGTAAGTTCTATTACCTGTTCGTGGTCAGTCAATAGCCGCATGTTTGTAAATAAAGACTAAATGACAGCTTCTGATATATTTGTTTAGCGATTTATTTCATTAATCTCCCTCTTGCAGGTGTAACTTTATATTGTGTGACATAGTCCAGTGAAAGCGTGTTTAGGATGGGTTTTACAGAAGTGCCGCGAGGCAACTGGCCCGACAGTGGAAACGCGGCATGATTTCTGCCTTTGTGTTCGCGCTGGCCAGTGGAAAAGCGGCTAATGGGTGAAGATGGCAGAAGAATACTGTGCATTCGCAAATTGGACGTATGCGCATTACTTTGAGTTTGTCAGATAATCACTTTATACCTCTACCATACTTTTAACAGACTTGGATCATTTGTGATTATGTCTGTCATCCTTTCTTGCATTGTCTTGAGCCTTCACTTTGCCAATTATAAGCTATATTGTTAGTAGCCTGGATAACCCACAGTCATTATGCTTCATTATATCGCCCTCTACTGGATGTAAAATGCTCTGCAGTACATTTTGTCATTTTAGAATGTTAAGTTCTACTGTTAAGTTCTACTTCTGTTCTAGTTCTACTTATTTTGGTGAAAGTAACTCAAAAGTAATACAGGAGTATTGTAACACATTACAATTCTGAGACAGTAATATTGTAAAGTAAAGAATTACTTTTAAATAACAGTAACAAGTAATCTATAATGTATTACAGTTTGAAAGTAACTTGCACAACACTGTTTGCTGGCTGCTCTTTTTCTGTTCTGTTCTGTTTTTTTTTTTTTGTTTGTTTGTTTTTGGACATACAGTACATAGGCAAATTTGTTTATGAAACTAATTCCAGTCCTTTAAGCAAAAGCCTTTAGAGAGGTTTCTAGGATCATGATGAGAAACATTAAGATTTGTGGGTATAAAACCTTTTGATTGGTAGTGCAGACATGTACTTTCTGTGGAAAAGCATACCTCCTCCTTTCACATCCTTTTTAAGATGAACACCAAGAGAAGAGTTGAATGCTCTTTGATTACACTTGCAGAAGTAACAACCCAACCGCCACATGCCACGTGAGGAACTTTAATGTTTGTGCCTAAGAGAAAATCAAAGCTCACAAACTTTTCTCGCAGACAGAGGAAGATATTCTGCAGATGGCCCTTCCTTCCTCATATTGTGTTAATTTGAGGTTAAAACAGTCTGAGCAGTCATTTTACCAGCACGTGCCTGTTAGTGTATCTGCGGTAGCTAACTTCAGCCACTGTGGACTAGCTGAGATTTAAGGAGGACATCTGGGTTAAAATTAAATGATTATAGTACCAGGGCTAATCTAAAGACACAAATCTTCATGAATTTCCTAGCAAAAAACATACAAAAACATTAACAAGCTTTTGCTAAATACCAGGAGGGTGAAGTCAGAATGAGTCATAAATTTAAGCAACAACCCTTTAACTGTCCATAACTAAAGAGTAAAACAATTAAGGCAAGACTTTATAATAACTTTCAGTATTGAAATTAACATTATTGCAACCAGGCTCGACAGGTCAGTCAAGTACATTCATGCAGTTTGAAATGTCATAATAATATATAGGCTACTATTTAGACATTTACATGATTATTATTATTATTATTACTTCTACTATTCATAATAGTCTTGTTAGAAAGTTAAACTTTAACAAGTTAAATTGTTTAAATGTCAATACAAACACATGTGACAGTCATTTAATTTAATTTCTCACTGTTATCAAGTCAACCGTATTACCAGAGCTACATGGATTCATACAAAAATATATAGGCTATTAGTATTCATATTAGTGTATGTCTTGGGCAGTTTTTTATTTGACTATTCAGTCGAATCTGAAAAGATTTCTTTTTCAGGACCCAGGGGTTTAAAATGTAATGGATACATAAAACAAAACCATACCTCCATCCTCAAGCACGTTTATCCGCGTTGATCTTCTGTATCTAAGCGGGGTGTGGAGATGCGTCTCTCTGTTCTCCAGTCTAACAGCAGCTTCCCTTCACTTTCTGTTTCTTTAGTCAGCAACACTCAGATCTGCGAACACATCAAAAACGCAAACGACAAAGGAAGAAACTGTGTGTGGCGTTGAGAGCGATCACCCTTGTCTCAGTAGCCTAATATCAAACTGAAAGACGAACAGTTACGACTCATGACCAGCTATGACAAACGCCCTGGCTATGTACAAATTACAAAACCTAATGCGCTGCCTATCGACCTAATCGGTATTTTGGCCATTTTAACTTATGGTTTAAATATTGGTGCATGTGGAGCACCAGGCGTGTTAATTGGAAGTAAGAGTTTTTATGCGTTATATGCGACATAGGCGGAGCGTGTGTAAGGCTGGGCAAGGCTGCCTTCCCCTGGCCACAGACTTTTGAGTTTAGCGTGAAATTGCCTCACTAAAACCACTGCCTGCTGCTGCTTTTGATTGCCTTGAGGGAAAAGCTGCTCATAACTGCCGGTCTAGGATAAATTTTCTCCGTAATAATAGCATATTTGAGCAGATTTGGTGTTTGCGCTTTTGAGAGCGTCATATGTTTCTGTGTTTTGCAGCGTTGGGCAATGTAGCCAATCACAAATATATCAGCTGATTTCTTGAATGTAATAGCCAATTCTGTCATCAGTTACTCACCCTCATGTCGTTCCAAACCCGTATATGACTCCTCCAAAGACAGCAATTTAACCACCACTTTCAAGGTCCAGAAAGGTACTAAAGACATTGTTAAAATAGTCCACATGACTACAGTGGTTCAACGTTAATTTTATGAAGCGACGAGAATACTTTTTGTGACTTTATTCAACAATATTTTCTTTTCTGTCATTCTCTTATGCTGTTTACGTTTAGTGGTTCCAGCCAAGTTCTACATCAGAAATGCGACTCAGTATTGGCCGACAGTGTTAACGTGAGCAGAATGCGTGTGATGCTGATGCAGGAGTCGGCCAATTATAAGTTGGCGTTCTGACGTAGAACCTGGAAGTGCTGTAGGAGAAGATATTGTTTGAATAAAGTCGTTATTTTTGTTTTGTTTTTGCGCACAAAAAGTATTTATAAAATTAAGGTTGAACCACTGCAGTCATGTGGACTATTTTAACAATGTCTTTAGTACCTTTCTGGACCTTAAAAGTGGTGGTTAAATTGCTGTCTATGGAGGAGTCAGATACCTCATGGATTTCATCAAAAATATCTTAATTTGTGTTTTGAAGATGAACGAAGGTTTTACAGGTGTGGAACGACATGAGGGTGAGTAATTAATGACAGAAATTTCACTTTTTCCGTGAACTAACCCTTTAAGTTAGAATCCACTCACCGCTCAAAACGAGTTTTTGTCCAGTGCTGAGTGAGTTCTGCAGGCTCGCTAATCCTTTCGTTAATTAATATTAAAAAATAAATAAATAAATAAATAAAAAGTAGTAATATGTAGGCTAAATAAGAGATTTATTGTGCAGTCAGCTTCATTGATTATATAGTGGAACTTTGAGATTGCGATGAGGTGACAGCTTTTTACCGAATAACTTTAGGCCTATATGTGCTTCAAAAAAGACATGCTGTTTTGACTAGAGTGGGATATAACCAAAACTAGTAACTAAAACACCACAATATTTATTCCACAGTTTCAATCTAAAGTGAAATGACAAAATAAATCATAAAGGCATATAATGTGTGTTGCCAGTCTAATTTGAAAAAGATGAGAATGTGTAGAGTGAAATAATGGCAATAAAACCCGTATGTTTGTTGAATTGTCTTGCAGGCTGCACGCATTGTCGCGAGTCGCGACCAGTGTCCGATTCAGAGCACATGGCTCTTATCATTTGTTCGTTTTGGGCAAAAAATGATTAAATATGTTAATGATGCAGTGTTGCTGTTAGTGAGCTCTTTCCCAGGAACCCTCTAAAACAATTTAGCCACAGTTTCATGACAAAGAATTTTATGATTAGGTCAGTTGGTTACAAATTTGTATTACATTTTTATCATACATTTTCAGACAAGTCAGATACAAATTCATACCCAGCCTATATGGTAGGGCCAATGTATGCACCATATGGGCTTGAGGAATGGGCCCTATGGGCTTGCCCTATGAGCTTGAGAGAGAGAGAGAGAGAGAGAGAGAAATCAACAAAGCAAAGCATGAAGAGAAATGTTGCAGATAAATAATCCATTTGAATTGTAATGACAGTGGTGCTGCCCCAATCAGCTGACCATCTTGTGAATGAATTAAATAAATATAGTTATTATTAATCAGTGCAACTGTAGCCCTCTGAAAAGTTTAGTCCAGGAGACTCTTGTATTTTTCTATAGATACGTTTGCATGCAACAGCATTATCCATTTATAACCGGGTTGATGGCTTAATCGGACTGAAAAGCCTTCACCTCAATCGCTCCGACTGAGCCTGATCTGAATGAAATTTTGATCATATTGAAAGGTGTAGACCTGAAAAAGGCTAATCTGATAACAGGAAAAAAATTAAGCATGTAAATGCTTGAATCTGACTATTTTCTCAGTGGATGAGATGCTAAAAGAACTTAGAAAAAAGCTCTCCTGACATAAGGTGAATGGGCTATATACACGGAGCGTTTTTTAGAACTTCCGCAATAATATAAGCCAGCTCGAACTTCCGGTGAAATGTCATTTGCTTGTGTGTTGAGCATCAGTAGTGTAATACTTAGTTTATAATCAGAATATAGTCACTTACATAGTCAGGCATAGCATTAATTTAGTTATTCAAACGTAAGACAGCATAATAAATAAATAAAGACGTACCTCACTGTTCCTCCTCTGCTAAATTCAATTCGACCATAAGTTTTCACACTTTTATATGAAAAAAAGATTAAATATATATTGTGTATATTGTATATATATATATTGTGCACTTTAGTTAGATTAACTAAATAAAATGTGTGTTTTTACAAGTGCTGAAATCATTGATCTTGCGCTGCACTGACTGACAGCTGCTGTGATTACAAAGGGAGAGCCTGGTGCTCGCTTTCTGTGTAATTAATTCACAAGAAAAGTTATTGTTTTTCTTAAGATTTTTTAAATATTTCATTCTTCACATTGACAAAATGTATTTTTAAACCTAGTTGTTTTATAATGTTTAATATTTAGTCAAAAACGATTAGAGGAAATGGCTGATATATGTGCAAATAAATGCTACTTTGCCGCCACCTGCTGGTTAAAGTGGTAATTATTGTCTTTTTTTTATTTTTAAATAAGTGTTTTCTATCAAATGTTGAATTTACTACATTTTTAAACGTTCGTGTTTACAATGGGGACAATCTCAGAAGGATGAACAAATAATGTTTGTGGTCATCACATTAAAAATAACATTTGAAGTACTGGAGGGAAAAAATGCTTGTGCGTGTCTAATTACAGACAGCGTTTTTAAACGGTGCCAAAAGCTTGGTCTTTATTGCAATCAATAAAACTGGGTTATTGGCAAATTAGGTAAATGTGATAACTGCATTAAAATATAAATACAACATTAAAAAGTCAACCATTGATGGTTTTGTGTCGATGTACAGCGATTACAAAATGAACGGCTAACAGTTCACCGGAAATGCCCAAGCTGGCTTAACGACAACCAGGAAGTAACCGTGCATATAGCTTATTATGGGTGATTGGGACATAAGGTCAGATGGGACAGTATAACTACTGTATACAGTTTATTTTCTTGCCTAATAAGTGAAAATAAGAACTTTTTTTCCCGAGCTCTAGCTATGAGAATTGGATGCCCTCATTGGTGTTAAAACATCACATAGAGTGGGCGGGCAAGAATCAAACAGGACGTTGACCCTGAAATGCATGAAGTGAGGAAAAAGGCTTTCATAATTAGGTAAAAATAAAAAAAATAAAAATAAAAAATATAGCTACTATATTGCACAAACCTTTGATGGAAACATAAATGTGATGCACTACTGCAACAAAATAAAAAAATTGTTAACATCATGTTTCTATTTTCTGAATTAGCTTATTTGCATGATTTTGGGTGATTGGGGCAGTGCTTAATTAAGAAAATGAGTAACCTTGCAATATACTCTGTATGCTCTAAATGGGTGTTTCCCAACCTTTTCATTTGTGCAACCCCTAATCAAACACAAAAATGTTCATGAACTAGCTGGATTTTGCTGGATTTTTTGTTGCTGTTGCTTTTTTGCTTCTGAAAACAGATAGTTAAACTTTTTTATTTATTTATTTATTTTTTACTTATATTGTTGCAGTAATACACCATACTTATGTTTCCATCAAAGGTTTGTGCAGGTTAAATGTGTTTATGTCAAGTATTGGGGATGGGGGCAACCAACATTTCATCCAAATGTTACCAAGTTTAGGTATATTTTTTAAAATGAATTTTATACCTGAAGCACTTTTTTCTTTTTTCTTTTACTTCTTTACTTGATTTTTTAAAAACGTTAATAACGTTTGGACTTTAAGCCTTCTTTTACCTCAATTACATGTTTTGAATTGTATGAATGAATTGTGGATGGATTTATAAGCAATTTCATATGCAAGATTTCCTTTTTCTGCTCATTATTATTAAGAGTCCATGCTTATGTGATAACTACAGGCCTGCAGAACAATAACCCCTTTCCATTTATCAAGAATAACTTTGAGTGGTCACTTCAATTACAAGGTGACCTAGATCAAGACCTAGTTTCCATCGTGATAAAAACGTAGTGATAAAGACCCTTCCTTCTCCTTTTAATACCCAAATACCCATATTTATAAACATGGCCACAGCTGAGTGAACTCATGTCCTGTGGAGCTTGAGATTAGCTCAGAGCAAACATGCTCTCCATCAAGAGGCTGGCCAAAGGGGAACAAAACAAGGCTGAGTCCTGATAATAGTGCTTGGAAGGTGTTTGGAACAAAGCCACGAGGAAGCCAAGGACATTCCAAACACATGGTTGTCTGACGGAGAAAATAATGTCTCAATGCTTTCTGTGACCCTTCTTTCCTGACACTTAAACACGTAGTTCACTCATGTAGGATCAGACCTGTAGTAAGTATCTTACACCAGTAAAGACACAAATTAGCAAGGAAATATTAAGATATTAGGCCTACTTTCAGAATGTAATAAAACCATTTAGCCATAACCCCTTGAAATATGAAAAGTTAAATAAATTTTAGAGTTACTGGGAGAAACAGGATGTGTATGAGAACTATACATATAAAAAACAAAACACATAAGATAATTTAGTGCAGATCTTCAGATCCAGTGTAGAATACATCTGGTATTCATTTACTTTTCTTTTTTGTTTGAATAATCAACTGTCAATAATAATATATTAATATTTAATATATTTTTTATTAAAAATTTTATTTAATCTTATTTATTCAGTTAAACATTCGTTATTTCATAAATACATAATACTGCTCTCACCTCCCAAAAGTAAATGAGATATGGCTCCCCCTACTGAAAAGGAACTGCTACTGTTCAGCTATTTTCGTTTTGTCCATATCTATTAAATTACTCAAAACATTTTTTTGTTTTGTTTTATAATTTGAACCCCATTTAAAGATTCTAAAAAATAAATACTATTTAAAAAAAAAAAAAAAAAATATATATATATATATATATATATATATTTTAAAAGATTAAAATATTCAAAGTGCACAACAAGAAAGGAAACGGGGTTTGCACTTTTATAGTACTTAAAGTAGTGTCAAATTATTATTATTATTATTATTTTAAATGGTTACTTTTTGTATTTAGATCACTGCTGGAAAAAATAACAGTGGTGCTCAATATCTTTGAGCACAAAATGCTGGTTCAAAAATAATGGTTCTCTTCTCAATATCTTTATTATTGTCAATGCTGTCAAACCACTAAAGTTGCACAACAAAATGCAAAAATAAATAAATAAAATAAAAAACAAGAAAAGAACATTGGAGAAAGCCACAAAAATTAAACCTCTTTACATTCATAAAATAATAATATTATATTATTTAATGATTACTATACAATACATTAATACTATAACGGATAAGAATATGTACAAAGGAAATGACATCCAACAGGGCAGAATAGAATCATTTGTGGACACAAGTACACCAAAACACAAATACAAATGTACAGCAATGACATTTCTGTATGTAACATAACTCTGTGGTCATGTATAAAATTATTTTATTTATTTTAATTTTTTTAATTACTATTTTGTCATGCAATAGTAAACAAGTTTTTATTTGCATTTGAAAGATCTGGATGATGTTTTCTGTAAGACAAAAACATAAATGCTGTGTAATGCAGTTGTGATGTTAAATTAGAAATGTAGCACACAAGCGCTGCCAGAAGGCTGCCAAATCTCATGTATGAGCGCAAGTGCAGCATGCATTTAAAGATAAACTAATTTCCATACTCCATTATGTGTGTCTGCAATGGTTTACAATTGCTTTCATCATTACTGGCTTGTTAACCACTCAGAGTCTATGAAAAAGTCCAAATCTAATCATTCTAGTCATAACATTTCCATTAATTGAGTTTTTATACGAAACCTATTATTACATTATTGATCTAGACCACATGATTACGAATACTAAAGTGATAAATTATTAGTGTGTAATAACTGTGATATTATGCATGTGTGTGAAACCCTACATTTATGAGTTATTTCCCCCCGCACAGTGACTATCTGTCATAAGCTGTCTTCAGTTCCAAACTAATTTTTCCCTTCGGTCACACCAATTATCGCAGCTCTCATCCAATAAGCCCACACTTTCTTCGTTTCTCCCAGGTTCCTGCACTCCTCTTCAGCCAGGATGATGTTACTGTAGTGCTGTCAAAAGGACCGACTGCGATACCAAGTCGGCACTGAAATTTAAAAAATGTGACGCTTTGAGCGCTGTTGGGTGGATTCGTAAACACCTCTGATTGGCCTTTGTGTTTACACACTCATCAGATATGTCTGTGATTGGCTGGTATCGCGGTCGGTACTTTTGACAACACTATGTTACTGTAAGCCCTCCTCCGTCATCATTAGGGTTGGGTATCGAATTTTTGCGATTCTGATTCTGCTAACCGATTCCCAGTTTCGATTCCACAATTAGGTAAAAAAAAAAAGTCAAACATTTAGATATCCAACAATTCTGTGACTTCTTGCGAAGCACTCGGTTGCATCTGAATATCAAAAAACAAAAATCAGCAGCAAATAAATCCCAATTTTTGTGTGTCCCACATGTGGGATTGTTATTTCTGTACCCCTGGGAGTACGGTCCCACATATGGGATTTTAGATTGTACCATGACGTCACACATTCAAATCAGCTTTCACGGCAACACAGAGAGAGGTGAGCTGGATAAGCAGCAAAGCCAAATTTAATAAGGCTCAAATTGTAAAAGAATGGTTGGGAGGGAGCATGAAGAATCATTTTTACACATGAATTGGCACCTCCAAGTCCAGACCTTAAACTTTGGAATGTGCTGGAGTAGACTTTACAGAGTGCTTGACTCTTGCATTTTCAATACAAGATCTTGACCAAAAACTGATGCACCTCTTGATGGAAATAAATGTTGAGATATTATTTCCATCAAGAGCCTTGATGAGCCATGATACATCTTCCTACAGTACATGGTTGTTTAAGAAATGAAAAGCTACACACTCCATCAATAAGTTTAAAAGAACTGTTGCCACACATATAACATGCTAGAAACATCATAATCACAGTAATAATAATCCAGTCATACTCTTAAGTATTTGCCTATTTAAATACAAAATCCATTTCTCTTTGTGAGGTTTGGTTAGTGGTGGCTGAAATGCATCTTTACACAAACTGCCAGCCTGCATGGAGAGGTTCTCAAGACTCCAGAGACACCAGCAAGTTCAAATACTTGTTTGCTGCTCAACACTGGCTTTTTTTTAAATATTTTTTTTTATAGCTGCCCTTTTAATACAATTAATTTTTTTGACGGGAACTTTCCTCACAGATCTTATGATAATTCGATAATCTCCATTCAGTTTTCACACAATATTAGTTGTTTTCATGCCTTTTGCACAACATTGCAACATTTCATGCTTTTCATCTTCAGAAAGATCTTTCTTCCTCCCCACATTGCATGAGAACTGTGACTTGCTTAATAATGTGGAACAACATCTTTAAGTAGGGTTTCCATTTACGTGGCAAACTATTTTGTCTGAGATTGATACCGGTTATCTAAAAAGACATGGATAAACAAACAAACAAACACTTTCTTAGAAAAACTAAAATCTGAACGTTTATTTTACTGAAATCCTACTGATATGTCACTTGCATAATAATTTAGAACACAGTGTAATGTGCAAAAGGGTTAAAGTTACAAAAGTTATTCAGTCAATTTTAGTTTTCTTTTTCTTTTGTTGTTTGATTAACAATGACACAGACAGGTTTATTAGGCTGCTGTCAATTTAAGAGCTGCACGAGTCCAGTATACTGCTACACATGCGCTTTTGACAATTCTTTTGTGTATTTGCCCATTCACGGGCAAAAGAGATCTCAGTTCAGTATTGGTGCACTACATGAAAGGCGACTTTTTGCGTGCACATTTGGATGTGTATGCAGCAGAGAAAACAGTGTCCGAGTGCTGAACTGAGTTCTCTTTCGCGTCTTCTTGCACTTGGTTTAAAATCACATTAAAATGCGCATACAGGAATCAGGAATCTAAATGATCTAATCGAATCCACAGTTCTTGGAAATTTGGAAATAATTCTAAAATGGAACTGGTTCTTGAGACCCAACCCTAGTCATTATGGTCTCTTTCACCCCACTGAATGTCTCTGTGCAGGCGGTGATGTCATCGCACGTCGAAATATGCCTCCGGTTGGGCCTGTGGTGGTGCCTGCGGGCCAACAGGAAGAGGCGTTTGATGGCAGAGCGGTACTTGTTGGACATGAGGTTGTAGAGGACAGGGTTAATTGAGGCGCTCAGGTAGAAGAGCACCATGGAGGCCACGTTGAAGTTCTGACTGAGGCGGGCAGAGTGGTAGTCATCAACGTGTGTGAAGAGGAACCGACCGATGTGGTAAGGCAGCCAGCATATGGCAAAGACCAATACAACAACAGCTAGAAGAAGAGGGGGATGGGATATGGGGTTAATTAGAAGAATGAGATAAGTCCATGTTATGGGTGGTTGCTTATTGACACTGATTTATTAAAACTTCAAGTAAATAAAACAGCCACATTCACTAACCCAACATAAATGAACATGATTAATGAAGCCTGACAGACCTTGCAAATGTGTAACATCTTGTCTATTCATCTCTCATAAGTTAACACCATTAATTTACATTGCAAATATGTTTCTACAAAGTTACTAATGGACCCTTTCTCAGACTGTTTCCAGTTATCAACATCGCAAATCTAGTCAAGTTTTTCATATTTTAATTTTTACTAAATTTAATACACATTTATAACACTGCTTTGTTTATATTACTTTGACACTAAATGACAAATAAACTAATTAACGCTTCAGAGAGTTTGTTTCTGATACAACGGCTGAGGGAGTGATGGCAAATTTGACATTATTCTCTCTTCTGGCTGCCGTTATCAATTTCTCTATATTTTTCCCTCGTTTGAAAAGTCGTGGAAATGCTATCACTGATTTTGTCTTTTGCTATTGGAGCAAATGGACATAAAAATATTACATTTGCTGTCGTCTGACCATACCTGAGCATCATCCTCAAGTAAAAGGAGGAGCTTGGTGTGCAAATATAAAGAAGTTAAAAGGACAAGAAAAACTTTTGAGGAGGTAAAAATCATGTATTTTATTCAATAGCTTTTCTCACCTTGGTAGTGGGGTAGATCGTAACAACACTTTGTACTAGAGTTGTCAAAAGTACCGACTTCGGTACCAAGTCGGTATTGAAATTTAAAAAATGTGACGCTTTGAGCGCTGTTGAGTGGATTCGTAAACGCCTCTGATTGGCCATTGTGTTGACGTGCACATCGGATATGTCTATAATTGGCTTCAATGATCAACGCTTTAAAAACATGTTGTAAATAATCATCAATGATCAATGAACGCTTAGTGCTTACACAGATACACACGGGAGCCTTTGAAAGCAGGTGTCTATCGCGGACCAGTCCGCTGATAGACGCCTGCTTTCAGACGCTCCCGCTTTCAAATTCAAAAAACATTCAAATGCTCCCGTGCGTTGATCACTGAAGTTAATCACAGACATATCCGATGAGCGCGTGAACACAATGGCCAATCAGTGGTGTTTAAGAGTCACATTTTTTAAATTTTAGTACCGACTTGGTACCGAAGTCTGTACTTTTGCCAAATCTACTTTGTACTTGACATTAGTTTGCTCAAGTTAGGTATAAGTTATAGATTTCAAAATTTTAATTTCTGGCAAATAGATGTTGAAAAATTATATCATTGAGATAAATAGCACAGAAATCCACAGAGTTACAAACATTTAAAGCAAAAGTGTTACAACGATCATGATGCTTGAGTGCAGTGTTTGACTCAAGTTCAAAGGCCATATTTTCATGGTTTTGTCTTGGACTTGTTCTTGAGTGCTACAACACTGACATGGAACCAGGCTTCATTCATGCTAAAGGAAAACATACACTGAATTACTCAGACCATCTTCAGGTCTTGGGTCTTGACTGACTCAACCTACTCAGGACTCTTGACTTGAATGAACTGTTCTTGACAACAAAATTGCTAAGGTGTTCTGTGTGCTTTTAATGCTTTTTAATGCAGTGTTGCGAATAGCCACTTACTGACCCAAGTCAAAAGAGCCTAAGAGAGTCTCTATGACATTCTGATCTCTAAATATGGCTCAGATCTCTCCTTCAGTTAAAGTCTTATGGGATTTTGTTTACTGGCTAACAAAAATTGTTAGCATGACCTTAAGTAATCACACATCTTTCAAGATTTAAGATGTCGTTCATGTCTACACCACAAACCTTGCGGGATGATTTACAGGTTTGATATTAGGGTTAGGGGCTTGTTCAGATCCTTGAACCGTGAGAATGAACTTTAGCAAGCACAATTATCCATGGCTGTTACCTAAAATCCAGTAATACAGTACACGACTTTGGCCAAGATTTTATTGGCCTGATTTGCAGTCTGGAAAAGTTGGCACCAATTGCTGATAGTCAGTGCCAGTCTGCGGATTTTGGACAATCGGAGTTGACAGATTTCTCAGAATATTGTGTGGTGTATAATGAGCACCGACTCGGATTTCTGTTGAAGGATATCAAACATGCTTGATATTTTGAGGCAATTTTAGAAAATTTTTTGCACGAGTTTGTTGTGTGACCAGACCAGACTAACTAGAAAGTCTGGTAGTGTGTGACCTTTAGTCATTTAATGTATAATGGCCCATTTTTCTCTGTAACCCTTTAAGTCGTGTAGTACATTCCAGCCTTAACACTTCCAAAGACCAACTCACCCAGAATCTTGACAGTCTGCCGATTAACCTTCTGTCTGGCTGCCGCATTGGGCCCATGAAGCTCATGACGACTCTTCCACAACTTTCGGCTGATGGATCCGTACAGGAAGAGCAGGCAAAACATGGGGCAGAAAAAGTAGGTGGTCGACACCCAGATGGTGGTGTGCAGCAGCCCAGAGTCAATGGCATAGCGCGTGTGCTTGCACTGCCGGGTGCCTGGATCAGGTATCGTCTCGTTCTCATACTCCACACCCATCAGGAAGAACATCGGTGCAGCAGACAGTAGGGCGAAGCCCCACAGAGCCAAGATGACATACTTGACCCTCCGCTTGGTGATGGCAGCCTTGGCTTTGAAAGGGAAGCAGATGGCCAGGTAACGCTCCATGCTGAGCACTGTGATGTGGAGGATGGTGGCGTTGGTGCACGCTTCATTGATGTAGTGTGAAAGACTGCACACCAGCTCCCCGAAGATCCAAGGTACATACTTCCAGAGGCGGTAGAGATCGAAGGGAAGGCTGAGGAAGATGACCAGGTCTGAGATGGCCATGCTGGAGAGATACAGGTTGGTGGTGGTCTTCATGTCCTTGAAACGTTGGATAATGAGGATGGTAATGGTGTTGCCAGTTACGCCGACGATGAAGAGCAGGATGCAAATGGTGGTGACAGGAATGAGAGTGGAGGTTGGGAAGAGAGAGTCTCCGCAATGGTGGTCCTCCATAAACTCCTCCATATTAACGCAAGTCTGCAGGTGTCGCTCGATAAGGTCTAAGTGTATGAAAGACCTTTACAAGAGGGTGAGGATGAACTCATCTGATGCAACTCCTTCACTGAATATCCATTTGTAATAAGAGGCCAAAAACATTATCAAGGAAGGTGGAGCGTTTGAACAAGAGATGAAAAAGACGAGACTTGTGGAGGCTGTATCTGGTGCTCTGGTGCAGGAGATGAGAGCATCACCTTTTTTCTACTGTGTGCGTGCAGAACATCACTTAGTCTGGTTCTTAATTAGATATTGAGATCACAGGAGGTGGAGACAGATAGGGATGAGGTGAGAGGCGGGGCTTTGGCTTTCAATGTGTGTATTTAAATGCTAAACAGCTCTTGGTTCATGTGTAAATATGAATGAGCTGTCTACTAATATTAATTGAATTATTGGCATATCAGTATTTATCCAAGTAATAATTTGGATAAAACATTGAGCTTGCAATTTTCAAACTGAAATCAGTAGGTAAACTTGAGTAGACATGAGAAATGTGACCCAAGCATATTGAACATTTTTGCTTAAATTTCAACATGTATGTATGTGTGTATATATATATATATATATATATATATAGTTGTGCTCAAAATTATTCATACTCTTGGTAAATATGACCAAAGAAGGCTGTGAAAATAAATCTGCATCGTTAATACTTTTGATCTTTTATTTAAAACATCTACAAAAATCCAACCTTTCATTGGGGAATAATAATTTTAAATGGATTTTTTTCATAAAATCTCATTATGAAATCAATGTTTTTCCTCTAATACACACTGCTCACAATTAATCATACCTTTTTATTTTTAATACTTTTTGCAACCTCCTTCTCCCAAGAGAACAGCTCTGAGTCTTCACCTATAATGCCTGATGAGTTTAGAGAACACCTGACAAGAGATCAGAGACCATTCCTTCATGCAGAATCTCTCCAGATCCTTCAGATTCACAGCTCCATGTTGGTGCTTCTTCTCTTCAGTTCACTCCACTCATTTTCTTTAGGGTTCAGGTCAGGGGACTGGGATGGCCATGGCAGAAGCTTCATTTTGTGCTCAGTGACACATTTTTGTTTTGGATCATTGTCCTGATGGAAGATCCAACCACGGCCCATTATATGACTTCTAACAGGGACAGTCAGGTTTTGATTTTTTATCTGTTAGTATTTGCTAGAATCCATGATACCATGTATCTAAACAAGATGTCCAGGATCTCCGGCAGAAAAATAGGCCCACAACATTAAAGATACAGCAGTATATTTCATTGTACACTTGTGTCTTTGGTCATATTTACCAAGGGGTATGAATAATTTTGATCACAACTGTATATATAATAAATGTTGACCCCTGAAAGCGTTCCTAGTGTGCCAGGTGCATTCACTTCAGATCTATTTTGAAGCATATCAGAGAAAATAAAATTTAGATAATCTTGATGTCTAATATGCTTTAACACCTGATACAGGTGCTGAAGAATAATCTAATTTAATAGACAATCCGTCTGGAGCAAGATCTCTAACCCAATGACCCTGGCGCCTCTTTCTTTGTGGATGAAACCATGAGTGAGAGGAATGAGCTTTTGGTTTATGCTGAGAATTAATTTTACATACAAAATATTATAGTGATATGAATCTGTATACATTTGGCAACATGCAGTAAAAGACGACGATTAAGAATTATAAATCTTTTATTGTGCATGGATCTGTCTGTAGATATCATGACTATACAGACACACTTTAGATACATATATATGATTATACATTTCCTATCTGATAACATTTTAAAGTGATATGTCTGGTAGTATGTATATTATAACAAATTTTTGTTTTGGAATGTACGGTGTATGAGGTAACTGCAAACATTAAAATTACATAAAAATGGTCTCATTTTTTGTGCATATTTTATTGATTTTTTGTAGTTTTTCTTTCTCCCAAGAACCAAACGCCTACCATGGTTCGGAGATGTTAAAATGGCACACTTTGCAATTACATTTTATCACTATCAAAAATAGGAATTTGAGATTTTTTTTTCCCTTCAATGACAAACAGAAGACATTTGCAGTATATCTATTAGACCAAATCATGTAATTCATTATCATCCAAGACTTCTTGCAAGGTACCTGTAGTTGTTAACGGTTGTTGACAGCATTCATATGCCCATAACCAAAAAGCACAAAACACGAAACCCTACGACCGGACCGTCATGCTGTCGTCACGCAGCGTTGACAATCAGTCACGAGACTTTAACACACAGAGAAAAAGGCAAAAATTTCGATTCACAGGAAGTACATGTAGGATTAACACAATTCATTACTGCGATTTGCGTTTTGTTTCTTGCGCTTTTCTTAATTTCTCTGTTGGACAGAATTAACTTAAAGGTTTTATTTACCACATAAAAAAATAAAGTTCAAATGTGTGATTTAAACAAGGAAAAAAAAAAAAAAATATCTGAAAATGATCATTTAGTCATATATTCAATACTCTCAAGATTACATCAAAAAATAATATTGCTAAAAGTAAAGGTAAACACAATGCTATAATTTGCTTTCTAAAACTAAACAACCCCCCCCCAAAAAAAAAAAAAAAAAAAAAAAAAATTAACAATAGAGAAATTAGGAAAATACTCTTACTTTCAAAATCATGATTATTGTCAGAACCATTTCAAGAACAATTTTTGTGGTACTACATTTTTAAAAACAGCCAAAACACATTGAGGGCTTGCACAACTGGAGAACAATGTTCCATAAAACGCATCACAAGATCAAGACGCATTCAATAAGTATTTTTTTCTCTTCTCACTAAGGTGCAAAGGTAACGACTGAAGGAAAGGTTTCCGAGAAAGCGTACATTGTTTGTGCTGAACGACAATATTTTGGAGCAAAGCAGCTGCTTGATTGTAAAAACAAGCTACAGTATACGTACATGATAGTAAAAATAACTATTAAGCTGAGTTAGTTTGGTATTCATAGTCTTACTCCCCGTACTAAGCCAGAATCTCAGGTCCTCGTATCATACTGTACAAAAATATACTAACATTTCTCTAGTTATTTTTGCATCCTTTACACATTCTGAACATCAAAAAAAGTTCTGAGGAAAGTGCTAAATCAACGTTCGCTAATTTGAGCGGTATCGGTCTCGCCTCCCCTTCCTTACGTCGTAGACTTTATGTCCCCGGGGATCGCTCGGGACCCCTCGCTGATGGTGTAGTCACTGGCCCTCAAGTCCCAGGCCCAAACCGGTGAGCGACGCAACCACCGAGCTAGCTTTGGAACACTGAACAAAACTTACACTCGACAGTATATAACTGAAATTATACGTATAAATAACATAAAGACTACAGCTACACAAATAAATGAAGTGGTACGATGAGTATGCGACGAGCGTTAAGCTTCGCTGCTTATCCTTCAATAAATCGCCCTCTCCGAGTCCGTCGGGAGGGAACTGCGTTCTTTCGACAGCATGCGCAGAAGGCGAGCGAGAAAGATAGAACAATAGATTGGGTGAAGTGATTCTACAACTTCCTTTTCTCAATCCTTCCCTTCAAGCGGCTCCACGACGCTTGTGCCGGAACCAAAATAAAGAAACAAAAACAAACATCAACAAACCAAAACTTGTTTTGACGATGTAACGCAGCGCCGAGGCTCATTCGATCACGAAGTACTGGATGGCGACCGCGATGAGGATGGAGGTCACGGCCAAGAGGGCGATGATGAGGAAAGAAAACTGTTCGTCCGTCAAGCTGCGTTTTGGCTTCTGGGCCTCGGTTGCTTTGGACCCCGTGGCGCCGGAGGCCCCGGGGGTGTCGATACGAGGTGGGAGCAGGATGACGGTGGAGCTGTAGGGCCCGATGATTTCAGGGGCGTCCTGGCACTGCCGGATGGCGCAGACACGAAATCGGTAGTCCGTGGACAAGCTCAGGTTAGGGAGCTGGAAGGAAGTGGCTGAGCCCTTGTAGATCTGAGAGGATTGGAGACAAAAATTAAAACATAAACACAAGTATGTTGCAAAAATATTCTGGTAGCACTTTATTTTACAGTCCTGTTCCCTATGAACATACTATGTACTACTTATAGTAACTGCAATAACTGGGTAATAACTAGGTACTAACCCTGAACCTACCCCTAAACTTAACCCATGTAGTTACCTTATATTACCAAGTACTTTCTTAGGTAAGTACACTGTACGTACACGCAAGTGCACATACTGTAAAATAAAGTAACCAATATTCTTAAATATTATATAGAATATTATATAATTATACAATACTGTTCAAAAGTCAGTAAGAATGTTTTGAAATAAGTTTCTTATTCTTACCAAGGCTGCATTTATTTGATCAAAAACATTAATACTGTGAAGTATTATTACAATTTTAAATATCTATTTAAAAAAAAAAAAAAAAACAATATATATAATTTAAAACGTAATATATCCTGTGATCAAAGCTGAATTTTCAGCAGCATTACTCCAGTCTTCAGTGTCACATGATCCTTCAGAAATCATTCTAATATGATGATATATAATATGACATTTTTGTGGAAACAGATTTTCAGTAATTTTTTCAGGATTGTTTCATGAATATAAAGTTAAAATGAAAAGCATTTATTTCAAGAGTTTTTCCTGAACAAAAGTAGTAATTTTCGTAGGTAGGTAGGTAGGTAGATAAATAGATAGATAGATAGATAGATAGATAGATAGATAGATAGATAGATAGATAGATAGATAGACAGATAGACAGATAGACAGATAGACAGATAGACAGATAGACAGATAGACATTGATAATAAATCAGCATATTAGAATGATTTTCATGCTTTGCTAAGACCAAAAATGTGCACGTTTTGAATAGTTCAGTAATCAGTATACAGAACAATATTCAGCACTGCATTTATTTCAAAGAGACATTATACTAAGGAGAAAATAACTGATGAAGTCTATTTTAAGGATGTAGATGTGTAGGGAGAAAAATAATACGCCTGAAGATCATGAATATGAAGTCCTGCATGTGTGTGTGGGCTGCATCAACACAAACATACAAGCCTCCCATCATGCCTGCAGCCTCCTACAGTGTCTCTCAGCAGGAGGTGATGAGTCAGAGCCAGTGAGACTGCTTTACCCTTCCATTATACTCATTTCTACAGTCACTCAAAGGCAGTCCGCGCAGGTGCTCACGCTAGAGTGGTTTCAAGTTAAATCAAACAGATCTGTCGGGTCCCGTCTGACATATAGTGCAGCAATAATATTTTCAGTGACAGTTAGTATTAGGAATTCAACACTGCAAATAGAGACAACTAGGTGATGTTTTTACCCGGCTCTCCTTAGGACCCAAATTTAAAGGGATAGTTTACCCTAAAATTATAAATTATTCACCATGTCTTTCCAAAACCATATGATTGAGATGAAGAAAAGGAGATATTTTGCAGAATGTTCAAGTAGCTTTTTTATAAATGTACATTAAAAAAGTATTACACATTTTCTGAAGCAATATGCTTTGTGGGACAAACAGACTGAATTTCAAGTCATCAAATCTCATCTGTTTTTGTACATGCATCTAATATTGTTGTCAAAAATATCGACCAATACTCCTTTCTGCAGTATCGATACACCGACACCAGCTGTGTGTTCTTACTCTCCTCTCTGACAGCAAGTTGACACCCCGGTTAAATAGTGTTGGTGTGACTGGGTCTGAATTTCGGCGCGGGACTGCATGTTCTACTCATTCCTGCAGATTTCACGCTCACATCCGAAGCGTGCGCATAACATAGGCCTAATACATAATAAAACCGCCTCTGACATATGCTAAAATGAGCTCTTTTTCACTGCTTATTAATTATCAAATGCACTAAAAAATTTAAGTCACAATACCCATCTTGTTGAACGAAAAACATAGTCGTAATTAGTTCAGGAAGAATGTGTAACAGTATTTTGGGTGCGTGCATGCGTGCGTCACGTCTTAAAGGGGCAGCAGGCTAATAAACTTGCCGCTCTCTATGTTGTTGATGTTGAACAAAAAAGACAAAGAAAATCACTTACTGATTAACTGACTATAAATTTAATTTATTACTTTGTATTTAATCTTTAAAATAAAGATGATCTTTAAATTACTTTAAATTTGATTACTTTGTTTCTTAATTCAGTTTCTTACCTCAATAGGCTAGGCTACTACTGTTAGACCTACCAGAAAAAATAAAGCAGTCCATTTCATTTGTATTTTTATTCTATTGTATTTATTTGTGCTGTTAGTAATTTATTTGTTTACTTGTCTTATTTAAATTCAATTGTGCTGTGTGTAAGATATAGCAACAAAATTACCCCATTGTAAAAAAAGATAATTGGTAACTGATCAACATTTATATATGAAAAAACCTTTAAAGGTTTATCATATAAAGTGATCTCTTTTTTTTTGATTTCCTAGACTTATAGATGGACAAAAAAAATAATAATATTAAAAATATCTATATGACAGTATGCATAGTTTTTTTCCCCATGGTAACGAAAATAGTATCGAATATCGGTACTTTTCAAGGTATCGTATCGAAGTTAGAAATTCCAGTATCGTGACAACACTAGCATCTAAACATGGCATAAGATGATATTGTGCCATGCTTGACACCAATGTTCTCACGCAAAAGGTTCTTACACATTTTGTGATCAACTGTAACACGTCTAAATGTTTTGAAAGCACAACTGAAATTTCAGAGCAACAGCTAGGGGTGTGATGATACATGTAGCTCATGAGATGAGACGATACATAATATTGGGTTCACGAGAATGAGATGAAAGAATATTTTAACACTATTTTTAAATAACGACGAAGAAAGTGGTGTAACGCCAAATGCATACACTAATCGAGTAATCGGTTGATTATTTTGATTGAGTAATCAGATAATATTTTTTGTGGTAATACAAATAGACCTAAGAGAACAACAGCTTTTAAAATGACTTAAACATATATAATAACAATAAGGCAATAATAATTGGTTCAAATAAAATAAAAAAAAAATAAAAAAAATTATATGGTTTTATTGAATAACACTGTTAAAATACACAATGTAACATACTATAAACAATAATCAACTTCTGTACATTATGTATTATAACAAATGCCTGGTGATTGTTGTTGTTACACTTAACAGCATGATCAACAGCATGATCTTGTTTAATATTGGCCAAACAACATTTAATTCAAATGTCCACTTAGTCCACTTTAATATTTGGCCAATTCTTTGCGATAGAAATGCTACAGCCACTATAATTTCTTGAACACGTGGACATCAAAACATGCAAATTCAGAGCGGGGATTTAAACTTTTATTTTGAAATCATGGTGAACAACAAATCAGACCGAAACCCACAGCACATATTTATTTAATTGAATCGCAGCCTTTGTGATTTCACAATAACACTATGGAAAACAGAGAAATAGAAAACAGTCTAATAATACGGTCCATTGATTTGGCAAGACTGCTTTCACCTCGATAAGAAATATCGTCACGTTTTAATATCACGAGATCTCGTCACATCCCTAGCTATAGTTAAAGTTATTTCAAATAAATAAAAACCTGTGGTCTGTTCCTCACTCAAAGCTATTATATGACTTAAGGCTTGAAATTCAGCAGCTGGGATATGTTTCAAAACAACTCCTCTGTGCCCCATAAATAAAGAAATAAAGTGGGTTTGGAACAGTGTAAGGATATAAATATAATGTGATTTATGATGACAGAATATTTATTTTTGGTTTCAGTAACTGTTTAAGCACCATCCCCACTAATTCTATTCTGTACTTTGGTGCTTCTTAACCTTTATGGTGTACTTCCTAAACAGAGGTTATGAAGGCCATTGTCACAACATGATGTCAAATATAGATCATGTACAATCAATACACAAATTTCAGTGGCTAGATTTGATTTGGCTCTAACATTAAGTGTAATAACTGTCACTAAGCCATTCAGTAATGACCACTTGATCGCCATTATGCTGCTGTAATATTCCTCCAACACCTGCTGTCTGCTGAGTGCACCTGCTGAGTGCCGTGACCTGTGTGTAATGTGCGTACAAGTAGGGACCTACATTTCAGACGCTTTGGCCTCACAGTGAATAGAAATATTATAATTGAGATGCTGTATTAAGGTTGAAATTGATGTTTTTTGGTGTTTGGTGAGCTACTGAAAATTGTACATGGAGATGACAGAGTGGTCTAGGTACCTGTTTGAACTCAGAATTTCCCTGCATGCTTTGCAAACAGTAGATGACTGGATCTCCCTTCATAGGTGGCAGTGTCTCCCAGCTCACCTCACATGACTCGTCCACACGCTCCACACGAGGAGCTGAAGAGAGAGACACACAGATATAGAGGTGATCAGAACAAACCCATGTAAAAAGATTTGAGGTCAAATCGAATAAATGAAATGTGTTTTTTGGATGCTGTCCAAAAAAAACCAAAACAACATGTCTACAGAAATGCAATTACAATGGAAGTTTATGGGGCAAGTATATGGTTGGGATGCGGTACCTTTTAGGGGTGCAGGTGGGGAGAGGGGGGTGGTGAAGGTGTAAACAGTGGAGAAGGGCCCCTCGCCCGCCTCGTTAAAGGCCTGGATGCGGAACACGTACGAGGTAGACTCATTTAGCCTCTGCACTTTGTGAGTGTGACAGGGTCCTTTATACAAGGATATAAACCTTCAGGAAGAGACAACAACAGAGAGAAAATGTTATAGAGCTAAACTCTATAAAACCACAAAACACACAATATTACAAACCTATAACAAAAGAGGGATTTTCAAAACAGACTTGAAGGCAGACCTACACAAATCAATTTCAAATAAATAAAAAATGTTATCTGTAAGATTTTTTTGTTTTTGAAAGAAGTCTCTTCTGCTCACCAAGGCTGCATTTATTTGAAATGCCGAAATGCAGTGAAAACAGAAAACTGAAATAATATTACAATTTAAAGCTGCAGTCCGTAAGTTTTGCCTCTGTCGCCATCTCTGTTTGGAACCTGCAATTGCAGTTATTTGCAGAATTATAATTTTTAAGTGGATTGTGCATTGGCACGGCTCCTTGGCGTGGATTAATCTAATGTTTTGAGGAGAATGTGTGGATGTCAGTCACTGCACTGGTGGATACTGTACTTCAGAATCACAGACTGTAATCTTGGAAGTATGACCAAAATAAGAATTTTCACCGGAAAATGTCATCTGAACAAAAAAATAACGTCTTCCACTTTTGTTCTGACCAACTGAGGAAAAAAAAGCATTACAATAAGCCGCGCTACCAATGATGATTAAATCTAACGATCACTTCACTCGTATCACTAAAAACTCTGCAAATTATTATTATTGTTATGCTTTGTTCTCAAATTGTTAATGTTAACATCAGCATTGCTGATACTATGTGTATTTTGTGTGTATTAGCGTTACCTGTAGATTTCAATTTCTGTACAGTCTAATCTCTTAGGTTAATTTGTCATATCATACAATTTGCCATCAAGATACGTTTAATTATTGCAGCTGCAATATAGTTTTGAACACTGGCTGGTTATGTACTTGCTCAAATTTATTTTGGATTATTTTTAACAAAAAAATGGTACGGACTGCAACTTTATAGTAACTAGAGATGCACCGATTGCAATTTTCAGTAATTTTCCGATTGCAATATTAACAGCTCAAATAAATGCAATAAAATAAAGAGAGCTATGAAACTAAGTTTTTCAGGTTAACTGGGTTTTTATTCAGGTAAGAAATACAACAGAAATTAAAGTAATCAAATGTAAAATAACACATTCAGTGGTTATCTTAATTTCTGTAGTCTTTACTGTAAATATTAATACAGATCAATTCTTACCAAGTTATAAAATGTATTCAGTCAAGAGCAGAAAGTGATTTTCTTTGTCTTTTGTTTTTTGATTAACATGACAGACAGCAGCAGGAATATTGGACTGCTGTCCCTTTAAGAGTTAATGAACGGTGTTCAACAGACCCAATACTGTTACACACAACATGGGTTCACTTTCTTAGCTATTTAACGATTCAAAACTGACTGTGTTTCTAAATATTCGCCAAGATTGCCTGTGCCGCTGGTTTTGACATACTTTTGTATGTATTTGACAGTTTAAGTGCAGTAAGCCACTCATTTTGGTACTTGTGACTCTTTTTGACTTCTGTCTCTCTTTGAGACAGAGCATGGCTTGTCTGCTCCACCTATATAGATCAGAGGTGCGTGCGCTTTTGGTGTGAGCGCGAAACCTGCGGGAATGACTAAAATTATGCGCAATACAAGCACTATTTTACCAGAAAGCGAATGAGACGAGTGAGAGAGAGGAGGCACCCGCGCGGGTGTGTGTCACTTCACAGTGACAGAAGAGAGCGAGAACGCGCAGCTGACGTTATTGCCTGTGCCGCTGGTAACAAAATGGATCGGCTTGAAATTGGTAAGAAGTAAGATCACGAGGGAAATCGGCCGATGCCGATTCCGATCCCTGGCTGATAGATCGGTGCATCTCTAAAAGTAACTTTTCTATTTGAATATGTTTTGCGTTTTAAGAATTTTTTGCGTTTTAATGTTTTTGGTAGCCTATCCAGTTGAAACCAATAGATGTGGCGCCGCTGCGCTGTTTATTCAAAACATTGCAGAAATAGAGAAGCACAAAGTGGAGAAGATCTTGGTTACGCCAAAACCGCAACCAATCCGTTCACACACAACGCATTTTCTGCACTGCTTTTCCATAGTTTTCTATGTAAACATGCGCTAGATGGACATCTTTGACCAATGCACTCACATCTCAACAGAGAGCCGCATTGTTTAGAAAGCTGTATACACTGTGTTCCAAATTATTATGCAAGTGACATATCAGGATTTGAGTACAATAAACATTCAGAATATTAGTTTTTCTAAGAAAGTATTTGTTTATTTATCCATGTCTTTTTAGATAACGTATCAATCGCAGACAAAATAATTTGCTAGGTCTACTTAGGTACATGGAAACCCTACTTGAACAAAGATGTTGTTCCACATTATTAAGCAATATGGAGAGGAAGAAAGATCTTTCTGAAGATTAAAAGCATGAAATGCAATGTTGTGCGAAAGGCATGAAAACAACTAATATTGTGTGAAAACTGAATGGAGATTATCGAATTATCATAAGATTTGAGAGTGATTTAGAGCACAGCTAAGGGTTTTCTGTAGTGAAACGATCTGAGGAAAAAAAACAACAAAACAAAACAAAAAAAAACCCGGAACTGGCGACGCGTTCGTTCCGTAAGTTGAATAAGGAAGGTGTAGGACATACAGCGTAAGCTTTTTGAAAAATACGGAAAGCGGAAGCACGTGCAAGGCGATCATTTGTGTTTATAAAGCATATACATTTGTATTTTTTTAGAAAATGACCAATCGCTTTGCTAGATAAGACCCTTATTCCTCGTCTGGTATCGTTTAAAGCCCTTTAAAGCTGCACTGAAACTGTAATTTTGACCTTCAACCGTTTGGAGAGACCATTGAAATCCACTATAAGGAGAATAATCCCGGAATGTTTTCATCAAAAACCTTAATTTCTTTTCGATCGAAGAAAGAAAGACATGAACATCTTGGATGACATGGGGGTGAGTAAATGATCAGGAAAATTTTATTTGAAAGTGGACTAATCCTTTAAACTACACCAGAGCGCGTACACATCTCACGCACCGGATGCCGTGCGCAAGGCAGTTGGACATAGTGGTGTATTAGAGGTAAAAAAATGATATAAATACGGTTCGGTTTCTCGCACAAACCGATCGTTTCATGCCTTAGGACATCAATGTGTCGTCACGAGCCGCAGGGTTTAATCTGGATTTGTCTGTGCATGTTTTTTTGACTCTTACAGATTGTGTTCCCATTGACATGCATTATACAACTGACAGACTGCAACGGTTGGAGTTAAAAATCATCATTTGGGTTCTACTAAAGAAACAAAGTCACCTACATCTTGGATGCCCTGGGGGTAAGCAGATAAACATCAAATTTTCATTTTTGGGTGAACTATCCCTTTAAGGAAAGTTTCTGTCAAAAGTTCATTGTATTAAAGCGGCAGCTATAGAAAAGCCAGTGTTGAGCAGCAAACAGGTATTTGAAGCTCCTGTTGTCTCTGGAGTCTCAAGAACCTCTCCATGCAGGCTGGCAGTTGTGCGTAAAGATGCATTTCAGCCACTCCTAACCAAAGCTCACAAAGAGAAACATTTACAGTAGGTTTAAAAATACATGAAGACTCATTTTTACATAGTTTTATTCACTGATGAATGCCGTACTACAATGGATGGTCTAAATGGATGGATTTCTGGATGTAAATGTTTCTCTTTGTGAGGTTTGGTTAGGGGTGGCTAAAATGCAGTTTTACACATAACTGCCAGCCTGCATTGGGAAGTTCTCGAGACTCCGGAGACACCAGCAGCTTCAAATACCTGCTCAACGCTGGCTTTTTTTTTTTTTATAGCTGCCCTTTTAATACAATTAACTTGTTTGACAGAAACTTTCCTTAATAAGCCTTTATCTGACCGAGTTCTGCTGTGCTCTAAATCACTCTCAAGTCTTATGATAATTCGATAATCTGCATTCACTTTTCACACAATATTAGTTGTTTTCATGCCTTTTGCACAACATTGCATCATTTCATGCTTTTCAACTTCAGAAAGATCTTTCTTCCTCCCCACATTGCATGAGAACTGTGACTTGCTTAATAATGTCTTTAAGTAGAGTTTCCATTACCCAAGTACCTGGCAAACTATTTTGTCTGAGATTGATACCACTTATCTAAAAAAGACATGGATAAACAAACAAACACACACTTTCTTAGAAAAACTAAAATCTGAATGTTTATTGTACTGAAATTCTACTGATATGTCACTTGCATAATTTGAAACAGTGTAAAGTTAAAAGAAGTTCAACTTTATATATATATAAAAAAAAAAAAAAAGTGTCTCTTTGGGGGTTTCCTTTTACATTCCACTGCATCTCATGTTTTTAAATGCAAAAAGTACTCTGTGTGATCAGCGCTTCTGCGGTTTTAAACTAGGCATAAATACATGATGCTGTTTTTGTAGACACATGTTATTTCAATGCTTTGAATAAACAATTTAATGTGGTGCATTAATATTTTGTTCATTGCACCCTCTTGTGAGCTAAAACCTTTTTTCCTCTTACTGAAATTATGCCTTTCAAATTTGAATATAATTCACATATTAGTAATATTTAAGTATAAAATTCAAATTGAGTTTTTCAGCCATTTTTACAGCTCTAATATGTTTCTTTGGTAAATAAAGTCTTGAAAAGACTGCCTTCATGTTTTCTACACCCACATAGCCAGAAAATGTACTCATGATGAATTCACTTTCAAAGTAAATTCTAAATTGTCCACAAAATTATTTAAAATTGACAAATTCATGAGCATCATTAAGATCCCCCATAAAGACTCAAAATATGTCAATATATCGATACATGGAAGAAAAGGATTTCCATTACTATTAAATAAATAAGGCTAAAAAAAAAGACCCCAAAAAAACCAATAGGAGATTAAAATCTTTTTTTAGTCAAAACTAAAATAGTTACATTTCAAGACATAAGTAGCCATCTCTATTAGAAATTCTGAAGGTGGACTGACATCTCAACCCAAATCTTATTGACTCCAAACTTTTGAATGTTAGTGTATAATTGGCTGGTTTTAACAAAAGCACAAACAATGCAGCTACGCACCTCCCGTTTTTATCCTCCATTTGGAGATGGTACTGTAGGGAATCGGTGGGCTGGGCCTTGGCCGGACCGTCACCCCACTTGAGCCTGAGGGTCTGGTGGCTGGAGGCTGTGCACTCCAGACGTGGAGGGAGGGGTGGCAGTGGCTTGGTCTTCAGTTTAAAGGTGTGACTAAAGGGTCCTGCTCCCAGACTATTCAAAGCCTGGATCCTTATCCTTCAAACACACAAACACAAGATTCATTCAAATCACAGCTGGGTTTATTATAGCTTGGAAAAATTCAGATTTTTGTTTAGGTTTAGGAAAGAAGATATGCTCACCAAGGCTGTATTTATTTGATCAAAAATATAGTAAACAGCAATACTGTGAAATATTATTACAATTTAAAATAACTGTTTTCTATGTGAATATATTTTAAAATGTCATTTATTCCTGTGTATTCAAAGCTGGATTTTCAGCATAATTCAGTCTTCAGTGTCACATGATCCCTCAGAAATCATTCTAATATGTTGATTTAATAAAGAACACTCAAAAAACATTTCTTATTATCAATGTGGAAAACAGTGATACATTTACTGATGAATAGAAAGTTCAAAATAACAGCATTTATTTGAAGGATAATTTTTTTTAACATTATAAATGCCTTTGTCACTTTTGATCAATTTAATGCATCCTTGGTAAATTATTATTATTATTATTTTTTTTAAATATTAAGTCGTATCCCAAACTTTTGCATGTATAGTATATCACAATTTTCACAAAAATATGAAGCAGCACAACTGTTTAACATTGATAATATTAAGAAATGTTTCTTGAAAAATGTTTCTCTAATAATATTTCACATTATTACTGTTTTTACAAGCATTTTGCATCAAATAAATGCAGCCTTGTTGATCATAAATGTTATTATATACATCAATTTAAGATGTGTGAGTGTTTCATTCATGAAAAGATTCGTTCATACGAGTCATTCATTTGCAAAATCTGTATGTTTGCTGTTGCTACTGTTTTGTAACAGATTTCATTGTACCTGTAGGTGGTGTCAGGCTGAAGGTTCTGAATGATGTATTTGGTTACGGGCCCTGTAAGGATGGGTTGTTTCTCTCCTAGGTCGATCAGATATGATGTGATCTCTGATCCGTGATCACACGGCGCCTCCCAGTGTAGCCCCAGGCAGGTGGATGGAGAGTAGAGGAGAGGAGTGGCCTCCTCATCCTCATCTTCCTCCTCCTCATCCTCACCCCTCTCTGTGGTCCTACTCTCCACTCTCATCTCTGACTCGTGGAGAGCGTGGACGCTGCTGACCGTTGCTGGCACAGAGCAGGGCGTCTGGCAGAGCACGGCGTCGCTGAAGGGCCCCGCACCGGCTACATTCACCGCCTGAGGCACAAATCACAGTCAGTCAGTCAGTGAGTGACTACAGTTTGAACAGGCCTGACAAGAACATCGAATAAACCTTTAATCTTTAACCTTCATTAAATCCAAAATCACAGCAAAAGTGTTACAAAACAAAAAGCAAATACAAGAAAACTAAATAACAGGTATAGATCACACAGTCATTGAGCAACTATAGTTTGAACAGGCCTGACAAGAACATCAAATAAACCTTTAATCTTTAACCTTCATTTAATGCAAGAACAGCAAAAGTGTTAGAAAACAAAAAGCAAAAACAAGAAAACTAAAGAAAAAGCAAAAAATACAAACATTTTCATTTAGTCTTTAACCTTCATTTAGTGGATTCTAGCAGAGCCAGCAGAAAACTCATCAAGACTAACCATGCTAGACTAACAGTGTAGAAATACATTGAAAATGAAAATTCAATGCATCAATTATATAATTTATTAACTGATTAGAATTATTGTAAACATTAATTGTAAAATTAATTAACAACACCATTTCCTCAGTTCCTAAGACTGTGAATCAGAACTGGTTTGCTCTAGTAAATCTGCAGTAACAGTCAGGCTCAGGGATTGAGCATATTTTTAATATAATTACAAACTGTACCAATGAACAAAATTTCAGCCAACAATTAGTAGATAACAGCCCTCAATACAGTAATAAAGAGCTATTTTAAAGCCCAAAAAAAAAAAAAAAAAAAAAGTAATTGTCTCTCTCAACCACTGGGTGGCGCTGAGAATGTAAAGTTGGCACTCGTCCAGTCATCTAATGTTTATGAATTATCAAGGTGATTGTTTTTACTTACAGAAAGAAAAATCGTAATCAGCTACCAGACTGCTATTTCCTGGTTTGTTTCAAATGGTACATCACACATCCTTTTTTGGCAGAAATAACCAGATGGCGTTTCTCACCTGGACTCTGCAGAAGTAGTTGGTGGCAGGTAGTAGCCCCCTCATCTCATGGGACAGTGCAGCACCGGTGTAACACACCTGCATACTGCCCTCTGCCGCCCCCCACTCCAGACGATACTCTGAGACCGCCGCTCCGTTACAGGTAGGAGCCTGCGTGGGTGCAAAACAGCATATGTGTGAAAAAAAACACTACACAGAAAAGTAATACAAATAAAAACAGAACAAAACAAAGAGAAAACAAAAAAAGAAAACAAGAATAAAAACAAATGAAAAACACCAAACAAAATGAAACATAAGAAAAAAACAAAAGATGTTTCAAATAGTGATTAACCTGATTTCTGAAAGCTACTAAAGAGTTGCTTGATACAGTAAGAATACTTTGCATTATGGGATATTCTCACCTCCCAGCTGACCACAGCACACGTGGGTGATTTACAGTTGACATGAGGGGGCCGACACGTGTCAGGGGCCCCTGGACCTGTCGTGACCTCAGAGCGCTCTGAGAAAGGGCCATACTGTTGAACACAAACAAAATATGAACTAGTTTGCTAGATAACGTAAAACTATATGAGGCGCATTTTATAAAAAGAACAGATTATTAGCAACTATGATACAAAGTCTGTGACATTTGTAAGGCTAGGCTTGCACTCACCCCAGCTTTGTTGGCAGCTCTGATCCGGAAGCCGTAGGTCCTGCCGGGCAGTAAACTGCCCACTGTGCAGTCCAGTTCAGAGCCCTGGTACACTTCCCTGCCCTCCTCCACCTGGGGAGCGAACATTTCCACGCTGTACGAAGACACTGCACTTCCTCCATCCACCAGAGGGGGCGCTAACAGATCCAACGAGAGAAAGCGTTTATATACCACATATTCAGCAAAGACGCATTAAATTGAAAAAGTGACAATAAAGACTTTCACATTCTTACAAGGCAAATTTAATGCTGTTCTTGTGAACTTTGTGATAAATTATTTTTGAGATATTTATTTTTCAATTTCCGCAAAAATATTAAGCAGCACTACATTGATAAAATAAAAATAAAAAATAGCTTGATTTATCAAGGATCATGACTGAAGACTGGAGTAATGATGCTGAAAATTACAAATATACTTTATGTATTTAATCTCACTTTAAAAACCAATGTCCAAGCTGCTGACCTTTGACGATTTAATTCAACCATAATAATAAGCAAAAATGACTAGTTAAACATCACATTTGTGTTTCTTTTTTTTGTGTTTGTTTTCATTGCTAAAGGAGGAGTGCTGAACTTTCTTCTCCTGCATCCTATTGTTCTGCGATCCAGAATGGATTTTGAGCTGCGCCCTCTACTGTATAGGCATGAATTATCTACAGCCTGAGGCCTATTCATTTCAATTTTTGGTGTGAAAGGGCCTTTATATTTGCCAAAAATATAACTTTTTTTTTTTTTTTTTAAACAAGCAAGCCAGCCAGCCCCGTCCAGGTGAGAAAAAGTAATACAACGTATCAGAACACATTACTTTCCATTAGTAAGTACCGAAATATCGTAATGCACTACCTTTAAAACTAACTTTTCCCAACACTGATAGTGTAAATACACCAATCGACCCTCCCAATTAGCCTTAATACTTAACATAATTTTAACTAATACTTAATTGTTTATATGCAATTAATAAACACACAAAAGCAAAGCTTACCCCAGCGTATCTGCACGTCTCTCGCTTTGGGTTTGCCCACGACCCTGGGCGGCTGACATGGACCAGGAGGAACAGGTGGCGTTTGGACCTGCAAGGCCTCCGTCAACTGAAAACAACAAGAATAAGAAATCAGAAAGACTAGATAATCTTGATCCACTTTAATGGTGCACGCCATGTTCCACCTCCTTGATGACAATAATGTGTGGGCACAGGCTGAAACGCTGACAGCAGACCACAGCCATGTGAGCATCCTCTCACATTCACCGGCGCGAAAACCAGCCGCTGCCAACATGAGTCATAGCTGTGTGCTGGCAAGTCCTGCATGCAGATATACATCTGTATTGTGCTGACAATGCCATTACAGCTGGGATCAGAATACGGAAGAAAGAAAATTATTATCAGCCGCTTGCCAAAAGCGCTTTGTGATGACGAACCGGGATGATGACTTCATTACCGGAGCGCCAGCCCAGCACTCTTCTGTGTTTTACAATGTATTTTTACTGGAACATCTTCATTATGTGTTGAGTGTATATGGACTATGTACATGTGTCTATGAACAATATCAAGACATCAATCACTCAACTTGTCAGCATTTATGTAAGTTTTGTCTGTGTTTTCAAATGAATAGGTAAAAAGTTGAAAGAACCTGACCCTGATCTGCTATGTGGAATGAAAGAACTTTGCCTTGGGGCGCAGCCTGGTAAAATGGGTGACAGCCCAACAGAGATGGACAATGTTTACACCAGAGAATTATTATATGCTAAAAAAAAAATGTGTGGTAAAATTTTAATTTCATGCATTTAGAATACATTAAATGTTAGCAATAAAATTAGCCTCAGAAAGACAAAGGTTGGAGCTGGACATTTTTGTGAATACTGACTTAGCAAACATGAACGATATTCAAACATGAATTCTCGATGCATTGTTATTTGGCTACAACAGACTACTTGAAATCTCAAAAGTATATATATTTTAAAACATTTCTAAAACTTTAAAACTGTATTTGCAGATAATATAATATTATTGAAATAAAAGGCCACATAAGTGTACTAAGTGTAGTTAAATGTACTTAAGTGTAAGAAGTTTTACTTTAATAACTTAAATAATTCTGTTTTAATATAAATTTTTCGTTGTGCTTTGAAGTAGTACACTTATTTTGATGTGTTGACATCAAAATACATGTAAAGTACTTGAAGTTTTCAAATATGAGAAATATATATCAAATATATCTTTAAATATACACTTATAGACGTATCATACATACACACACACATATATATACATACACACACATATATATATATATATATATATATATATATATATATATATATATATATATATATATATATAAAATAAAAGATTTAAGTCCTACTTAAGCTAGTTGCATTTAATATAAATTTAAACTATAATATATTGTCATTTCACTGCAATTAACAAGTTTCCTAAAACATTACATTCAGTTCATATATAAGGATATTCTTTTAAAGCATATTTCCACAATAAGTGCTTTTTAAAATGATGCTAATGAAAACAAGGGACTCACAGGCATTAAGAAAATAAGCACAATTTAAGCACAATTTAAGCAATTTTCTTTCCTGAAGTGCCATTTGATTTGAAACAGGAATTTGTTTATTTTTAGCCAACTGTCTTCAGCTTACATCACAGTAATGATGATTTGCTACTTATCACTGCTAGTCACTTGCAGTGTACTATAAAGCTCAGTGTTGCAGGAGGTATTAGAGGGGTGCGACATTCTCATTCTAGAGAGCATTTCATTGGCCAATATTGTATAAGCTAAATGAGCAAGATAAATCATCACTATTTAAAATTAAAGTTTTAACTTGGCCCTAGAGAACTAAGGAAGCCATGTTTTGTGTGACATACCGGGCTCTCTCCTCCCACACTGATGCAGTGGACTCTAGCCTGGTATGAACATCCTGGGCTCAGACCGTCACAAACACACTCCATAGCCGAACCGCTGTAAACCTGATTCCAAGAAGAACCTGAAAACACATACACACAATTAATTAAATAACCATAATAATGCCAGGATCAAATTAAGCACGTGTAGACACACCAGAAAACCTCAGCAGAACGTACCACTTAACCCTTCAGACAGCTCCACCACATACTTCGTCACATCTGAGCCGCCATTGTCTTTGGGAGGGTCTGAGGGGAAACAACAAAAAACATCCTTACTATTAGCAACTTTAGCCAGTTCTTGATACTGAAGTATATTCTGCATTTTTGTTCAAATATTTTAATATAATTAGAAAAAACGTTTGCTCCATCTTGGATGAAAATTTTTTTTATCCACAAAGAATACTCATGGCAAAGTTCTTTTTCGTTCTTCGCTGTGTGGTAAAAAGAAGTTTGAAATATGTGAGCGAACAATCAGATGGCATCCACGCTGCTGAGAGCGACGTTTAGATGAATATGTAAGTCTGCCATTCGGCACTCCCGTCAGTTGCGTCACGTTTATTTATACATCACTTTATACAATAGATTGTTTAAAAGCAGGTAGCTTTACAGTATTAAACATAAAAAAATAGAATATTTCAATTAAAATTACAACTACATTTTATACTATAAAGTGGCTCTCCAGTGTGTTCATGTTTTCACTCGCGGGCATCCGACCTCAAGGGACGGAATATAAGAAATGATCTGGGTAGCGTTTCCCAAAAGCATCTTAAGCCTAAATTGATCGTAGCTCCATTGGTTTCAATGGAGCTACGATCAGCTTAAGCTTACGATGCTTTTGGGAAATGCTGCCCTGGAGAAGATTTACACATCAAAGATGGCGGATCCTCAGAGCCACACCTACCTATTACATCATCGCCACAGATTATTTCAGAGGTGTTTATCAGCCGGAGGGAACGTTTCTGTAAAGTTTGCTTTAGCAAGTGGTTTCGAACACCCAAAACGAACATAAAACAAACTTCATTTTGGCCTAATTTTGTTCGAAATGGCGTCACAGCAGTTCGTTCTTCAATTTCATTTGAAATATATAGGGGCCTAAAAGGGGTCACACACTGGATGAGAAGCGCAGCACCATGCCACTTCTTTAAAATGCGAACACAACGTACGCACACACCGGCGGCTGTACAAAATCATTTTTGGATGAATAATTTTGGTTCCTTTAGTGCATCAATAGCAATGTTTCCATCCGAAGTTTGAGTTATCGCATTAAAAAAATGCTAGATGGAAACGGCAAGGAGCGCATAAATTAAAAAAATTTTTGTGAATTTTGTGTTTCAGTTTTGTGACTGATCCATAAAAACAGTCAAAGTGGTTAAATCAAAGGACTTTTTTTTCTGTCAAGGATCAATCTTTGTGTGTTGATAACATGCTGAACTGACCCCAGGTCATGCGGAAACTGGTCGGGTGAGGCTTTCCCTTCACTGTGAGTCGGCAGGGGCATCCCGGTCTGTCAGGGGCCGTTGTGAACTCAGACACAGCGCTGGGGTTACTCTTCCCTTCTGCATTATAGGCAATAACCTGCAATGATTAAAAAGAAAAAAGAAAAATTAGGCAGAATGTGTGTGTGTGTGTGTGTGTGTGTGGGGGGGGGGGGGGGGGGGGGGGGGTATTCATTAATTATTCAAAATGTCACAATGCAAAAAAAAATCTGAATGGTCCTAAAAATAGTCTTCATTATGACTCACCCAAACACTGGGTGCAGAGGAAAAGGAAATCTCTAAGGCCTTTCAAAAGCCTTTATATTCACCACCAAATATATCTTACTCAGAAACAGTTTTTCCCCTGATAAAAGTGCAGGATGAGGAAGTGTTTCACGGTTCAGAAATAAACGGTGGTGTTGTGATGTCATCTGTCATAGTAACTGGCAGTAATTGGGGATGTGAGCTCTCGGCAGGTAATCAGCTCCTCTCATCAGGACACATGCAGTCGTTCTAAACGCATTAATACACTTTTGTTTTTGGAAATAAAAGATTATGATCAGCACATCCCTAACGACACCAAAGAACAGTGACCGATCGCATCAGTACACCACCTGCTTCATCTCACAGCCGCTGGAAAAAGGTGAGTCAGTGAGGAGATAAAGTGTTGAAGAGAGAAGACAAAACAAGAATGAACTAACAAACAACAAAGGAAAGAACAAACAAGCTAATGATGGAATGAACAAATGGAAAAACAACATCAAGATTAAAAGAAAAAGAAATAAAAGAACAAAAAAACAACAGAATGAACTTAAAGAATGGATACTTAAAGGGATAGTTCACCCAAAAGTGAAAATTATTCCATGATTTACTCACCCTCAAGCCATCCTAGGTGTATATGACTATCTTCTTTCTGATTAACACAACCGGAGATATTTAAAAATATCCTTAGTCCTCCAAGGTTTATAATGGTTGTGATGTGTTTGTGTAAGACAAATATCCTTATTTAAAACTTCATAAAGTAAAATAACGAGCTTCCGGTGCGACAGTAATACTAATTCGACGTAGAAGGCCTTTATTAACCCCCTGGAGTCGTATGGATTTATTTTTTTTTTTATGGATGGATGCATTTTTTTTTTTTTGTCTTCAAAATCTTGGCAGCCATTCATAACCATTATAAACCTTGGAGGACTAAGGATATTTTTAAATACATCTCCAATTGAGTTCATCTGAAAGAAGATTTTTGGGTCCCTTTAATGCAAAAATAATAATAATAATAATAATAAAAAAAAAAGTATCAAAAAGTAAAAGAAGAAAAGAAAAAAAGCTAATAAAAATTAAAGAACAAGAAAGACTCAAAGAGAACAAAAATACATGAAAGACAGAAATAAAAGAATGAAGGACAAATAATGTAAAGGAAAAAAACAGATCACATACTGTATAAACAGAGGCAAGAACCCAACGATCATGTGTGTTTGTGTGTTCTCACCCTGAACCTGTACGTGGTGCTCCTGATGAGGTTTCTGACAGTGTGCGACAGCTCGTCTCCATCATAACTGGCCTGGAAACCATAACCCTGTGCAACACATTCATGAGAACACATCAGGCACTAACACATGAAACAAACCTGGCCTACTTCTATGGATCTTTATGGACCTGTTTACATCACAATTTAACTTTTGCCTTAGACCTTTCACAAGAAGCCAGCTGAGACAGATCACCATTTATTACCCAACTGTTTACATAACATGTAGCATTCTCAGGCTTGACGATCTAATGGCCCAAAACAAACACGAAAATTACATTTGTTTCCATTTTGTCTCAAAACAACCTATAATGTTATCTTTGTTGTTTTTTAACTAAAAGAACTATACTTTAATAATATAATTTTAATAATAAAATACAATGCATTTAATTGTTTTCTTTTAAATAATTCAGTTACTAAAATATTGATTATAGTTTTTGTAGTAAAAAAGAATAACACAATAATTAAACACTTAATATGCTTATATTTTATCAGACACAGACAAAAAAAAAAAACAACAACAAAAAAAACAAACATTCTCAATGTCTACTGCATGTATATGTATAAGCTTATTCAATTACACAAGTGAAATCTGTACCTAGCTGGTAAAAACAAAAAATTATTTTGCCGCAATGTATATGTGCTACACAAGTAGGCCTACTCAGTCTAGGATACATCAGGACAAATTAACGTTTACACTGCTGATATGGCCGACATGCATCTCTGGCCCCCTCTAAAATTTGAAATGGAGGTTCATAGCATCTGTAAGCAGGACTTCTATGTCATTTATCCATTTGGTTTAAGGCCTTTGAAGTCTTTAAAGTCACCATGATATCAAAATGGACAATTTTGGTTTTGTATGGACTATTGCAGCATTTATTATTTATTGATTTAGCCATGCACATTTTTTTTTCTTTTTAATTCACGTGCCTCTATCTTTAATCAAAATAACTTCCTCTCCCTCTTGCAGCTCATCTCTTCTCTGATGATGTGTTCACTGGTGTGAGGGCGGGACAACCTGTCACTCACTTGAGATCGACCAATAGCAAACCACAATCATTCAATCAATTTCCTATGGACAAAATCAACTCCCACCTCACATTTGTTCTTGTTCATTTCCGTTTCACTCGGATATGTGTCACAATAGGGATAAAAAAAGATGATTGCAACTTCCGTTTCATGTACATGGGTGTGTGTGTCATTTCTGTGAAAGTGTGTGTGAATCTCTCACTCACTGAGCCCTCCTCTTCCATCTCCAGCACGTAGCCGATGTCGTCCTCTTTGGGCGAGCCGGTCGGCCTTTGCCACCGCACGCAGAGCCATGTGACCCCAGGCTGAATCAACTCGGGGCTCAAGGGGGGAGCAGGAACACTGCATGACGTCATGATGTGGACGACTTCACTGAACTCACTACCGAAAGAGCAAAATACAGGTAAATAATTGCTGTCAGGAAGACAAAAATAATGGTAACACTTTATTTTAGTGTACTTGTTACATGTACTTACTGTAGTAAAAACTGTAAATTATGCATAATTACATGCAAGTAACCTTAAACCAATCCCTATTTCTAATCCTAATCCTACATGTAGTACATGTAGTTAATTAACATTACTCAGTACTTAATTGTATAATTACACCGTAACAAGGACACCTTAAAATAACGTGTGACAAAATGTTGGTAATTTGCGCCTATAGGTGGGTGCACAGCGCGCATACACTCTGCTTGTTACACACACAGGGACATGCAACAGCAAACAAACATGCCATATATTAAAAATAAAAGGATTACAATGTAAAAGATTATTATTTTGTACATAAAGATAAACCTATTTGCAGTAATGACGTATGAAATTGGCTAATTATTTGACCAATAGTGGCAATACACACATGTATTTAAACTGACTGGTCAGGTTGAGGGTGTCTATATTCCGCCATGTAAATAGCAATCTGCCATGGTACAAGTGCACCTGGCTTTTAAAGGGAATGGGAGATGACACTCTGGTTTATTGCACGTTACGCCCAAAACACACCCATGACTCATTAAGAGAACAGGTACAACCATTTTGGACAATATGGTTGGTGCGTCAACCATTTTTTCTGTCGTTAAACTAGCAAAAGTGGATTTGGCCTCAGACCATGCTCTTAGATTGTTAAAATAGGGCCCACAATGTTTACTGTCTCTTTCTTAAAGAGCTGGACTGAGGAACCTCTCGATCGATACACACCTGACCCCCATGTCATTTTTGGCTGCCAGCCTAAAGGAATATCTGGAAGCTGTGGAGAGTTTGGTGAGTCTGTACTGCTTCTGAGGGCCGTAGTAGCACTGTTCAAACACACTCGTTCCCTTCCCCTGTTCAAAGAGCACAGCCCAGGATTAGCACTTTATACAATATGAATGAGTAAACCTCACTTTACAGAATGAATGTGATTTCACCAGGTACAACATATTCATGGATTGACATCTTTGTTGATCCTGGATCAAATTTCCAATCAAGCAATCAGATTTGAAGGTTTACAGTTTATGTCATGTTTAGTCCTATAACCAGGGTTAGGTGCTTCTACATCAATGTTATTCACCTATTATTTCCCTATGATTTTAGGGATAATTTATGGGTAGGTTTATAGGGTTATGATTACATTTTCAGACAGGGATGTTGTTCCAGGATCAACAAAATATGTTGTTCCAGGAACATGTCTTACATCATGTCTTATATTTTTTGGAATATTCAGATTTTTTATTTTTTATTTTTTGCATCATGACTACTTTTTCTGATAATTTAGCGTATTTCCCCCAGTTCTCAATACAGTAATGTGTCTGGATGTTTTACTTTCCAGTTCGGAACTTCCAATAATCTCATCACTGTAATACAGCAATGAAAGTAATCCTGTCTGGACACAATGTTTTTGCTTTTATTAAAATCAGTGTTTACATTTAGTACACTAATATTAATACTAATACTTTACAATTTTAATAATATATATTTACACATTACAGTATCGAGAACTGCTTAAAAAAAATTACTTAATTGTCATGAAAAAGCAAAAAAGGTTCCTAAAAATGGGCTTAATCTTATTATATGTATATAAAAAATGAACCAAAACAGCAATAATAAAAAAAAAAAAATATATATATATACCTCGTCCCACTGAAGAATATAGTTTTGGATCTTGGAACCATTGTCACACGGAGCCTAGGAAAAAGGATTTGTTTTTAATGTTACACACTTAATGTCAGTGTTAATATGTTGTTGTCATTTGTCAAAGTGTTAATGTGCATGCCACACACCTTCCACTGCAGGACGAGGCTGCTCTTGGTGCCGCTGGCTTTGCGTGGAGGGCTGGGTGTATCTGGCTCACAGCTCAGAGTGGTGAAGCTCACAGGCTCTGAAGGGACGCCTTGTAAACAGTTACACATGGCCTGGACCCTAAATACACACGAACACGAACACTTATATTAGTATACAGAGAACACTATACAAATACCAATATTTAACAAAGGAATAGTTTTAGAAATGATAAAGAATTTTATTCATAAAGAATTATTTTTTATAATAAAAATTAATATAACTACATTATTATTATTATTATTAATTTATAAAGAATTTTATTTACAAATAGTTGATATGCTAATAACTAATCTAACTATACCATTAATAATAATAATAATAATAGTAGTTAGTTATAAGAATGTAAAATCTTTAGAAATATAATTTCTCTCTCTCTATCATATATATATATATATATATATATATATATCAGTTTTTCATTATAAATGTCGTTATATTGAAATAACTATATATTTATATTTAAAATATGTAGCTTATAGTTTATATATAGTTATAAATACTATAATATATAGTTAATTATTAATAGTTAGATTTGCTCAAATTAATATGTAGTTATATTAATAATAATAATAATCTAGGTACATTATAAGAAAAAAAAAAAAATATATATATATATATATATATATATATATTTTTTTTTTTCTTATAATGTACCTAGATTATTATTATTATTAATATAACTACATATTAATTTGAGCAAATCTAACTATTAATAATTAACTATATATTATAGTATTTATAACTATATATAAACTATAAGCTACATATTTTAAATATAAATATATAGTTATTTCAATATAACGACATTTATAATGAAAAACTGATTTATAAAAATAATTATTTATATGATATAGCTAATAAGTATATTATTAAAAAAAAACTATGTATTAACTATATGTAACTATGTTTTTAGTTAAATTTAACTACTACATATAATTATTATTATATAACTATATTATTATTACTACATATTCATTTAACAATTATAACTATTATTAATAAAGCATTTTATTTATGAAAAGTAATTCTTATTATCGATAATTATTATTAATATAATTTATTTTAAAAATATATTGTTATTTTAATAGAACTACATTAGTCATAAAGAAAATTTGATTTATAAAGAATTATTTATAATTTAGCTAATATAACTACATTTATATTAATAAAAAACTATATAATAACTTCATATGTAACTATATATTTTAAGTTTAGTTATATTTAACTACATGTGTTTTTATAAAGAATTTATATTCTTATATAACTACATTATTATTATTAATATAACTATTAATTTTAACAAATAACTTATTAATCAAGAGTTACTTTCCTATAATTAATATATTATAAATATTATTATTAATAATATTATTATTATTAATAATATCTACATTACAATACATTATTTATAAAAGATAAATATTATTTATAAAGAATTACTCATAGCTAAATCTCCATTCATTGTATGGAACAGAGCAGCTTGGACAATGTGTAAAATATCTTTGTGTCATATGGGTTTTAATCAAGATGAGGATGAGTGAACAATAACTGTTGATTTGTCTAAACATCACTGTAAAAAGAATGTGTAAAACAAATTCCGATAATATGTTTTGTGCATTTAAAAGTAAAAACCGACAGACCTGACATGGTAGTCTGTTGCTGGTCTTAAGTCTTGTAAGGTTGCACTTAGTTCCACACCACTGACACAAGCAAAACAAAGAAAAGAAAATATTAGTACTAATGTTGCAGACTGTACACATTCAAAACAACTTGTTCTTCAGGGTTTATCTAGAGCTGCAGATGTCAGGTGAACGGCTGATGACCTTTACCTACCACTGACTTTAGAAAACCACAGCAAACCACAGAAAACAACAGTGAGTTCCTCAACTGCACCCACAGCTTCTCCACATCCTGCCCAGACCTCCTCTGCAGCGACACGGAGCATGCTCTCACCTGTAGGCGGTCTTGTACTTCCCGTCCTTGCCGTTGTACGATACAGAGACCTCATACGTGAGGTTGGGCTCTGCAGGGACTTCTTCTCCCTCTTTGGGCTCGTCGTCACCTTCTGTCCGTGATGGGGCCACCCAACTCAAACTGGCCCCTCTGGCCTGGATGTCTGTCACCTGACGACAAGATGAACACCGTTTTTACATGCAGTAACTGATAGCTCCTTTGTAATTAGAAAGAAAAAGCTAGTTTTGAATTAAACTATTACATGTGGCAAAGATCTTGAAATATATTATACTTATATTTACACAAGATTAGTGAAACCACAATCCTTGCTGATTATGATATACTGATCATTATAAGTATAGTTGTTAATCAATAAATGGCTGATGTTAAAAATCTGTATTATTTTGTATTGAACTCAATAACAAAATTATTGAGATTTATTATTTGAGATCGTTTAAATAATTAAATTGCTAATGTTTTAAGTTGCCAGTCAGCACCAGCATTTTTTATCATTTTCACAAATGTTTCATGGCCCCCAGAATATTTTGTTGTATAAATATCTGAACAGTCAAGATATCAAAAGAAAAAAAAAAAAAAAAAGAGCCTCCGCTTTGAAACAAAAATGCTTCATGCATTATTTTTTTATCAACACTTGAATGTGGGTAAGTTTTTATAAAAAAACAAAAAGCAACATTTTGAGCAAAAAGCTGAGGAATTCATATTTTTGTTAAGGCTTTGTTCGCATCAATTCAGAACGATGATCAAAACATTGATAGAATAGATTGCTTCCATCAACACCCCCAAAACTTCAGTCCTGTACCTCTTCCTGGGTCGGCAGTTTCATTTATAGGCTGTCGAATGTTTGATAATCGCATTAGCTTACATGTGCGTATACATCAGTTGTTTCTGCTTCTTCACTTGTTTTTTCAATCTGGAGATTGTGCTATTTCAGAAGATGTGTGATAAATCTGTAATATCACAGATATATAGTAACAAAAGCCAATATAGTAACAATAGACAAAACTTCTTTGAAAACCTACTCTACACAAGTTTGTGAACGCAAATGCCTCTAAATTTGTTTCACATTTGCATTCTGAAAAGTAACAATTAAATTTTTAACGCAAAGATATTGGTTGTATTGCCTGTAAACTTGCATTGAGGGTTTCTGGCCCAAGTCTCAGTAATTATGTTGAACTAACTCTTGTAAACCTGTAAAATGTATAGTCCCTATTTTCAATATCTCTTTTCTGACTTTTCTTCTAATGAATCTTGTTTTAAGTCTTTAGACCAAGCCTCACAAAATTTATTAGCTGGATTTTTGCCACAGTTATGCCCAAACAAATTCAACAGAGTTGAATAAAAGATGAAAGTCAGTTGACAAAGCAAAGGAAATATTGGTAGCATTTTCTGCATTTGTGGAGCAATAAGGATGAGCTAAACTACATATTGTTATAACTAATTTGTTGCTTGACCAACTAGTTGGTTTCAAGTAAGCCCTGCATAATAGGGCTTACATAGACTGTCATATTACATTGTGTTATTTTGCCTATTTTAAATACATGTTTTAACAATACATGTAAGAGACATAACTGTTACAAACATTGGGCTGTCAATTAATAAACACTTGTTGACAAAATATTATTTTACATGTCTTTTTTTTTTTAAACTGTAAGAAACCACAAGTACTCAAGTATTGTTTTGACAAGTAACAGACTAGGAGAAATCAGTAGCCGTGCTACACCTACTGCATAATTAGGCTAATTTCAGGTCACATCCTCTACACAGATGAATGAAAATCTGTGTTTGTAAACTGAATGAATGTGATGCACAAGGACAGCCAAGGGATTGTATACGCAGATGAAAAAAAAATTAAATGAGTGAAAACCGATGTAACGATGCGTGATCGAAGTTGATCAAGCCAAGAAACCAAATCTGTCTGACTTAGCTGAACCTATTTTGTTGTGTTCAACTGATTTCAGGTTAATTGTTCCCAGGGGCTAACTGACTATATTTAACTACACGCACTTGTTTATGTGGGAAATACATGCGTCTGCTTGTTTCGCCTGGAAAGTGTCACTTTAGTTTATTTTAATGACACGTGGCGTTTCCCCTCCGGAACAAAAGAGAACTCCTGTTATGCAAGAAGGAATATTTTTAACTTTATTCCAGTTGAGAAACAAGTGTCTCCTTTGGTTATGAATGCATGACTATGTACCTTTCGGGTTTTCAGACAAGAATAGCTCAAGTTAGCGTGCATTACTAAGCCAAAACTAACTTAAAAAGAACCTATTTGTGCCTCGCAGGGCATGATTTTCTCCTCTACACTTTTCTCTACAACTTTTCTCACTGCTTGAGCTGTAGAAATAATCAGTCCGTTAATAATGTGACTGAACTACATAAATCTGACTGATATGTTTGACTGTCTGAGCAGGAAAAATAAGTCAATAAATAACATGGGTACTGTTTTATTAACTGTGAGTTCAGCATACTTTGTGAAAATTAACATAACCTGCATTTGTTTAATATTGTCACCGTAAATTCAGGTAAAATTGGTAATTATGCAAAAACTAATTCTTGTAGACTTTTTAAATTGGTTTGTAGTGGCCTTAATTTATTTATTCATTATAGAGTTATGTTATGGTCCAGTTTTCACCAACAAATTACATTCCACCCTCACCAAATTTGTCTCAATCTTCAGACCAAGCCTTGCAAAAGTTATTGGCTGAATGTTTGGTTTTCGCCAACTTTATGCCCAAAGGAAATCAACATAGTTGAATAAAAGATGGAAGTCAGGCTGTATCCTGACAAAGCTTTGAGAACAAAACTGGTTATTCGGCCATACTGTCTGAATTTTGTAACATTTGATGTATTGAGGGTGTTCGAAATCTTTTTGCCCGAAATGTGTTATCGAAATTTTCTTTTAATCTAAATAAAAAAATAAATAAAAAAAAAATGGCTGCTAAAATAAAATATTTATTTCAGAGTTTCTTTTTTAATGTTTTATATCAATTACAAATTGAGAAAGCAGATATGTACAATGGTAAAGGTTTAGGATGCTGCAGCTTTAAAAAAAACAAAAACAAAAAAACAACAACTATGAAATAAAAGCAATCTCTCTTGCTCTGTATCACTTGCACGAGGACATACTGTACACTGCAAAAATTAGCTTAAACAGCATGCCCTTTTATGGCCTTTTTAAAATTGATTTGTAGTGCCCCTATTATTTATTCATATCTCAAGGACTACAGCAATTAAAAAACAAATGCTGCTCAGGACATAATGTTCAAAAAAAGGTTTGAATGTCTAATGAAAAAGGAACAGGATCATTATTATAGTGATTACAGTAGTTCCGCCAAAACTGAACTCACTGTTTCATGAAAACACCAATAAACCAGAGCCCACCACACCACAAGAGACAAGGCAGGCATTTAGCTTCCTCGATTAATCAAATCAAATACAGCATTAATGACCCATTATGGAGAGCCATTACTGTCTTCTTCTGGGGACTGTAATCATGCAGGGATGTAGAGTTTTTGAGACCGTGGAAATGACTGTCATTAAGAAATCTGTTGACGCAGCAAGCAGTCGTACAGTCCTTCAGAAGGTGGTTACTCAGTGAGAAGAGTGTCAAATAAAGGCCTTTCCAATTGCTCACGTAGAAGAACAGTATCCCATATCTGTACATTTATTCCAGTGATAGACTGACGTATTGGCCAGGCAGGCTAATTAATGGGTTAGTTCACCCCAAAATGAAAATGCTGTCATCATTTACTCACTCCCATGTCATTCCAAACCCATAAGACTTTTGTTCATCTTTGAAGCACAAATGAATATATTTTTAATGAAATCTAAGATTTCTGTCCCTCCATGGGAAGTCTATTCACCCAAAACTCTTCAAAATGTTCATAAAAGAGATCATCATTCCATATGAATTAAGCAGTTTAATCCAAGTATTGATCGCTTTATATGATGAACAGATTTAATTTAGGCTTTTATTCACATCTAATCTTTGATCAACAAACACAGAGCATTCAAAATTTGGTAAATGGAAGCTCAAGCACGTTTGCGTGATGCGTTACGTCAGCTTCCAGAAGAACCAAGACTAGGTTTGTTCTCACACATCAAACAAGTACAGTTGAGCTTCAGTTTATGTTAACTGATCGTCTTCTCATCATATAAAGTGATTGTCTCTTTTCAGAAGACTTGGATTAAACCACTCAATTCATATGGATTTATTTAAAAAATGTCTTTATGAACATTGAGGGTGAACAGACTTTTAATGGAAAGACAGAAATCTCTCAGATTTAATTAAAAATATCTTCATTTGAGTTTTGAAGATGAACAAAAGTCTTCTGGGTTTGGAACAATTGATGACAATTCTCATTTTTTGGTAAAGTAAACATTTAAAAGACAGTTCGAGATTATCAGGATTGTCCACCTTCGATTTTAAAATGTCAAGCCTTGTAAATGTGTCCATTTTCAAAAATATTTGGGAGGATTTTGAATAAATATGGTTTGAAATAAGATTTTGCAAGCCAAGCAGGTCATTTCTAAATTATTTAAAAGGCAAGATTCTAAACAAGCTAAAAAAAATGTATTTAAACTTTCATCAAGCTTTAAATGAAACATTTAGCCTGTTTGAATCTGACAATCCTCTGTGGTTCAACTGCTCAAACAATGCTTTTTCTCTTGGTGATCTACATCCTCTCAAGTTGGTTTCAGTCAGCTGTAGTGAATATACAAGTTTTCAAGTTCAGTGAATCGAAATCACTTTTCTTTAGTATAAGAATAATGCTAACATGGCACAGTTTGCTATGTTCCTAAAACACTATACTAATTTATTATAATTATGGATCTCTCGAGCCAATTAAGCATTTTTTAACTAATCAGTATCGGCTATCCATCATTTTACGGTAGCTGTCCCTTAGGTGGCGCTATGCACCTTCAAGTGGGTTTGCCAACTGGCATTAAAAGGTGAGCAAAAACCCATGAAGTCTGTTCTAGCGCATCACACGCACACATTCGAGCTTCCGTGTTTAGCATATTTGACACACACTTTTGTAACAAATTTAATTGAATTACTGTTTATCTTTATTTGCTGTCAGACTATCTGAGATCCTGTTGCCATAACGCATTTCTGTGGGTTGCATCTTGCTTCGGACTTGACTGACAGACTCTTATCTTTATCATTATATTGGACCCGTGCATTAGTATTAAAGTGACAGCAGCCTAATATTCTTGATGCTGTCTGTGTTTTTAATAGGGATGCACCGATACCAGTAGCTCATGTACATGTACTTGTACTTGTACTTGTAAAAATACCCCCGATACCAAAGACCGAAACCTCACGTGACGTAACTGACAGAATGTTCCATGCACAGCTGCACAGAGGGCAGCAGCAGAAACAATGTCAGCCTCAGGGGTTGACCACCCACACATTGTGAACTGCATGCTTTCAATCACAATTCATTATCGATTAGTGAAGGCGGGATAGGCGGAATCGTGCTGAATGACAAACCAGAAGCGCTCTTCCTTGCACGTGATCAATTCTCCTTGCGCTTGAATGGTCAAATGCACACACAGTTGTCCATCTTGTGGAGTATCTCACGTAAATACAGTCAATTATGGCTTAAGTGGATGTAAACATTTGGGTGAAAAATTTGTGCCAGTATCCATGGATTCGGTCTTTGTCATCAATGTTAATAAAACAACAAAAGATGTTAAATGTATACATGGTATATAAACCTACTGTATCTGAAAAACAAGTTTATTTAATTTGTATCTCTATAGTATTCATTGTATTGTTTGTAAATTTCTTTTTATATAACAACAGTTATATATATTGGTAATTATGCCCTTTGAAGGTTATTGGACACTGTGAAATTTGTGTTCTTTAAGTTTGTGACAAGCACATAAAAGTTATTACATTTTTCATTAGAGTACTAATAAAGCTGTCCTACATTCATTAGTCTCACTGTGTTGTGCTTGGAAAACTGCAACATCACCAAAAAAAAAAAAAAAATATCAGTACTCATACTTGGTCCTTAAAAATTGGTATCGGTGCATCCCCTAGTTTTTAATGTTAATCAAACTACAAAAGACAAAGAAATCACTAACTGCTCTTCACTGAATAACTTTTTTCTAACTTTAATAAAGATTAAACTTTATTTAATTTGTACAGTGAAGATTATATACAGTGTTGTTCTACATTTGTTTACTTTATTCAATTTCTGTACCTGAAAACTACTGTTTGACCTACCTGAAAAACCTGAAAAGCACTGATTATTTCATTTGTATCTTTATTCTATTGTATTTATTTGTGTTATTGCTTGTAGTTTGATCATTTTTTCATTTTTATTAATGACTGTTTACTTGTCTTAAATAATATTTGAAATTTATATTAGTTAAGCTAGTAGTTTTAGCTGTGGTATCGAAATTGGAATTAAGAATTGTTACATTTTACTGGTATCTAAAATTGTGTCATAACCTTATTTATTACAATACAACAACAACAACTACAACTATTTTATTAATGTATTACTTTTGATGTGGCCAGTGAAATTTGAATAACTGAATTCATTAAATCGAATTGAAAATCAAGAATCATTTAAATTGAGATCTTGTGAATCAGAATCGAATCGGGACATCTACTGTATATATCGATATCCAGCCCTAGTTTTATTATTTAATTGTAGAATAAATTGTAGAGTAAATTAAGTATTGCTAATTGTAATTTATTCAGAATTATTCAAATCTGTATTTTCAGCATCATTACTCCAGTCTTCAGTGTCACATGATCCTTTAGAAATCATTCTAATATGATGATGTGATGCTCAAGAAACATTTCTGATTATTATAAAATGTTGAAAACTGATACTTTTTTTAGGATCCTTTGATGAATAGGAAGTTCAAAAGAACATTTGAAATACAATATCTTTACTGTCACTTTTAATCAACTCAATGCTTCCTTGCTAAATATATGTATTCATTTCCTTTAAAAAAAAAAAAAATGTATGTGTAACATTAAAGAAATTAAAATACAGAATATGCAAATTAAAAAATAAACACTCAAAATCATTTCCTTACCACTGGTTTGCAGATGGAGTTTAAGCGTTCCTGAAGAGCCTTTGCTTCTTCATCCAGTTCTGCATAATAAAAAGAAAAGCACATCTAGATAAGACAACTCCATTATAAACTGATTGAAAAAGAGGACAAGGCTTCACACTCAAGCGTGTCTCTCTAACGCATAAAAGCCATTTATTTTCCATGAATGGATTAACAGATACACCAGCTAAGTTTAGCCGGCATACAGTAGCTGCAGCAGAGTTCCTCCAGGCTGGAGTTAGTTAGCACTGATAAATGACTGAGTCAGTGCAGGAGTAATTACAGCTAATGTTATCTGCAGCAGCCTAAAGCTGAGGGACCTAATGAGACCAGAGATGAGCTCTGCTCGGGCCTGTTTACGGCGGGGCTGGAGAGAGGGCCCGTCCCGTGAGCCCCGTTACATCTCCCGATGGGCTCATGGATGGACTTCTACCTGGAACCTGATATATGATCATCCTAGGAAAAAGAAGACTTAATGGGACATTGATGTCTGTTAATGCTAATAACTACTTCTTAATAAAGTGACCGCATGCATGAGTAACTCTATTTGGTTATTAACTGAGGGAGAGCCAAGCAGTAAACATGTAATTCCCTGGTCATTTTAAGTAAGTTTATCTTTAATTAGATGTAGTAGGAGATTTTAATTAAAGTCTAATTAATAAAACGATTTTGGTGCTGGAATCTGATTGGGTAAGACAAAGCTGATACAAAATAGCTGATATATGCAAACCTATTAATGCACCAAGACTGTATATCTATACATCTCTCACATCGGGCTAATAAACTGCAGTGAGGTTCAAAAGTCAAACTGAAAAACTGATTTTCTTAATTTAAACATGAAAACACATACATTTTTGGATTTAAACTACTGTAAAGTAAAAGAAAGCAGTAGTCTATTTAATTAGTATTATTCACTAATAAAATGTTAACTAATTGGTGACAGTAATAACGTGAACTGATTATCGTTTAACTTTCATTATGTCGTTGTCTTCACCTACAGTACATTTTTGTACTGATAGTATAATTTGTAACAATAAGTAAAATAAGACAAAAGCAAAAAACCTCAACAAAACACAACCAAACAACAAATAACAAAAAAACTAGAGGTCTCAGTCTTTTTGACCCCATTAGATTACTACAAATAAATGTAATTATTTCTTTACCATTAGCTAAGTTTCCATCCAAAGTTGTGAATTTAACTAACAAAATTGGAATATCGCGTAAAGCAATTGCGAATAAAGCAGCGTTTCCATCCAGTGAGTTGAAGAGAACAAAATCATTACTTCCTGATAAACTGCTGCTACATTTCACAAAGAAAAGTATGACAAGCCACTGTATATAGCCTAATAAGTTTCGTATTAACTTACTTGTGCCTCAGAGAGCGCAGACGAAACAATAAAGTTATCTGGCTTTCGGAGGCCGATGCCTGCTGTTTGGGACCGCAGTTGTGTAAGACAGATCTGGGACATAATTATACCAAACCACTTTGACGACAGACTCAAGCATTTCAGAATGATCAAAACAACATTTCAGATCCTTTGCAACAAGATCGATCCCCTGGTTAGTGTAGTTATGCCGTCCCATTGCACAAAATCACGTGACTTTTTTGATGCGCATTGAGGAATTTATTCAATAAAATTGTTTTCTTTTTGGATAAAAAAAAAAAAAAGATCCAGCTCAATTAAGTGCATACGTTTTTTATTTGCATTTTTAGAATTTATGCGCATCTTGGCGTTTTCATCCAGCGTATTTTTATGCAATATCCCAAAGTGCGCATAAAAATACATGGATGGAAACATAGCTATTGATGTGTCATTTTGCTGATTCTACTGTTCTATGAAAGCAGTAAAAAGCTACGAGAGGCAGCGAGTAACATCTTCATAAAGTTAACACAGTTGTGCCAAATGACACCCTTTAACTGCATCCCGTGCCTTACTGCTTTATTCTAATGGTTCTAGGAACCCTAATGTATATTCTACCTCCCTCCCTACCTCCAGACTCTGCCTCCTTCCCTCTTCCTGGGCTTTTGCCCAGGCCGGCGACAGCAGTGCTGGGCTGTGCCTGCTCCTCTGCTCCCTTACCCCCCAGCCCGTTCTGCAGATCTCCTCCTGAGGGCGGTGTCCCGCGGCTCTTCTGCGGGGATGGAGGGGGACTGTCTTTGGAGGGGGCCAGGCCTCCACCGCCCCCTCCGCCCACCCCTTGCCTCTCCTTCAGTTTTTTTTGCAGGCGCTCATAGGTTTTGCTAGCCCTTTCATCTCTGTGAGAAAATGCCGCGCGTCCATGTGGAGGGTGAGTATCTGAGGATATTGGAAAATAGAGAGACATGTAAGGAATAATGTGCAATGGAACGCTGAATTATTGAAAACCAATGCACAGATGATAATTCTACAATGGCATCTCCCTTTGGGAATGAATGGTTTTCTTTTATCCTAGAAATGCAAAAGTTTCTTTAAGGAATTAGGGTCTGTAGTTAATAATAATTATATAAAAACAATAGTAATTTGCCTAGTGTTTTTTTATTATATTTTATATACTATTATAGTATTTATTAATTCCAATAATATTAATAAAACTTTAAATTAATAAAAACTAAATATATATATATATATATATATATATATATATATATATATATATATATATATATATATATATATATATATATATATATATATATATATATATATATATATATATATATATAAAATAGCATATTACATATACTAAAATTTTAGTAAAGTCTCTGGTGAGTCCCAGTGTTACCAACAGGATTTTATTTATTTATTTGACTATTTACTGGCAACAAATTATCTCCCAGCTTCCAGTTCTCTTTCTCAGAGTTCATAACTCAGCTAAAATTTCTATATTTTTGTCAAAGCGCTGTAGAGTCAGCAGCGGCGCAGCATGTTTTTTTGCTGAAGCAAAAGTGTTGGTGTGTGTGTACTGACCCTGCTCTGAGTAGATGTGTGCTGGGTGGTACTGGGAGATGTACTGGGGGTTCATATCTCCGGTTCCTCCAGGCATGCCTGAGTACAGGTGAGGGGGAGCGTGCATGATGTGTGGGTGCGGGATGAAGGCCTGCAGGTGGGCGTGGGGCGGCGGAGGGGGTGCGTGGTGAAGCGGGGAATGGCCCCCCGGATGAAACTCCGTCTGAGGTAAGACCAACACCCGCCTGACTCCATTCTCCTCAATGATCTATATGGAAATTGAGAGAAGTTAAGGCCCTGATACACTTCAAGTGAAATCGAAGAATGTACTGGTGTGACACCATTTAGAACAAAATCAGACCAAAATGAAATCCGTTTGGAGTTTATTTTAGGAGTTCGAAACAGTTTGCCAAATTAAAAGGTGCAGTAACTGATTTCTGAGAAACACTGTTGATATTTGAAATCAACCAAAACAAACAAACCCCTCTCTTCATTGATTTGCCCCCAAAAGGCAGATACGCAATGAACAAGCGGATGTCTCTATCATATCTTCATTAAGCATTATTTTGCTTTGTTTTCAAACTAAAGAAAAGGAAGAACGAAAAACATTTACAGTACACAAGAGTATATTATAGGCATGAGTTTGTTAGTCGGCAGCAGCACACCAGCTCCAGACAAACAATGAGACTCAAAACTGTCCTGTTACTATAGCTAACATTAAAATAAAAGCATATCTTGATCTGTGAAACAGCAAAACCAATGTTACTCATGTATGGAGCAGAAACAACAACCTCGCCATCTGTTTTCAGGCCTTGCCGCTTAGGTCTCTCCAGCGCTGGAAAGCTTTTCTAATATTGACACAAGTCAAGCTCTTGTCTGATGATAACCCTTCTTTTTCCAGTGGTATTCCTCTGATCTTTTCTCTTTTGTAATGTCTCTCAGCCAGTCCATTTTCAAATGTCCCTCTTGCTCACTCTCTCCTCCTCCATCATGAGTGGACATGCCCCTTATTGCTGATTGGCTACAAGTGTGTTGTGGCACTCGGTCTGATCTACTTTCAAGCATTTCTCAGAAATCACTTTTCTGCACCTTTAAAGCAATCTTTTGTATAAAGAGCTAAATAAACTTGACGTGACTCGACAGGAGTGCTTAATTGCAGAGCTGAAGCAAACATATCCACATCGCTTTGATCAGATGCTTTCTTAACTGCCGTTTTTTCACCGCTATTATTTTTGTTGTGTGTTTATTTTGTTATTAGAGTAAAGCGTGCAGCACATATTTGCATATTCAGCTGCGTGGGCGATGTTGGGATGTTTGCTAACAGCATACCACTGCAAAGGTATTTACAACTTTTTTTTTTTAATCCAATCGAAGAAAAAAAAAAAAAAGAGAACTTAATCAGCATATCAGGGCCTTTACATAGGCTCTGTCCTATAAAACTACTAGATAAATCCCTGTGCTCAATATGGACCAACCTGAACATAGTGTATTTTAACCTGATTTGAGCTAAAGATTTTGTTGAAATACACACCATTTTGGAAATTTTGTTTAATCTATTGTACTGTGCTTATAGTGTGAAAGCCTCCTAAGGCAGCATCATTTTGCTGAATAATGTTTGGAACAGCCTTTAAGTCGACAGAGCCTATGATGCCTGAAAACACTATTAGGTAGGAAGCTCAACAGGTTTGAAAAAGGGCCATAGAGATTTAAATTAGACTGAAAATTGCATCCTTTTCACCAAACCAAAATAACAACTCAACCTATAAAAACCATAAAATATTAGTACTGTAATGACTCACCTGCTGAACGTATCCAGGAGGCACATAGATTTGAGGCACTGAACCGTTTGGGGACATCATGGGAACCTGAGCAGGACCTGTGGAAGAAAATTTATGAGCAATGTTTAAGCAATTCAGCTTTGCCATCACAGGAATAAATCACATTTTAAAATAAATGGAAAATTGTTATTTTTAAATTATTTAACAACATTATTGCTTTTATTGATGTTTGATCAAATAAATGCAGCCATGGTGATCATAAGAGACTTCTTTCAAAAAAAAAAAAAAAAAAAAAATCATTATTATTGACATTATTATTATTATTATTAATATTACTATTATACAGACATTATTATTGTTGCTATTCTTATTATTTTTCCTTTTAATATATTTCTTACTACTACTAAAGCTGCATAATTCTGGATAAAATTGTGTGGTGTTGTTTAAAATGGAGATCACTTTTCTCCCACGATTCTGAATAGAAAACTGAACAAAACATGTAATTTACTAGGTTCTGACAAAATGTCTATTAAAAAAAATATTTAATTTAAAAATCGGTGTGAATGAATAATTTAATGACTCACTCATAACAATTTCACTTGTTTCATTACTGAATGAATCACCGTTTTTGAACAAATCTCTTGAATGAATGATTCAATCACTACTGGTGTAACAATGTAACAACTTTATTTGAAATGTCAAAATCCTTTCAAAAGGTGATTTATTCTATTTTGATCACTACCGTGGGCATCAGTGATTATATCCAAACTATACACTTTTATCCCAGTACTTGTGTTATAATCTGAATTATTGTAAGACAAAAACAATGATACTGTGTGGTTAAAAAATAAAAAAGACTAATTTGTTAAGTTGTTTCATACCTATACATGACAACTGTTCTCTCTGGATCAGCGCCAATGCAGATCTGAATGTTCACTGCGATTGTACTTGTCAAAGGTTTAGAAAAAGCGGAATCGTTGACATTTAATAATAAGACCGCGTGGAATCAAGATCACAATCTTTTTTTAGTTTTATTTATATTAGCAGTAGTTAGTAGTCCTTATGTTTAAAAACTTTAATTGGTGAAATCAGGTCATGTGGTGCCACCATAAATGAAAAATTATTTTCCGTTTTTAAAAAAATAATGATTAAGATTTGTACACATGTATTCAAGGTATAAGGAAAATGTTGGGAAAAACACGTTGAAAATGTGTTTTCAAAACCATACTGAACCTACATGAACACAAATCTTAAGGTCATTGGGTGAGTAAATGACATTTTTAATTGAATTTTAATTTCAAGTGAAATTCAGATACAAAGCAGGTCGGAAAATCTGTCATATTCACAGCTGTGTGCAGTTTACTTTCACATCAAAAGAGTTCAGTTTTCGGCCCAACATTCATAAGCATATTTACTACGTCAATGCAAATAATTCCTGACATTTACTTAGCTGGGTAAAGAAACGCACTGATAAACACCAGAGTCCGTGGAAGTATTAGCACTGGAGTGTTTGTTTCGGGAAAAAACTGTGACTCAGCAAAGCCTGTTACAGATCTGCTTTTTCATGCCTTCCTTTGCAATCTGACACTTTCACTTTCAGAAAAGACTCGGAGAGCTTGTTAGAGCTGGATGATGCAAAGGACAGCAAACACGCATACAAATGCAAAATGACACAAGTAAACACAGACCTCCATCCTGCTGTGCAGGTGTAGTTCCTTCGCTCATGGTAAAAGGGCAAAGCAACAGAGAAAATAACAGTCCTCCCCGAAGAACAGGAATGTGCGTGAGGGTTTGTATTTGCTTTTCGTCCTATTCCCTCTCTTTAGTGCAAAGGTTTCTAGCTCCACCTCTCTAGGCTAAAGTCACCAGTCACAAGTAAAAGGTAAAAGTCCTCAGCACTACAACTACAGACTAAGGGGTCAATGTTTTGGCTGGTATGGTCAAGTTAACTCCTGCTAGCAGACACCCTAACTACACCATTCTGCGGGCAAAAACCATTTTTTTTAATGGATGAAATAAAACTAAAAATTAAATATAAATATTATTTTAAATATATAAATATATATTAAATAAATAAATATAAATATATATATAAATATATATATATATATATATATATATATATATATATATATATATATATATATATATATATATATATATATATATATATATATATTTTTTTTTTTTTTTTTTTTTTTTTTTCCCCAAAAAACTAAACAAAACGCATTATATTAAAAGCATTATTAAGCCAAAAGAAAACAGAAAAAAAAAAAAAAACAGAACAAAGCAAACAAAGTGATCTAAGCATTCTAAGTATTAATTAAATTTATTATTTTAATACAAATATACAATTATATTTAGAAATGAATTATATTTAGGAATAAAATTCCTACATAGAATGTAGCAACTGACTCCAACAATGCACTGTTAAAGAGAAAGTGGTAGTTCAGCAGAAATCAATCACAGTAATGATTGCTTACACCAAACACTGATCCCTAAACCTACGCGTCACTGTAACCTCAGTCAATGAAACTGGTTGCAGGCGGGATTTCCGCTGAACTGGTTTGGGGAGGGGAGGAAAAAAGAAATTCACGCAGAGAAAGTGCTTTTAAAGGGTTTTAATCTCTGGCATAATTTATCACTCTCCCTTTCAAGTTATTGTTAGATTATCTAAATATTAAAACAATCAAAAACGTAAATATTTACATTTATGCATTTAGCAGACGCTTTTATCCTAATGGACTTGCATTCACATTGCATTCAAGGTACACATTTACATTTTATCGGTTCTTGCTTTTCCTAGGAATTGAACTCATGACCGTGTTGTTAATGCCATGCTTTAAAGGGTTAGAAAATCTGTCATTAATTACTCACCCTCATGTCGTTCCAAATCTCCGGAAGACAAATTCAAATATTTTTGATAAAATCCGATAGCTCAGTGAGGACTGCATCGCCAGCAATAACACTCCCTTTTTCAATGCCCATAAAGCTACTAAAAACATTTAAAACCATTCATGCGACTACAGTGGTTCAACCTTAATATTATAAAGCGACGAGAATACTTTTTGTGCACCAAAAATAACAAAATAGCAACTTTAATAATATATTAAATAAGATCTAGTGATGGGCGATTTCAAAACACTGCTTCATGAAGCTTCGAAGCTTTACGAATCATTTGTTTTGAATCAGTGGTTCAGAGTGCCAAAATCCCTTGACCACTGATTCGAAACAAATGATTCGTTAAGCTTCGAAGCTTCATGAAGCAGTGTTTTGAAATCGCCATAATGACAGGCCTTACTAAGCCATCTGATTTTATCAAAAATATCTTAATTTGTGTTCCGAAGATGAACGAAGGTCTTACGGGTGTGGAACGACATGAGAGTGAGTAATTAATGACATAATTTTCATTTTTGGGTGAACTAACCCTTAAAGCTATAGGAAAGGAAATATCTAATATCAGTGCCAATTAAAAACAAAACAAAAACAACAACAACAACAAAAAACACTAATAATATTAACATTGTTATGATGTTCTCCACTTTGTTTTAAATATTAAACCCCAAGCCATAGATTTTTTGTCACTGTATGACATTTTTGAAGAACCGTGTAATTCTGTTAAAGATCCCTGTGGTGAAAATCAAGTTTTTAATGTTGTTTATATGTCTATGTGGTGTTTTTAATAGGCTTTAAGACAAACCATGTGCAAATTCATAAGTCAACACCATTGCTGCGTATTTTATGTTTAAAACTGCAGAAAAAAAACTGCAGAAAAAAAAATCTCAAATCTTTGGTTTGAAATCGCTGGTGTCACGGACTACCTTGTAAACAATCACTTCAACGTGCCTGCAGGCTTTAGCATATCATTAACTATGACTGCTCTGTCTCGAGAGAAGCCAGGTTATCCCGGTATATTTTCTGTTGATATGAAAAATTGTGTAGATTTAGCAATATAGCGAGTCTATGATGTATATTATGATGTTATGATGAACTATATGCCTTTCTCCACTGATGTTCTTCTGAGTTGTTCAAAACGTTTGTAAGGATACTGATTGTTAGAAGGCAGCTGTCTGACTGAGATAAAGAACGGGAACATGGTTTGTGTAACATTAGCAACATTATTAGCTGTTTGATAACGTAGTCAGGCAAAAGGCTAATCATATTTATTAATGTGTCCAACAGAACAGTCGCAAGGGCTGTGCCAAGTGTGCATGCGCATAGGGCTCACGCCAAAGTAAAGTGACAGCTGACTTGAAGTAAAGCCAATAAAGTTAATGTTTTTGTCCTTCGAAATATTTTAATACTATAAAACATAGCTAAAACAATATTGCTCCGAGCGTGTGACCGTGATTCATGTGCATATGTCAGTCAGTGTGGCATCACACGTCAAGTTCGGAGAGAGCTTTATTCAGTCCATTTTAAATTCTGATTTTGTCCGCATCTGCGGATCAAACCATAGATAATTACCTGAGAAGTTCAAGTAAATATTGCATGGACAGAGAAAGCATGTGCGCCTGCAGGATTTCATTCTGACGGTACACATGAAGCGTTTTTTATTTAACACTATAAAGTTAAATAAGCATATATAGCCTAACTATTACGCACCTTTTGGACCATCACTGAGAGCAACGGTACCGCAGAATGAGTGTAGCTCTCTAGATGTTTTAAATGTTTTTAAATCTGAAAACTCCAAAAGGCAACAAAATTGTTAAACATCTATTTAGGAAAACGACTGAAAAACAGCGATGCTTGTTCTCTCGATACCGTCTGTTTTAGTGAGAAATTGCTTCAGGTGAATCAGTGAGAGAGCAGTCCAAACGAATGCGAGTGGATTCAGACTGTTTTGCAAAGACGTTTTACCAATTCAAAATTTAGAACAATTTAAGCGTCAAAAATATGCTAACAGTTCAGTTACACAGCTGTTAAACTTAATATACGAAGCGAAGCAAGCTTTTTTCTTAAATATGCTTGTCACTACAGCAACAGTAGACTCTGAGCTGGCTTGAGTGGAGGCAGGGCTAATTTGAATATTCATAGATCCGTGTATATTAAATGAGGCAAGGCTGTAGAGTTACAGTCAAGCTATTTTAAAGGCATGAAGAAAAATTTTCACACAGGAAAAAATGTTTAAATATGTCATTTTGGTGATCAAAAATGAGTTTTAAAGGATAAAATAATTGACTACAGGGGGACTTTAACTTTATAACACAACATTTTTCTCCTCTGTGTTTTTAAGAAGTCCAACAGCAGCAAGACTACAAAAGGCCATTCAGTATAAACATTCAGATCATTATTCAAGTCACACATTTTCCACAAATTTCTCTAATGTAGTCTTTCATGGAAACAGCAGCACTATTATTTGTAAAAGCCACACCAGAGAAACACAATGAAAAGATAAAATTGAGCCTAAGCATCTGGATGTAGCATAATGGAGGAACACTCTGACCTGCTCTGCTCAACCTGACCAAACACAGGCCTTATTAATCTAGCCAGAACCAGGAGTGGCCCGTCACAAAATTTCCAATAGCCAAGGACCCTCGTGTTCCACTTGAGGATCAGAAAACTGATCTCCCAAACACTGGATTACAGGCAAATTGTTTTAAAATATAATATCTCTGACTTCTCGCAAAAATATCAGACGCACAAACACACAAACATGGGGCGGTTTAATGGTTCTTGTTTCTACATCATATGTCACTCTTGTATTAGCTCGCAGTTCACATCCTCCCTTCCCTGGAATCGCAGCTGTTTTTACTCCATGAACAGACTAACTCACATAATCAGCGAGTGCTTGCTGGAAGTAATTACGGCGCGCATAAGCCTTCGCTGCTCTATAATCAGCGTCAAAGTGGGTCTCCGCGTATAAATGAGTGTGTACATGGTTGGTGACGTTCAAAACAGAAATGTCTGATCTTTTGATTGGAATTGGAAAACTTGCATTTTATATTTGACATTAACTGTGTTCTGAAAGTTATGCAAAGTAGCCGCAGCATGGAAAACAGGACCCTTTTGACATTTTGCTTATGACTGGGACAATAAATCGAAAAATGATTCTGGATGATGATTCGATTCCGATTCTCTCTCAAATCGATTCTGAGCTTAGTTTTTAACAGCAGATGGCACTGCGTGCTTAGCTATACTCTGCTTGCTGCCAAACCTCTCTGCTCGAACCTTCTATAATATAATCATTCACAAAGTTCGAAGAGATTGAAGCAAATTACAATGGTGTTTGCAGTGGGCTGTTTACATTCATCTTGCATCATAAAAGCATTCTGGGGTCCAAGTACATTCTCAGCCTGCATCTCAATGTGCATACTATCCATCCTAAATAGTATGTGACATTAGTAATATTCAATACTATTGAGGGTGAATAGTATGCACATTGGGATGCAGGGTCAGACTCAGCCGAACGCATGAGCAGTCTTCTTCGTGAGCATTTGAGCATGCAGTTAAAAAGTAGTCTAGAGCGCCATCTGCTGTTAAAAACTAAGCTCAGAATTGATTAAGTAATTTATTCACAAATCGTCAAGACAACACTGGTTGTGCTGTACAATTTTGATTCAAAAATCAACTTGAGTCATAAATTCGTCACAGAAACGAAGCACAGTGTTCTGTTCGCGAATCTGTAGCTAATGGAACAAAAAGAAGCACAGTGTGCCACTAGTGGCTAAAAAAGGAACTGCAAAAAAAATTCTTTCTGACGGGCTTCCTGAACTTTCCGAATGCCGCCTTCACATGCTCTCGGAATTATCATAAATACGGGTTTTCTAGGTAAAAAAATTGCACATTAACGCACTCCCATTTCGAAGGCAGCATTACACCATTTCCCATAGGCCGGTCAAACAAACAGCCCCGCCTCAAACTCGCATCTCTGGTTGCATTGGGCTGGTTCAGCTGCACAAACACCCTGCTCTCTAGATACCAGAATTAACTATTAAAACACCATTGGTCAACCAATGCTAATATTTAAAAAAACAACACTATTTCTTATACATAACATTACTCAATAAAGCATCCTATTAAAATCATTAGCCTGTCTTATAATAAGCCTTGTAGTACTACAAAGAGCATAGAGGACTATTAGCTCTTCACTTTGATGTGGAGTGCTGTGCTGGCTTTGAAGCCCGTTTTAGGAGAGACTCAAGCAGGACTAATTGATGACTAATGACTTAGACTAACAGCCCTGCATCAGGTCACCTCAGATGCAAAATGCCCTGAGCGTGGGAGGAACCTGATCCAATTCCGCATCAGAGACCCTCCTGACTAAGATGATCGATTTCAGATTTACGATATGGTTCGGCGGGGGTGTGCAAAGATGCTAATGTCTCATCTGTCTGCAGCAAAAGACGACAACATGCATGAACATATGAATGAACGAACGAATGAATGAAGTACAAAAAAAAAGAAGAGGGACAGCAAGGAAGGTAAGAGGATGAATGGGCTGTAACGGCAAAAGGAGTACGGACTGGGTGTGGACAAAACGGGGATGGGCTAGGTAGGCAAAAAAAGACACCCACACTTTTACATCAGACTGACGCACAAACACAGACAGAGATCAGACACAAAAGGCCACATCCCCCTCCCTCTTTCCATTTCTTTCTCTCTCATTTCAGATCCTGAAGAGCATGGGCGGTCTGCTGCTCTGCTGACGTGGACCCCCAGTGCCAGCCTTCCAGAGGAAACATCAACAAACACGTAGAGGACGAGAAAAACACACACGCACCGAGCCAAGAATAACTCCAAACAGGCAGTTCTGTTCTGAGAATAAACAGCCGTTAAATCTTTTCTCTCCCAGACACAAACACAACCAGAATCGACAAGTTTAAACAGAAACTATCACTCAGCAGCTCTGAAACAAACATTTTGTGGACTGGCAACAAAAGCCAACAACGTCGAGATCTGCTCACTAGGTCTGACAGCAAACATCTCAAACCTTTACCTCTAGTTAAAAAAAAAATTAATGACTTCAAGTTGCTTTGTCAGTGCAAATGGATATTTAACTTTGTGCTCCTGGATCCAGGAATGTCTTTGCTCTTAGTTGCAGCTAATCCAACCAAAAAAAAAAAAAAAAAAAAAAAACCTGGGAACTTGTCACACTCTCTGGGTCTAATTACACTGGCCCCGGAAATAATCGAATCAAACAGTTTCACCAACCCCTCATCTAGGCTAATTGCTAATTACAAAATGTTAACCCAGCTCTAAACTGGTATTGCTGATTATCTGTTGTCTGATTAGTTGTAACTAATTTTCTTTCTTTCTTTAGGTGTAATGAAGGCTCTATCCTCTTAACACTTTGTCACCGGTTGAGAGGGTCCAACAGCGTTCCATTAGCGGATTAGAGAATCACTAGTGTTGGCCGACAGCATTCAGGGAAGGTGACATGCAGGTCGGATGAACAGATAAAAGGATTACCAAAGTACAGGTTATTCTAATTTAATGACCAACCCCCTCCTGTGCAGTATGGAGAAATTTAACAAGGAGTCTTTTTTTATGCTAAATATTTTATTTGCATCCTTGTAACAAGCACCCTGTCACGCCCGGACGGACTGAGTGACGTCCATCTACATGCACAGAGGGAGGAAAAGACCACAGTGATGTTTATGGAACAGAAGAAACTCGATTTGGCGAACCTCCCACTGTCTCATCTCGTGATGCTTCAAAGAATAACGCGATAGAGAAAGAAAGGCTAAGGGAAGTCGAGCTTGCTGGAATATGTTTTCGTCTTCATTCCTTGGACAGTATTCAATGGGGTATGATAAATCCCTTGTCTAAATTCGAAAGCCCACACAGATTTATCAGTGCATGGAATCTGTGTTTACTGCCCCAAGAGTTATGCTAAGACAACATGGCATGCAGAGGTGTACATGCATGTGGGATATAAAATAAGCATATTGATTAAGCTTGTTGAACCCTGCACCCATCTAATTGTTGAAGGATTATCATCAAATAAACCAAAAAGCACTTGGATCTTTCTCCAAACCATCTCTCATCCTCTCTCTCTCTCTCTCTCTCTCTCTCCATCCATCCCTAAAGGCTTCAGCAAAGTGGGATGAGTCATCGACTCATTCATTCCAAAACCTATGGACTGCAGATGCAGTGAATGAAGCGGATACGGGAGAAACTGAAAGGGAGCGAATTCATAAATTAATATATACTGTGACATATCTTTCTGCAGAGACCCCACATGTACAAATGCATCAGGTTCATTCATGAATCCAAAGCAGAACATTTCGAAATGTTCATAAAACTATTGTTATGTAAATTGCCTAATTCAATCTACTGCATGAATGATTTAAAAGCAATTTATACAAAAAATTTGTTCCATTTGTTGAAAAAAGAAAGAAAACAGGCTGGGACTAGTGTTGACCAAAAATCTCTATCACGTTTATTTTTTTTTTTTAAGATTCTGGCAGTTTCACGGTATGTGACTGTATGCACTGGACCTTTATTTCGGTAGATTTCTTTTACAGGGAATATATTATATAAACATTGTAAGGACAATTAAAAATTAATTGTTTTCAAATCAGTTCATAAAGCTAACAATTTAGTTTAAAACGTAATCAAATAATTTATTTAATTAAATTAAATTAATAATATTAATAAGTAGGCTACATTTTTACAATTTCTGTCATTTCAATGAAGACCTTTGAGTTTGTGCTTTAATAAACGGTGTTTATTATTATTATTATCATTATTATCTCTATTAATTAAAGTATACCCGGTTGTTTATTAGTATATTTCTGTTATTTCAAGTTATGTCGTACTTTTATTTTGACAGGGTCGTGAAGACCTTTGACTTCCTGTGTATATGATACGACAAATGTCTATAGTTTTATCAAATTAAACGGTGAAATATTCATAAAGACATTTAATATTCACAGACACTGGTCCGTATCGATATCTGATTCATTGTACAGCCCGACTTTTGATTTATCCATCCAAAAATTGCTAAATTCTGTGACGTTCAGCTTTATAGAGTAAGTTCTATTTGTGACTGGATTCCGTGCTTTCATCCATATTTTCTGCATCACGGAAATCATATGGCTCTACATGGTATTTTCTGTATTAAAGATAGATCATTTTGTGAGTTATTTATTGTTGTGTTATAAAGTTGTTTCCATTAGTGTAAGAAGCCTGCTCTCTATATGCTCTACATAGCGCTTCATGGCCATTGAATACAGCAGCGGTTTCAGCTACACATGGCGGTTTTTGAAAAATACATATTGGTCTCGAAATTGAAACCGGTATACCATATGATCCAGCACTAGCTGGAACTTAGTTTTATATATCGTTTGTTAATGGGATTTTGAGAAAAATTAATGTGAGCTTATAGTCAGTTATGGAGGAGAGGAGTTTAAGCCAAATTTAAAAGCATGCATGCAATGAAAATTTATCCCATCTATTTTCTAAATGCATGTTATTGATCTTATTGTGAACAAGTCATTCATGTATACAATTTTTTTTCTTTTTTTTTTCTTCACCTTTTAAATTATTAAAGGGGTCAAATTTGCCTTGATCTTTTGACTTTTTGTACCATTAAAACATCCTGCAAGTTTCATAGCTTTACATGTCCTCCTCATTATAAGCATATCATTAATTTAATTGTGAGCAAACAGTGTTTGTCTGTTGTTTTTTGAAAAAACATTTATTACACAGCTCTCTGGGATACTTGATTCTGATCGGTCAATTGCGGTATCCTGTGTGGTCAAATATTTTTCTATAATGGCCATTTAACTGTAATTGGCCACTGTTCCAGGCTACTAATTTTCTGCTGTGATAGATTCAGGTGTAGTATCCCTTTAATTTCAAATAATAAAATAATTTAAACTCAAATCAATTCAAATTCAGGTCATATATATATTTATTTATTTATTTATTTATTAATGAATGAATGAATGAATGAATGCATTACTAGTGCTTTACCTTATGTGTGAAAAGCAATTTCAGACCAATATGCTCTTTGATGTCGACCTGAAGGTAAACTATCTTTTTTTTTTTTTTTGCCGCAAATAAGAGTGAAACAAAGATTAACATGTTCTTTGATTTTAACCTATAGGCAAACAATCATTCTGTTTAGTCTCAAATGAGTGATTTTGCCTTTTTATGTTTTGTGGGAAAGAGAAGAGCTCTACACACAGTTCAGTGCTGATGAATTAAAGTTGCACTTTGTATCTAAACGTGGAGACATTGGTAAAGACCTTCTCTGGATGAGTGAATGGATCGGGTCACAGTACTGAGAGCTCACTGCTGGCTTCAGTCGCAGTCAGAGTTGCTCCGGCGAGTAACTCCTTATAAATACACCCACAGACCATGTCCACTCGCAGAGAATGTTCCCACCCACACACACATAAATGCACTATAATGCCTCCCAAAAAAAAAAAAAAAAAAAAAAACATAACCCAGTGGATGTCTGTGCCAGTGCACACATAAGACAGCAGACAGAACCATAAACACAACTGCTCTACCACACAGTCTGGTGTATAAAAAAAAATTACCAAAATACTGAGGCTGTACCATTGTACATAATGTAAGCCTATTTCTGCTACATAAGAAAACAAATAATAAAGTTGACCAAGTTCAAATTACAGATACTAAGTCAAAATGATATACTAAGTAACAATTATGAATTAAAAAGACATGACATGACAAAAAGTCAGTTAAATTATGAGATAAAAAATAATGCCAATTTTGTCAATTTCATATTTTATTTCATATGACTTATAATTTCGGTTTATAATTATGACTTGTGTGACTTTTTGTTATTATTATGATTTATCAAAGCATGATTGGGCTGGCTGGACTGATGCTATCTGTGATATTGTAACCTGTTGTGTTTGATAAGACAATTAATCATTGCTATTATTAATGCTCATACTTAAGTATTAAACTTGTTTTAATTAGGTTATTTATCCTACAGCTAAGAATTCTTTTTAAAAAAAACAAAAAAAACATGACATTACCATCGCAAAAACCATGGTAGTAACACGCCAATAAAAGTCACGAAAAGGTAGGTTCATAGTTGTTGAGCGAGTTTAGAGAGCAAATGTTTTCAAAGAAACCAGCTGACTGATAGAGAAGTGTCAACATCTTGAACATATAAGTTGCCTGAATCTTGCTCAGTCTTCTACAAACCAAAATCTGAGCTGCTTTGTCCTGTATCTGACGTCAACACAGCAGGTTCTACAATGGCTACTCTGATCAGCCAAAACATTAAAAAAAAAAAAAAAAAAAAAACGTGACGCACAAGTATACAGTGAGTCAACAGCAAAGTGTGTGATGTCACCTGGAGTATGTGATCAGGCCGTGACTGTCTGCACTTAGACGTCTGAATGTCAGAGTGGAAATAAACCAAGTGCCAGATGTGGCCCATCACAAACAATGTCAATGCAAGAGCAAGTACTTGTGACAAGAGCTGAAGAAGATGAAGGAACAATGAAGTCGTCAAGGGAACAAAGTCAACTCACCTCTACAATGTTGTTTGAATGTTGTTGGAGGGTCTTGCTCTGTGGTTACTAAGGGTTGCTAGAAAATTGCTTACTGGTAAAAGCGAAATGAGTCTAACCCAACGTCTCTATGATAATCTGCAGCCGGTTGCACAAAACCTCTTAAGTTAATGCACTTCCAATGCACAATATAAGGAAGCCACACTCAGAATGACCTTATAAGGTAAATTTTGAAGCTTTATACTTACAAAAGGCAAATCACTGTGAGTTTCCTGAAACAAAGTGTGAGAACACGTCCCGTGTGCATTGAAACACACTACAGCTGTATGCATGAGCCTACTGAACATCTGAACAAACAGCCACACAGATGCACATCTGCTCCTCAAGATACAATCAAACACGGTACTTCAACAAGCAAATTGTGAAAGACAGTCTGAGACTTGCATCAAGTTGCCCACATTTGGCTGCTTAGCAAATACCATTAAGAAAAGAGAGAAGTGGTGAAGGAAACAACTATTACAAGACTGTTGTCTGTAGTCAAGACACGAGTAATCAAGAGATGAAAAAAAAAAAAAAGCACGCAAATCACCGTGAGCGTATTTACAGGCTGACCACCAATCTAGGGTGGCAAACGTCAAAGAAACGTTAATGCCAGGATGTTAAAAGGCCATGTTATGTTTCCCCCCTCTGATGTCATTCTCCTCAAACATAGCCAACCCCGGCAGTCTGGGATGCCTTAAATTAAGTTCTCTCTTCCCCTCACAAGGCTGCTTCTTCATATTAAACAGACAGTTATGAAGCTCCATAGTGTGCATATGGTATCCATGTACTTCCAGCTACTGAAAACACATGAATGAATTCAGAAATAGAACAAACGCCCATCTGTACCGAAAAAGAAATCAGGAAGAGAGGGACAAACCAGTTCCCTCTGGTTTATCCTGCGGATTTTAGCATTACCTCCGGCTCACTCTAAGGTTAGGGGTTAAACACACACACAAACACACTTTTCCCTCGGCTCCCGCAACGGTGAGTCATCACTCCATTCACGTCACTGACAGACAACAGCTCCCAGTGACAGACCAGTGCAGAGCAGCCCAGCCCGTTCGCCCTCACGCTACTCTTCCTCATCAACTCCTTCCTCTCAGAGCGAGGTGAAGCTCACATCTAAATTTAGCAAATCTTGCCCCCACCCCTTTTTGAAAGAGAAGGGCTTCTTTGTCCCACAAAGACCTCGGCATGTGTCAACAGGAAGAGTGTGTTGACATGCACATTCAAAATGCCTTAATATGGCTTTTCAATGACACTTTGCTACTTTGCAAAAGCAATGTTTTAGTTCAATAAAGCAAAAAGACCCTGTGCATTACAGTGGTAACATTAATAATTAATATAGTTGCACCTTTCCGTGCAATTACAATTAATGTAGATTGGTGCGTTTAAACCTCAAAAACATTTTGTTTATAAAGCAGACATGAGCAACATCTCAGTCTCAATTTACTGCTTGGAAAAGGGAGACCAGTTTGGAAGCAAATTAATTTTCATTTATGGGTGAACTACCCTTGTGAAGTCACCATGAAATGAAAATTTACTCTATTTTGCTAATTTATGTTATAGAATGCCATGTGAATGATTCTTCAGTGCATACTTTTCTTTGTTTTTGACCTCATAACATTTAAAGGCACAACATGTATAATATATAGTAAAATATCCAAAAACCACTAGGCCAGTTTTATATATTTTGTTCAGTTGAGTACTTACAATATCCCAAATGTCTCCAACAATTTGTAAATCAATAAAAAACATCGCAATTTTAACCAAGGATACGGGACGTGTCCAAGAGTTGCCTTTCAATGGCATCATATCCGCGTTACCCTCGGTTTTCAGTTTTATTTTTCAGAAACCATGAAAACACCAAAGACGCTTTAATATATTACAACTGTTTGGTTATATTTATAGACAGAAAACAAATTATTGTTATATAGCTCAACACGTTGAGTACCATGCTTTTACCATGCCTCAGATAAAAACACTATTTTGTCAAGTAGCTAATACAGCATTTTCTCCATCATACAATATGTTTTAAAATTAATTGCATGCCATTTATCAACACAAGCCATCCAGCATTTATTAATATGATTGTCTAAAATCGATCTAGCTTACTGCAGTTTGCAGCAAGTGTCTCACAGCAGCCACAGAGCGAACGCACAGAGTAATGTTATAACATCATTTTCAACACAGTCAAATGTATCTGATATGATAAACAGCGCTGTGTTACCTCATACTCATGACCGGAAAAAGCGGAAGCGGCGACTGTGGCATAAAACTTCCGCTGTTCTCGAGGCGTGTCACGCTCGTCTTTCATTAGCAATTTCTCCAGTAGCCTTGCTCAGTTCCAACATCACTTGGCCCTGCTCTGCTTCATACTACAGTAACGTTAATAATCTCATCCATGAACATGATTTTCTTTTCCACCGGCTGTGAGGTGAAGACGACAACTCCCAATATTCCTTGCTCAAACTCGTCGTCATCAAGCTACGCCTTTGTTTTGAACAGACAACCTCTAGCGGCGAAAAGCTACATATTGTAGCTTTAATCAAAATGTCATAACTTTATCATCTGGTGAGAAACAGCTTTTCTTTGGTGGCATATGCTAGATTTCTCCAATTATATAGTCGTTTAAACACCGCAGCTCCAAAATCGACTGAAAGCTCACAACTTCCACATCTTAAACACCAATCAACAACCGTTGGCTAGAATCAAGGCCTTGCATTACACCACTTTTTGAAAGTCCACTGCAATCGGATGTACTTCACAATATGGAAGAAAAGATCTGTCGCTAAAGTTTCATAGCAACTTTAAGGGGTTTCTAATTCAGTCACATCATGCAACAAATTTATCTTAAGTTATCTTTCCACTTATATCAAACATAGTGGTGTGGCACTTCTGCTGTAATCTTCATATGGATTGGGTGATCACCTGACAGTGCGTGTCATTTAGGGTCACTTCTTGTTGAGTCAAGCTAACAAAGTGCTAGCCATTACTGTAAAAGAAAAAAAATGATGCCCTTAGGTTTTCAGAACAAATTGGTTACCACTTCCATTTGGGTTTTCAGTCAAACGCTAATGCCGGATGATAACATCAATCTCATTTCAATGCAGCTGACTGCTTCACAAGTTCAAATCCTTGCCAAGCTAATCAGGCCAGCTAGGGACAGAACAATCAGGCTTACCGCATACAATGAGCTGGATGCTATTGTTTTTCTAATCAATAGCTTCCCAAGGCACAGTAATCTTTCAATTACAGTCACACTCCACTTCTTCCTATTGCAGCAACTGCCAATCAGGGTGGCTGGCAGTTCGTAGTGTGTTCGCACCGTCCCACACAATGGCTGTAGACAAAAAGAGCTCTTCGCAAGCTGAGAGGGGGTGTAAGACATCTCATTGCAACCCCGCCGAGACCCACCAAACACAAGCTGACTGTTGTGACTGAGCTTCCAACACTTATGGCAATTAGACCCAACACTGGATGCCTCTCTTAGTGAATGAGGATGTGCTGGAGGATGACTAGGAGTCATGATGCAGTCCTGTGGAAAGTGAGTTCAGTGGGAGAATTCCACTGTAGGTCAGTAAAATATAAAATATTTGAGAATAACAGTATTTCAGCACCTCATCCAAACCAGGAAGACAGCATAAAGTTTCCTGCCTCAAGTTCTTTGTCCGTCCAAACTGAAAGCGGAATGTTGGCAAAGAGCCAACCAGCACAATGCAAAAAAAAAAAAAAAAAAAAAAAAAAAAAAAAAAAAACCATGAAAAATTGATTTAATGCTTGATGTTTTTATATCACACCAACAAAAACAAAAACCAAAAGAATCAAAACATCTCAGTGTTTGATGTTACTGACTGTCATGACTAATTACAGCAAAAACTTTAACTCAAAATACTTACTGCTTTATGTAAGGCTGCAAGATTTGGTGAAAAAAAAAAAAAAAAAAAAAAAAAAAATTAACTGCAAAATTCTCTGTTAAAAATTGCAATTGGTTTTGGGAAATTTGTTGGTGCATGTTGGTTTTCCAAATGCACGTTGTAAGTAAAATTAGAGCATGTGCAGTAGAGCAGCACGATTCTGGATAAAATGAGTGATAAAATATGTGTGAGATAAATTATGATTTTTTTGGTTTCAAATAGAGATCACGATTCTCCCACGATTTAGCAACAAGATAATTTACTAGAGGTTCTGACAAAATATTATTGGTTTTGAATAAAGTCAATGACTCATTAACAAATACTTGTTTCATTACTGGATGAATCAGTGTTTTGAATGAATCTTTTGAATGAATGATTCAATGACAAATACATTTTTAAATAAGATGTAATTAATACAACCGCTATCACCAAGTTGGTTTCAAAGGGTGTTTGTTTTAAAAGGGTATTTTGATCACTATCATAGACATCAGTGTTTATATCTTAACTTTAAACTTTTATCTCAGTACTTTGTGATAATTTGAATATTTGTAACAGAAATAACTACTGTGTGGTTCAAAATTTTGTCAAATGTTTAATACACACGGGCGAATCGTAGTCATTAATAAGATCGCATGGGTGTTTGAATCAAGATCGCAACCTTTTTATGATTAATCGTGCAGCTCTAATGTGCAGAGATGAGCTGCTAACCAAGATTGAGACTGCAAACCAAGCCACTCTGAGAAACTGAAAATGAATCATGAGCTGCTTTTTGTGTAATGGAACACAGCTTCACTCTGAAACAAGCAGCACGTACATTTAATTAATTTAAAATCACAGCCTTTGCGCTTTAATAAATCACACTAAGCCATATCGCAATTTCCATTTTATTTCAATTAATCATGCATCAGCTTGATGCTTTATTGTTTTGCACCTTGAGGAGTGTACGCGTAAGCTTAACTGCAATCCAGTGGTATAAGGCAGAGCATCATGTTAGATTGACTGGTTGCACTCTGTGTCGTTGCTCTTGTAAATAAAATTCAACTCATCCTTATTGCATTGGTCTCTGTTACTCATGTTGCCCTTAAATCAACAGCTCTCACTTAAAATTAATGCTTTGATGCTCCAAATCGTAAACAGGGACCTAATAAAGTCTTTTTATAAGAGCATACTCTACCGAGATTGAAAATTTGAGTTGCATTCCAAGTAAATCTAAACACTAGATTAAAAAGGTAAATTACAGCATGGTTTACACTTTAGAGGGGGCATTTTGGGACACTGAGGGTTTTTTTTTTTTTTTTTACACAACTGTTTAAGAATAAAAATAAAATGGTACCCTCAATTATCTGGAAACAAGGAATGTTCAAATCTCTCAAATCAATTAGGAGAACTTAAAGCTATTAATCAGCACTTTAACTGCCGTCAATTACAAGGTAAGTCCCAGAGTGGTAATTACAATCATGTGAACTTGTGATTTGTAAAAATGAAATGCCTGTTCGTAGACTAATGTAATTATGGCTTAAATTACACAGAAATCCTACTCCACACAAGGGGAACTTTTTTAATCTTACCTGTGATACACTGAAACTGACCATCATCTCGCTGGATCGTGAAGGCCTCTCCTGGGTTTACCTGCACCAAGATTACCTGAAGAAGGCAAGAAAGATGCTGTTAGAGGAAACCAGCCTATTCAGAACGCTTCAAAACTGAGTACTTAACTAAAACACATTCCCTTATTCCATAAAATTACACAATTCCTTGGATGATAGATAACACTGCACTGAATAAAGATACACAGTATTCATTTGAATGACCCTACATGTGAGGGCTCCATGAATAAAATCTAAAATACTGAACTTCCTGCTGCCCTTATCTTGACTTCATCTAACGCCAGCGCAGCGCTACACATGGCTCAGTTTTATTCTAGGCTAATATATCTAGCGTAAAAGTGGCCGTCATTTAGCCAGGCAAAAACAAGCTTTTACTACCATCATTTCCTTGTGGCTATACATAACTGACACGCAAATAGATGAAAATGCACATCCACCTCTGCAGCAGAAAGTGGAAACAGTATTTCCTGACATGATGAAAAGGCTCTGATTCCCAGAAAATGGAGAGGAAAAACAGGAAAATTATATTTTTATATTTTCAAATTCAATGTTTTACTTTTAAAAAATATATGTTTGTTTCCTATGACATCTGATAATCAATAAAATCATCAAATGGATTTTTTATTGCCTTTGCGGCTAGTGGTTCAACGGATCACAAAACTCACAGTTCGGATCATATCACTGTTATTAAGTCACGGATCGGATCATTTTTCAGATCAGCACAAAAAAAATAATACACACACATACACAATTGGGGGATAGGTGGTAACTTTGCATTTATTATTTAGCCCATATTAACTACTGGGTCATATGGGAAAGTGAATATTTAAAAAGAAAACATTAAAGCTACAGTTACATTTACACCCTTCCAACAAAGAAATGGATCGACTTCTGTCAGCTTGTTGAACACTTTTTTTTTATTTGGACATTTTCTACCATATGATGGCTGAAGCAGCAGCGTGTGACACTTTTCACGGTAACAAGATCAACATTTTGAACGGAATTCTACAAAACTTCAGTGAAAACACCAAATCATCATGCAATGGGATAAAATAGCTTCTCTTCCCTGTAAACGATACCATGAAGAATGTGAATATTTAACCAAGTCAAAAACAAAAAAGGTAAGCAGGTATTAATTTCAGTATCAGCAGAAGCAAAATGCTAAAAAAGGTGACAACTTTTAAAGTTAAAAAACGATACAAGTTACATAAACGATAAAAGCACATTGTGGTCTCTCGGTTTGATGGATTTGAGCAACCATAAACAACGCAAAAGAGGAATTTTGAGTTTGTGATAGGATTCCTATATAGAAGAAAGAAGAGAGAAAAGGGGGAAAAAAAAAAAAAAAAAAAAAAAAATCACTCCTTGCCCTCCTGCCACATTTTGCGTGCAGCAATGACGTCATGTGCAAACAACCTATTGATCCGCGAATCACATGCGTCCTGAACCGCGGGGCTTGGTCCGTACGGATCACGGATCAACAACGATCCGTTTAACCACTATTTGCGGCAGTCTTAAACTCCTCTAGTTTTCCGATCAATGACTGCGACTCAGGGGAATCACATGTAAATCTGACACATCTGAATCGGGAAACAGCACAACCAATTTAATTGAAAGTTTTACCCACTTAAACCCACTCATGAACAGCACAATTTGTCAAAAATGAAGATAAGATTAAAAAAAACAAAAAAACAACAACCACACAATACAAATCCATAATCTCTTCAACTCTTCCATGACATTCTAGACCATTATTGACAATAAAACAATAAAAATGTTAATAAAGTCCTTCTGAATGATTTTTCTTCCGTTTGTGTAAGAAAAATATCAATATATAACAAGTTATAAAGAAAAAATATCTAGCTTCCGCCAGACTGCCTTCCATATTCAACTTACAAAAAAAGCTGCGAGAGGTGTTACACTTTCTTCCTAAATTGAATAAGGAAGGCGGTCTGGCGGAAGCTAGATATTTTACTTGCACTAAATGGAAAAGCGCCTTTTGGCAATATTTTTGTATTTAAACCCAATGCTAATAGGGAACCTGCTAAGAGTTAGTTGTGTTTTTCTAGTGTTTTTCATTAAGAATAATAATGAACCCACCATTTAAAGGGTTCGTTCATCCAATATGGAAATTGTCATTAATTACTCACCCTCATGTCGTTCCACACCCGTAAGACTTTTGTTAATCTTCGGAACACAAATTAAGATATTTTTGATGAAATCCGATAGCTGTATGACTCCTCAATAGACAGTAATTTAACAACCACTTTCAAGGTCCAGAAAGGTACTAAAGACATTGTTAAAATGGTCGACATGACTGCAGTGGTTCACCCTTAATTTTATGAAGCGACGAGAATACTTTGTGCCCAAAAAAAAAAAAAAAAAATCTTCTGTCCTGTGTCACTCTGCTACGTTGTTTATGTCCAGCACTTCCAGGTTCTATGTCAGAAAGCCGACTCATTATTGGCTGGCTCCTGCGTTAGCATCACATGCGATCAGCTTGATGGTGAATAATTAATGACAATTTTTATTTTGGGTCACCTAACCCTTTAAGCAATTGCCACCCCGAATTTGTGCCAATTCGACTGGCATATTCTCGTCGCTTCATAAAATTAAGGGTGAACCACTGCAGTCATGTCGCACGTGAGCGCGAAGCTCAACTTCGATAGAAATAAACTAAAAACACTCTCTCTGCTCCGCAGCAGTGGACAAGCACTGTTATGAATGCCCATGCGGTCATGCGCATTTTACTTTTGCTTACAAATTAGCGATTTAAAAGCAGGGTGCAAAAGACCCCCCCGGTGAACCAGGTATTATCACACGTCGATTAAAGGGTTTCCTCACAGTCACATCCCTACTAGTGAGTTACACTGACATGGTCTTCACTCTTATTAGTTGTCACTACTGAAAAAGGCTCGACATTTGCCTAAAGATAAAACTCAAATTAGCTTGACGCCCACGGCTGAGGGTGCTGTGGTCAGCTGAGGTTGCTGTCATACGTGTCACCGGAAGTCACCAGCTCTCACTGAAAATCAATGATACCATTGTCGCTGGAAGTCACTGTATATGTGGACAGGGCTTTAGTGACTATAAGACAACCTCCTGGCAAACACTCCAAAAACATGGAAGTGAGTTCTGCATGGGCAAGCACCACTCACATTTTCTTCAGAAAAGTAGTAATTCAGTCAGCGATCTCCAGATCTATGCTCTAAAATGCTCCTTGGTAATGTGTCTGCCAAGTAATTAAATGTGAAAGTAAACAAAACCAAATAAGTTCAGGAAAATTTTGCACAAATTTATAACTCAGTCTCAGAAAAAAAACACACCAAAATCATTCTGTAAATGACAGCCCTCTACAATAGCACATAAAGAAGGGCAAGGCAGGACTCCACCGTTCAACAGACCTGGTGCAAATCAACACATTAGATCACTCAAGGATGAATGATGATGAAGTGGAGAGGACAACATCACTGGCTGTGACGTCTAAACCCACGTCACTCGCATGGGTCTGAAATGAGATGGAGAAGTTGGTTCAGTGCTCATCAGAGAACCACTTGTTCCATGAAATCGCTCTGAGTCAGTCTTCCATTGAGCTTTTGTTAAGGCACTATTGATGACACATCTGTCTCGGAGACGAGCGGGAGCACTGATCTATTTCAGTAGAGCAGGGGTCCTGATCTGAAAGCCTCCAGCAGGAAGTCATTTGACTGGCTGATTTTAAAACATATGCCACCTCATTCAGCTCTCTCCAGTCCTTCACCAAAAGGCTCAATGTTTGTGCCTTCCTCATGAGAGGATATGGAACGGGGTTGAGTCACATCAAAAGGTGCGGATGAGCTGTGATAAATGTCATGCCGAGACTGAGAAATACATTTTGCCATCAGTCAACAGGTAGAATAAATACTTAAGAGTTCTAAAAATAGTGACATTCAAAAACAGTCAAACCACATTGCTAAAGCAGAAAGAAAATCTGGCATACAGATTATTAATGAGTTTGAGCATTTTGTTTTAAGCATGTGTTCTCAAAAGAGTTGAACTCTGGAGCAAAAAACAGTGCAAATAATGTGTCATGCCAAGAACAACAGGAACATGTGGCTCTCGCCTCAGCTGAGGGTTAAAAACTGCCAGTCCTTCCGGAGGTAAAAAAACAACAAGCTTTCGTTTACTTAATTCTCATCTAAAAGCCAACAGCATCAATCTCAAGAATGATTAAAAAAGTCTATAAGATGAGAATATTTATCTACTTGATAGATACAAACACAAATGAATTTAAGTCGATTAAGCCTAACCTTTAACAGTGCGATTCAAAGAAAATAAATTTGTCAGCACAGGCAATTTATTTACCTCAGACTTTTGGTGGAAGTCACAATTATAGTGCCTGAACTCCCACGGCTTGGGGCTCCAACTGCGGGTCTCCCCTAACACAGCCATCCTCTGTACTTCCGTCTCACTCTCTGTTCCCATTCATAAGTGCCACCGAGACACACCAGCTATCCCTCGACTTCTGCACACACACATTCATACGTGTGTGTTCTTGATCGACCACATGCGCAGCAGCGAAGAGCGATGCATGAGCAACAGCACACGCACCGATGGGGGTGGCTGAGGGAGGTCTTATTGAATTAGGTTCAAGCAGCTACATGCTGTTGCGTTCACGTGTGTACGTGCGCGCGTGTGCCCGAGCTCACAATTACTTGTTCCGCTCTGCCTTGCTCACTCCTTTGTTCTGCAACACAGCTGTTTATCCTTTCCCCCCGCTCTCTCTGTTACAAGTCTCATTTACTGCATTACTGACACGTTCTTCAAGTCTCTTTCCTTTGCCAACATGCAGTTTTAGACAAAGCAACGTGTGTTTACACATACATATGTGAGAAAAGACTTAATCTTCACTTACTGTAGCCCGCATCTCCCTCTCATCCAGCCACAGCTGCTTCAACAGGCTGGCCGATATTTTAAGGTATCTGGTATCTGGTACCCTCCCGGGGGTCCGAGCCACCCTTCTCCGGCTTCACCCGGTGCTCATGAGATTGGAAGGGCTGCGCGGTGTGTTCGACACATGGGGGCCTGTGTGAACTCTTCACCCTCTTAAGCAAAGCGAGAGGAAGGGATATAGGTCTCGCCTAAGTGCGCTAGCTGGAAGCCGTTCACAAGATAACAGGAGCAAAGCCCATGTTTGCGCTCTCCCTTTCTCTTTTTTTTTTTAATCTCTCCTCCTCTCTCTGCAGTAGATGGATGACTCTCCCTCTTCTCTCTCTTTCTGGCTCCAACTCTGCCTCACCACCACCGCCAGTCTCCACGGCAACCCCTTCAACAAATAAGCCCTGGCGATGTCCGCAGCGCGCCACCAATGAGGAGGACAGCTAATCGCCTGTGTTCCGCTCACGGGGGGAGGAGGAGAACGAAAAGGAGCGAGGGAGGAAGGCCACGGACGAGTGGATACAATTGCTCTTTCCACCGAGGGTTTGTAATTTTCACCATTCCCTCTGTACCATACCGGCATTGACTCGTGACTGTTCTGTGGAGTGTATGTGTGTGAAAGCGAGTGAATATGGATGTCGTCCAGACTTTACAACCCACCTTCAGGTAGTGCCAAGTACTAGACTGGCATGGATCCAGCAATTAAAAACAAGGATGGGGGTACTTAAGTTATCCTCGACTTCTATGTTCTGCATTTTTCTTTGGTGACAATAGTGAGGGGCGACACACTCATTCACAGACAGACACTCACGCATGTCCTCCCTCCCCCTTCTATCTGTCTTCGTTCTATTCTCCATTCACTGAGCAACGCTGCTTCTATTAATACCATGATCGATGTACAAGGATATGAAGCTGAGGTAGTGTATCAGCTTCTTTCATGTGGAGGAGCACCTCAGCCCTCACCTCTATTACAGCAATGTGTTTTGGTCCTCTCGCTGCAATAATCAACATGGAAGAGAGGTGCGAACGGTAGATACATGAATAGAATAAATGACACCCCTGGATAATATGAACCTACCTTTTTTTTGTTTTGTTTTTTCATTTAAACCTGTAATACTTGACACAGAAGAAAGGAAAAAGACGACTCAAGTTTCTTTGACATTTCTAAGACTACAGAAAACAATTTTTCCCAGGCTACAAAACTTCCTCTTAAGATGGTAATGCCCGAAGGCAGAATCTTCTCAAATATTTTACCTGTGTGGTACAGTCAAATCCAGACTAGTCAAACAAGAGATTTGCTTTCCTTAAAGCCATAAGAAAGAGTATATCGGTTGGTTGTCTGAATGACTAGTTGGTTAAGGAAACCCTTTAAAATTAAACCAGTTTAATGTCAAGTTTGGCAGACCCCGGTCAGACACGTCCCTTAGCAACATTAGCCTTTCAATTGGGTAACTGACCAATATTCAACAAATGAATATGCCTAATAACTAGAATCCAATTGGTTCACTCGAAGCAGAATCAGTATTATAATATAATAGAATTATTATAATGTTTCTGTTGATGCGTTCTTTCTGTAACGTTAAGGTTCTGAAAACTGTTTGATTAGAAAAAAAAAAAAAAGTTATTTTTTAACACTTTTTGCCTGTATTCATACTTACTTTATAATAATAACAACAACAGCAGCAGCAGCATTTTCTTTACTCAAAAAACCCAAAGAGGAAATTAAGAAATCCTTAGTCTGGTATTTGTCGTCTAGTCATACACAAGATTTTGGCCAAAGGCATTAAACAACAGGAAAAACTGCCAGCTAAACGCTTTAAAGTAATTAAAGTAATTTTGCAAGATATTTTAAAACGTTTGCTGCATGGTTAAAAAAATAAATAAAAAAACCCCAACATGCTACGCATATAAAATTGTGTTTTTGAGAGAAAAAAAAAAAGATAAGTCACGTATTAAGTCGTATTTTATAATTACATTTCAAAATAATGTAAAACAGCATATCGGTAAAAAAAAATCATTTGCGATGTATTTGGATGCTAAACCATTATTTATTATGCAAACTATAGGCTTTGTACTTCACTCACGTTCCAATATCAATGTAGTATAATATATATATATATATATATATATATATATATATATATATATATATATATATATGTAGTGCGTATGTGGTGATCGGCAATGTTAACAGGTTAGAGCATTCACACTGCATACGGATATGGTACGGCAATGCGTTCCAAGAGCGGTGCGTCTGCAGCAGTGAAGCGATCGTTTCCACACAAGTTTATATACTATTTTTGCTGTGCTGCACGCACTGAATTAAAGTGACAGCACACTGTTCACATAAAAATAAACATGGATTGACAAGAAAATGCAGTAATTTCACCATAAACTCTTATAATTTAAATTTATACTGTGTTTCACAGTCAACTCATGGCTTGTACAAGGAAAACCACACCATACCTCACAATTAGATAAACAAGACGACATAATAGATGGCACTTCTTCGTTGAGGTGGAAAAAAAGTTTATGAGCCGCAGGATTTCTTGTATAAAGATTTAAATGCAAAAGAAAAGGCACGAGAGTCGGCTGTTTTTCGTCAAATGTAAGTTTTAATTTAAAATGTTTGTGATTTTAATATATATTTAAATGTTTTGCCACTTGCTTGAGCAACTTAATGTATTCTATATAGAAGTTATGAACTGAATATGTTGTTTAAATTTAGTGCATTTCAATGTGAATATGTCTATGAAATATTGTATAATTGTACTGTGTACAAAGAGAATCACAATGCTGAAAAAACATTTCCAGTAACAACTTCTGGATTTGAAATAAAAATGAATAAATTTAAATAAATAAATTGTTTGTGGAACGCAGCTCCAGACAGCAAAAGCGTTATACGTGAAGGCACAATGAGCCCGTGCTGCATCTGCACTGCATACGCACTGCAAAATGTGCGAACCTGATGTAAGACATCATTTGAAACTGTAAAGGGTTTACTTTTATTTGTATACTCTCACAATAAAAAAAAAAACATTGTGCTTTTGTAAAAATAAAGAAAACACACGATGCCACTTTCTGCCATCTCAGGTTTTCTTTCCATAAACTTTGGAGCACATCACAAAAATGAACTGAAACTCAGCATATACTACTTGTTGCACAGTTTCTTCTTTCGTTTTGTTAATCTATTAATTATTAAAGTGAAATTTATTTCACATAAGCAAATTTATTCCTTTTATATATTATTTTATTCTGTTTTTCCCCATTCACAGAAGCGCTGCAGGTACATGATGTGACATGAATCCTCATGAATCCTGTTCTGTTGTTTATGCTGCTATTTGCGCATGTAAAACTAAATCCTTTGAAAACAAATTTTTAATGGGTTACAGACACTTATCCATTCTAATTTAGTTTAATTCTAATTTAACAATCTTGTCAATTAACGACTAAAGATCAGTTAACGGCTTTGATTATTGGTCAAGGGGAAAAAAAATGAAATGAACAGCCCTTGGTTCTACACTATCCTGCAAATACACCATGTTGCATATTACCTGCCATTTATTTTCACTTAAATGTAATGCTTTAAAGGTTGGTGACATATCCTCAGAAAAACTCTAATGCCAGCACATTGCCATTGCAACTTAACTATTTTGACTTGACACGTGTCGTAGTTACATTTGCCCAGGCCGTACTATTTGAATTCATGATTGGTTGACTGCCAAATTAAAATATTAAACAGAATGACAAAATGTTATTAACCGGTTAATGGCAATTTCAAATAAGCATTTCCGTTTAGAACGATTAAATTTCGTTTGTTTCCAGTTTTTGGAACAAAGCTTAAAACCCATCAGTCCTCACAATAAAATCTACAGACTACACGATGAGAAGAACAAAGCTCAGTAAAGGCGATTTGCTGTTCGACAGTAATTGTCTTTAAACTGATTGTTGACGACAGCGAATTTACTATGCTATGGACAATGTCACGACAATGCTGCTACATTTGCATTGTAAAGTTGTCATGAAATGATACACCGTTGCCTCCACAATCAGCTCGGTAAAACCCTCTCTACACCCATATGAACAACCATTCAAATATTAAATTATCATCCGGACTTATCCTAATACAATACCACTTCTACCCATCTACTTATTTTGTCTCTGTCAAGCAAACTGGCAGCCAATTTCTTTAATATGTTCAGACTATAAATTGAGGCAGTAAAATGTCAGAGATAAGAGATTTAGTATCCAGGTGGTTGAGTGACAATGATTTGCACGAGCAAAGATTAGAGATGGGAACATTGTTGCTCTAATGCGTCACGGCCAGGCTGAACTTGCTGGGTTTAGGCACAAGGCCATCAGGAGGGGGGAAGCGAGAGTGATTAGCAAACACAGCTACAGTGGTTAGCGCTGGCTTTATTACCCTGGAGATGGGCCAGTGGTGCCGTTGCGTTCACGGCTGTTAGCAACTGACGTCTGTGCTTCTCCGATGAGTCAGGGCTCAGGTTCCTCACTATTTGTTCCTCTTTAATTGTTTACCATGTGACAACGTGGCACTGCAGCTGGGCTGACACAAAACAGAAATACGTGACATCAAAGAGGAGCCTCTGGATGACTGTGCCTTGCAGAAATAAGCAAGAACCATGAAGACATAGGCTCACCTAGCCTCAGGTAAATGACTTCATGGCTGAGGCATAATCTCAATCCTCTTTTTCCAGTGGGCTCCAACTTTTCTCTGGTTTGGATGGCACAGAATCTCCCTCAATAGTCTGAAACTGTTTTGTTTCCTCTGTTCTTAACATTAGTGCAACTGCAGCTAATGCCACACTAACTGAATTGTGTCAAACACAGACATACATAGGCCTCTGGCACTTTGCGTTACTGTTACAAAGCAAGAGAACTCCGTGAGCTCTGGCAGAAGAGTCTTACAGTGAGAGACTATGGGAAGTATTGATTTACATAGCAAAGAGCCTCAAAGCATTGTGCCTTCGGTAAGAGCGGGTGATGCTGCTGGTCCTATAAGGCCTTTTGCAATAGTGGTCATTTCCTCCTCCGCCCTGGACTTGCTCTCAAGGCTGATGTGCCACACAGAGGGATATTAAATATTTTTAGCTTGGCTAAAGGTGTTAGTGGGGAATGTAATGGTAATCAGCTAAAGTCATTGTTCAGTGCACATGAATTGTAGTTACAAGTAGTTCTATAGGAAAAGCTATTTGAAGAGAACACTTATAATAAAACAGAAAATAAAGGTTTGGATTAAAGTCTCTGCTAAATGAATAAATGTAAATATAATAATAATAATAAAAAAATAAAAAACAATAAAGCACTTTCTAAGCAGTAAAATAAAAATGTGACAAGATAGTGATTTTTGACAGTCAACATGAAGCACATACTATTTGTGCAAGGTGCAACATTAACCTTCAACAGATTACAATATGTGCCCCCAATCCAAAGCCTGCTAACATCAAAAGAGGAGTAATATCTGCAATTTGTGTTTCATGAAAAACATTATAGGTGAACCTGAACTATAGGTGAATGGGAGAGAAGCAGCATTGTAAGGAGCCATTATGTGAAAGCAACCTCACCCTATTGATCAGACTCCTTTTACATGATGGTGCTGACAAGAGTGAGAATTCTGCTCCATGACAGTGAATGGGAAACGGTTACTCGAGATGACTGTCAGCTCTACAAAGAATTGTCCATTTTCTCTCCTATTAGGTGATAAGTGAGACACCCACAAGAGAGAGGGAGAGAGACAAAGACAGAAACTCATTGCTATGGAAACATTGCTTAGTTCACCAATGAGCACAGGGAGGAGTAACGTGTGTGTGTGTGTGTGTGTGTTGGGGGGATGGGGGGTGAGTGGGGACAAAGGGAAAGATTAATGTTTGGTTCAGCCATTTTATGGTTTCAGAGGGCACGGCTCGATGAATGTCTGTAACTCAGGCACTGTGTGGTATCACGGCCACAACACATGAATCCACCCCCAGCTCTGGCCTTAGGCCCAGCTGTGCGTCCTCTGTCCACCTCCTCACGTCAGGATGCAGTTAAGCAGAGCAGGGATCCACTTTCGTATCACCCAACTGACTCACTTGATAAAACGAGCCTCATTATCCACATCATGGTGGGGGTCATTTCTTTGTGCGCTTAAAAGCCGTTTAATGAGGTAGATTAATGCGTCAACTCCAACAAAATGGAGTTTAGGCTTGGGTAAAGCAAACTACCTCACGATATGATACATATTGTTAAACATGGAGAATAAAAATGCGAATAGAGGCCCAGGGTATTGGTGAGATAGACTGATCCTTCAGAATCAGTTTTGGCATCCATCTTTGCTTAGTTTTTTTTATTTATACCTTTTTCGTTCTTCATTTAGGGGTAAAACAAAGTCCGAAATACGTGAGCAGCGGTAAACTGTTATCGAACATCTGACACCCCCAACACTGTTGAGAGCACCGTTTAGATGAATATGTAAATATGTGCTGCATGCTTAACTCTCGATAACAAAAACAACAAAATTGAGAAAACAGCAAACATTTTAATAAAGCATAAAGCATCTGATCATAGCAATGTGGATATGTTTGTTTGTACAAGCTCTGCAATTCGGGCAGTCTAGTAAAGTCACGTTACGTTTATTTATATAGCACTTTATACAATAGATCGCTTAAAATCAAGCAGTGTCTCATTTCATCATAAGTACAAGTTCATTTTCTACTACCAAGCAGCTCTCCAATGTGTTCATGTTTTCACTCAAGGACATCTGACCTCCACAGATTGAACAGGAGAAATGAAGCAGAAAAGATTTCCATGTGAAAGGCGGCGGAACCTCTGCACACACCTACCTATTACATAATTACCACAGACCAATGGTTGTACAAAGGTGTTTTAACAGTCGAAGCAAACTTTTCCGGAAAGATCACTTTGGCAAGCTGTTTCAAACTCCCAAAATGAATTCAGGCCAAAACTAAGTTTGTTCAAAATGACGTCACATCAGTTCGTTCTTCGATTTCGCTTGAAGAATAGCGGGGACTTTAGTTTCAGAGTTCTCCTGATTTAGACAACCTGTTGCTTTCCTAAGTGAACTGTACAGTGAAAAAAGAATGCACAAATAAATACAATTTTAAGAATAAATTACATATTCATATTCTTTATATTGGAACACCCTGCATTTACAGACCTAAAAAAGTAAAAATTTTGTCAGCTTTATGCGAGAAAAATGACTGGCTTTCGCTTCCAATTCTTGTACGCTCTTTCATGTTAACAAGACCAAAAGGAAAGGGAATCAAAAACATATCAGTGCTTTCTGGTCGATTTAGAGCCATTTATATGAGAGGCTTTTCAGCACAACTAAGATCACTCTGTTCTTATCCAGCACAGACTTCCTGCAGAGTGGCCCATTCTACTCTGCTTAGAGTCTTTGCTCTTAAGGTAAGCCTGACTGCTGCTTCAAAAAGCCTCATGCACATAAAACCAAAGTGTTTGAAGACCACATAAAAACCTGAAACGATCCAAGGCAGAGGGTGCAAAAGGCAAATAAATGAAAGCGTAAAAGGCCTCTTACTGGGAAAAGGGAGGAAGTGTGGTTCCACCAAATCTTTACAATGAAGAGAACAGCTGGAAACCTGGGCACCTATTAGTAAGTATTGATAAACTATGGCCTGATTCATCTTGTTCTGGTTCTAGCACAGACAAACAATCACAGAGGAGAGACAGTTAGGAGGAGAAAATGAATAGAAACTGTGAATCATGAGCATGTATTCCACTTTGCTTTCATGAAAGAACAGCTGCTGTGTTGCCACGCTGATATTTAGCTTCCCTTGTTGCAACTGCGATGTCAAATGCACAAGTGCTATGCGGCACACAGGAAGAGAGAGGAGGGAACCCGGTTGCTGAGTTAGAGTCCAGTGGGAAAGGTCAGGTCAGAGGCGTAAGTCATCATGGCACGTTGTCACTACGGTTTTCGCCAGAATGTGTCTCTCTGTCCACGGTCACAGGGACTCAGGGTTCCTTCAGGTCTGCTGAAAACTCCTTACCCAGTCTTTCTTACACAAACACACCTCCTCTGACACATGGACCAGCTAACACCAGGAGTCACATGCTTTACCTCGAGCTCTCCCTGTTGCAAACATCAAACACACACCTGGAGAGGCGCCACGGTCGTGATTAGTTGTAGGCATAAAAGGCCACATATGAAGAGAAATGCCAAAGGCACAAACAAACACAGAGACACACACACACACACGCGCACACGCGCACACACACACACACACGCGTGGTAATTAACACTGAGCTAGCCCTGGCATTTCACACTGGTAAAGACTCATTTGTATTCTTGCACTGCTGTGGAGGCGTGACATGAAACCCATCATGCTATCTCTTGCATATGTGGATCTTGACAGGTGGCATCTACCCGTTTCCTGATGGAAGAAAGCGTCTGCATCCTAATCTTGCTTTCCATTGCGTCTAGACACCAAGAAAAAAGTAGAGTAAGGCATTTATATATAAAAAAAAAATAAATAAAAAAAATCAATGGCATCATGCTCCACGGAAACCATTTCTATAAATGACTTTGCTTGGCAATGCAATTCTGCAACCTCTGGTTTTATGAATGAGGAGAGCAGAAGGTGATAAAAATGAACAGGGATGAAAGGGGTCAAAGGAATGGAAGATTGGAGCAGGGGATGGTGTGTATGCATTTTCTGCCTCTTTAAGTGCTCAGTGGACCATAGGGATAATTGGGAAGGGCTTGTCAGGTGATCGCTGCAGGGAGTTGAAAGTCAACAGCACACTATTAAAAACACGGCCTTGCCGAGCCTAGATAGACTTCCATTACAAATAGTGGGGGAGTAAAACGTCTTCCAACATTCTTCAGACTTGAGGATTTATATCTTAAAGAGCCTGAAACAATGGTTAACACTTACCTAAGTGCACTATAATTTGCCAAGCCACAGGTGTACATAAGAGTGCAATTACTCATTGCAATTTATGATAACTACCAATGAGATGGAGTGAAAATCCACTTCCTTAAAAAAAAAAAAAAAAAACACAACACACCAAAGTATGACCCATTCAAATAAGGTGAAAATGAATCGTAGCTTCTCCTCCTTTGGAACAGCAGTCACGGTTACTTAAGAGAAATCAGCCTGACGTTCATGAGAGTGACAGCGGTAGCACCAAGCCTTGTCATGGCCACTGACTCTCGCCATGACAGCCCCAGGGGCCAGCGACGGATGGACAGCCCCTCTCCGTGGCCTTTACTCCCACTATCACACGTCTTCGTGCCAGGTCAGGGTCAGTGACGCAAATAATGCCCAGAGCCACAAGAGCTGATGCCAACACTTTGGGAGTTACACCACTTCTTGTCTATGATGACGGAATAGTAACACTGTAAGCATGTTAACAAAATCACAAGAACAATTGCTGTGCAGCAATAAAACTCACCAAAAGATTCATATTTAGGGCATATTGTAATGATTTTTTTAAGCAGCATCATTAATATCATAATGATCTTAAATCCATTATTTATAGGGCTGGAATGGCGCTTCAGCATAATTACGCAGATTAATTTCTCAAAATACGTCAATTTACTGCACTGTTTATGGTCATCCCCAATGATGGAGACTCCTTGGGCATGCTAAAAAAAAAAAAATGTATTACAAAAATATCAAGCCCGATCTAAAATGTGGGAATTTTTTAAAACTGAGACCAAATAAAATGGTGCTCTGCACACTCTGTAAAACTGCAATGGCATACCATAGCAGCACAACTTCTATGCAAGAGCATCTGAAAAGAAAACAACCCGGGTGGCACTGTAGGTATTTGGACTTTAACAGTGAAGTTTTACACAGCACTTGAATACAGTTGTCAGTCCCATTTTTTGTGAACACAGCTGTGTTCATACATCATTAATCTGTGAGGCGCGTGGCTCAAACATACTCTCTGCAACCGGTTACAAAAGAATTTAAATGCTGTTGTTGGTTATTAAAGATATCTAATGAATGAACTCCTGATTGGACTCATTTATTTAAGAACACGTCGATTTTTGTAAAACTTCATGGTTTTATGGACACAGCCATGTTTAATACTGTCACTATGATTACCGCTATGGTTCGTTAGAATGGGGTTGTGGCTTCAGTGGTTTGATCATACAGCTGAATGAACATATTCAAACAGCTACTTTAATCTCTTGAATGAACAAAACCTTTCAGGATTCACACTTGTAAGCAATTGCTGCTGTAAATCCCAAAAAGTGACTGAACACAGCAATAGTAAACACCTTTCCTAATTAGGCCTACAATGCATAAACCTGATCTTTCGTCATAAATAGTATCAGTAACACAATAAGGTTTCATTAGTTAGTTAACTACTTTAGTTAACATGAATTAAGAATGAACAATATAATCATTTCAGCATTTACTAATACATTATTAAAATCGAAAGTTGTGTTTGTTAACATTAGTAAATGCACTCTGACCTAACGAACAAACAATGAACAACTAATTGTTTTACTAACTAACATTAACAAAGATGAAGAAATACTGTAACAAATGTATTGCTCATTGTTTTTGTCTATGTGTCAGAGTAAATCAAACCAGTGACTATGGTCATCACGTTGTTTCTCTTAGTAGGATGAAAAAATTTAAACGGTGATTAATGAATGTTCTCTTTACAATCGGTGGAGCTGTCAATCAAACTGCGCGAGTTTATCAGTGACTTCAGTTCTGAACACGCACCAAAACTCCCGTTTTATATCTTTTTGTTACAATGTGTTTGCACTATTAATTATGATGAAAGCATTCGTTAGTGTACAGAAATAAAGTTGCAATGACGAGATCACTGCTTTCATGTGCTCAACAACATATCTGTGATCGGCTACAATGTTCTAATGCCATAGATATAAATGTAATGCAACACTTTTCACGATTAGTTAACCTTGAGAGCTGTGATAGTAAAAACGTGCAAACATTTTTCGAGAGTGTAATACTTAGCTATTTTAAATGGAAAGATGTTAGCCAATCATAGTTGTGGGCGTTTACACTGAAGTCTCACAGCAGACACGTCCCTTAAAACAGAGCGTTCAAATCAGAAATGATGATTTTTGAGGTTAAAAAATAATAATATGACCCCTTCAAGGAGCTGAGCTGCTTGAATGTAAATTAACTCTGCCAGTATAAAACATGCAGTGCATAAGACTAAATTCAATTTTACTTCAATTAATTGTGCCACCCTATTTATTCATTTTAATGATTTAATTATTAGCTTTTCATTTACTACTTCTGCAATTCCCTCATCATTTAAGAAACCTAGTGTCATAGTTGTGTATTTATTCATTGCGGTTTTTATTACTACTATTATTAGTAGAAGTAGCTTATAATTTATTATAAAATGTATTATAGTAACTAAATTTTATTTATGAATTTATTATAAAAACTAAATATTGTGTGTTTAATTAGTTTAATTTAATTTATTTATATTACATACTTTGTCTTTATATTTTGTTTGGTGATAATACTTACTAGTTGAAAATATAAAGGTAATATTAGGAGCCAATGAGGGGAATGCATAGAATATTAAGTAACAGTAGGAGCTAATGACAGGAGACTTGAAAAGAGAAGTGCTATGCCGTTTGATCAGGAGTTACTTAATAAATCTGTTTGAATTATACTCCATCTTGTAGTCTGCTTTATTATTATTTTACTCACGTCCGAGACTGAGATGCTGTGGAAACCAAAAATAAGTTTTTCGTCATACCTCTTCCCCTTCTGAACTGCTCAATCTTGTTTTACCCACACTGCCCTAATGCTGTATTTATTTTGGATTATATTTATTTGGATAATTACTTTGTTTCTTGACATTTCTAAAACCATTGCTAAAGTAGGTCTGAAGTCTTAAAAGAGGCTTGTGTATTTTTTTGCCATCAAATATGGCAACATTGTTGCAAATCTGGTTTGTTTGTCACAACTCCATAATGATCAGGGCACAAAGTATCACTTTGCATGTTTTAAAATGTTTTAACACAAAATATAAGTGTTGTTAGTATTGCTAATAAATAAAGTAGGAAAATATTTACTGTATTTTAACTGCTATTTGGTGCCAAACTGAATTGAAAAAAATAACCCATTACAGATTAAATAGAAAATAGAAATTACATAAATATACATTAACATTACTTATATTGCCCACTCATTCTCATATATTATCATATCAACAGACAGCCCAGGGTTAAGCAGAACCATGTAAGAGAATCTGTCATGAGAAATTATTTCAGCAGAACTTCAGCAGTTTGCTGGGTAGAAAATTGCTTTTTCTACAGAACACAGCTTAAGGACTTGAGGGTGAAAAACCGATGCCAACTTATCCTACCTGTTGTGATCCATCTCCGTTGACGATGTTGGCCGGGTGCGGAGGGGGTGGCGGGGAGGTGAGCATTGGGATGTCTGGGCTGAGTAACTGGCTGGACTCCAGTGGGGAGGTGTGTTCAGCCATGACTCCCTCATCCACACTACAGGAGAGGCACTGCTTGTTCCTGAAACCACAAGGGATTTAATCAATAATTGAATTTTGCCATTAAAAAAAAAAAAACACTCGTCCAGAATCGCCACAATGACTGCATGTTACATGTATAGGGCTGGGTATCGTTCAAAAATTTGATATTTATACACCGATACCTTGACTTCGATACCAATTTTATAAAATCTATTTTAACAAGATTACATTACCTCAAAAACTTTGGTTTTATATTTTAAGTTTGTTGACTCTTTTTACAGACTCAAAGACTCCTGAGCCACTGCAGAAGGGAATAAAAAAAAAGCACAAATTAACAAAATGTAACCAACACAATAAATTAGTGCAAATAGTTTTAATAAAGTTCAAATAGTTTTAATGCAAAATGAACAGTTTATGTGAGGCTCACTGCAGATCTTTAAATCATACAGCAATTGTTCTGCTTCTTCAAAAAATTAATTGTTATTAACAATATATATAGACAATTTTGTACATTTTAATGATAGATTCATTAATCTGGTGCATTTTGAGAGTTCAAAATAAGGAAAATAAATATAGTAAAAACAGGAATACTGTGAAATATCTATTTTTGGTTTTAATATTATATTAAAATATTATTTATTCCAGGGATGGAGAAGCTGAATTTTCAGCAGTCATCACTCTAGTCTTCAGTGTCACATTATATTATTATTAATATTTTTATTGTGGAAACCATGATACATTTTTTGGATTCTTTGAATAGAAAGTTTAAAAGAAAAGCACATATTTGAAGCCTTTTTTTTTGTAACAAGTTTAATGTATTTACTGTGACTTTTGATCAATTTAACACATGCTCGCTGAAAAAGTAAGAATTTTTTCCTTTTCTAAAAAAAAAAAATTATATATATATATTGACCAAACTTTGGAACAGCAGTGTAAGTAATGTTCCCTATAAAGAACTCTGTAAACACAAGTTTAAAAACAGTGCTATAAAAAGTTGGTGAGCCACTTAAATTACGTCTCCAAATCTTATTAGCATTTAAGAATAATTTCTTCCTTTGCTCATGAGGTCATTTTAACCTTACACCCACAGTGGTATGGACATCCTTTAGGCTTGACTTTTAATTTCTCTGTTAAGTTTAAACATTCATGACTTTACGGGTGAAGTACAATAATAAAAAGACTAAGTATTTCCATTGACTAATTAGTGGCCTTGTACTTTAGATTTAATAATCAAGGCAGTTCAGAAAACTGTATGGTCTCCTCAGGGTCAGTCATGGTTTCGAACGTAGAGTGGGACGTCAAACAATGCTTCTCACCACTTCTTTCTTATTTTAGAATTGTGCGCATGAAAAAATATGAACTATTTTAAGCTTCATTCATTGTATTCAGGGACCCTTTGACCTGTCTGGGTGCAAAGCAGCAGTGGAATGAAAATGCGCCATTTGTTCCCTTCCACGTCGCATGCACGCACTCCAAAACGAATTCAAATGGACTAATCAACTCATAGTATGGAGTACAGCCTGGTGTGAGGCACGCGCACTCTCTCTCTCTCTCTCTCTCTCTCACTCTCTCCTATGTATCAGACCCGCAATGAGTCACAAGCAGAAGGTAATAAGGAGGAAATGACATGTGTCCTTGAAGCTCATTAGTATCTAGCGCATGCGTTCTAACTGGCCGCAGCGATCAGCCTAATCCGTTAGCTAGTCCCCTACTTAAACCCACACATAGGGGTGATGCTCAATAAGACGAATCCTACGAAGACTTAACAAACCGCTTTTCAGCAGACACAGGCTTTAGGTAGCTGGGCAAATGAAGCACCTGCGTCTTAACACTGCGTATTAACAGTGTTACAGGTTTAATTCAGTTGTGCTTTGTGCAACACATTTGGTACTTCTCTTGCAAGTCAATGCTTCAATAAAGGTATTGGAGTCATCATCCCACACCATATTTGATTGATCTTAAAACATCGAGAGGTTTGCCATTATCAATCAGACTTATATATATATATATATATATAAAAATCTCAAAAGGATGGAAAAAAAAAAAAAAAAAAAAAAAAAAAAGAGCTTTTTGGCAGCAAACCCACCAGATGGGTTTGGTGCACACATGGATAAAAAGTACCCAATGCCCACGGTTAAATATACTGCTGGATCTTTAATGTTGTGGGCCTATTTTTCTGCTGGAGGTCCTGGACATCTTGTTCAGATACATGGCATCATGGATTCTGTCAAATACCAACAGATAAATCAAAACCTGACCACTTCAGTTAGAAATCCTATAATGGGCCGTGGCTGGACCTTCCATCAGGACAATGATCCAAAACAAACACCAAAACCGACACAAAAATGTGTCACTGAGCACAAAATTCTGCCATGGCCATCCCAGTCCCCTGACCTGAACGCTAAAGAAAATGAGTGGAGTGAACTGAAGAGAAGCACCACCAACATGGAGCTGTGAATCTGAAGGATCTGGGGAGATTCTGCATGAAGGAAAGGTGTCTGATCTCTTGTCAGGTGTTCTCTAAACTCATCAGGCATTATAGTTCTCTTGGCAAAAGGAGGTTGCAAAAAGTATTGAATAAAAGGGTGCCAATAATTGTGGCCAACGTGTTTGAGAAAAACATTTCTTTCATAATTTCATAATTCGTAATATATTCATCTTTAAAATAATTGAATATATATTTTGTATTTGCATACACTCCCATGGGTGTATATAAACAATGTGCTCACCAAGGCTGCATTTATTTATTAAAAAATACTGTAAAAACATTGATATTGTAGGGCCCTACGATTTCCGCGATGCAGAAAACGCGGACAGAATCGCGGAATCCAGTCATGAAAATGGAATTTAGTATATAAGAATGTCACAGAATTTGTCAATTTTTTGATTAATGAATAAAAAGCAAGTCAGTACACTTAAATCAAATCGCGATATAGATTGTCCGTGAATATTAAACCACAAATAGACTATAATATGACCTGCATGTCTGTGTGCCTCTGAAATGAATGACGCGGAAGCGCGGTTTCATTTACCTCACACACACACACAAAAAAGTTTTTGACAAAAAAAAGTTTAATTTCATGATTAAAAGATCAATTAAATGGTATGCATTCATTTGATTGCCGGAAAAAAATAAAATACGGAACAAAATTTCTGAGAAAAATTCTAATAAAAACACTTTTTTTTTTTAATTAATAAAGAATTAAAAAAATTGATTTTAAGAATTCAATTAATTAGACATGCTTTTTGATTATTAAAATGTAATTAAACCATTAAAATGGAATCCAGAAAAGTTCAAACAGAAAACAGAATTTGGTAAAAATAAAATTTGGGGAAAGAATAAAACGGATATCATAGGGCCCTAAATATTATTGTAATGTAATGTAATTTTTTTGTTAAACTTTCAATAAATTGTTGGTAAATTGGATAAGTTTCATTATTTCCATTAATTAGACATGCTTTTTGATTACTAAAATGTAATTTAACCATTAAAATGGAGTAAATAAATAAAAAATAAAACTGAAAAAAACAGAATCTAGAAAAATTAAAACAGAAAAAAACGGAATTTGGGAAAAAATAAAACCGATTTCATTGGGCCCTAATATTGTGAGATATTACAATGTAAAATAAAATTTAGTTTTATATTTTAATGCTTTAAAATGTAATTAATTGTGATTGCTGATTTGATCAATGTTGAAAACAGTTGTGCTGCTTCATATTGTGTAAAAACGTATTACATTTTTTTCAGAATTCTCTAATGAAGAGAAAATTCAAAAGAACAGCATTTTTTTTAAAAATAGAAACCTTTTTTTAACATTATAAAAGGTCCTTACTGTCACTTTTGATCAATTTAATGTTGAATAAAAGTTTTTTTTTTTTTTTTTTTTTTTTTAAATGGTAGGGTGCATATAATTCTTTAGATATCAAAATTGACATCAAGCATCTGGTATTGGTATTGGGACTAGTGAAATTCTGCGATTGCTACAACCCTTGAACATATCTGAAGCCCCAATGATTTAACAGGTAATTCCAGTGCACAACTGTTGAGTAAAAAAGAAAAGAGAAATGTACTACGTTTCTTTTCAGTTGTAAACCTGCTATTTTGAAACCGCAACACCATAATAAGAAGGAGGCCACAGCGGGGGTGGGGTGGGTGGTGAGATGGCAAGAAGGTAGTAGTCAGCACTCACTCTCTCAGAGCGCAACAGTTTGAGTGCTTTCCGCAGTCTAATTCCTCTTCTCAGCAAGAGAGCGGATGACGCCAACAGTGGAGCACGGCCTAAGGGTGCAAGTCTGTTCTAGGAGGGGCAAAAGGTCAGACACTGGAGGTGATGGCTTCCTATTAGGAGGTTGGGGGGGGGGGGGGGGGGTAGAACTGTAATTGTTTCAAGTGATTACATGGCAAACACCTCCAACCTTTTCTGAGAGCACAAAAAGGAGTACTACCAATTCTCTGTGAATTGGTAGTACCTGAAAATGACAAACCGATGGCGTTTCGTCAGCAGGAAGTGTGGGGGAGGAAGGAATGACTTCATAGATTAGACTACAACACTCTCATTTGATTCTGGTCACCATTACATACGAAAACAGTACTATGCATGAAAATTGGTTTATCATCCATGCCTACAGGGGAAACAGCTGGAAATTTCTAGGGGAAATTAACAATGACAAACAAGATTTTTATACTTTCTGAAGAAAAACCTTTTCATCATCATTGATGGAAAGTAAGGGCATTGTAGGAAGTTGTCTGACTATGTGCTAAAATATTTAAGCCTAAATGCAATTTGGATTACAGTTTTAACAAACTAATAAACTTAATGTGATGCATATTAGTCAATAATACATAAATTAAAGATTTGTGCACTCAAATATCATGACATATTAATAGGGGTGTAACAGATCGTAGTTGAATCGTATGGCCCCACGGTTCGGCTGATTAGCATTCACTGATAAGTTGCAAAGTTTAACCATCAGGGTGAAAGTTTATCATTTTGCATTAGTTTATCATTTGCATTTCTAAGTCTTGCCAATTTCAGCATTCAAGCCAATTTAAACCATTTAAACCGAAGAAGAGGCTAAAAAGAACAATTTAGTACTCGCATGCTGATTTCTGTGCATACACGGAAATCCACATTTCAAACACACACAAACACATTACTATCACGTCTCCTTGCTCTTTAAACAAACATATACACACAAAATTATCTCAAAACACCTGTCTCGACAAGTATTCTTGTAAACACAGTAATTTATGTCTTAAAGGATTAGTTCACTTCTGAATGAAAATTTCCTGATAATCTACTCACCCCCATGTCATCCAAGATGTTCATGTCTTTCTTTCTTCAGTTGAAAAGAAATTAAGGAACCTTCAGTGGGGTTCACCAAGTGGAAGGTCCAAATTGCAGTTTCAGTGAAGCTACAAAGAGCTCTACACGATCCCAGACGAGGAATAAGGGTCTTGTCTAGCGAAATAATCTGTCAGAAATGAACTAATCCTTTAAGTGAACTTAAACAGTTGAGAAAGAAATTGGATGCGTGTCACTATATTTGGTTTTTTCAAGTGTTGCTAGGGGCTTCTGGGTGCTTACTTGCCCAAGTGAAAAGAGACTGCTATAAAAGAAGTCACTATAATATCCTGGTCCCAAAATACTAAATAAAACTAATACTAATAATTAATAATAAATACTAATACATTTTAAACATGCTAGACGGACATTGCATGTTTTCTCCCATTCGAGACCATTCAACACGCGTTTTTGTGTTAAACTGCGTTTTTAGAATGTTGTTTCCTGTGCTCGATACGAGCACACCAGTCAAAAACATCCATCTGGCACGTTTACATAGAAAACCAATGGAAAAGTGGCACAGTGGAAAGGAAAAGAGCATTCGATGTTCATTGATACGGCCAACAACAGTACATTTAGATTGTTTATCACATAGCTGAGACAGTCTTGTGTTTCCATTCTAGCGAGGAGATAAACATGGCGGACTGTGTGCAACTCACTCAGGGAGGATTTAAGCTAGTAGGTCAGATCCAGTCACCAGTTGTGGGCGAAGCCTGTTCCATTGTGACGTCACATTGGGTAGAAAATGCGAATGACTCGCACACTGCAGACATGCATTTATATTCAAACATCATGTAAAAGTGAAATTTGCATAATAGGCCCCCTTTAATTCAAATATGACATATAAAAAGTAAAAAATGTGATTACAACGGTGAGGCTCAGAGGGGAAAATCCAATTTGGTGTGTGGGAGAGCGAGGAACTTCCAAAGTTTTTGTGGCCTTTCTGATTTTGTTTTAAACGAGAGGTGACATTTCATGGTAAGGGATTAAAATACCTCTTAAGAATGTCATAATTAGAATTTTTCTTATTAAATGCAGCAAAAAAAAAGCCAGAAAAAATACAATCTTCAGAGGGAAACTGAAGGTTTTGCCACGCAATACAATATCATCAGCAATGTGATGCACATATCTTAATTTCTGCACTGAACAGTGTGTTTACATACATGATATTAGAATGATTATGCTTAAACCGCAAATAAGTCGTGATGAAATCACTTTAAAGGGACAGTTCACCAAACAATCATCATTTTCTCACCCTCACGTCATTGGAAAACTGCATGACTTGCTTTCTTCTGTGAAACATAAAAGAAGAACTGCTTTAACTCGGGAAACGACCATGACTGGCATGTCAAAATAAGTCTTTCATTTCTTGGTTTCTTATTTTACTACTGAATGTTTATTAGCCTTGAATAATTGAACCAGAGACAATTTTAACTGTTGTTTATTTGAATAAGTTTTAAAATGTAATTTATTCCTGTGATCAAAGCTACATTTTCAGCATCATTAATCTAGTCTTCATAGTCACATTATTCTTCAGAAATCAATCTAATATGCAGATTTGCTCCTTAAGAAACAATCTTTTGTACTAATGTTGAAAACTGTTGCACTGCAAATAATTAAAAAAAAAAAAAAAAAAAAATCTTACTGACCCCAAACTTTTAAATGGTACTGTATATTTAGACAGATTTAATTTGTAGTCACATCAGCAATGACTACAGAAATTTCAGTACAAACTCTAGTAATGGATGGCACCAATTGAAGCAATTTTATGCTGAATATTTTTGATGGAAGGAAAAATGGCAGTGACCAGAGAGAGATGGCAGGGGTGATGTTAATACACATTGCGATGCACTTTAAATCAAAACTAGTCGCTTAGTTTGGTTTTGTACATTCTTTGCAGACTGTCACTACCTGAATAATTTGTGGGTGAGTTTGGTTGTAGAATGCATTTGTCACACTGTGCTAACCGAACAGGATTTGTGGCGCGTTGTCGTAATGATCGTATTTGCGACTTGAGTGCACATGAACCATAAAGTCGTACGTCAAACGTCACATGACCAAACCGGAAAACTGATCTCATTGCATCCGCTTGGATGGACTTTTAAGGTAATCAACGAAAATACCTAGTTCACATTGTTATAGGCGTTTTATTCTATTAAATATCTAAACGTTAGTGTGAACTAGAAAAATGAGAAGTTTTTAAATATCAATCTGCATATGCGGGGGACATCAGTTATGCTCATCTTTGCTCGCTCCTTTTAAGTTATCTTGAATAAAGCATCAAATTTTTTCATGAAGCACATACAAAAGACCTATACCAGAAGCAATCTGATATGTTTTACAGAATATGGAAGTTAGATTGCGCATAACTGGTGGGAAATGACTTGGGGGCGTTGAGGGCATGTCAATTACAGAATTACGATGGAAGCAAATTGGTACTGATTATAATAATAAGTTGTAATTGTGAATGTTGACTGAATAATTTAGTTTGCACTACCCTTGACGAAGAAGACCTTGCAAGAAAACACAATTTATTAGGGCTGCACGATTAATCGTAATCGAATCGAAATCGCAATTTGGCTTAGTGCGATTATGACATCGCAAAGGCTGCGATTTTTAATTATATAAATATGTACACAGCGTTTGAAATAGCATTTTGATTAGCATTGGATTATAAATATACTTTATTATTACGGAAATACCCGAGAAGACTTGAAGTAAACATATAAACCATGTATTGTTGTAGTCTGTTTATTTTATTCATGTTTAATCAATCAAAGCGTTTCTACCTTCTTTTTATTCAGACACAGTGATAGCATGATACCCATTGGGGATTTCCTGGAACAGCGTTTGTTATATTGCGTATATTTGGAGTTTTTGGAGTATCTGCTCAAGGGCGCCCTCTGGCGTCCAGTATGAAACAGACATGTTCAGCGCCAAGTAAAGCTCACTCAATCCTTTTCAGGGTAAAAATAGGAAAAATAATTCCTCTCTCTAAAGAACTTTGAGGAGAACATATAATCAATATGTTTTTCTCCAGCGTACATAAGCGTGCAGGGTTTTTTTTTTCCCCCATAGTGGATGCATAAGAGGCACCTCCTGACAAAAATAAAGAAATTATTGAGACAGATTTTTATCATAACATAATATTTGACAATAAATCCTTAGATCTTTCTAATGATTTATAGACATACTGCTTGCATGTTAACAGGTAACCCCACATTTTGTCATACAAATTAAATATTATTTTCTAATTATTATAGTTATATTTATAATTAAATACTGATGCTAAATACTTTAATAATAAAAGTTATAACAGTAATATTTCTTATTTGGTTTAATATTTTTATTTAGCAATAATGATAATAAAAATAATTAGTCAAAATAATATATTAGCACAACATTTCGGGCCAAATCGTGCAGCCCTACAAACAAGCAAAACAAGCCTGGTACTGTTTATAAATTTTTTTTTTTTTTTCATTTGTTTTATAAAAATCGCATTTTAAATCGCAATTTTAACCAGAAAAATCGCAATTTGATTTTTTCTCCAAATCGTGCAGCCCTACTAGTTATGTAGCAGGTTTATGAGGAGACAGACTACATTTCACGTCATTCTCTGTGGCTACACAGGAATGATAAAATACACAGATAAAGTATGAATTACATGCCTAATGCACATCATTTGTGCTTTATTTTGTTGCATTAATGCTAAAATGTTTCCTGTTTTAGCCGGGAAGTGAAAATAAGAGGAAAAATAGAATACTGCCTAGCATGGCCTTTTTATTATGGGCAAAATAACCTGAACAAACATCATGTCATAGTTATCACAATTTCTGAACCTGTAAGCAAGAACAAGAGACCTTAGAAGGTGCACCATATTTAGCTGCAGTGTGCACACAGCTATTGAAACCTTGAAATCAAGATCATGACTGAAGAAGAAAAATTAGGCAAAGACAAAGCATCAAGCATGACAACATCTGCCTTTCAGTTAAAACAAAAAACATTCTGGAGAATGAATCAGAAAGTCCCTTATGCAGATGCCAGAATGAAATGTAAATGATCCGACCAGAAATTACAGGGGAAAAAAATAGATACTGTGGCCAGAAAATAAGAATTTGTTCCCACTACACACAATTCATGGTCAAGTTTTATTAATTTGTTTCATAGTTTTAGTTAAATTGTGTAAAAATCCAATTTAATTATGTCTTCAAAAGATGAAGCTAGTTTTGCAATATGTAAAAAAAAAAAATAAAAAAAAATCCTGCACTAGAAATTGACACCAAAACAATACAAAACTTTTAAGAACTACACAAGGAAGGTGCATTTAGCCTCAAATGCAAGACATTCCCACGAATTTATAATAAAAACTGACAAAATGTCAGCCTATCAGATGTTCTTGCAAACAAACTTTGTGATTGTGAGTCAACATTTCAGTTTCAGTGGTTAGAACATGAGTTTTCACATTGTCCAAACCGGTTAGTTTCAGTAACAGTTTGCCTTGCACAGCTGTACAGCTGCAGCTGACAATCTTTTAGTCCCACCACAAACCACTTGTAATGCAAACGGTGACCAGTGCAATTCTCATCTTCTGACTAAATGGGATATAAATGGCTTAGAAAGTCATTGTGAGTGTCCTTAAATTGGATTTGAAAAATCCAGTGGTTTTCCTAGCGGCTTCATAAAGCTTGTGCGACCACCACAATTACAACATTCTGCATCATTAAAGGACAACAAAAGATCGGAGAATGCTAAACTAACTCAAGTGGACAGTAGGGATGGGGATCGTCACAATATGAGATCACGATTTTTAAGCCACGATACATTATTATAGTGATTTTAAAGGTAATGCTGAGTATTGCAACAACATATATTAAAGTATATTATGATTTATCACCTTTTTTCAACTGAAAATGTTCCAAACACAAAACTTTGTCTACATATGTTCTTATCTGAAAAGATGAAGTTCTCAGTCTGTTCATTTCACATCTTCATGTTAGGCTTGCTATGGTAGTCGGTGTTACCGGTGTTCGGCCCTACAATGATTCCATTACTTGGCCACTGCGCCACTGTCGTTTTGCATTTTTTATAAAAAAAAACAAAAAACATTTAGTTCAGTTGGACAATGGATACAGCTATAAACTGAAAGCGTTTGCTCTGCTCCATACAGCACGAGCTGCAGAGTCGCAGCAGGAGTCAGATTTCACTGATCACGTGATGAGTGTAAGGAGAGATGAAATAGATCCTGAGAATTATTGGCAAATATCTTGTAAAATGTGTGGTCCGTACAGCCGCTCTCTATACACAGAGTACGTCTGATGGCGAATTTGATCACAAAAGTAAAAAGCAACCGCACATTCAAAAGCGATTTAAATACTCCGCATACTGATAGTTGCTCCCTGATGCCCGCAAATTATGTACAATCCCAGTATATACAATTTGATTCCATATATGATGTTGATTTGATTAAAGTTTTAGGAGGAGTTTGTTAAAATACAACTTCTAGAAATGGCAAAAACTGCAACAATTTTGCAGAGAAAATTCAAAATATCTCACTTCATGTTGGGTTTTCAGACTTTGGACCAAGGGACTCTTTTGTAGGCATTGGGCTGTTACATCTGTCTACCGAATTTCATACCTGTACATGAAACGTAGCGTGAAAGGGCGCTTAATCGAAATTTTGTAGGTGGCGCTATCGAGCCATTTTGCCACACCTAATTCTGAAACCCATATCAGACGTAAATTTTCACCACTTCTGACAAGTGTGCAAAGTTTCATGAGTTTGAGCATGTTTAGGCCCTCAAAAATGCGATTCATTTCAGAGAAGACTAATTGGCCAAGCAATCACAATTGGGTCATCACACCATCGGTGCTCGGGCCCTAAAAATATCTACATTTCCTCAGAATCCAGATTTTATGCACACAGTGTCCACGATAAAATAAAAACAAGTTTGCTCTATGCTGTGATGGATCACATTTCTGTATCTAACCACTGATGCATGACATACACACTGTGATTGACAGCTGAAAAAGGAAGCATGCATGCCCTAAAGCTGTGGGGGATTTAATGAACATGATTTTAAAGTTGCATGTAAATAAGATTCCATTACAAGCATGCAAGCATGTTTGAAATAAATAAAAAGAAACATTTAGGAATGAAATACCCATGCAGCTGTTAATGAGGACACTATAATATTTTAGGGAAAAGTGCAGGCTCATTCAAAACAAAATAAGTAAATGTAGCACAGCATGAAGGGCTAAAACAAGCAATGATGTTTGCATAGTTATTAGCCATGACTCTTAATAAATAACCAAGTGTCCTGCAGTGCAATGATGGAAAACCCTAGCTGTAAAATAGCCTCAGTTCTAGCTATTTGTGAAAGAAAATTATTAAAAGCTAGTCAAAGTTTTAGAATTATGTAATTTGTTGTCTTCATCATAAAACCTTCATTTTCTTTATTAATTAAAGGGGTCATGACATGAGAAATCAAATGTTTTTTTGTTTTTTTTTAATACATATGAGGTCTTTGTATCACTAAAACATCCTGCGAGTTTCTTATCTTAAAACATCCACCTCATTAAACATAGCATTTATTTTATCAAGCACCAAAAACATCTCATTTGGATATTGTAGGATCTGTAACGTCACACAGGTATAAACATTTGCATAAGACTGCTTCTAGAACAAGACATCGATGGATAGTTTTACACTACGCACTATAGGACCCGGCCACTGGCATTCAGTTACTTAACAGCTGACACCTGTCTACACAAGCGTTGTGTCAAAAGCGAAATATACTATTAAAATCACTGACGCCGTCCACAGTGGATACAGTATACCATTTAGTTTCTAGAGTACTCCACACGCTTTAGGTACTCCTGACAACAGGACAAATGGTTTAAACAGCCCATTTGCATCTGGGCTCTACGCTTGCATTTCTTTTGCAAATGTTAAAAATTTAGGAGCACAGTCAAATTTAAGAGCACCTTCTGATCAATGACAGAAATTAACCCTCCCATTATGAGGCAATATTTGCCTCCTTAGAATGACTTGCCGGGGAATTATTACTATTACCTTTGTAAGGGCCTTTTTTCTAACCTTATTAAATGTGTCATTTTTTATGTCAAACTCATACATTTTTATTTATATTTTTTATTTTTTATTTTATTTTAGAATAATAGGTAACACTTTACAATAAGGTTTCATTGGTTAACAATAGTTAAAGTATTAACTAACATGAACTAACAATGAGCAATACATTTGTTACAGTATTTATTAATCTTATTTAATGTTAGTTAATAAAAATATAGTTGTTCATTGTTTGTTCATGTTAGTTCACAGTGCATTAACTAAAGTTAATACAACTCTCTCTCCCAATACACACACATTTTATATATTTATATAATGTGTGTGTGTATAATTATAATATATATATATATATATATATATATATATATATATATATATATATATATATATATATATATATATTATATTATATAATATATATATATATATTATATTATATAATATATATATATATTATATTATATTATATTATATATATATATACACACACACACACACACACACTATATTGCCAAAAGTTTTGGGACACCTGCCTTTACGTGCACATGAACTTTAATGACATCCCATTCTTAATCCATAGGGTTTAATATGGAGTTGGCCGACCCTTTGCAGCTATAACAGCATCAACTCTTCTGGGAAGGCTTTCCACAAGGTTTAGGAGTGCGTTTGTGGGAATTTTTGACCACTCTTCTAGAAGCGCATTTGTGAGGTCAGGCAGTGATGTTGGCGAGAAGGCCTAGCTGGCAGTCTCCGCTCTAATTCATCCCAAAGTGTTCTATTGGGTTGAGGTCTGGACTGTGCAGGCCAGTCAAGTTCCTCCACACCAAACTCGCTCATCCATGTCTTTATGGACCTTGCTTTGTGCACTGGTCCATGACCATGTTGGAACAGGAAAGGTTCCATCCCCAAACCAACAAAGAAAAACAAAGTTGGGAGCATGAAATTGTCCAATATGTCTTGGTATGCTGAAGCATTAAGAGTTCCTTTCACTGGAACTACAAGCCCTGAAAAACAACCCTACACCATAATCCCCCTCCACCAAACTTTACACTTGGCACAATGCAGTCAGGCAAGTACTGTTCTCCTGGCAACCGCCAAACCCAGACTCGTCCATCGGATTGCCAGACAGAGAAGCATGATTCATCACTCCAGAGAACACATCTCCACTGCTCTAGAGTCCAGTGGCGGTGTGCTTTACACCACTGCATCCGACGCTTTGCATTGCACTTGGTGATGTAAGGCTTGGATGCAGCTGCTCGGCCATGGAAACCCATTCCATGAAGCTCTCTACACACTGTTCTTGAGCTAAGCTCCGCACTTCGTGGCTGAGTTGCTGTTGTTCCCAATTGCTTCCACTTTGTTAGAATACCACTAACAGTTGACCGTGGAATATTTAGTAGTGAGGAAATTTCACAAATGGACTTATTGCACAGGTGGCAACCTATCACGGTACCACACTTGAATTCACTGAGCTCCTGAGAGCGACCCGTTCTTTCACAAATGTTTGTAGAAGCAGTCTGCATGCCTAGGTGCTTGATTTTATACACCTGTGGCCATGGAAGTGATTGGAACACCTGAATTTAATGATTTGGAGGGGTGTCCCAATACTTTTGGCAATATAGTGTATATATTTTATATCAGCATCGGTCGACCACTAGTCTGCTCTCTAATTGTTCTCGCGCTTTACTTTGATGATCAGTCTGTGCAGCGCCGCTTCAAGTCGAACAAATCTAACATGTTCGAAGCATTTGACTGCAGATTGTTTTGTAAATGAGGAACAGTGTAATGGAGAGTTCGCAAAGAAAATATTATTGAAAGATAAAGCAGCCAGCTGTATTGGATCAGACAGCAGCTATAAATGAATGTTTTATATGGATAATGTCATTGTAGATATGACACGCGTACATTAGTGGGTGGGCACTGGGTTGATACTGTGTCCTATGCAAAGACGTTAGCCAATCATAACAGTGGCCGTTTACTGAAAAGCCTTAAAGGAGCCACCCATTAAAAATAGATTATTTCAGACAGAGGGTCAGAATGAGGGTTGAAGATAATCTTTTTTGTGAATATTACATAACTGTTTTTTTGTTTTTTTGTGTGCAAACGTTATTAACAGTATAAACAGACTTCAAATAATATATAAGTGTTTTTATTATTATTACTATTTGAAATACATTAAATAAATCCATATTAAATTAATCCATATTAAAAATAATAATACTAATTGTAGGTGGTGCACAATATTGCCAAGAAGGAATTACTGAACATTTCTGGCATCTGGTGGTAAACTGGAATATAACAGGGAATTAGGCTGGACTGAGTAGATTTTTAGAGGTAAAGTGTGTTTTTTTACAAGTTATTTCTATCTTAGTGTAATATGTAGAATAAACTATAAGAAAGACATTTATAAGCTGAAGAAGAAGCACTAAGCTTCCCAATCAGTCCAAACAACAGCATGCATTTGGGGTGGGACTGTTTGTCCAAGCAATGGAGGACAAGGGGACCATAATAATAATAATAATAATGTTTTAACTCTGAATTTGATGACACTAGTGTTGCAGAAATGCACACTTAACCTTTAATAATAGAAGCCCAAACTACACAGTTCAGAGCAATAATTAGTCAATTAATTAAAAAAATAAAAAATAAATTATTTGGTCAATAGTGCCTAAACTTAAAGGCTGATTTTTAGGTCTTAAAACTGATGCAATGAGAAACTACTAGTTTACTAAAATTGGCTATTAAAAAAAAAAAAATGTAAACACCTTATATTAATCCAACTTGGAGGAGCACAATGAAAACAAAAAAAGTGTTAGTGTGACTGTGCCTCAAAACCTAGCGAGCTGTCAATCTAGAAAACGTTGTTGTTGGGTACTTCCGAGCATTTGAATCAAACATTTTCTACATTCATCATTTTAGACATTCAAAAAGAACATTTTTGGGGACTACAGACGAGTTCGAACCGAACATTTGTGTGCATCACAGGGAAATTCAAAAGTTCGAACCTAACATTTAGCACCAAATCGAACGTTCAAATATAAAGATTTCGGCAACAGAAACGCAAGAACGTTCGAAATCAACTTTTTGTTATTAAAGATGTCTTCGAACTTTGTACCAAAACATGTTGGACATTTTAAGCGCAAAGTGAAAGTTTAAATTGAAGAATTTTGCTCACCATCACAGGCGCCCCTCCAACCGAACACTTTCAGAACATCATACATGCCGAAAAACGTTCGAACTGAACATTATTAGATATCACAGATATGTAAACGCAGAAATACTTTTTATTTAACCAGACTATGAAGAGCAAACCTGCTGCACGCGCCCACGCTGCCCAAACATGCAGTCTAGCTAGAAAGCTCAGTAGTTTTTGAGACACGGCCAGAGTGTGTATAGTGACTGCAACAGTATTTAATCTCCAGCTCTGCGATCAGATGGCGTTGACGTGTGCACTTCAGGCCCTACACTATTTCTTTCATATAGACTTTTAAACCTTACACTGAATATGCCGATCATTGCACATTAAAAGTAGCTCAAAAGAGAGACCACTTACACAATCAAATCTACATGCGTGGAGTAAATAAACGCACATTCACTCTAGTAAACATATGCAGTGCTAATGCATATTTAGTAAATCCAGATCATTTGCAAACGTGAATCGACTCACCAACAGCTCGTTCCGCTTTGTATCTTATTCTCTCGATCACTCCTCTTCTTCAGGTTGATGTGTATGTGTGGAGGCTTTAAAAGCACTAGGCCAGTGTGTGTGTATGTGTGTGTTATCTGGATCTCTATAAGCTACGTGGCTCTTTTGCACTTGAATATTACACCAGTTTACAGTCTCAACCCTTATCCACTCGCTTTTTCCAACGTCTGAAAACGTCCAGAGGTCGAGACAGATCACGATCTTCCAAAGCAAACAACTTTTCCCCGCAAGTGTTGTTAGTTTTCACGGCCACCTCCATCCATACCAAGCACAGGCTCTTCAAGCGTCTGGTAGATAATCGCCATCATTTTCCGCTCAAGAATGTATACACACGTCACTGCGCATGCGTATCACAGCAGCGTCGAATTTCATTCCTTTCCTCTTTAGTTATGCAATATATGGGTTTTTTTTTGTTTTGTTTGTTTGTTTTGTTTTTCAGACGTGTTGTTTACAGGAAAAATCGAAACTGACATAAAGGCTGCATAGAGTGTAAAATCTATATCTGGTTAAATTAACTTCAGTATTCTGTTATAAATAGGCTATGCCTATTACAATTATTTGTCATGGCACTAGAAAATGACTTGAAATTCAAATTTCACATGTTTGACTACCTGAAATTTCTTTAGGGGTTTCAGTGTTCCTCATTGTAACCGACAGATGGCGCCATATGTTGCGTAAACAGAGCCCCTCCGACAGGGGGAGCCCTCACGGTAAGTTTACAAATGCAATGCTCTTTTTTTATTGAACTTTAACAAAATAGACTTTCATAATGGTATTAGTAAGTGTAAAAGAAAAAAACAGTAAAGCAAGTTTAATCTTGTTTAATCTTGAGATTAATCATGAAAAATGTCTACAAAGAAAATTACTTTTAAATATGTAAGGTTTTGTCTTCATACACATAAAGAATTTACACAGAATTAACGCTGAATTTTATTTATTTATTCGTTCATTCATTCATTTATTGTCATTGTCAACAACACTGCAAATATATAACATGATTTCTAGAAAATGTATAAGCATTTGTTTTCAACCAGTAAGACTTATCTTCTCAGAAAATATTTTAATATTTTAAGATAAAAAAAATATAAAATTATAAATATGATTAAAAATACAAAAATAATCAATAAAAAATAAATGGAAACAATGATAAGCAGAGAAAATCAGACTTCAACAGAATAATCAAAATGTTCTCAAATTGTTTCAAGAATCTGTCACATTTTTAGTTAAAGAAAAAAAAAGAGTTGTCAGAAAAAAAAATGTGAGAGAAAATGAGCCCCAAAACCTTTATTTATAGATAAAAAATGTTTTGGTATTATAATCCATAGCCTTGTTGGAATCCATAGCCTTAGTAGCAAATATTGCCGTTTAAATTAAAAGACAGGGGGTTTCAAGTTGGCATGAAATTGAGGTTGCGATAGTTTTCTCCACTATTGTGTATATCTTAAATAAGAAAAAAATGTAGGGCAGGACTTGATTTCGTCCATGGGGAGTTGATTGAATGGTTGTGGTTTGCTATTGGTCGATCTTATGTGAGTGATCTCAGTCACGCCAGTAAACACGTCATCAGAGAAGAGAAGAGATAAGCAGTTGTAGCGGTTGTTGTTGTGCAATAACAAACCACTAGGTGGCGCGATTAAAGAATCATTATTGAGTACTACAGGGTAAAAAGGATTCTGCACTAAGCATGTACTACACGTTTGTGAAAAGACTGCCAGTGCCAGGTAAACGTAAAGCAGACAATAAATCTACTGCAGATTCACAAATACCATGTGGCATATCTTGCCCGGATTCACCAACGGTGGGTAATGAAGAGAGACCATCACGCTGTGTTGCGTGCCTCAAAAGGTATTAGCTTCTGACAATATGGCAAGCTGTTTTAGCTTTTAATGTTCCCAGCGTTACTCGTTGTAATTGCATATAGTAACAATTAAATTAGAGAGCTCTTCAATTCAGTTCAATTAAGGTTGAATCACAGCAGTCACATCGACTGTTTTAACAATGTTCTTAGTACCTTTCTGGACCTTGAAAGTGGTGGTTAAATTGCTGTTTATGGAGGAGTTGGATACCTCTCAGATTTCATCAAAAACATCTTAATCTTAATTTTATGGGTGTGGAACAATTTTTGGGTGAACTAACCCTTTAAAGTCGGCATCAACGGGTTAATGCATGTGTTTTGTCAAATATTTGTTTTATTTTCAAAGACTGGTCAGAGACATCAGAGCTTTCCTGCTTATCAGTAAACAATGGATAAAGTCATTAATGGATGTCTTATTTTATTGCTTTTTATTTGTAGTTTTTTAATTACAAGCCATTGTTAATATAGTTTATCGCTGTTACAATATAATCAATATACATTTTTTTTAGCTCAGCTTTCAGTGTGCAAATTGCTTTTAGTTAATGACACGTTAGAGTGATAAAGAAGCATGGATGCATAAAAATAAGGAACAGGTCGTGCTTGATACTTTACAAGCACATTAAGATGCGAAAGCAAACTCAAATGCCACCTCGGGTGTGCAATATTTTCGAATAATTCAACAGACTGGAGTCAGTTATACCACTTATACTATGGTTACCACACCTTAAGATATTGTTCAAGGCATTCGTCAGGTTTTTGTACTTAAAACGTTCATGTGTAGGACTAATTTAATCAGTGCCTTGCTACTTACTACCACGTTAGTGAGAAAAAAAGCTTTTGAGTTGCTAAACTGGCTATTTTACTGATAAAATAATTGTAATTGTTACTAGTAAGAATTGAATTGTAGTGCACTCAAACTGAATTGTTATATAGGAAAAATGCAATTAAAGTTTAAAGCAGTTTCTGAGAAACACTGTGTTTTTGTATTTGAAATCACTAACACGCAGTGCAAAATTGGATGTCTTTTTATCATAGCAGAAGCTAAGCAAAATAAAGCTTTGCGAAAAATAAAACAAAGATGACAAATGAATAACACACAGTACACAAGTATGCAAGCAAGGGTTAGTTGTTAGTCACCAGCAGCACACACTCAAAACCAATCTTACTCCCACATGCAGCAGAAACAATGCATCCTCAGTGTCCATTTTCAGGCCCTCCCACTTAGGTCTCTCCTGCGCTGGAAAGCTTTTATAATATTAACATGAGTAAAGCCCTTACCTGATCATAACCCTTCTTTTTCCAGTGATATTCCTCTGACTTTTTCTCTTTTGTAATGTCTCTCAGCCATCTCTCTTTCTACAGTCTTTCTTCAAATCTCTCTCTTGCTCACTCTCTCTCCTCCCACATTATGAGTGGACATACCGCCTGCTACTGATTGGCTACAAGTCTGTTTTGGTGCTCAGTCCGATCCACTTTCAACAGTGTTTCTCAGAAATCGCTCACTGCACCATTAAAAAAACGCAGGGAACATTTTAGCTAAAACGGCTTGCCATAGAAGCTAAACAAGTTAAGATGCCACTTAGAGACTTCACATCACAAACACATAAAAGTTATAGTTGAGAAGTGTATAAATTACCGATTTAAATAAATCCTATAGAATTTTGCATACAAGTTTATGTCTGAGAGTGTCTTTATGTGGGTGCATGTGCATATATTCATCACAGAATCCTGAAAAAAAACAGTTTCCTCAAAAATATGAAGCAGCACAACTGTTGTCAACATTTATAATAACAAATGTTTCTTGAGCAGCATATCAGCATATTACAATGATTTCTGAAGGATCATGATACTGTAGACTAGAGTAATGATGCTGAAAACTCAGTTTTTAACACAGGGATAAATTACAGTAGTCAGTATTTGAAGTGGATCAAAACCTTTCTTCTTAGGACAACTTTGATTCACTTTTTTGATCCACTTTTGATCCACTGTTGATTACTATATGTGTATTACTGTGAACACAAAGAGAAGTATACACAAAACTATATTGTACTGTACAGTACTGTATGTTTCAAATACAATGTTTCTAAGGTCATGTCTTTAACTGTTGGGTGAGATGGTGTAAAAACTGCACTCTTTCTTCAAGTCAGTGTTGACCGCTTCTGTTAACCGGCAGAGGGCGCCATGTCGTCATGTAAACTCGTGCCTCTGACGTCTGCATCATGAATATTGCCGTTTTTGCCGTCTCTTTGGTACATTTGTCAGATCTCACCTGAAATTCTCAAAACTGCTTGTTCAACCTTCACATCATCTAGTCAGTTGTGCACATAATAAAAGCAATTTATTTACTATAGTAGCCTGTTTTTCACCTGGGGGAGTTTGTTGTTCTTCTTCTAAAATGAATCCGTGAGTACAGTTTTTACAAACCCGTGGGAACAGATTTAAAAACCGAGGGAAAAGTTTAAGAGAAGTTTAAGAAAAGTTTTTTCTCCTATAGGTGACATGCCGGGCTCCGTACAAAAGTGAAACTTGTTGCGCATTTATCTGATTAATGATATAAAAGAACACTGATGCTGTTACAGCTAATATTCAAGCATTTTGACCAGCTGGTTTAACCAATGAATATTTTGCTTTTGTAACACTTCCAGATGTTGCACTGAAATATTTCTACTTTTCAGTAAACACAATATTTATAAATATGATATAACATTTTCTTTGAATCTGTGCACAGCAGAACTGCAGAATATATTGTTGATGTTTGGACAGTTCCTCCAAATTCAGCTTGAGTCCAGCCTTAGTTAAGTAAACAATTGTAATTTGGAAATAATTCTATAACATGGGGCAATGAAGTAATAAAACACAGGTGGATTAAAAAAGAACCTCACCTATAGGTGCAGTAATTAAACAAAATGCTGTTATAATTATTTTATAATCATAGATTTATGACACATAATTCATAAATTTAATACAATTATAACAGTTGTAGTAAAAAAAAATCATAAAAATGACATACTACATAATGAGAAATAGAATACTAATTAATTCAGATCAGTTTAATATTCAGGATCAGGAAATATTGTATTATTTATAGTTATGTTACATTGAATCGATAGATAGATAGATAGATAGATAGATAGATAGATAGATAGATAGATAGATAGATAGATAGATAGATAGATAGAAGCAGTATTTACAACATTATGACATGAACAATAAATGATAGACATCAAAACTTTTGACTGGGAAATATATTACCAGTACTAAATCTGTACTTTAACTGAACTGTAAACATGTAAGCACTTTCTGTCATGTAAGTCTTTACAAAAATACAATAAATTACTAGTGTATGTTTTATAGAAGGGTAGTAGGGTATTAAGTGTTTTATAGCTCAGGACAATTTTGTTTTGTTTAAAAATCCATTTTGACTCAAATGTTTGTTCTAAAATTCACTGATATCACCTTAATTCGTTAAAGGGATAGTTCACTCAAAAACATAAAGGAAACTTTTTTTTTCCATACAACAAAAGTTAATAGGTTGATTTTGGGGTTATCTGTAAAAAAAGAAACAAATGAGCCAATGTTGACATACAATAAAATGTAGACATTGTGAGACATTGTCTAAAACACATCTTTTTCCTCACAAGAAACATCTGAAAAGCAGAAGGCTCGGTTTAATAGGAGAAACAATATTTGAGTTGTTTTAGTCATTCTGAAATTCCAGAGCCGAAGTCTGTCCTCAGAAGGATTTGGTATCACAAACGCTGCTTTATTCGCTATTATAATGTTTTATGCAATATTGACATTAGTTCAGTTCACAACTTTGAATGGAAACAAAGCTATTGTGGCTTTCTGGAGGTTAATCGAGTTCTTCCAGCATGGGACCACAGATCCAACACAGATATAGTTTTTTTCCAGGAATTTCTCTCTCAAGTCCCGACAGGTTCCAAGCACTCTATATCTGTCTGAATCGTCGCTCTATATCATTGTTTATCTTCTCTGACACTTTCACATTCTGCTCAGTTATACAACTCTGTCTTCTGGGTGTATGCTGTCGCCAAAAGCTAATAAAGTTTTCCCCTACGAAAAAGAAAAGCAGCGGATCCAGGCAACTGTTTCCCGAAGCCAGACAGTGTGTGATGACCGCGGCCTTTCTCAGGCTTTGAATATAATGGCAGGACTCTCCATAACCTTTTTTTTTAATGTCCATCTCTGCCTCCAAAAACAGAGTTCGGACAATGTGATACGGCATAAAGCATGCGAGGAAAATCAGCAGAACTATGATCACAAGAGAACAGGACTTCTTGTGATTCAACTGAGATCTTTGATTCTGCCTGGTCTTCTTGAGCTTCAGCAAATAGAAGGCCGCAAAAATGTAACAGACCGAGATGACCGCGAAGGGCATAACGAAGCCTAAAAACAAGACGCCTCGATTCAGCATGATAATGGTCTCCAAATGGGGCTGGTTCAGTTCCAGGCATTTGATCTGTCCAGAGTCATTAAAAGTTCCAGCTCCCAGAAGTGGAATGGACGTCAGGGACACGATTAGCCAGATGACGATGCTTATCGCCCAGGCTCCTCGAGAATTTTGCCAGCGCACATATGCGAATGGCTTCACGATGGCCACGAAGCGAACCATGCTCAGAACCGCGAGGAAGTAGACGCTGCCATACATGTTGATGTAGAAGACGTAGGACATGATCCGACAGGTGACGTCTCCGAAGGACCAGTTGGATTTCATGAGATAGTAAGCGGCTCGGAAGGGCAACGAGCACACCATCATCAGATCAGATAGAAGAAGATTGAGCATGAGGATACTGACTGGAGAAAAAGATGCTTTTCTTCTCAACGAAGAGGAAATGAAGAAGAACAAGGACATGAGGTTGCCAACAAGCCCAAGGGAAAAGATGAACAGATAGGCAATTGGGTAGACGGTGTGCTTGAATTCACTGATGGAGCAGTTTGTGTTATTCCATTCATTCAGATGCCCCATGGTTGGGTTGGGAATTCTGTGAACAAGACATACAGTAAATCAAAGAGATAACATTTATGATTGTTACAGAATTTAAATAATTTTCAAACTAGACAGCCTAATGGTTGTTTGTTCAAGTTCAATCACTATGTCCCAAGGGTGGATTTTGATTAAAACAGATTTTCAGCTTTATTTTGCAATCTTTTTACAATGCCTTTATCATATACAGTTTTTCCTCGATTGCTTTGGCTCTCAAAACAGTAAGTTCAAGGGAAATTTCGCCCAAAAATGATAAGGAAAAAATGTCATCATTTACTCACCCTCATGTTGTTCCAAACCTGTATGAGTTTCTTTCTTCTATTGAACACAAAAGAAGATATTTTAAAGAAAATTGGTATTCAAGCAGATGACGGAAGCCATTGACTTCCATAGAAGAAGAAAAAAACTATGGAAGTCAATGGCTTCCGGCACGGAAACTGTCTGGTTACCCACATTCTTCAAAATATCTTCTTCTTTGTTCAGCAAAAGAAAGAAACTCATACAGGTTTGGAACAACATGAGGATGAGTAAATGATGACAATTTTCATTTTTGGGTGAACTATGCCTTTAAAACTCACCTTTAATCATCAAAATTACATATTTAAACTTTTTTTTTTCCCCCGTGAAAATGACTCTTTCATGCCTTAAAATAGCTTGAATGGAACATTATTTAGTATATGTGGACCCATGAATATGTAAACTAGTCCCCGCCTCCACTTAGTCACACCAGCTCGGACTACCTGATCCACTCTCTCAACTGTTGTAAATGCTAAACGTGGAAATTTTGGTTTAATCCAGTGTTTGAACCTGAAACTGTTTCAAAAGTAGAAGAGGAAGAGTGAATTATACAAAGTCGTCTACAAGTTGATGTGTCAGAATGGTAATGTTTCAGAATGTTTCACTCTCTACATCGTCTGACACATAACGGTAATTCATGTGATTAGCCTTTGGCTTGACTACGCTATCAAACAGCTAATAATGTGTTGCTAATGTTACAATGTGTTCTCAGAGTCAGACAGCTGCCTTCTAAATATCAGCATCCTTAGAAACGTTTTTGAACATCACAGAACAGGGGTGTCCAAACCAGCTAATCAAGGTCTTCAGACTCACTGGCTGTGTTCGAAATCACCACCTATACACTTAAGGCACTATTTGAGGGGACAGCCATCTGGTGTCCGAAATCATGGATGTTATTGAGTTCACTCATTCAATCCCATAATGCACTGTACAAAGCAAACACAAAATATATAAGAGTGACAGCCCTTCCGGCGCAGTCAGTGTCCGGATTTGCTCAAGCATTTTCATTCACTCCCTCAAATGAACTATATTAGTGCATTATTGTAGAGAATAGTGAATGAGAGTATAGGAAATTATTTCAAACAGAGCCACTAGAAACTTTTAAGCAAGTTGTTTTGGAACAGGTTGGAGCTAAAGTGTGCTGGACGTTGGCCCTTCAGGAGCAGGATTAGACACCCCGTCATAGAAAGTCAGCGGAGAAAAGCCCCGCAATTTGACAGGATTGGTTACAGGTTTGTGACAGTAGGAAATTGTGTTTGTGGGGCTGTCTTTGTTACCATTTTGTTGCCATTTTAAGAAGAAAATCCTTTTTCTTAAAGCAACACCACATAGACATATAAACAACATTAAAAACTTGATTTTCACCATAGAGGGACAGCCAAAAAAGCTTGTCTAAAGCACTTGATATTCTGCACCTGTGTTCTTTAATTTAATTGTCATTTTAATTATAGGATTAGTTCACTTCAGAATTAAAATGTCCTGATTATTTACCCCCATGTCATCCAAGATGTTTATGTCTTTCTTTCTTCAGTCGAAAAGAAATTAAGGTTTTGAGGAAAACATTCCAGGATTTTTCTCCATATGGTAGACTCCACCAGGGTACAATGGGTTGAAGGTCCAAATTGCAGTTTCAGTGCAGCTTCAAAGGGCTCTACGTGATTCCAGCCGAGGAATAAGGGTCTTATCTAGCGGCCATTTTCTAAAAAAAATAAAAAGTTATATACTTTTTAACCAATAATGCTTGTCTTGCACTAGCTTTGTGATGCGTCACGCACTACCAAATCACATTGGATAGGTCATGTGACGTAAGAGGAAGTACCGCAGTAAGGCGAAAAACTCCATCTCATTTTCTCCTTCAACTTCAAAATTGTCCGACATTGTTGTTTTACCTTTTTTTTTTTTTTTTTTTTGTAAAGGCCATTTGACTTAGTCTTTGCACGTTCGCTTTGTAAACACTTGCTCGGTACTTCCACCTACGTCACACATGACCTTTCCAACGTGATGCGTGGCGCATCGCAGAGCTAGTGCAAGACGAGCATTTGTGGTTAAATTTGTGTGTATAAATTTAAATAAAAAAAATAAATAAAAAATGTTGTTTCACTAAATAAGACCCTTATTTTTCAGCTGGGATCACGTAGAGCCCTTTTGAAGCTGCATTTAAACCGCAATTTGGACCTTCAACCCATAGGTAGCCGTTGAAGTCCACTAAATGGAGAAAAATCCTGGAATGTTTTCTTCAAAAACCATAATTTCTTTTTGACTGAAGAAAGAAAGACATAAACATCTTGGATGACATGGGGGTGAGTAAATTATCAGGAAATTTTAATTCTGAAATGAACTAATCGTTTAAGCACTTGACATTCTGTGTCTGTGTTCTTTGATTTCATTTTCATTTTAATTAATTAAATTTTTTCAGTTAGGCAGTTGTGGCCTAATGGTCCTTGGTCTTTGGAGTCGGACTGAGATGCCTTTGAGCAAGGCTCCCCGGGTGCCGCAGCAAAAATAGCTTTCCACTGCTTTGGGTGTGTGTTCATGGTGTGTGTCACTGCTGTGTGTGTGCACTTGGGTGGGTGAAATACAGAGCACAAATTCAGAGTATGGGACACCATACTTGCCTACACGTCACACTACTTTAGTTTGCACATTGCCAGTAAATGACCCGCAGAACTTTTAGTCATTTCCCATCTGCGCTTTTATGGGTTTGTGGTCTCACACTAATTTGCCCTGTTGAGATAATACTGCACAGTTTTTGGCACATAAGTACAATTGTCTACAATTTGCACAATAACTAAAAGTACATGGCTTGTTGATTCTAGTGAAACTGTCATAGTCTTTACAACTTCTAAACATTCTTTCATCGTGTGAGCCTCCCACATGCAAACTGATCCATTCAGTTATCATGTATGTGATGTCTACTAAACTGGCAAATGACCTGCCATAGAGTGAAATGGAATCACAGTCCAATCAGCCACTCAAGTTTGGAATTATATACAGTAGAGCTTTCCTGGATGTCATTTTGTGGCAGTTTTCTGTTCACTATATATGACTTGTAAAAATGGACATGCAAATGAGAATTTTATGTTTACATGTTGCACATTGCTAGAAAAATAAATATACTGTGCATACAAATGAGCATATTGTTTTTCTGTGTGCTACAGTATTTGACTTTTCCCAGTAAACCTTTACCTACTGTTGAAGTCTGTATCTAAAAGCTGTGTTCACCTAGACAAAACTGATATTATTGTATAGAAGTCAGTGTCACTGTCAACAAAAACAGCAGTGAAATTTTTTTATTTTTCATTTTTATGTAACAAATAATACCAGGATTGACTGGTGAAAAAACGTCTAAATATTTTGACCATTATGGCTCACACAATGACAAAACAAATTTTCATTTTGGTAGCACTGGACATTTAACTGACACAATGAAGTGTGCATTAAATATTTATGGTTAGTTACTTCATTTTTCTTCATGTGATGTTCTATGAAACAATGACAATAAATTGTGACAATTGCACTTACAGTTTAGAGATAAAAAATGAGCAACTGTGAGAACTAACTTTGAAAGCAGTTTTTTTATATATTTTTTTATAGATGTTTTTCTAATGTCTTCTGTGTATAGAATTTGTTTACTCTTTTCCCAGACCTGACACTGTGAAAATCCATGATACAGTATGAATTTCATATGTAAATTATTATCTAAACAAAGGTTGAAATAAACATATGTGAAGATGATTAATTTTTCAAAAACTGTCCTTCAGTTGTGACATCATTTCCATCACAAACAATTTAGCTCTTAATAAAGGTTTTACCAAAGATGTGTGAAGAAAAGAAAGAAATATCAAGGTAAATGTCACTTGAGATCAAAATATTTTATATTGTGCAGTTTCCAATGAAGCTATAAAATGGTGAAGAAACATTTTTCCCTCAGAAAGTGCTAGTACATTTTACAAAGAATCTGCAAGTAACACATTGAATTTAAACATGAAATGTTAGTATTTTCTTATAAAACGTACTCCAATTATCTTTGTTTTATTTACAGCTTTGTCTATTTACATCGACTTTGTCAAATTATGAAAAAAGTTATGAGATTTACCATAAGAGAAACAAAGGGGCCATTTTTTTTATTCCAAAATGTTTAAAATGGTCATTTCCGTCAGTCATTTCCACCACAGATTACTGTTGAATGCAGAACATCATTTGCAATGTAGCGGAAATGCTCATAGACATATCTAAATAAATAAATAATTGTAATATTTTCTTATTTGTATTTCTGCATAACTGTGTTTGATTTCTAAACAGACAAAACCATCCTCTATTCATTAGTTGGATAAATGTTAATTTTATAACACAATCTGGCATTGATTATCCAAGGTCAAATAGATAAGAAAAATGCACATCTAATATCTGCAGTAAAATGTACTTAGTGCCCGAGGCAAAGTAAGCACTGAGTTTGAGTAAGAAGTATTTGAGTATTTCAGCGCAGCAACCCAAAGAACTCGACCATGACTGGTCACAAACTATATGAATTTGTACTGACATGCAAAGAAAAACGAGGAAGATGGGCAAATTTATGCAAACAAAGGAATGTTAGGATTTTTTTTTTTTTTCAGTTACAGCTGTTGATGTTATTAATAACAGCCTGTTTAATTCAAAGTTTTGATCACTTAAATGCGACCGTAAGAAACACCAAACACAGCATTTGAACATATACATAAGGAACACATTTTTAGATAATTGGTCTGGTTTGCAATGTCTGCCTAAGGGAAGATGTGCATTCTCTAGCACCATCTACAAAGAGATATTTTTAACAGCAATATCATTATAATAAATTATAATAATACATATGGTAAAATTACAGTATATGGTTCACTATCAATAGTTCATTGAAACATCTAATGCACGTACCTGTAAAGAAGTTGCCAAAATAACTAAATCCAAAAATTCGGATTACCACAAATATAAGCTAAATCCTATGCAGCAGGAAGACTGGAGAGATGAAGCCGTAAAAAGGCATGACTGTACACGGCTGCTGCTCCAGAGAAATGACTCGATTTCACAGACTACAGACACACCCAGTCAGTCCTGGTCTTTTGCCAGAAGTGTTATATGCATATAAGCATTTCCAGTATACAGATAGATAGATAGATAGATTCTTCAATCTTAGTTTTTGGTTATCACAGTGTAAAAAAATATTTTCATGATTTGTTATCACAACATTCCTACGCCTTCTGTATTCAACTTACTAAACAAGCGTAACTGATGCGACATCAGTGAATCTGGAAGGCGGTCTGGTGGAAGCTAGTAATTTTACTTTATAATGTGTTAAATATTTTTATTACACAAACGCATCGCTTTGCTTCAGAAGGCCTTTATTAACCCCCAGAGCCGTGTGGAGTATGTTTATGATGGATGGATGCACTTTTTTTTGAGCTTCAAACAGGTGGTTTCCATGTACTGCTTTGTAATAATTATAAAGTTATAAATTATAAAGCTTTGGAGCATCAGGGTGATTATTAATATAACTCCGATTGTATTTGTCTGAAAGAAGAAAGTCATATACACCTAGGATGGCTTGAGGGTGAGTAAAGCTTGGGGTAATTGTGAACTAATCCTTTAATGTGGTTCAAATAACATAATACTTTGAGTTTTTGTTGATTAAACCAATCACCTTAGTTGTATTAACTCAAATTTTTAATTTCAATGAACTGAAAATTCTAAGGCAACCAGGTAACTTATTTTCTTTTAAGTTAAACCAACAATTCTTTTTTCTACAGTGTATGTACATTAGAGTTTTTTGTTACATCATAAGTTGTTACATTAATGTTTATAGCATTATTTTAGTGTCATTTGTGTTATCATGATGGTGTTTAGTATTTGTGTTGTGCACCTTCCATATATTACTATTCAACCCAGCTTGTGGAAAAGCTGCCTGTTATGAGCTTTGATTCATATAGCTTTCTCCTTACCATCTGTTTTATTATGGTGTTTGCCAGTATATGGCAAAGGTACGAAACAGATTGGCAGTGTGGCCTTGCTAATTCAGCAGAAAATGATTTGAAAAATTAGAAAATTGGATTTACTGGTTTATTTATTTATTTATGCAAATTACAGTAGTAAAACTTACAAGTTGTTCTGTAAATATCTTTAAATTTTTACTGTATTTTTACAGAATTATTCTAGTGCTACAGAATAATAACTAACTCCTAATGTTACACTGAATCATAAACTACTTGTAAACTATACAAACACAGAGCTCTAGAAGTATGCTTGATTGTCTGATCCAAGATAAACTCAGTTTGGGTGTGTATACCTGATCCAGCCTAGAGATTTCCTTGTTGTTGATGCTTGACATTTCATAAATTCCTAAAATGAAGTGTTTCTTCAGTCATAAAATACTAAGTAAAACATTTTTGAGGATGATTTATGGGACACATTTAGTAACAATAACACCAAAATTAAAACATTTTCAACAGGTTTTTTTTTTTTTTTTCCAGAGTGGCAACATTCCTTCAAAATTTGTTTATGCCAGGCTCTCAGACTACCAGCCTCTTTATAGTTTTAACAGTACAGATAGCTTTTTACCATCTGAACATGGTATTCTGTTCATTACGCAAATGAGCTCATTTAAATACATTATCTACACAAGTTGGGTCATAGGTGACTCGTAAATTCTGTAAGGACTCTTCTCATCTGGGACAATTCAACACTGTTGAATTCTCCTGGAGTCTATTTCCTTGGCATGGTCACATGCCTCTAATAATAATAATAAACAACCACTGCAATCACAATTAGATAAAACATTTCCTTTCATCTTCATCTTCATTTATATAGCGCTTTTCACAATACATATTGTTTCAAAGCAGCTGCACAGTGACAATAGGAAAATTATTATCGAGCTAAAGTTGGTTTTTGATTGAATCACTTCCGTTGTAAAAATTATTAATTATTATTTTAGGGGCCGCTTAAATTTACACCTTTCCTACTGAAAGAAAAAAAATCCCTGAATACCTTTAATGCATTCTTGCCATTCATTTACGTGTTTAGTCTATAGGTTTGCGTGTTTGAGTGTGTATGTGCGCAGAAGCTTGGTCTTTTTTAAAAAAAAGTGATATTTGCCAAATTACTTGTCTGGTCCGCATAATACAGAAACATTTTTTGTGTCCGCGGATCTATGCGAACTGGAATAAGTTTGATAACATTTTATCTTATACATAGGGAAAGGAAAGGGAAGGAGGCCTTTGCAGGGGATAATTTAGTTGATCTGGCAGGCTGCGGCAAACCTCGGGATAAACAGAGAGAGACTAATATTAGCATAGACGCCATTCTTCTTATGATATAGCGAGTACATCAGATGTTACGGGAAGTGTTCCCGGTTCCGGCTGACCTAATTTATGAGCCTAACAATTTACATGAATTGAATTAAGTAGGTAATGTGTTATTGTTACGGTGTTTGTTTGTAGTAGAGAAGAGGCATACAAGGACATTCACAAAACTAGGTACTTTAATAAACGAAGGAGAATAACACAACCAAAACACATCTAACGAACAATAAGTCAACAACAAGAACAGACAAGGAGTGAGTCCATTATAAAGGGAGTGCAGATGATCAGGAGCAGGTGCAGGTAATCCGTGATGATGGGAACATGACAGGGAAGTGAAACAGGAGGATCATGGGAAATGGAGTCCGGGAACGAAGGGAACTATGACATTACCTCCCCCTCCCGGTAGGTGCAGCCTCGCGCCGTAGAAGGAACAACCGGAGAGGGGGGGGTGGGCACCCTGGAGACCTCACACGGGTGCAGGAAGAGGAGCGGACTGGAACAGAGGTCTCCTGGGCGGGTCTGGAGCCTTGGCAGGCCATGGCGGGTCTGGAGCCTTGAGGCTGGAGCGGGCTCGTGGAAGGCTGGTGCGGGCTCGTGGAAGGTTGGAGGAACTGGTTCCTGCCAAAAGTCTATTAACCAACCGCCCTCCTTTGGCAGCTCGTGGAATGCTGGAGCGGGCTCGTGGAGGGCAGGACTCGCAGGTGGCTCAGGTGAGGTAGCGACCACTCTCTTGGGCCGCCTGGACCTTTTGGAGGACTTCCTCCTGGACGGCTTGGGTGTAGGATCTGGCAGGGGCCCCGGGGAATGCCCACTGGAGTAGTAGGTGGAGGAAATCGGCGGCCGAGAGCTTGCATCTGTGGGTCTTTGTAAAGGGCACGGGAACGAGGAAAATACCCATAGTTCTTTCTGTGGAAGTCCAGCGGTTTGGTCTGTTCTTCTGTTACGGTGTATGGTTGTAGTAGAGAAGAGGCATACAAGGACGTCCACAAAACTGGGTACTTTAATAAACAAAGGAGAATAATACAACCAAAACACATCTAACGAACAATAAGTCAACAACAAGAACGTGAGTGAAAGGAGTGAGTCCATTATAAAGGGAGTGCAGATGATCAGGAGCAGGTGCAGGTAATCCGTGATGATGGGGAGATGACAAGGAAGTGAGTGCAGGTGTAGAAACAGGAGGATCATGGGAAATGGAATCCGGGAACAAAGGGAACTGTGTTATGTGTATGCAAGTTTAAACAGATGTGTTTTTAACTGACAGAGTGTGTCTGCTTCCCGAACAGTGATAGGAAGACTGTTCCAAAGTTTAAGTGCTAAATAGGAAAAGGATCTAGTGCCTGCGGTTGATTTTGATATTCTAGGTATTATCAACTGGCCTGAATTCTGAGATCACAATAGATGTGAATGACTATAATGCATTAAGAGCTCGCTCAGGTACTGGGGAGCTAAACCATTTAGTGCTTTGTAAGTAAGTAGCAAGATTTTGAAATCTATATGATGTAAAACATCGTATTTCCTTTTTAGGCTGAATTCTGTCAGGACTTCACTGGAACATTGAAACTACATCCACACATGGCACTGATGCAAACCTCTGCACATGATTTGCTGTCATAGTTTAACATAGTGATAAATTATGCAATATAAATCTTAAAAAGAATTACACATACTAAGTATGCATATGTAATGGATTATTGTGCGTTATATACGTGTAGTGCGTTATTGACCTTCATGACCTTAGACGCAGTTTTCTTTGTCTCATACAGCTCATGAGAACAGCAGAATAAAATGAATTATAAGTTTTCCTTTTACAAAATATAACTTGTTTAATTTGGCTGTGTGAGCAAATTAATTAATTACAAAATAAGTACATTTTTATTCTCTGGAAGCCAAGATAAATGAGTAAGTGCTGTTACTGCATTCCTGACATGGGTCAGACGGACCCTCAGTTCCCTCCTCCAGGGACTGAGTAACTGTAACTGAGACGTTCCCTTTCAGTCGGTCACGTTTGATGTACGTCAGTAGTGACCGACGAGTTGGGATCCCAAATAAAGCGCCACAGTTACTGACCCCTTCCAGCGCCCAGCGCAAGCTCTAGCCACCTGGTGCACCAGTGGGGCGGAGAAGGGGGCGAGCTTACACTTGCAAGATCCACTACAGTAAACACTGGGGAAGCAAACCTGGAGGGGACGCTGTGGAGACCACTACCTACCATGTAGGGGACGAATTTACATGGAGAATGCACATATGGACTGGCCGTGGGCAGTACGCATATGGAGTCCCTGGGATGGCACCAGCCTAAGCATAGGGGCAGACTCATCTGACAGGTGACAGCAGTGCTGGCTCTGCTAAGGGAAAGACACGGGCTCAGCGTGGGGAGTTAGACCGTGGACAATACACATATGGAACCACTCACGTGGAAGGGTCACAACATATGGGACCTAGCCAAACATCAACTTCGGTGACGGTCGTTTGGCCTGCCATCAGACAATCCGCAATGTCCGAGCCGAAAGGGAGGCGGAGGTACTGGAGTAAATGGATGCACATATCCAGCCCAGTGGGCGGGAATGGCATTGCAAGCTGACACTAGAACGGGCTCTTCGTGTCTACCGGCTGCTGGAAGCAAGTACACAGGAAGATACCGGTTCTACATGAAGGCTATAGAATCTAGTGAACGTGTTAGGTGTTGCCCAGCCCGCAGCTCTACAGATATCTGTCAGCGAGGCGCTGTGCGCCAGTGCCCAGGAAGAGGCCACTCCTCTGGTGGAGTGGACTCTCAACCCGAGCGGGCAAGGCACGCCCTGGCGTATGAATCCCAGGGCGATGGCATCCACTATCCAGTGGACCATCCTCAGCTTGGAGACAGCCTTTCCCTTTTGCTGGCCTCTGTAACAAACAAAGAGCTGATCTGAGGTCCTGAAACTTCGCGTTCTGTCCATGTACAGGCGCAGAGCACGAACGGGACAGAGCAAAGCTAAGGCTGGGTCTGCCTCCTTCGAAGGCAGCGCTTGCAGGTTCACTACCTGATCTCTGAAGGGAGTGGTAGGAACCTTGGGCACATATCCAGGCTGGGGTCTCAGGATAACGTGAGTCACCGGGCCCGAATTCCAGGCACGATTCATTGACCAAAAACATGTGCAGGTCCCCTACCCTCTTGAGCGAGGCCAATGCAACCAGGAGGACGGTCTTTAGAGACAGTACTTTTAACTCGACTTATTGCAAAGGCTTGAAGGGATGACCCCGGAGAGATGTAAGTACCAGGGTGAGGTCCCAAGAGGGTACAGAGGGAGGGCAGGAACCTGACGATCAGGTCGTGCTTCCCCAACGACTTACCTTCAACTGGGTTGTGATGTGCGGCAATAGCGGCAACATACACCTTGAGGATGGAGGGAGGCAGCCTGACTGCTCGACTGGGGGGGAACCCAGCGTACCCCTTGGCCTCCCCGCCATCCAGGGTGGTGAAGGCAAAGGAGGGACCAGGCCTGGCATGAATGCTGTAGGGCATTCTCCAAAACTTGGTCACCTCCTCATGAATTTCCGGGAAGAATGGTACCGGGCGGGGCGCTGAGGTCCAGCACGGGCTGCTCCGAGAAACCAATCATCCAACCCAGAAGGTTCGGGACGCGGTGGAGGATTCCACACGAGCCCGACCCTCTCGACGACCCGGGCAAGCATAGCTGTCAGCTCAGAATCAGGCTCGGGCAACGCTACGGTCCTGGAGGGAGGTAGCGCAGCAGAGCCTTCATCTCCTGAGGACTCAAGCTCACCTTCTGATGCCGCGATTGACATCTGTTCGTCCGCAGGCGAGCCAAAGGAAATGGATGGTTGTTCCGTGGAGGGACCAGCACACTCCTCCAGCAACACCACAGGCTGCAGTGTTGCAGAGGAGAAAGGGGCCTGTGGAGCGGAGCTCGGCAGGGAATCCATAACCGTAATCCTCAGGTCACCCTGCCTACACGCCGCCGTGCCGCTCGCCTGGCCGGAGCCAGCGAAAACGGCTGTACAGGGCATAGGGGAAAAGACCCCACTCCTTGAGAACCAGGGAAAGAGAGTCTAGACCTCAACACTGAGATAGTCATGTTCCCACAATGAGGACATGAGCTATCCACAAAAGCTGCCTCAGCATGCTGAATGCCCAGGCATGTGACAGCGATTGTGACCGTCAGTGGGGACCAGGGAACGACCGCATCCAGTAACACACAGATGAAATGACATCTTGAAAAAGACGCAGGGTTCACCTGTGTAGCTCTTTTAGAAAGAGGGAAATTCAGCTCTGTTCTGTGTGCTGAGGCACGCATGAAAACAGCCGCGATGTGACTGCAGGTACACACTGATCGCCTGACAGTACACACGCAAGGAACCGGCCCAAATCGCAAACCAGCAGGGCAAAACAATGCTGTGACAACAGCAGTTGAGAGCAATAGCTCAGGCTCCTCAAGAAGTCACAGCCTCACTGTAGTGTGCTGTAACACCAACACTCTAACAGACACCTCTCACAAAGGCTTGACAAACACACTATCAGTCTCAACAGGAACACAAGTTGGCACCAAAGCAAAAGACAGAGTGCAATTGCATCTGCTTCCCTATTTATACCACCTGGCGGGGGCGGTGCACATTATGCAAATATCGCACGCCAATTCCATTGGCTTGTTTTTATACACTCGAAGCTGATAGGGCTCTCTAGCGATATCCCAATTCGTCGGTTACTACTGACGTACGTCGAACGTGACCGACTGAAAGGGAACTGTGATTTCCAATTCATAACACAAAAAGATGGATTATAAATCCACCCCCTTCAACACAAACCTTAAGGTCTTGGCTACAATAAAGTAATTAAAGGGTTAGTTCACCCAAAAATGAAATTTCTAAGACCTTCGTTCATATTTGGAACAAAAATTAAGACATTTGTTCATGAAATACAAGGTTTTTTTAAAAAAAATGTTTTATCCCCCCATAGAAAGCAACATAATTACCATCATTCAAGGTTCAAAAAAGTAGTAAAGACATTGTTAAATTAGTCCATGTAACTACAGTGGTTCAACCTTAATGTTATAAAGCAACGAAAATACTTTTTGTGCGCAAAAACAAAACAATAATAGTCTTAATAGTCTATAGTTTACACTGTGTTTATAATTAATATTTCACATTTAACCACAATTTATTATGGTTTTAGAATAGCACCAATTCACAGGGGTGTAAAATACTTACTTGATTACAATACTTAAAGGGATAGTTCACCCAGAAATTAAGATTCTGTCATCATCATAATACATAACATCATCAAAAAGTCTTAAATGTTAAAGTTGTACTTTTTATTATTATTATTATTATTATTTTTACTTTCACTTGTTTGTTTTTGGCTAGATTGGACCTTTAAATGAGTAAAATTTTCACTCATTATCTACACTTTCACTTAAGTATAATTTTTTGATAACTTTTTACACTCCTGTCCATGTCATTTTACTGTATTTGCCATGGTAATTTGTTTGTAAGGGAAGTTTGGCTCGAATCCAGATTACAATCCACCCATATGACACACACTGCCAACAGAGAAGAAGACTGCAGACATCTACATCCCTGTTTTCATCTCTCCTAGCCATGCAAAACTGACCGCTTTTCCTCATCTACGTACCCCTTTGACACCCGGAATGAAAACTTTGGAGTCTATATTAACACAAGGTAAACATTTAGAGATTTTTAATTTTAAAACCTCGCGGTGAGTTGGATTGACACTTCTTCATGACGCCAATCTATCTCAATCTATCCAGCCAGCCGGCTAACATCCGCTAGCAGCTTAACCCATTCAGACACCTCTAGATATGTTATAACAACTACTATTCAGCTGCAGACCGTGTAATTTAACATTTTAGCGTGAGGTTTATGCTGGATTGTGAACAGTTTTCATCTTTGTAAAAAGAGGAGTTGTTAGGAATATAAATGTTAGCTTGTTAGCTTGTTGTTAGCTGAGTAACAACACGCGCGTTTATTTACATAATAATTTGATAACAACGAGTGTAGAAGTTGTATGGGTACATATTCTTTTTTAGCAGTGAACTTTGTAATCTACGCCAGGTAATCTAACCTGCCTCAGCTCTACTTCAGTAAAATGTTCCATATTTTAATCAATGTTGCTTTATTATTTCATTTTTAAATGCAAAGATTTAGTTCATATTAATATGTCCTGGTATTTCCCTTACAATAAAGTGCTTTTGTGGGAACATGCTACTTATTTCCAAGCACACCATGGAACTACCTTTCTACATATTCATAAACACAGTAGTAAACACTTATTGATGGTACATCTATCTTACAGTGGAAAGTACAATGTAATTTTCATTGAATCTTATTTTTATATATTATTTTTACTTTTTTTTTTAACACTTCTTTTTTCTAAACTTTTCCACTGACCCCCCAACACTGTGGCCCTCTGGTTTGAGAAACCCTGTCTTAAAGAATACCATGACTCTATCTCAAAACCAGTGTTTCCCAAAAATGTTGTCTAGTTAGGCAGCTAACTATGTTTTGAGATGCAGCTGATGCTTTCTTAACATGAGTGTATGTGTTATATCACAGAGTAGTATGCTGGACGTAGGAAAGTGGCCGGTGTTCGCCCTCCTGCCCCCTGAGGAGCTGCGGCTCGTCCGTCAAGCCTGTGTGTTCGGCAGCGCTGCCAATGAGGCCATCTACGTTACCGTCAATGATGAGGTGCAGAAATTCTGAAATCCTTTAATGGATAGATTATGCATAAATGAGCAGAGATCCTCGCTGTTCATTAGGTTGGGTGGAGCTTGTGCTGTCACTTTCACACACACATCAGGACTCAACAGTAAGGATGCTTCAGTAAGAAGAGCTTCAAAATGACAAACCAATTAAAAAAAATTTAATTTACTGATTGGTATCTACACTACCATTCAAAAGTTTGGGTTAAAAAAAAAAAGCAAAAGAAATTAATAGTTTTTATTTAGCAAGGATGCATTAAATTGATCCAAAGTGAGTGAAAAGACGTTTATAATATGAAAAATTTCATAATTTCAAATAAATGCTGTTCTTTTGAAGTTCTATTCATCAGAGAATCCTGAAAAAAATGTATTACAAAATGAAGCAGCACAACTGTTTATCATTGATAATAATCAGAAATGTTTCTTGAGCTGCAAATCAGCATATTATCATGTGACACTGAAGACTGGAGTAATGATGCTGAAAATTCACAGGAATAAATTACATTTTAGCATGTATTCAAATAGAAAACTGTTCTTTTAAATTGTAATAATATTCACAATAATACTCTTCTTAGTGTCTTTTTGATAAAATATATGCAGCCATGGTGAGCATAAGAGATTTCTTTCAAAAACATTACATTTTTAACATTAGTGTATAAATATTTATATATCCATATTGGACATATAACAGCCAATATTGTATCATCTTTCGCTCAACTTTCATCTCTGTAAAAATGCTGGGACTGTAAATATAATCTTTAGCAGTTCTAAAAATGTTTATCCATCTTTCTTATAATATTATAATGCCTAAATTCACTTAATTTTATTAATTTTATTTCTAGTGTTTTATTTACATTTTTACACAGTATAGTATAGAATTATATATGCCATAACACAAAAATAATTATGAACAGAATTTTAGTATTGGTGCAATGCTCTGACACAAAAAAGTTGGCTCATAAATGTGTGTCATGGTGACTAAAAATCTAATCTACAGCAGACAAAAATGTTTTGTTGAGCCCTGGCCTGCACACATATACTGATAGTAAAGAGGCAGAGACAAAGCCAGAGTGATCTTGGGATGGTGATAAGCAGATAGAATGAAGCTATATTTAGTCCTGTAATACTAACACAAGCCTTGTTTGCTTCCTGAGAGGAGCTCTGGTGCACGTCCTGAGCCTGGACACTTCCTCTTTTAGTTCTGTTTTCCTTTTTTTGTTTTTACAAGCATTTGAGTACAAACAAAAAAAGGAGAGCACTTAAGGTACCATTTACCTAAAGAAATGTTTTATCATCGATAAACAAGCGACTCTTGAGAAATTTTCTCTCATGTGTTTTCAGCACATTATTGACATGACATGTGGCCAAGTATGGTGTCCCATACTCGAAATTTGTGCTCTGCATTTCACCCATTCAAGTGCACGCACCCAGCAGTGAGTATTGAACACACACGCACACCCAGAGCAGTGGCAGCCATTTTTGCTGCGGCGCCCAGGGAGTGATTGGGGGTTAGGTACCCAGGAATAGCAGGGATCAAGTGCTAAAGTGACAACACAAAGTGTCTTTTAAGAATGCTGTGTAAACAGGATTGTAGTTGCGTTAGAAGGAGCAGTCAGGTTGAGCATTGACAGGCTGACTGTCAATTATCCAGTCAGGTCCATAACTATCTGTTATGTAAATATACACACACAAGGCTAGATTCACCAACAGCTTGCGCCAGCACAAACCCTCTTTTGGTGTTAAAACAACTAAAATCTGGAAGACACAAAGTGAAAAACTAGTGATGATAAGGCATAGATGCAATTATTTTTGTGGCTGCCTTTTTTGGAGTTTCTCTTTCAGAAACAAGATTTATGGGAGTAGAGTATTTAAAGAGGTCATGAACTGCATGTTTAAAAAATGTTATAATGTTCTTTGAGGTTTGAAGAATTTTACATCAAAAACATCCTAATATAGAAGTAATAGGCTATTTTCTGTCCTGTTTTTTGACCCTCTTTTTGAAACACTCAGTTTAGATAGATGTGCTGCATTCAAGACTTTGAAGTAAATGCCCACCTCTATGATAGGGTAACAGTTTTGCATTTTGCATATTATAATAATATTCAACGTCCCCACCATTACATGTGGAATTTCTTGAAAACTTCCAATGTTCTCCATTACATATATGCTTTCTTGGTTGTGGCAAATAAAGTTTAAGTACTTAGATAACTTGCAGTTTTTCATGTAAACAAATTATGAATGTTATTGGCCATAATGTGAATGATCTATCTGTATTCTTTATTGTGCACATTGTCAGTAAATCACCCTCAGAACTTCCATCTGTGCTTTTAAGAGATTACAGTTTCATGTTAATTTGCCCTGTTTAGTATATCTGGCCTTGGCCCATGGTCCATAATGAAATATAAGTAAACTAAATATAAAACTGATGTGAGAACCATTAATACTTAAACTCATGTGTTTGTGTGTCTCCCCGCAGGTGTTGGCACTGGGGACAAACTGTAGTGGCTGTTTGGGGCTCGGGGACACGCAGAGCACCATTGAGCCCAGGCGGATCGACATCTTGTGTGGGAAGAAAATTGTCTCTTTGAGCTACGGCACAGGGCCACACGTGGTCATTGCCACTGCAGGTTGGACAGATATTTTCAATATGGAACAATGGCAATGATTTGGTATTTTGTTGTACCAAATAATTTTGGTTGCAGGATGGCGAAATTACAAATTGTACTATGGTTAAAACTCATGAATTTTCATTTGATTAGGCTGAGGTAGCCTCACGACCTCCTGGAGCTTCTAAGCATGCAACATAATTAATATTCATAATTAATACTTTTAAAAGTAATGTATTACAATATTGCATTACTCTCTAAAAAAGTAACTAATTGCATTACTTAGTTACTTTTTATAGAAAGTAATGTGTTACGTTACTTTTGCATTACTTTTTCTCACCTGGGCTGGGCTTGCTTGTTTAATAACAACAACAACAACAACAAAAAATATTTTTGGCAAATTTAAAGGCTCTTTCACAAAAGTGAAATGGATAAGCCTCAGGCTGAAGGAAATGCAAATTCACGCCTGTACAATAGAGGGTGCAGATCAAACAAACCTTTTAGCTGTTCTGCAGTTCTGGAGTGCAGAAGAATAGGACGCAGGAGAAGAAAGTTCAATACTCTTACTTAAAGGCCCACTGAAGTGCCTTGTAATGCGCAGCATTATTCAATATTTTGACAGAATTTCAACTGAAATGACAGGAAGACAGAGTGGGACATATTGAGTAGCTCCTCCCCCTTTTTAAAATAGCCAATAGCATTTCGTTCATGAGATTATGTAACTAGCGTTGTAATGCGTTACCCCAAGACGGATAATAATAATAGTAATAGGGATAAATGACTAAATAAAACATATAGGCCCGGTTTCACAGACAGGGCTTAGCCTAAGCCAGGATTAGGTCTTAGTTCTATTAGGGCATTTAAGTAACTTTTATAAACGTTTCTTAGAAAAAAATATTACTGATGTGCATCTTGAGACAAAACAATTGCACTGACATATTTTGAGATATCTCAGAGCAAGTTTGTTGTAGTTTAAACAGTTCAAACATGCATTTTAGTCTAGGACTACACAAAAAATTTTTTTATGCTGTTCACTTTATTTAAACAACTTATTTTGATTCAACACAATTGTATTAGGTTTCTGGTTCAAATTTAATTGCTTCATGTTAAATTGACTTGAAACGATTACTTTTTGACTTCATATTAAAATAACATGTTTCAGTCAAGTAAACTCAACCAAGACTCAGTCAAACAGGAACACTTCCCATCATGCTTTGCAAAGGGGCTGATCTGAGAGAGTAAATGTTGAAATAAAGTGTTCTTTTAAGCAGTTTTTAGCAACATGAGAAAATGGAGAGACTTTTTAATGTTTACTGTTCTATTATGTTGGTATTTAAAAGTTTCTGTTATGTTCATAGTTTAGGGGTTGTCATTGTGGTGAAGTATAGAACACGTACTTGGGTTGAGGACCTGCTAACAACAATTGAAGTGGTTTTAATAATAAAAACATCTATTTTGGGCATGCCATAGATGGAATTTACAGAGTAAAGATTTTGTAAAAGTTGTGAAAATTGTTCTTGAACGCATTCACTAAATAAACTAATCAATTAAACTGGATTACTTGTTTTAATTTCTGTTTGATATTAATTTTAGGATAATTAAACTTAATGGTTTTGGACAAAATTAAGAATGTTAACCTGATTCAAATAAATGGCATTGAGTTAACCTTATGTAATTTAAGTTAACTGAAATAAATAGTGTTAATTAAATGCAACATAACCAAGTTACGTGGAACCTGTTGACATAAAAAAATTAAGTAAATCCAACATAGCATTTTATTGAGTGTAGCTTAAGCCTTGTTTGTGAAACCAGGGGATAATCTTTGTTGTTTATAATGGGGACAGATTTGCTTTTTTCATGCTGCTAACAGGGCACAATTGCAATATCAAGGGAAATAATCAATAATCAAATCAAAATTATTATTTTATTTTAACTGTGCAACCCGTTAAACAGTGGTCATATATTATCACGTGTAAGCTGGAGTCTTGTCCTTGATATTTATACTAGCTTGTCAAGATAGTAAATGTATATAAATAGACCTTGGGAAAGTGGGTGTGGATCTGATTTTGGAAATTATCATAAGCAAAATGGAAAAACATGGTGAGCTGGTGAGCATCAAGAGGGATGTATAGAAGTGTAATGGCTTACATCATAGTTTCATTATTATACATTAGTATTTATACAATGTTTTTAACATGAAGGAAGGTGTTTGATGCTATTTCAGATTTTATTGTGGTGTCAAATTTCTGTTGACAGAAAATTTTAATTCAGTAACTGAAATTTAAAGGGTTAGTTCACCCAAAAATTAAATTTCTGTCATTAAGTACTCACCCTCATGAAGAACGAAGGTCTTATGGGTGTGGAACGACATGAGGGTGAGTACTTAATGACAGAAATGTCCTTTTTGGGTGAAATTTTAATTCAATAACTGAAATTTAAAGGGTTAGTTCATCCAACTAGATTAAAATCTTCAATCTGGTGTTTATGGTTTTTAGTCTTGAGATTAGATCACAGCATTTCATGGGAGATGTATTCAACAATCAAACACAATTTGGCTTACTGAATTCTATCAGATTTGGCTTTTGAAAGTGTGATTTCTCTGATGAACTCAAGTCTGCATTTTTTTGTTTGTTTGTCACTTTAGATTTTAGTTTCCATTCATCAAAATGTAATTTTTCTATACTGTATTGTTTTTTATCGCATTGTTTCACGCATTTTGCGTATTGTTATAGTTAGGCTATTTTTCAGTGGCATTTTATTACCTTCCCACTCATCAACTGGCAATCACTTAAGTCAAATGCAGTCACCTGTACCTGTTAACTAAGGCAAACGTGCCAGGAAAATTTCAAGAGATTTGGCTACAAAATGTCCACTTCAAAGACTGTCCTAACCAGCCGCGACAAGACAAAGGATTCTATTTTTGAAATGGTTTCTATATTTCTGGTATTTTGCAGCTAATAGTTCAGTTCATACAGAGGGAACAAGGACATAAATGCACAATGAAAAAGTATTTATTGCTTACAGTTTGAACGTTCTTGTTTCTTTTAATTTAAATGATCCATGGTTGGTCTCATAGTGGCTAATAAAGTCATGCAAAATGATATTCAAGCTCAAACCATTTTAATATTATGCAAAGCTCAAACAAGTGTTTTTCATGACAAAGATTTTCAGTCACTGAGTATGTATTTTGAATAATGTTTTATGGTTTAATTTTGTGTAGTTTAATTTTGTCTGTTTTTCATGTTTAGCTGCGAACAGATCCCGCCCACACGCTGTTATGATTGGTTGTGATTTATAATTTGTTTTTGTCGTCTTGTAGCTTTGTCATGTCTAGTTAGGACCTTAGGAGACGGTAAGCTTAAAAAAAAAAAAAAACACGGTAAGCTGCCTTTTCACTGCACACGACGTTAGGATACGCATTTCGGCCCCTAGTGGCAGTTACACAGAATTTTCAAATTGGTAATGCAAATTACCAATACCGTAGTTTATTCACCATGGTAAAATGAATAAATATTAATAAATTAATATATACACATTGGATAAACTATCAGCATTACTTCTGAAGGAAAAATATTATGGGTTTTCCAGGACTTAAATAATTAATAATTATTAAATAATTATTTCAGACTTACAGTGGTGGTCAGAATTATTGGCACCCTTGGTAAATATGATCAAAGATGGCTATAAAAGTAAATCTGCATTGTTTATCCTTTTGATCTTTAATTCATAGAATTAGCAAAAGTGAAAGGTTAGATCCTTTCATTGAACGAAAATAATTGAAAGTGGGGGGAAAATCACATAATTAAATTTTCTTTTTCTCCAAAACACGTTTGCCACAGATATTGGCACCCCTAGAATTTTAAGAGTAAAATATCTCTGAAGTATATTCCCATTCATATTTACATTTTTTTAACACACCAGGGTGATCATGAACATGTAGTTGTCCAGCCACAGGAGTATAAACATGAGAAAACACAAAGGCCAAATTCCCTTAATCATTCATCACAATGAGTAAAACCAAAGAATATAGTTCTGATGTGCAGCAAAAGATTGTTGAGCTTCACATAGAAAGTGGCTGTAAGAAAATAGCTAAAGCATTGAAAATCCCCATTTCCACTATCAGGGCAATAATTAAGAATTTCCAGTCAACTAAAGATGTTACAAATCTGCCTGGAAGAGGACGTGTGAGGAGGGTTTCAAGAACAATCCTCTGCTCTCATCCAGAAACAATCTCCAGCATATTCAGTTGTCAGACAAGACTGGAACTTCAAACGAGACCGGCTTCTATGGTCAGATGAAACTAAAACAAGAGCTTTTTGGCAGCAAACCCACCAGATGGGTTTGGTGCACAAATGGATAAAAAGTACCCCATGCCCACGGTTAAATATACTGCTGGATCTTTAATGCTGTGGGCCTGTTTGTTTTGCTGGAGGTCCTAGACATCTTGTTCAGATACATGGTATCATGGATTCTGTCAAATACCAACAGATAAAAAATCAAAACCTGACTGACCTGAACTGAAGAGAAGAAGCACCAACACGGAGCTGGGAATCTGAAGGATCTGGAGAGATTCTGCATGAAGGAAAGGTCTCTGGTCTCTTGTCAGGTGTTCTCCAAACTCATCAGGCATTATAGGTAAAGAGCTGTTATCTTGGCAAAAGGAGGTTGCAAAAAGTATTGAATAAAAGGGGGCCAATAATTGTGGCCAATGTGTTTTGGAGAAAAACATTTATTCCATAATGGAATTTATTCCCCCCCCCCCCCACTAATTTTATGAATTAAAGATCAAAAGGATAAACAATGCAGATTTATTTTTACAGTCATCTTTAATCATATTTATCAAGAATGCCAATAATTCTGACCACAACTGTAAATAATCATAACCATTTTACAGAAATAGCCTGGTGTCAAACAGTCTAAGACGGTCTACAAAAACGAAATGTGAAGAAATAAAAAGACTGAATGATGAACTTGATGACAAACATAAAAATTTTTAGAGCGTTTAACCCCTGAAACCATAAAAACTATAAATTAAGTTCTGTAGAAATAGTACAGAAAAATATCAAAGTGCAGAGTAGTGTGTGAGTGTTTAACTTAGTTTTGTACTAAAAATGTCAAGTAAATAAAGCTTGCAAATGGATAGATTTAAAATACTTTTGTCTGCTCAGTGCTCCGCACAACAGGCCTGTTTAGGTCATGGAAATTCAGCTTGAAAGTCAGTGAAAGTCAGGGAAAAGTCAGGGAACTTGACATTTGGCTTAGAGGGAAGGCTTATGGGAACCCTTTAATCGTTATAACATCTAATTTTGCTGTATTTGTTGGTGACTTAATATGAGAAATATTCTACGCATGTCACAACGTGGAGTTCTGGAGAACAGAATGTTTTTTTCTGATCAAAATCAAATTTCCAATGAGGTAAAAGTTGAGTCACATCAGATGTTTTCAGATGGTCAGCATTAGGCCTGATTCATTAATTAAATCATGTTTAATTAATTAGCTAAATAGCTGTTCAGGTTCAGTCGTATTCAATCGCCAAAGCCAATATTTGCCTTTATGTGGCCTTGTTTAGTAGATTCTAGATCTGCTTTTCCGCTTAGTGTCTCCTTGTTTCCTTGTAAAGGACTTGAGCCAGTGATTCTTCCTCAGGGGGTATATTACAGAAAGATCTTAACTTGAGAATCCTATCTTATCTGTTTGGTAACCATGACAATTTTAGTTAGGACCTCATTTAGGACAAACACTATTACAGAATGTCATTTCTTAAGTGCATAATCTTATCTTAACTATGGATAGGAAACGGGTATTACAGAAGCATCCTAACTAAAAAATTTTTTTAAAAAAAATAAAAAAATCCTAAAAGCTGTCTTAACTTTAGGACACTGGTGTCCTAACTTCAAACCTTTTTTGAAATCCAAAGGTAAAAAAAAATCACAGTACCAAAGCCTTTTTGAGAATGCCGTTACATTTATTAATTATACAAGACAAATATCAGTGACTTTGATGGTAGAGAGACTTTTAGAGGACCCAGAGGATGTGCTGTGCTTTGATGATAAAATATTTCCTTATCTTCATAAGTGAGCGAAGGTGAAAACTTGCTGAATAAAACAGGCTTTAACTGTGACGAGCAGGGAGCGTGAGAGGCGTGAGGGAACATTGCGAGGCTGGTGGCACGAGTGATAATGAGCGTCAGCTGCACGTTGCCCCGGTCTCGCGCCATTCTCTCACGTCTCTCGCCCACCCTGCTCGTCACATTGACGATCTTTTCAACGGAACTTTGAGTCTCTGCCACATTGAAATTAAAAGTGCACCGTTTCTCCATTTTGATTTTAGGTTTACCTCAGAAGCAGTTTGCACGTCTTTGGTTGCTTGGTAACAGACCTGACAGTTGATTACCGAACTCGATGGAGCGGTTTAAGATTTCCTAACTACAGATAAGATAAGATTTTGTAAGATAGGATAAGATTTAAGATTTGGACAAGTTAAGATTTGCTTTTGTAATATGAAATTGTGAAAAATCTTAAATTAGCTCATCATATCTTAAGTTAAGACCTAAGATAGAATTTTACTGTAATACGCCCCCAGATCTGTATCTTGTCCTTTGTGTCTGTAGATGGAGAAGTTTATGCCTGGGGTCACAATGGCTACAGTCAGCTGGGTAATGGCACCACCAACCACGGCCTGACTCCTGCCCTGGTTTCCACCAACCTCATCAGCAAGAGGGTGACAGAGGTGGCCTGCGGCTCTCACCACACCATAGCCCTTACAACAGAGGGAGAGGTAAGAAAGAGATATGCTGCATGCTGGTTATGATTTATCAAAGAAACATGAGGAAATAGATCTTAAAACAGATTAGAGTGGGACTTGTAAAAACAAACACATGTTGACCATATGCACGCCAGAGTATGGAAGTTTGTTTCCACCATGGAATAAAACATAAAAATGGTAATTGGAACTTTTTCATCTCACAACTCTGACTTTTTTCCTTGCAATTGGGAGTTTATCTCACAAAAAAAGTCTTAATTGTGAGATGAAAACTTGCAATTCTAAGAAAAATGCAGCTGAAAATTCTGATCTTTTTGTTACAATTGCGAGTTTATATTTGGAATTCTGAGAAATAAAGTCAGAATTGTGAGATAAAAAGTCAAATTTTTATTACGTGGCGAGAAACAAGCTTCCATATTAGAGAACTTTTTTCCAGAGAGTAGTTTGAGTTTAAGTACAAGCAGAAAACATGTTTGGGAGTATGCTGAATAGGCATTTATATCATACCTAGCATATCTAGTGCCATTTTTATTACAACAGCTTTACTATTAGTACTAACAATACTGGTATATTATTATCATTATACTGAATATTCCTTTATACAACAGTTTTTGTTTTTGGGGCCCTGGAGAAGTTTTGACATGCCCTGACATTTGTGCTTATTTCAGTTGCTTATAAACATATTAATGGCAAAAGTGTCATTACACTGTATTCAGCACGAACTAGGCAACCATAATATGTGATCAACATGTATGTACGTTTGAATTTTTTGAGAGAATAACGTTTATGCATGGTTATTGAAAAAACAAAGAAAATAAGTAATTGAAATAAGGCCACAAAACACATACTAATTATGTCAACAAGACGTCTGAGTACTGAATGTTAAAGCCTAGAATGTTTGCTTTAAAATAATGTAAAAATCATCCAACATATATTGATTAAAATTTTGTAAGACACTTTTTGTTTAGCAAGACAGTATGTGTGGAGGCGTGAATAATCCTGAATAATGCTGTGATTCACACCTGAGGAGACAATGACCTGCATAATGAGCTGCATAATGAGCCTTTCAGTCCGGTATGTAAGAGGGGACTACAAGAAAGAGCACGAGGACAAAGTAGTTAATAATATAAATAAGAGTCAAAGGCACACTTTGAGTACACAGTTATACCTGGAAATAAATCCTGTTCAAAGATATAAGTGGACATCACTTACCTGGAATTTCTAAGGTGTTTGGTGTTTCTATGCACTGGAGAAAAAAAACTTTCCTGCTTCCAGTCAATGATCTCACTATCATATTTATGCAGAATGTCCAATGTGGGCCAATATCTGGTCACTATGATTCTCAAATCTGTGAGATAAAAGAAAAATCCCTCTGTGAGCATGCTTATAACAGGATTATAGCAACTATTGTGTTAACGTTAATATAATATTCACAACAGAAAACATGATTTTTGTGATCTCATGCATGCACGTATTATTGCACATCATGTGAAGGAAATTTTGTATAGGCTTATTATATTTTAAATTATATACAGTACCGGTCAAAAGATTGGGCACGTTTCTATTTTTAATGTTTTTGAAAGAAGTCTCATGCTCATCAAGCCTGAATTTTTTTGATAAAAAATACAGAAAAAAACCCCCGCAATATTGTGAAATATTATTACAATTTAAAATATTGGTTATCTATTTTAATAGACTTTCAAATATAATTTACTTCTGTGATTGCAAAGCTGAATTTTCATCATTCATTGTGATTAAAAGCTTCATTGACGTGGCGCTAGGTTATTTCACAGTAAACACTTTATAATCTGTCCAAAACAGGTCAAAGAAATCTTGTCTGAACATTCATATTACCTCTATGACATTTTATGTATCATATTTGATATAATATAGTCTATAAATGTTAATGTACAGTTTAATACGTTGATAACACATTTTATTTCAGTATTTATTACGTATTTCACTCATCTCAGTATAGCAATATAGTTTGGGAAAAGCCAATATGGCATGTTTACTAATGTAATGTGTAATAGCCTAAACGAAACCGCACGTCTGCCCATTCATGCACACAGAGACACACAGAACATGCAGGATTCATATTTAAAGGTTTTTTGCAGTTTAATATTCACAGATACTATATCGCGATTAGAATAAAGAACTTAAATACAAAAAAACTATAAAAAACTGATACCATTTTTAGATCCTTTCATTCTTTTTCGCCACGCAGTTCGCATGCGTGAGAAACTGCACGTGCTAAAGCTGTAGTCTGTGGAGCACTCTTTGCGATAACGTGATCACAGGCATTTTTATGCCGTGTTTATCGCCGTGTTTTCTCACGGTCTCTATAATTAAATTTCTTTGCCCGCTCTGGAACAAAAGTCACAAAACATTTTCTGTGTCTCGCGATCATACCTCAGCCATGAAAACTCTTGAATCCAAGAAGTTTTGAAATGTCTTTCAGCACGGTGCTCATTGACTGACACGGAAAGATGATTCCGTGTCTCTGTTGTTCTCTCTAGCAGGCGTGGTGCTAGGCGTGGTAGCTGTTAGAGCCTGCTTTTTTACTAGCGGGTGTGTCATCAGCATTAGTGCTTGATGGGGATTGTTTGAAAAATATATTTTTCATTTTGACATAGTTTTTCTGGCGCAGAAAGGTGATTCTCGCTTTACTCGTTCATATTTTGGCGCTCTAACTCAGTGAAACGTTCACGCGCAGCATCTCATTTTATTACGTCAACACAACAAATGATGTGATAGGCTACTGGTCACAGAACACGCACATAATGTGAACATTTTATAATCATAACATGTAAATTTGATTGGTCGCCAGTGGTGACCTCAGCAAAAATATCACAAATTAATATTTTAGTCGCAAATGCGCCCATTTTAGGCGCAGTCTGGAGCCCTGGCATTTGAATAGTGCTTGCTGTCCGTGGGCATGGCTGCATTAGCGGATAATTAGGTGACTCGTGAACGACTGACATCTCTCTCTTTTCAAACAGATTACATAAACAGAGAATATTTGTTTTCGGTTTGACTTACATTTGAATTTTGACTTATTGAAAACCTGACATTTCAACGTTACTTTAGACATATGTCTCATGTTTCTTTGATAAGTATTCACTAAGTTACAGTTAATTTTCTAACGAGTATCAGAATGGACTTCATTGAGAAAGAGACTGCAGATCGCACATCATGTTAGTTTTCTTTATTTTGCAAAAAGCACTTTTTTTTTTTCAAGAGTATTTTGAGTCTCTTTCGCACTGGTAAGAAAAAAACCGAGGTGGTATCGCTGGCACGACCGCCCTAAATAAAAGAATTCCCTTGTGAAGGACCCCTTTCTAAATTATAAAGGAAGCTGTCTGTATATTTTAATATGTAAAAAGCCATTTTTATTGTGTGTGAAAAATACTAAGTGGTATTATAAAGATAATGTCACAGTTGGGTCCAGTAAGGACAAAGTAAAGGCAAGGATCTAATTGGAAGCAGTATTTAATTGCAAAAAGATGATCACAAAGAAAATACGGAATGCAAACCAAAACATTACAGCTTAACTGTGGCACGTTAGGACAAGACTGTAGAATCAGTGAATGAAAAAAAGGACTATGGCTACATTCATACTGTCAGTCCAAGTCATTTTCTGCTCATCCAGCACTTTGCAACAACACCTTATTTCTGCAGTGACTTTCAGTGCGTTTCCTTTAACAACGTCTGACGTTTACATTTTATGTGGCGTGAGAAATTCACATAAACCATGCGAAATCCTATCAAAGTGGTCAGACCAAAACAGATTTCCAGAAGTACAATTTATATAGGATTTCAAACATCACATTTTTTTTGCTGTTCACACTTATTAAATCTGATCGGATTTCAATCGGATATGCACAAAAATTTTGGCCTGACAGTCTGAACGAGGCTTATGTATACACAAGGTAATGAACTAAAGTAGAAACAGGAGATGTACTAATCAGTAACTATAGAAACAAATGAGAACTACTAGAAATACAGGAAACAGGAATCTAGAACTCAGATATAACAGCAACAGAAAATCTTCAACCTAAGAGTCTCTAAATAGAAGTAACCATAACTAGGCGGTCATATGTTTGGAAAATTAACTTTTTTATTTTCTAAAACATACTAAACATAAATAAATTAGCTTTTTTTTTTAATTTTGTAAAATGATTTTCTCTTAAATTTTCTACTGGCCCCCAGTACTTTGGTGTTTCACTGTTTGGACTGGAGTGAACAGACATTAACAATGCAAAACCGCTGTTCTGTTAAAGCCAATTCACACTGCACCATCAGACGGTGTTGACAAAGACACTTTGTTGGGATTTGACGAATCAGTGATCATCTGTCAGAAACTCGTTTTGAGTATTGAGTATTCAACTTTGGAATTCAACTTTGGAAAACTTTGGAAATAGTCAACTCTTAGATTGAATACTTCATTCATATATGAAAATTAAAGTAAATGGGTGATTAAACCTGTTTGCACTTATTTAACATGATTCCAAAATAATTTGTGCATTTCCAAAGAAACATTTTTCCATGGAGATACAGGTATGGAAAAATTCCCAACAATTCACTGTTCTTGAAAATTACTAGCTCGAACAAGACAGTAAGGATGGTTACATGATACTGACGGAGCAGCTGTGCATCTTCACACAGTTGGCTGAATTTCAAAACTGAGCTGTACCTGCAAGAAGCCATAGTTGGGAGTGCTTAAGGCATTTCTGTCGTCTAATGCAGAGATGGGATAAAACTGCAGGAGGCAACAGTAACATACACTGTTCACGAATGTGCCTTTTAAACAAAGTTAACAATAAAAGCATGTAGTCATTAAAAACAACATGCCATCCATACCTGCCTCTGTCACCATAATTCATGCACTGCAAAAAATGCTTTTCTTACTTAGAGTTTTTGTCTTGTTTCTAGTCCAAATATTTAAAAATTCTAAAAGTAAAAATTGTCTTGTTTTCAGAAAAAAATAAGTCAAAATTGAGTATGTTTTTCTATAAAAAAAAAAAAGAGATTATTTTGCTTGTTTTCGGTTTGAAATAAGATTATTTCATGTATACACACACGGACACACACACACACACACACATACATACAGTGTTTCTTCAAACAACCAGTTCTTTATTTACCCTTGCATTACAAACAAGCAGAGACGCTCCAAAATGGCACTTCATTCACGATAGAGGTGGATTTACCAACAGTTTGAGGATTCAGTGGTTACGAGGTCTAGACGCAAGCTCTTTTTAATACTTTTCATAGCTTAAATATTTGCGAACCATTGATTTATGAAAAACAGCGATGATATGCACATTTACGGGTGTCTGCATTCACATTATTTCATGCTATTGTTCTTTCTTTTTTTTATAGCCTATCATTTACTTTAATAATTATTTTCAATTTTCAAAACTTTTTTCAAAATTCCTGTCATCTCTTGTGCTCAGGTGTTTGCCTGGGGCTACAACAACTCTGGGCAGGTGGGCTCCGGATCCACGGCCAACCAGCCCACCCCACGCAGGGTCAGCAGCTGCCTGCAGAACAAGGTGGTGGTCAACATCGCCTGTGGACAGCTCTGCTCTATGGCCGTCCTGGACAATGGAGAGGTTAGTTTAAATTAATAACAAGAGTATAATCAAAACCTACAGATGACAATTTACTGAAAAAATAATCAAATCAATTCAGTGATATTTTATCAGTGTTGGGGGTAACGCAAGTGACACGAGTTACGTAATTAGATTACTTTTTAAAGTACTTTCAAATTTACAACAAACTACCTGGATTACTTTTTTCAAATAATAATGCAAGTTACTTTGTTTTTTCATTTATTGACTGACAGCTCTTCTGTCCTTATGTTGAGAGAAATCGTGAGTAACGACGGTTTCACACTGCAAGCATCCGCGGCGCGTGAGCAGCGCATATTTTTTTCGGCGTGCATGTTAACCAATGGATGCATTCACACCGTCAGCAGGAGCAGCGCGTGAGCGTCAAGCAGGGGTGTTGCATGAGCAGCAGTGAAGTGGGGGTTTAGGCGCCGAGTCTATTTTTGCTGCACTGCTGACGCTCGATTACAGTGAAAGCACACTTTTGATGGACAAAATAAATATGATTTCACACAAAAAGTGTTCAAAATGCTCAGATTAAGCATGTCTAATGTGTTTTAACAAGAAGTTGAGTATGACAGAAAAGAAAATTAAGAATTAAAAATATTTAAAGAAGATTTACCCATTTAACCTTGTTTTTAATTATTCAGTTTGGGTTAAAGTATGGTGTATTATAAAAAACTAAAGTAAACTAGCCAGAAAATATGATATAAACATTCTTTTAGTTATTACATAGACACATATATTTTGCTGACTTTTTTTGCCGAGTTTGCTGTCTTGTAAACATGTGTAAAACACAAAGCTTACTTCATTCGTGTGCAGCAATGGATAATTCAAGGCTTTTATTTATTTATTTTATTTTATTTTTTACGTTTATATGCGAATGTTGTACACCTCCCCATGTTAACAAACTTTCAAGACTATCAAGTTTATAAATTACCAACTTATAAAAACAAATTTATAGCTGTCTTTGTAAAGAAATGCTCACTTTATGTGTAGCTTCGAGCCACTGCTGTGAATGCTGTACAAACGCTTCCAGTGTGAATACTCGTGCGTCTCTGCAGCTGCAGTGACGATGTAGTTACGCTCATGCACTGCTCACGTGCCGCTCAAGCTTGCAGTGTGAAACGGGCATAAGTGCAGAGGCGTTGTGTGCACTGTGTAAACATGATAGTTATTGTAGCATTCCTCAAAATGAATGAAAACAGTTAAATGCAAACTCAGAATATTACACAATCCTGCAATAATTAAATGTCAAATAACAAAAATATACTCACTTTATTAACCAATGTCTTTGCTGCTGACCTTTGACGATCCAATTCAACCATACGAATAAGCAAGAAACATTTGTTTATTTTTCTTGTTTTTATTGCTGAAGTAAGTGTTTCTTAATTGAAAGGTTTAAGCTGTGCAATCTACAACCCCATTTCCAGAAAAGTTGGGACATTTTGTAAAATGCAATAAAAATTGCAAGAAATACAAGAATCTGTGATTTGTTAATTCTCTTGAACCATTATTTAACTGACAAAAGGGATTTTCACTGGCTAACTTAATTGTATTTTGTAGATATAAACAAATTTTGATTTTGATGGCTGTAACACACTACGTAAAAGTTAAGATTATAGAATATCCAAATTGGTAGTAGGTAAATTTTATTGTGATATACAAAGGTGCATCCTCCAAACCCTCAGTTTTTCCAAACAAAGGTGACTCACCACTTTTTGCCAAATTTGAGAATTGGCAAACAATTTTGATTTCTCAATTTCTCAGTGCAAGATTGCAGACAATTTTGGTCTTTTACCATCTACAGTGATAATATTGTTAAAAGATTCAGGGAATCCAGAGAAATCTCTGTGTAGGGCAAGTCAGGAAACCTCTGTTGAATGTGCGTGAAATACAGCCACGTGAACTCGGGAGTGCTTCAGAAAACCTTGTCACTTAACACAGTCTTCCACTGCATCAAGAAATACAACTTGAATCTCTGTTAAGCAAGGAGAAAGCTATACATTGCTTCTATGCAGAGATGCCGACGAGTTCTCTGAGCCCGAGCTCATCTGGTCAAAAGACAGTGGAAATGTGTGCTGTGGTCAGATGAGTCCACGTTTCAGCATGTTTTTGGAAAAACACACATTGAGTACCAGTTCCAAAGATGAATGGGACCATCCAGACTTTCATCCACGACAGGGGCAAAAGCAAACATCCGTCAAGGTATGGGGGTGCATCAGTGCAAACGGTATGGGTGACTTTCATATGTATGTCCCAACCTTGCATGTGTATGTTGTATATGTCCCAACCTTTTTGGAGTGTTGCTGCCATTAAAATCAAAAACTTTTGTCAGTTAAATTAATGTTAAAGAGAATTAACAAATCACAGGTTCTTGATTTTATTGCCTTTTACAAAATGTCCCAACTTTTTCTGGAAATGGGGTTGTACTGTACAGGTGTGAATCTGCATTTTCTTTCAGCCTGAGGCTTATTCATTTCACTTTGTGTGAACATTTGCCAAAAATAGAGCTTTTTTATTATTAAAAACTATCTGCTGGATTAGCCACCACATTAATAAAATAAAATATTATTATCCTTATTATGGAATTTATGCATGTGTCATGGGGCATAAATATTTGTTTGATTTGTTGTTTTTTAATAATTAATTTGCACTAAGTAATGTGAGCATGCAGTTGGGACATGTTGGCATGCTGTCGGGACATGATATTTAGTTCAGTTATTCAAACAGTTTTGATATGTGGCAAACGGGGATTGTAACGGTCTCAGCTGTCAGCCAGGAGGCTAATTTTTGTGCCTAATTACATCTTAACACCACGAGAAACCGTGAGAACAGTGACTAGCTTGGACCTTTTTAGATTTACACTTACACTTACATTTATTTGCTACATTCATATAGTTTTTGGATTTAGTAGTATGGAAGTGGTGAATTTTTAAAACTCTTTACTACTGTAAAGTTGTGTTTACTGTGTAATGTTGTGGTTTTCTCAATGATACTTTTCTCACACCAAATGTTGAGAGCTTTTCTTTTCAGAAAGTTTAACTTTTTCATGTTTACGTAGTAAGATGAGAATTGTAGTTGTTTTTGTTGTTGCTGTGCTTTACATGCTGTAATCAGCACTGGGTTTAACTCAAGGCTTTGTGTTGACAGACATATGGCTGGGGTTATAACTGCAATGGGCAGCTCGGTTTGGGCAACAATGGCAACCAGCAAACCCCCTGCCGGATTGCTGCCTTACAGGGAATCAACATCATACAGGTGACAAGCAAGACTTCTGAAATGAGGTGGCTTTCATGAGAAAAACTTAGGGAACAGCTTTTACTTTGCAACGAACAAGGAAACAATGGTATTATTATTTGTTTTATTATCTTATGCTAAGAATAACATACATTTTATTAAAGCCAAGTCGCATCAAAGTCTCAATTTTATGCATATTACATTTTTTGCATTAATTCAAAATAATAATTATAATAATACAGTAAAATGCTGTGTTGTTTTAGTATTATTTTTGTGATTTATAGTATTTATTAATATTTTAATTTAGCTTTTATTTCTAGATTTTCAATTATCTTTTTAACTTTAGTTATTTTATGCGCTTTGTCAGTTTTTATTATTTTAAATGCGTCTATTTAGCTTTAATTTATATTTAATTCAGTTTTAGTTTTATTAATTTTAGTACTTAAGTACAACTTAAACTGATTTTATTTCAGTTAGATGCCAAGGCAACAATCCTATTTTCCTTTCATTTTATTTAAAGGCCCTGATCTGTCTTCTCTCCATAGGTTGCATGTGGATACGCACACACATTGGCTCTTACAGACGAGGGATTTGTTTACTCTTGGGGTGCAAACTCCTACGGGCAGCTGGGTACGGGCAACAAGAGCAATCAGGCTGTGCCCACCCTCATCAACATGGACAAGGAGAGGTGAGATTCACATCGCGGCTTCCCACCTGACTTAGCAGATACAGTTGATATGGTGGAAATAATTTGCCTGTCATTTCACCTGGTTTTCTGTGCATTTGTGATACCATCTGAACCAAATAAGTTTATCTTGGTCTCATCAGACCACAGGACATGGTTCCAGTAATCCATGTCCTTAGTCTGCTTGTCTTCAGCAAACTGTTTGCGGGCTTTCTTGTGCAGCACCTCTAGAAGAGGCTTCCTTCTGGGACGACAGCCATGCAGACCAATTTGATGCAGTGTGCGGCATATGGTCTGAGCACCGACAGGCTGACCCCCCACCCCTTCAACCTCTGCAGCAATGCTGGCAGCACTCATACATCTATTTCCCAAACACAACCTCTGGATATGACGCTGAGCATGTGCACTCAATTTCTTTGGTCAATCATGGAGAGGCCTGTTCTGAGTGGAACCTGTCCTGTTAAACCGCTGTATGGTCTTGGCCACCATGCTGCAGCTCAGTTTTGGCAATCTTCTTATAGCCTACGCCATCTTTATGTAGAGCAACAATACTCTTTTTCAGATCCTCAGAGAGTTCTTTGTCATGAGGTGCCATGTTGAACTTCCAGTGACCAGTATGAAAGAGTGAGAGCGATAACACCAAATTTAACACACCTGCTCCCCATTCACACCTGACACCTTGTAACAATAACGAGTCACATGACACCAGGGAGAGGAAATAGCTAATTGGGCCCAATTTTCGCTTAGGGATGTACTCACTTTTGTGGCTAGCAGTTTAGACATTAATGGCTGTGTGTTGAGTTATTTTGAGGGGACAGCAATTTTTACACTGTTATACAAGCTGTACACTCACTACTTTACATTGTAGCAAAGTGTTATTTCTTCAGTGTTGTCACATGAAAAGATATAATAAAATATTTACAAAAATGTGAGGGGTGTACTCACTTCTGTGAGATACTGTATATACAACCCCATTTCCAGAAAAGTTGGGACGTTTTGTAAAATGAAATAAAATTTAAGAATCTGTGATTTGTTCATTTCTTGAACCTTTATATAAATGATTAGTTCACTTTAAAATGAAAATTACCCCATGATTTACTCAGTACAAAGTGTCGGACGTAGCATAAGTGTTTTGAACTGCGAGAGGCAATACACTTTCTTCGTAAGTTGAATATGGAAGGCGGTCTGGCAGAAGCTAGTTATTTTACTTTATAATGTGTTAAATATAGATCTTTCTTACACGCTTTGCTTCAGAAGGCCTATATTAATCCCCCGGAGCCGTGTGGCAGTTTAATGTCCCCGTACATTCCCAATCTACATGTACGCCTCCATGTCAATGATACTTTCACACATATGCAAGTCACTTATACCGTTTGCAATGATGCACCCCCATACCATGACAGATGTTTGCTTTTGCACCTGTCGCTGATGAAAGTCTGGATGGTCCCACTCGTCTTTGAGACTGGGAACTCGATGTCAGTTTTTTCCAAAAACAAGCTGAAACGTGGACTCATCTGACCACAGCGCACATCTCTACTGTCTTCTGGACCATCTGAGTTTTTGAATAATGTGTCACTAACATAAAAAATGAATTATTTTACCGTTTACCAGTCAAAATATCTTTTTTCTTATGCATCAAACATAACTTTTCACATGCTTATAATGATATAACAACAGCGTCTGTGTCACCTGCTTTGTCTCCTGCAGAATGGTGGAGGTTGCTGCGTGTCACACCAGTCACACATCGGCCGCGAAAACACAGAGCGGTCAGGTGCTGATGTGGGGTCAGTGTCGGGGTCAGGCCGTGGCTTACCCTCACCTCACACACTTTACCAGCACTGATGATGTCTTCGCCTGCTTCGCCACACCGGCGGTCACCTGGCATCTCCTGTCTGTGGGTAAGAATGTTGTTCCAGTATTAGCTTTCTCAGTGAATAGTAAAGCTTTTCTCTTGTTAATGTTTACAGCATAATTGTGTTTAGTGCTCAGTGGTGGTCACCCACAAATTCTTCACTAAACAGTTTTGGTCCAAACCAACCAGCTCTGAGATGAGCCAATATTACAGAATTTTAGTTGTGGCTGTGTCTGTTAACATCTGTGAATGTTAATGTTAGGTTGAAAGCTGGCTAATGTTAGCTGACGTTACCTAGTTAGCATTTACCAGCAAGCAAAAACTCACCACTGTGGAGATTGGCATGATTTTTAAAGCTAGACTTCAATGAATTAGGCTGTAGACTAAAATTATTATATTATATTATATTATTAATTATCTTTATTACCATATAAGTAATATTTCTACAAAATTCGAAGGTGATAATGGACCCATTTCACATTTCCAGGGTTCTCAGAAGCGGACGTCATCACAGTTTGGTATACTCCTATAGTGCTGAATGTGAGACGACAGCAAATATAATTTTTGTGTTTGCATTTGCTCTAAAAGCAAAAGAAAGAATCCGCAATAGCTTTTCCACAACTTTCCAAAAGAGGAAAAAAATATAGAGATTATTGCAGTCAGATAAGAGAATAATGTCAAATTTGCCATCACTCACTTGTATTAGAAACACCCTTGCAGAAGTGTTCATTAGTTTTTTTGTCATTTACTGCCAAGGTAATATAACACAAAGTATAGAATTATAAATGTGTATTTCATAAAAAAAAAAATGAAAACATTACAGACTTTATAGATTTCCGATGTTGATGACTGTGGAAACTTGTCATCACAGTCAGTGAACTACTTACTGTTTATGTATACATTGTGTTAATTACTAATTACACCAAGTGCCAATAGCCCGTCTTCTTGGCAGATGCCATTTACTCCAACTCTGCGCACCATTGTGTGACTGAGCCAGACAAAACTACAAAAGAAATCCAGCTGATAACAGGATCAGTGGTGTGGAGAGTAAGGCGAGTGCCATTAACTTTTGATGTGACTGACCCGAGTTTGAATCCACCTTTTTTCCGAACAACCTTTTCCCATTGCATATCATCTCAGAGAAGAGTTTATTTTAAATAAAAATTAAGAAAAGTAGAAATAAAGTGCCTAATGTGCATTTAATATTGGGAGTAAAGACAGTGTTCAATGGGTAGGGTTAGGGGTAAGTACAATGAATGAACTGCGGTGCAAATATTATATATTATAAATAGCATCTAACAACTATTTGCATTTTTTACAACGATTAAGTGCATAGAAAATACTGCTATTTTCACTTAGTGTAAAGAGAATACTTTTTGTTGCTATTTACACTTAATGTAAATAGCATCTATCTCTATTTACACTTAGTCCAAATAGCCACTTTTTTCTTATTATCAGTTACTCATAATCAGTGATTTACTTTTTTGTGTGTGTATATGTATATATATATATATATATATATATATATATATATATATATATATATATATATATATATACAGTGGGTACGGAAAGTATTCAGACCCCCTTAAATTTTTCAATCTTTGTTATATTGCAGCCATTTGCTAAAATCATTTAAGTTCATTTTTTTCCTCAATAATGTACACAAGTATTCAGACCCTTTGCTGTGACACTCATATATTTAACTCAGGTGCTGTCCATTTCTTCTGATCATCCTTGAGATGGTTCTATACCTTCATTTGAGCCCAGCTGTGTTTGATTATACTGATTGGGCTTGATTAGGAAAGCCACACACCTGTCTATATAAGACCTTACAGCTCACAGTGCATGTCAGAGCAAATGAGAATCATGAGGTCAAAGGAACTGCCTGAAGAGCTCAGAGACAGAATTGTGGCAAGGCACAGATCTGGCCAAGGTTACAAAAAAAATTCTGCTGCACTTAAGGTTCCTAAGAGCACAGTGGCCTCCATAATCCTTAAATGGAAGACGTTTGGGACGACCAGAACCCTTCCTAGAGCTGGCCGTCCGGCCAAACAGCTATCGGGGGAGAAGAGCCTTGGTGAGAGAGGTAAAGAAGAACCCAAAGATCACTGTGGCTGAGCTCCAGAGATGCAGTCGGGAGATGGGAGAAAGTTGTAGAAAGTCAACCATCACTGCAGCCCTCCACCAGTCGGGGCTTTATGGCAAAGTGGCCCGACGGAAGCCTCTCCTCAGTGTAAGACGCATGAAAGCCTGCATGGAGTTTACTAAAAAACACCTGAAGGACTCCAAGATAAGATTCTCTGGTCTGATGAGACCAAGATAGAACTTTTTGGCCTTAATTCTAAGCGGTATGTGTGGAGAAAACCAGGCACTGCTCATCACCTGTCCAATACAGTCCCAACAGTGAAGCATGGTGGTGGCAGCATCATGCTGTGGGGGTGTTTTTCAGCTGCAGGGACAGGACGACTGGTTGCAATCGAGGGAAAGATGAATGCGGCCAAGTACAGGGATATCCTGGATGAAAACCTTCTCCAGAGTGCTCAGGACCTCAGACTGGGCAGAAGGTTTACCTTCCAACAAGACAATAACCCTAAGCACACAGCTAAAATAACGAAGGAGTGGCTTCACAACAACTCCATGACTGTTCTTGAATGGCCCAGCCAGAGCCCTGACTTAAAGCCAATTGAGTATCTCTGGAGAGACCTAAAAATGGCTGTCCACCAACGTTTACCATCCAACCTGACAGAACTGGAGGGGATCTGCAAGGAGGAATGGCAGAGGATCCCCAAATCCAGGTGTGAAAAACTTGTTGCATCTTTCCCAAAAAGACTCATGGCTGTATTAGATCAAAAGGGTGCTTCTACTAAATACTTAGCAAAGGGTCTGAATACTTAGGACCATGTGATATTTCAGTTTTTCTTTTTTAATAAATCTGCAAAAATGTCAACAATTCTGTGTTTTTCTGTCAATATGGGGTGCTGTGTGTACATTAACGAGGAAAAAAATGAACTTAAATGATTTTAGCAAATGGCTGCAATATAACAAAGAGTGAAAAATTTAAGGGGGTCTGAATACTTTCCAAACCCACTGTATATATATATGTGGAACCCAACTAGAACCCTTCATCTCCTAATAGGTGCTTAACTTTGAGATGTATTATTTTATGTTGTATTTTCTGACTCTTTTCTGCTCATTAGATGGAGATGACTACCTGACTGTTGCCCAGTCCCTAAAGCGAGAGTTTGACAGCCCAGAAATCTCTGACCTAAAGTTTCTGGTTGATGGCAAGTGTATTCACGTGCACAAAGCCCTTCTTAAAATCAGGTAACTGGAAACTTGCTATCAGATAATCTCTAAAGCCCTTTGCATTTCGTCTTTTTATCCCTGGAATTAAAAATGGCTTGCAGTGCAGTCCAGCTTTCCTGTTAACCTGAAAAAGCTTTGTAATATCGTTTTTCCTCGGGTATGTAAACAGCATCTGAAAATAGTGTGTGATTAGTCAACAGAAGATTTAGGTTTTCCCCTCTGGTGTCATTCCCATCATTAAACATGTTCAGTTCAGCACCTGAACTGTTGACATCAACATGTACAGACACACTCCTGACCATATACTGTTGCTTAAGACGCACTGTTGCATAAGCATTACTCTTTATCTCTGCAGTCACTGTGTTAATATTTGGAACCATATTGTCTATATCTTATTAGAGCAGTTCTGTAGTTAAAGTCCATGCTTGTTTTTCTTTCCAATTGTCGAACAAAATGAGAGTCAGAGATGCAAGTGCAGACGGGACACTGAGAGGGAAGCTGTAAAAAAAAAATACAGTGCAAATTATATATAATAATACAGGACAAATAGACATAACAATACAGGGCAAGCTAAGGTAGTATAGTGTAGTTCACAGAACAGTGTCAATAATACTAGGGGAGTTTAAAGTCTAGATATAAGCAGACCTTCAGCTGTACCAGACAATGTTTTGAAGTTTTAGGAAAGCAAAGTGTTTATAGGAGGGTGAAATGAGTCACTTTATATCCTTAAAATAAGCTTTATACATGTTAACATGATAAAACAATATACGATAAAGAATTAGTATTAGTTTTTGCTGTGCTATCAAAATTATAATTGAGAATTGTCAAATTTGAATGATATCTAAAATTTAGGTGCCATAACAACAATATTTTAGAATCAAGTATAGCACAAACAAGTACACACCCACACACACGTTTGTTTTTGTGAATTGTGGGGACATTCCATAGGCGTAATGGTTTTTATACTGTACAAACCGTATTTTCTATCGCTCTACACTACCCCTACACCTAAACCTACCCATCACAGAAAACTGCACATTTTTACTGTATGATTTATAAGCCTTTTGAAAAAGCCACCCTCTCCTTGTAATATCTATGTCATACCCATGTCATTATAAAAATTTGTGTCCTGATATGTCACAAAACGCACACACAGACACACACACACACACAATCTCTGCATGCAAAACCACCTAAATGAAGCCTTCGGAGGGCACTGAAGTGTTTACAGTCGTCATTATCAACAGATTAAGATTAAAAAACAAACAAACAAAAAAAACCAATGACAAATACTTTTGAGCCCCACACATTTCAGGGCTCTCTCTCAGAATAATCTCTCTGTGTTTCATCTGTGTTGACTGGTGTTTAAAAAGAACCGATAAATGGAATAAATTAAATTTTAATAAAAACAAACAGCAAAAATAAATAGCATTAATAAAAAATAAAATGCCATTTTGTGGTTGTGTTGGTAGGTGTGAGCATTTCCGAGCACTGCTGAATGAGACTGATGAAGAGACCATAGAGATTCATCAGTTCTCTTATCTGGTGTATCGCGCATTCCTGGAGTACCTGTATACTGATACCATCAACCTCCCACCTGAGGATGCTATTGGTAACCCACTCCCTTCATGCTAACTGCCATATCGCACTAACTGCCATGATCTGGATTCAGTTGAACACAGATAACTATTTAAAACGGTTTTAGATGAAGTCCAGCATGTCACACTGAAAGACTTGTTAACTGCAGCACTTCTATGCTGAAATGTCTGATTGATGTTTATTGGTGTGTATGATCCTGTGATCGTGTGCATTGTAAAGGTCTGCTGGATTTGGCCACATACTACCGTGAGAGCCGTCTGAAAAGACTGTGTCAGGAGACCATCAAGAGAGGCATCACAGAGGAGAACGCTATAACACTGCTCTCAGCTGCTGTCAAGTATGAAGCACGGGTGAGCATGACACACATTCAGCCATATATATATATATATATATATATATATATATATATATATCCAGTTACATATAGGTCCTGTTCCAAACGTCAGTGATTAACATTAGGATGATGCTAAGCTAACTCAATACTCCCAACAACAACAACAACAAAAAAAAAAACGCAAAGAAGACACATTTTCAGATAGCTCATGTGAAGTACACAGTAGACTCAACTAACATATTGCTAAGCTAACGACAAAAATAGAAAGAACACAAATATTTGTTGAAATAGCTCACATGAAGCACAAAGATTTGACTAACATTCATTGATTTAGCAGTTTAATGTTATCATATTACTTTTTTTTTTTCTTCTTTTCTTTTCTTTTACAGTCGCTAGGACACTAGGACACATTTCTCAATATTTTTTTAAAACCCTTTACATACATTAGTTCTCATAACCAACTTTCATCTTGGCACAGCAGTTAATTTCACATTCAAAATGCACTAAAACTACCAAAACATTTCATACATATAATCAACTTATTCTTCTATAACTTTTTTACTCAACAAACACTTTGTCACTCAACAACAACAACCACCTTTACAAACACTAACAACAGTTAGCATTTATATTGACTAACTAACATCTGTGTAGGTGTTCAGCTTTGATAGCATTTCATTTGTTAAATTTAGAACATATTTCAATATGATATTACTGTAAAAAAAAAAATAGCAAACTGCTGTCTTTTTCAGCTTTGTATTATGTTTTGAACTCAAGTTTAACAGTTTTGAAAATAGTATGTAAATATGTGCAAATTGCTTTGTAGGTATACAGGGTTTTGGTGGTGTTTGTGTGTAGTGAGAAAAGAATTAATGTAATTTGCAAGATGTAGTCATTTAATTTTATGCCAAAGCAATGATAAATGATTCACACATAGCCCACATAGAGTTTAGCCCACATAGAGTGTGTGAAGAGCTTTGAAAAAGTGACCCAAGTATTGAGAAATGTGTCCTAGCGATTTAAAAAAAAAAAAAAACTGTAAGCTGATAACTTAAAACACTAATAAGAAATAAATATGTAAACAAATTTTGTTTTAAATAGCTGATACGAAGTGCAAAAAAGACTCAACTAACATTCATGGTTGACTTTGATGTTAGCATATTGCTAAGCTAACAATCCAATACTCTACCACTCTACCAATACTCTTTGCTACCGTCCCATAAAAAAAATACAGGATTGTCCCATATTTGAAGGTTAAATGATGTGTCCCGTATCAAATCAGTGATTGTGTTCATACCATTTGCGGTTTGCCACACCTAAATTCAAGGGCTCGGTTTATGAAACATCCTAAAATTCGAACTGTTGTTTTCTTTTTATTTTTACACTTATCATTATCATAGCAATCTTTAGGCAGCACGAACAACTATGGGGTGAATCATTGAGTGAATCTTCTGCGAGAATCTTCATGCAGTCAGATAAGGCCATTAATGTAATTTTCTTCTTAAAGTTGCTATATGTAGAATTCATAAAACCTTATTAGCGACAGCCATTAAGTATACTGTAGCCGGCAACTTATTGCTCGCACTCGTGCACACGTAATGTACAAAAGACTGAATGTGATTCAAGGCCTCGAAATACTCATAGTGAAGTTCTTTTTTATTCTTCACTTAGGGGTAAAAAGAAAAACCTTTGCAGCGATGTACTGTTAACAAACATCCAGACGGCATTCATGCTGCTGAGAGTGTCGTTTAGATGAATATGTAAATATGTGCTGTGTGCTTTCCTTTCAATAACAAAATAAACACACAACAAAAATGACAGTGGTAAGAAAACAGCAGTTAAGAAAGCATCTGGGGCCTGATGTATAAATGTTGCGTATGCACAAAAAAGGCACTGAAATGTGCATACTAAATTTTCCACACACATATCGGGATTTATAAAAAATAAACTTAGCGTAAATATGTGTGCACCGTTCGGGAGCTCTAGACCGTGCATTACTAGAGTGAGCGAAGTAATGAAGTAAACAGAATGATTTTAAACTCTGTTTTCCATTTAAACATTTCAGTTTCCACATTTAGATTAAATATGTCACTCTCCTTAATGGAGTAAAGCACCAAAATTACATGAAATCATTATCCAGAAGTTACAATATTTTATATTAATTTAAATAGAAATATTTGTAGTGGGTGCGCTGCTTTTGAACACTTTTCCTGTGGCATGCTGTGTTTTAATGTTTTAACTACAGCGAGGATTGCTTTTACATGATAATTCCGCTTTAAATTGTGTTCTAAATAGCAGAACTCTTGTTCTGAGAAAATATTTTCGAGCGAATAATGATCAGTGATGCGCACTTTCGTCTAAGCAGATAGCTTATGGCATGATGACAGACACTGAAGGAATCACTCAGTGATTGTGCGACGAGTAGCTACTGTACACAGTACTGTACAACCTCTGCTGAACGCAGGTGTGTTGCTGGTGTCATACACAGACGCACAGTAGCCTAAAGATAACCCATTTCATGATCTTCCCAGTATTATGAAAAATGCCATTGTATTTTATCCATTGTATTTGAAGGATAAATTTTAAAGGAAACGGTAAGATTTGTACATTTTATTTTTAAAATGTTTGGTCATACAATAATTTACAATGCAAAACAAGACTGCCATATCTGTTTTGATTAAAAATATATAAACATCCTAGAATATAGGCCAGTGGAAAAGAATGAGAATAACTCTTCACTGAAAATATTCTGAACAGTATTTTTTTACAAGTTTGATTTATTTTTTTCTAAAACAAGATAAGGACAGTGAATGATTTTTTAGCAATGTAATGTGATTGCATTTATAATCATATTTTCCTAATGTCTTTTACCGTTAAACATGGTGTCACGTATGGGGAATATGCTTGGAAATGATATGCGGATGACGTAATGCTTAGTAAAACCAGCCGTTGTAAGCGCTATATATTTGTTATTTCGGGGAGGAGACGGGGTGGAGATTAATGTACGCACAATCTTTAGCTGACTGGGTTTTATAAAGGGAATTTTGCTCAGGTTCTTCCGCAGGTACGGAAAATCTGGCTTTTATGTGTGCACTTTTAGCATGAAATCTACGGAAAGTTTTATACACGAGGCCTCTGATCATATTGATGTGGATATTTTTACACCAGCTCTGCAATTTACCGGCAACATGTCAACAAATGTGGTCATTAAAAATACACTGTTATGATAGTTTGATTATAAAGTATATTTGAGACTGTAGACTATATAGATCTGGCTGTGAGACTATAGTTTGAATTAATCACTTTTCTTTGCATGACACATTGACATTGCAGTACAGAATGGCTCATTCAACATTATCCTGAACCAGTGTTCCCATACATTAAGTAATTCTAATTTGTCCCACCACAGTCTCAAAATTAAATAAAAATTTGGCCTGACGCGATATTTAAATAACCGATTGATAATTGCGCTCTTTTATACAGCAAAAATGGGAGAAATAGACTATAAAAAGAAAGCAAAAGAAATAGACTAGAACCAATTAAGTTTTCATGTCATCTGAAGCCATTCCATAGTGAGGGACAGAAGAATATGTACATCGTTAAATTTAAGTTCAAGAAAACTCGTCAGCTGTCAATCATTCTCTGTTCAGCACTCAAACAGCGCGTCACGTTCAGTAACGACAGTCGGCACGGTAAAACTATCCAATATAGCCTATTTTGTTCTGTCGTATCTATCATATCTTGCTGCCCCATTAAAAAGCTGCACAATACATTTAAAATAAATGTCTTTTAATCTTAGATTATTATAAATATAATTCTTTACATTCATATATAAATATAAATATAAATCTAAATCGTTTTCATTTCATAACAATACAAATAGTAATTGTAAGCTTTTTATTAACATATTTAGATTTTATAAAATTACTGTGCAGTTTTTTTTTTTTTTCTTCTTCCAAGAATTAGGCTAGCATACTTTTTGCTGCTGAATTATATAGTCAACAAGTTTTTATTTATTTATTTGGTCAGCTGATGATTATATATTTTTATTCATTTGTTATTTTTCTCTATAATGAAGTAGTGTGTTTAGTGCATTCTGGATTGTGTTTAACAAATCAAAGAGTAACCATTAGTTCCACAAATACAGATGTATAGATACAGGCACCCACTATATATTTTAGAAATACATTGATTCAACAAAGGTAACCTCTTTTGCTACATATTTTTAATGGTTTAAATGTATACATTTTTGACCACTTATGATTTATCATTTAGCCTACTATATGTTGTGTACGTGACTAATGTGCCCTACCATCACCAATAAATAAATTACTATTAGAGCACAAAATTGTTTACAAGAGAACGTATTTCTTCATTGATCTAGTCACTTCTCTCAGAATGCACCAGATTTATGCATTTAAATTTAAAATGTACAAAGTCCCCTAGAGGGACTGATGTCCACCCACCATAGTCTCACAAAATCCTGTGGGAAACACTGCCTGAACATTGTATAACTGTAATGATTCGTTTCATGTGTCATTGACTGGAAAAAAAGCTCATGCGAGCGCATGTAAATGTAACATCCTTTTGATTTTCCCAGCAAAAACATCCCAAGACCTTCACATAAAAAATCAGTCTACAGGTCTCGTTTTTAAGTTTCGTTACAAGCTGTTCACACATTGGCAATAAAAAAAGCAATTAATACATGAAAATTCTAACGTATAGCCGCTTCACTGCAAAAAATGCCTTTCTTACTTAGACTTTTTGTCTTGTTTTCAGTCTAAATATAAAATAATTTTTAAATCAAGAAGCATTTTCTAGACAAGTACAAATTATTGTCTTGTTTTCAGAAAAAATAAGTCAAAATTAAGTGATTTTTTTTCCTTAAAACAGGCAATATAATCTACCAATGGAGTAAGCAAAATAATCTTGTCTTCGGTTTGAAATAAGATTATTTTGCTGACCCCAGTTTTAAAGTTTTTTGTTTTTGTTGTTGTTGTTGTTCTTTGAAATTTACCCTTCTGATGGAATCAGTATAATTCTGATTTTTTGGATCAAAGGTATCCCAATCTTACTAAAAAGCAAAAAAACAAAGATTGGATTTTGTGATCTAATCTAATTTTGGAATCCTTTTTTTCCTTTTAAACAACCCATCTTCAAGATTTGATCCAATCCGATAGCCGAAATCCGATATGATTACTTTTGAACAACTGGCCCTTCTCTCAATTCTCTCATCATTTACTTACTTTCATTTCCTCATGAAATTCTTTCTTCAGATAAACGCAAACAAAAGTCTTTATCTGCATAAATGAGCACATGTTGTATTATAAATGGGCTTCTTTGATTCTAATTGTGAGCAAAAGTTTTGTAGCATTGCAGCGTGCAGCTGGCTTGCAGTGCAGACGCAGTGTGACGGCATTTGCTCGTAAAATTAACAGATTTATTTAGCCTTCACAGAGAAAGCACTTCCTTTATACACAGACCACTGCGTGTGTTCGAGAGGGAAAGAGAGAGATGCAGTAGCTCGTGCTGTTTATGAAATTACAGTCTGAAAGCAAGATTTCAAATAATTTTTTTCCACAATATAAGTGCAGAGCCTACGATAAAGTTATGCACAATACTAGCAATCCCAAGCTGAAATTCAGGCCCTGAAAATATAAAGATCAATACAATATTCCCACGCAAAATATCACAACACTAAGCTGTATCAATTTCCCTAATAACTATAACTAAAGATAGCACACATATGATGTCTAAAAAGGCTGTCTAAGTAGACAGCTCACTAGGTTTTGGAACAGTGCCCTAAACATGTACATATATTTGCGGTTTCATATATTATTCTGTAGGTCTTTGGTGGTGGTTCTCTTTCTCATTGAATCAGTCCATCCACTCTTCATGTGCAGGATCTGGAAGAGTTCTGTTTCAAGTTTTGCGTTAACCACCTGACGGCCGTTACTCAGACGCAGGCCTTCGCCGACATGGACCACGATCTGCTGAAGAACTTTATCAGCAAAGCCAGCCGCTACGGGGCCTTCAAAAACTGACTGAGAGATGGAGTCTAGGCAGGTATTCTGCTCAGGCTCTGCTACATCCAGGCATGTTAACTCATATGCCGTTACGCCAAATTCCTGTGGTTTGAGCGTGAAGAAGTGGAAAGCCACTGCACTGGTTTTCTTCTGGGTCCCAGTGCCTTTAAATTGCATTCCCATTTGAAGCCCTACATAAGCGGACGAATTCAAGACTAGTGTCTCTGGATTCAAAGGGATGAGATGAGTTTAAATAGATTGTAATGAAATAGCAAACAAACAAACACCTCTGAGGTGCTTAACGAGCAAGGGATTCATCTGTGCATAAGCAAAAGGGAAGAACCATCTCATGTAGGAGATAATTGATGGAGAAAGAGTTGCTTTTCTGTTACTGAATTATTGTTTTGGGTCAAGGTTACCAAATCCATTTAGTGCTGTCATGATGGCCTTTATAAAGCAGGCCAACAGCCGAACCTCCTGCGGAGTTTCAAAGATAAAGCTGTCGTAGGATATCATGATTAATTTTTTTTTCTTTTCTTCTGGCATTAGAAGTAATTTTACACTGTAATATGTCGTATAAGTATAGCGTTATTTTTAAATTTAGTATCAAGTGACTTTGGCACCAATTTCATTTACAGATCCAACTAATGTCATTTATGTTATTTTTTACTGACAGTAATGTTACTTTTGATATGTTTGCACTATTTCTCTGTAACAGCGTTATTTTGAATAGGTCAATGTCCGAAAGGTCAATGTCTGTGCTTTTGTCCAGTCATATTTTTACAAGCACTAACATGAGTGAAAATCGCAAAAAAAAAAAAAAAAAAAAAAAAAAAGTCAAGAAATTGTCCAAACCATACTTCACCCCAAAATCAAAAGGCAAAAATAATAAATTCTATTTTGCATAAACGAAAGATGATATTTAAAATGCATTTTCCCCCGATTCATTACTGTAGGGAGGGGGAAAAAATACATTTTATATATATATAATATTAATTTAATTCATTTTTACATTTGGAGTGAAATATGAGCAGGACATTTCTTCATGGCATTTGCACTGCTATTGTTAAGAAACGGTGCCGTCTGGTGGTGACGATGCAAAACTAATCATGTGTCCATATTCTGTTAAATAATTCACTTTCCACTGACAGCTAAAGATTTTCTTGTACCCCCAGTAAATCCAAACTCCTAGATATTTTTTATCACTTATGATAGCATCAGCCAACCTACCCAATCTTGAAATGGCACTTGAAACAGCAAGCATATGTTTTATTCCAAGGGTTTACAGGAAGTTAAGAGGTGTTAATCAGGCACAATCTGATGTCAGAGAGTGCTTTCACTCTCTCCGTGTGTTCTTGATGGTCAGTTGTTACAGTCTGTTCATATTTGTTTACACGCAGTCAGGGGTTTCTGTTCTGTTGTGGATACATGATTTCCTTCTTTTGTAACCCTGTCAATGAGGGTCAGGACTGCTAATCCTGCCGATTGCCAAGAAGAGGGTCTGTTAAATGTTCCCTAGTGGTCATTTAACACTTGAATAATCTCTGTTTTAAGATGATACCAAACTGCTTGTTTTCCTTTAAGCAAATGTCATACAACACTTTGAATATTTAAATAAATGTCCTTTATGTTGAAACTGATGTGTTACATAACTGTTTTGGAAAAGTTATAATTACAAATATTATATTGTAGTACAAACATTGCACTAATTTCTTTTTTCACTTTCATTCTATAAGTGATAATATATTAATTCTTCTTATGCATCACAGTATATAAATAATTTGTAGATGGTTTGCTCGGAGCAAAGGCTGACAGGGTTATAATCTGGGCTCATACACGCTCCTGCAAGAATGACATAACTGGAATCTGACAATTCACAGAGTCCTAGTTACTTCAATTGCACAAGCTCTAAAATACTTTCAATTTATGAGCATAGAGTTGCCTGGTCGAAAGGGCAGTACTCGGCAGTACTTGCTGCAGTACTCGTCTTTAATGCGTTGGGCAGTGTAACTGATGCCAGCAGCCAGACATGCAAATTGTTGCTGTCGCCATCATGAGTGGATGAGAGCAAAGTGGCAGTTGTGCCAGCACTATTGCCTATATCACAATAATGCTGAGTTACTGGACTTAGTTGAACGCTGTGCCTGGACGACAGGTTAATTAGAGGCACTATTGGTGCTTTATCCATCACAGGACTTATGGAATAGAATGGAATATAATGCCCAAATACCAATAAGGCGGCAGTCATGCCAGGAGTAATTATAGATCGGGAGAACCCCTGTGAAAGGTTCCACTCCCTAAGAAGGTGGTATGATGGGTGGTTGAGTGGCAGAAGCCTGTGATAGTTCACACTCTCTGAATGAACCATGATCAGCCAATCATCCAGATCATTCAGCTCGTAAACTCCACTCATTTTAGAGGGGAGAGAGCCATATTCGCACACTCCAAGAATGTACACACTTATAGTAGGGAATGCAAAGTGGTACACTGTGCCCATGAAGCAATCTCAGGGTGCACTCACACTAGGCGATCTGAACCATGCCTGAGCACATTTGACCCCCAAAGTCTGGTTCTCTTGACTTGCGTGATCAGCCAGAGATGGGCCAGAGCCTGGTTCAGTTGGGCTCGGGTGCGATACGCATACAGTGTGAGCGCTAACCGCGCTGGAGCAGCTACTACTTGTGAGTATCATTGTCGATCATTGTTCTATTACTACTTGGACAATACACACCAGGGCAACAAGGCAACCTACTGTGAGTGCATCCTCAGAAACACTGGTGATGAGGGCTGTCTGAATATAGAAGTAGGTAGAGTTGTGAAAAGTACCGACTTCGGTATCAAGTTGGTACTGCAATTTAAAAAATGTGGCGCTTTGAGCACTGTTGAGCGGATTCGTAAACCCCTCTGACTGGCCATTGTTTTCATGTTCTCATCGGATATGTCTGGAGAACACACTGGAGCGTTTGAAAGCACACGGAAGTGTTTGAATTTGAAAGCGTTTCGAAAGCGGGAGTGTTTAAAACCAGGCGTCTATCAGCGGACTCGTCCGCGATAGATGCCTGCTTTCAAACGCTCCCGTGTGTATCTGTGTAAGTGCTCGGTAAAGAGCGTCATTGATGAATATTTGATGATGTTTTTGAAGCGTTGATAATTGAAGCCAATCACAGACATATCCAATGAGTGCGTGAACACAGTGGCCAATCAGAGGTGTTTATGAATCCACCCAACAGTGCTCAAATCGTTACATTTTTAACATTTCAGTACTGACTTGGTACTGAAGTCAGTACTTTTGACAACTCTAGAAGTAGGCACTCTCCAGATGTACTGAGATAATTTAACTTCCAGCCAACCTGCGAGAGGATCTTTTTATATGGAGCTCGCTGCTTTAAGGCAAGGGGCGAGAAAAAAAGAATTCTGATAGGCTACAGAAGCACTGTATTCTGTGTTCCAGCTTTGTCGCACCGCACAGTGGAACAATCATAGCACAAGGACAACTAGTGATCTCAGTGCCCGCAATAGGCAGGGAAACCAAGAGCGGAGTAAGATAGCGGGTAGACTTCTGCCAATCTGAATGCTGCACGTTCCTCATGTTGGGAATGGATGGCTTTTAAGCCACGAGTTCTGTGGTTTTGTAGCTGGCTCAGGCTCTATGCAAGAGGCTGAAGCTGGCTAGACAACAGTTGCACAATGCTATGCAGAGGAAGAGCGCTGAGAACAGCGGCACAGCCTGTGTATTATCATAGGAAGGCTATGAGCGGTGACATTGCCAGTATACACAATGGCTAGTTTAAGCAACACTACACATCTATAAGAAAAAACAGCCTGTGTTTACCATAGAAATGCAATGCACAGCGGCAGCACTGGCATTTATACCGGTTACTGTAAGCAAACCAAAACGCCTTTGGAAAAACAGCGGCACAGCCGGTGCTTATCATAGAAAGGCAACAAATGGTGGCAGCGCTGGCATATAGTGGTCAGTGTAAGCAACACATCTGCCCTGCCCCAAGCTGTTTTTGCAAGTGTGGGTATCTGCAGATTGGAGTAATGGGCTTAGTAGGGGTTAGTTAGCAATTCACTTTTCGGCACGCCTCCTTTCGGCACACCCATTACCCCGACCTGCAGCTATCCCTGTCTCTGCAGATTATCATAATTGATGAACAACTATGCGTGGGAAAAGACAACAACCAAAACGAAAAAGAAAAAAAAGTCCAAGATGCATCACTTTCAGGTATGTTGACAAACATGTGAAATGTAAATTTTGGGCTATTGAAGTTAATGGGTGAGATTAATCAAACTTGTTTAACGCCATTAATAATTTGATAGCAATCTGATTTTATACTAATGGAATTTTTGTCATATAATTTAAATTATTTTAACGCGTTATGCATTGCATTTTGAACCTTGGTAAAGACTTGTAGGGCTGTCACAATTCCTCAATTAAATTTGAGTGCTCGATTTTAAAAAAAAAAAAAAAAAAAAAAAAAAAAAAAAAAAAAAAACTTGATTGCAATTTACCCATTTTGGATTAGCATTATTAGACCAGTTTCTAAGACTGCATACTATATTAAAACAATTTAAAAATCATAATATAGCATAGCGCTATCATTTATAAACCTATGTTAACACAGGAGAATTCATCAGTATGTTTCTGAATATGCAAATTGTTGTTCATCTCAATTTCAAAATAAAAGTTTAAACCCTAACTCTGCCCTTCCCTAGTGAAAAAAACCTATACCAAAATGTATTTAAAATACATTTATTTCATACTAAGTATACCACAAATCCATTAACATATTTACTGACATATTGCTTGATATAAATATAAGTAAACTTTATTTGGAGTACTTTATTGCACAGTGCACATTTCATAATATTAAACCTAAAATGTGTTTTAATATCACTATTACTAAGGACAGCATGATCACTGTATGATATCCATCTTTAAATGCAAGACATATAGTGTACCTAAAGTATACTTGCAATAGTTCCATTTTAGCACAATCAAATATACTTCAGTATATCTTTAGTTGGACCTCAGCACTACTGGATAACTAAAGTGCATTAAGTACAAAATTAGTTGTTTCAATTCAGACTTTAAGTATATCAATTTAGTATACCAAAAGTACAATTGCAGGGTATTTATATTAAGTACATAAATATGTAAATGTATTTGTAGTATACTTAGCATAAAATAATTACATTTCAAATACGTTTTGGTATGTTTTGATGCCAAATATTAAGTGGACCTTTGAATTAAATGTTGTTTGGTCAATATTAAGGATTTGATCATGCTGTAAAGTGTAACAACAATCACCAGGCCGTTGGCGCCCTCTGCAGGCATTTGTTATAATAAGTAACTTACATAAGTTGACTGTTTACAGTATTTTATGTATATTACATTATGTACTTAACAGTGTTGTTCAATAAAATCATAAAATTACTTGCTTTTGATACTTTCTTTGAAACACTTATTATTGCCTCATTGTTATTATGTATTTTAAGTTATTTTAAAGCTATTGATCATGTAGCGAATTAACTCAAAGGGGAAATATTAATAATTATTCATAACTCATTTTGATGATTAATTATGATTAATTATGAATATGTGAATCAGTTAATCAGATTAACTTGATGTAGCTACATTAAAATTAATATTACAATCAATTAAGTGAACACTTAGTGTTAATTGTTTATTAAGTCTAAGAAATGTTCATTTCCAGGTTATGGAAAAACAACATTCTATTTGTACAGTACTACTCAGAGCATGTAGTCAAGATCTAAATCATTTAAGAGGCAATTTATTAGCAGACGAAGTTGGAACCAAACATCTATTCTGCACAATCTTTATTAACTAACTCACAAACATATAACTAAACTAACAAACACATAACATACATGCAGGTCACACACATACATAGGTAAAAATGAGCAATGATAGAGTTGAACCGGAAGTGGGACCGGAAATAGAGCTACGGAAAGAGTCAAAGACAGTCTGGAAAAGAATCATCAGATTTCTCAGTAATAAAACACCTTTGCTGACAGGTGGTTTACACATTAATACTAAATTGCTGTTTAGTGTTCAAATGTACGATACTTGCAAGGTGCCTCTAGGCTGAGGAGCATCGGATCTGCAGACTGAGGAGAAATCGATGATTCGGTCAGAAGTTGTTACCAGTATCTTCTGCGTTGGATGAAGTGCTATGAAACAACTTAAGCTGTTAATTTGACTCTTAGTGGGGAACAAAGTTCTTTCTCTCTGTCATAGATGAGCACATGGCTGGGTTGTAGGCTGAGGCCTGCAGGCCTACAGGCCTTGGCCTGGAGAGGCCTGCAGCAACAAGGTGTCTTTTTAGTCGTCCAAGAAGCAGGAAAAGGAGAAAGAGTGATCTTGTGATCAGTGATTTTAAAGGGTGAACATGTCGCACCCACTTGGGGTGTCTGAGCCAATAAGGAGTTTTCCCCTCAGAAGGAAACTTTTACGAGTCTTTGTCCTGTAGCAAGATATTAGCATAAGACATTGGATTGGATGTTTGAGAGAAGAACCTTCTAGATTCTTATAATACTAATGTGTCACAGAGTTAGTAACATGTAACAAATTACCAAAGTTGGAGTCCGTAGATACCAAACATGCTACCCATGTGATTTTAGGTAATTATAACTTTACAATGCTGAAACATTAATACAAAAATAGTTCAAAAGAGAGAATTAATGCATAGAATAAACCTTATAAAAGGAAAATCATGAGCAGGGAAAATTGGATACACGTTTATACATTTCTCATGTGGTTATATATAGAATATATAGGATTAAAAGGGTTTATTTGTCCTTCTCAGAAAGAATGAAGTCGGAGTTTTCTCTGCACATTCCTGACCGCAATAAAATAGAAATAGGACACCTATTCTGTTGCTGTATTGCAGTTGTGGGGAATTAACAGGACTTGTGAGAGAGTGAGTTTCTGGGTAATTCATTAGATATAATGAATAACTGTGTGTCTGATTGGTCCAGACGCTACAGTCACTTAGGTCTACAACAGTACAATTCTGCTTAAGGCACCCATTTGGCCAGCAGCGGCCCTGGTGAGAGCGCTGGAGTTTACCGTGGTTAGGTAGAAAGCTCTACACTCCATTACTGAAAACAGTAGTTTAGCAGGTGTTTATACAGTGATGCATCGTAATCTTGTGAGGGCTCGCCCCTGAACACATCATGCCCTAAATCTGAATGCTACTGCTTCCTCCTCAGTGGCTCAGCGGGAGCAGAGGTTGGAGTTCAAATGCTTGTTTCTATCCGCAACCGGGGAGTCTTGGCGCTCACAGCATTGCAATGAGGGCAGTTTGGGCCTTCAATGGCGGCTTACACGTGGGTGCGGCCCAGGCAGAAGACAAGACGCACAGTTTGTGTCTGTCAGGGAGCTGGACGGGTCTCGCACAGATTAAACAAGGCTTAATAGTCATTTTTCGGTTTATTCTCCATTGGAATGCACAATGGGATCAGCGAAGTGTATTCTGTAATCTCCTTTTGGCGATGAGTCAACAGCAAAGGCTTGAGCATTTGCAATGAAGGAGAAAGATTCTGAGGAAATGCTGTTCAGCACAGCATTATAGGGGGTGTTCCTATGGGAAACCAAAAACACCAAAATTTGGACAAAACCATGCGGTGTTACAGAGTTCGACCAACTTCACACCTAACAATCAGTGCTGCTCGAACAGATTACAAAATGAGTGTGGCTGCATTACATGTTACTCCGCCCATAACTCGTCTCCTTGGTTAGTGCAGAGCTGGAAAAGCAATGATGTCGATGCCTCGGTAAAACATAATGAACATAATATTTTAATTAAACTTTGTAATTAAACAAATTACACTAAAAACTACTTTTCTACTCACCATGCAGTGAATGTGTAACCCCGCCCAAGTGTAGCCACACCCCGTTTTGCATGCCACGTTGTCCATTAGGTGGCGCTAGTAAACACGTTTTCCCTGTGCTGTTGAGCTCAGCTCTGTAACACCAAGTGGTTTCGTCCCACATCTGGTGTGTTTGGCTTAAGCGTACCACACGAGTCCTGAAAAGTGAAGCCAAAGCATCTCAGTTGGCCCAAGTGGCTGGATGCGGTATAGGTCATAAACCCCGCCCTCTCTTAAAAATATATCTAAACTACGACATATGCTCTCAATGACAAATGCAGAACAGTTAGTTCATGCATTCATGACCTCAAGGCTAGATTACTGTAATGCTCTACTGGGTGGTTGTTCCACTCGCCTGATAAATAAACTACAGCTCGTACAAAATGCAGCAGCTAGAGTTCTTACTAGAACTAGGAAGTATGACCATATTAGCCCAGTTCTGTCAACACTACATTGGCTTCCTGTTAAACATCGTATAGATTTTAAAATCTTGCTAATTACTTACAAAGCACTAAATGGTTTAGCTCCTCAGTACCTGAGCGAGCTCTTAATGCATTATAGTCCTTCACGTCTATTGCAATCTCAGAATTCAGGCCAGCTGATAATACCTAGATTATCGAAATCAACCGCAGGCGGTAGATCCTTCTCCTATTTGGCACCTAAACTCTGGAACAATCTTCCTAGCATTGTTCAGGAAGCAGACATACTCTGTCAGTTTAAATCTAGACTAAAAACACATCTCTTTAACTTGGCATACACATAACACGTTATCAATTTATATTTTCAAATCCGTTAAAGGATTATTAGGCTGCATAAATTAGGTCAGCCGGAACCGGGAACACTTCCTATAACACCAGATGTACTCGTTACATCAGAAGAGAATGGCATCTACGCCATATTAGTCTTTCTGTTTATCCTGAGGTTTACCGTCGTCAACCAGGTCCGGGCCATATCCAGGTAAGATTGAGGACCTGCGCCTTGACACGCCCACAAAGCAGCCCTGAAGTATCAACAGAGATTGTGAAGGCTTCATCGACATGACAGCCAGTGGCACAGTTCCTCAACAAATCGTCTGTACCGGCGTGATGAATACGATCCTCAACTGGATGGAACTGGAATAAATACCTTGAATGTTGCGATCCCATCGGACTTATGTTAGCTACCTGAATCATAACAAAGCACTGTTTGCCAGAGGAGAACTCTGGCAAACAGTCTGATTTCTCCCAAGCTTTTTTTTCCTCCTTTTTAACACCTATTTGCCACCTGTTTGCCAACATATGTTGCTCCAACGGAGTTTGGGTTCTTTGCCACTGTCGCCTTTGCCTTGCTTAGTTGGGGACACTTGACATTTGATATTTAACAGTGCTTTGCATCTGCCTGCACTGACACCATTTTCTTTAAGAGCTGCTGTGCAGCCAAAATTATATACCAGTTATCACTGTAAAGCTGCTTTGACACAATCTGCATTGTAAAAAGCGCTATATAAATAAAGGTGACTTGACTTGACTTGTAAAGTAATAAAACGTGAGACAAATTAAACTGTCAAATTACACTTAAAAAATTTTTTTTCTAAAGATGGTTTCTGTCATTTTAAGTAGTTTTTATCATGCTGATGTTAGTTACAACCCGAATTCTGGAAATGTTGGGTAAAATGAAATCTAGAAGACTATTAAATCACATGAGCCAATATTTTATTCACGGTAGAACATAGATAAACATAATAAAATGTTTAAATTGAGAAATTTTACAATTTTATGCACAAAATAAGCTCATTTCAAATTTGATGCCCGTTACAGGTCTCAAAATAGTTGGCATGGGGGCATGTTTACCATGGTGTAGCATGTCTTCTTTTCAAAACAGTTTGAAGACATCTGGGCATCGAGGTTATGAGTTTTGGTCCCATTCTTGCCTGATATAGGTTTCTAGCTGCTGAAGAGTTTGTGGTCATCTTTTGTTTAATGATGCACAAAATGTTCTCTATAGGTAAAAGATCTTTACTGCAGGCAGGCCAATTCAGCACCCGTACTCTTCTATGACGAAGCCCTGCTGTTGTAATAGCTGCAGTATGTGGTTTTGCAGTGTAATGCTGAAATACACAAGGCCTTCCTTGAAATAGAAGTCATCTGGAGGGGAGCATATGTTGCTCTAAAACCTTTATATACCTTTCAGCATCCATAGTGCCTTCCAAAACATGCAAACTGCCCATACCGTATGCACTTATGCACCCCCATACCATCAGAGATGCTGGCTTTTGAACTGAACGCTGATAACAGGCTGGAAGGTCTCCCTCCTCTTTAGCCCGGAGGACACGGCATCTGTGATTTCCAACAAGAATGTCAAATTTGGACTCATCTGACCATAGAACACTTTTCCACTTTGAAACAATGCATTTTAAATTAGTCTTGGCCCACAGGACACAACGGCGCTTCTGGACTATATTCACATATGGCTTCCTTTCTGCGTGATAGAGCTTTAGTTGGCATCTGCAGATGGCACGGCAGATTATGTTTACCGACAGTGGTTTCTGGAAGTACTCCAGGGCCCATTTAGTAATGTCATTGACACAATCATGCCGATGAGTGATGCAGTGTCGTCTGAGGGCCCAAAGACCACGGGCATCCAAAAAATGTCTTCGGCCTTGTCCCTTAGACACAGAGATTTCTCCAGTTTCTCTAAATCTTTTGATGATGTTGAGGATGTTGAATTTGACATTGAGGAACATTGTTTTTAAAGTATTCCACAATCTTTTTACGCACTCTTTCACCGATTGGAGAGCCTCTGCCCATCTTTACTTCTGAGAGACTCTGCCTCTCCAAGACAAAGATCAAATTTGAAATGAGTGGATAAAAGTGTAAATTTTCTCTGTTTAAACATTTATGCTGTCTGTATTCTATTGTGAATAAAATATTGACTCATGTGATTTGAAAGTCTTTCATTGTATTCAAATATAAAAAAGTCCCTCCATTCCAGAATTCAGGTTGTAAAGTGTTCTTTAACGTTTGCTTAGTTATTTGATGCTATAAAAACGTGGGGTTTAATGTCATGATTGACAGCTTCTCTGAGCGAAGTAACGTTAGCCACTGAAGCACCAGCAGACTTTTTTCTATATCTTCAGGAGGAGATTGGAGCTTTAACTTAAATTTCTACATTTCCATAACTGTTTATTTCACACCAACATAATGAGTTGTTCTATTTGTTTTATTAACCGATTCTGCAGGAGTGTGCAAGACCTTGATATTTGTCTCCCCTTTGAGCTCACTACTCCGCAGACTCTGGCTCCAAGTTCACTATGAGCAGACTTGAGACTCAAGATGTCAGCGCCATATTGGCAGACTGGCGGCTTCACTTAATACAATGGAAGAGCGTGAAGGTGCGTCATCCATCTTTTTTTTTTTTTTTTTTTTTTTTTACAGTCTATGGCAGGGATGGGCAACTGTCTTTAAATACAGCTATTTGGACCACTCAGATGTTTTTTTAAAAACATTTAAAACAATTTTAAAACATTGAAAGGCAAGTAATGGAAAGATTGCGTTCAGATTATGATGGTAATACTAAATCAAACCAGGAGAGGTTGCTATTTCCAGCCGATTCCTGTATTAATTACAGTTTAGATGGTTTAGCTTTCCATAGGTTCCGCCTCTAATTCGCGGGCTTGAACGCCATTGGCCGACGTAGAACAACGGCATTATTCCAATCAGGCATCAGTATTTCTAGGAGAAAGACCCTACTTTTTCTTTGTGTTTAAAAAACATTTTATTTGGTTTTACTAATATCCCCTCAAATAAAAGGAAATATAAAGTTTTTCATTTATGCTAAATTTCATATAAATCAATGTAACTACAGTAAAACCCAACCTTTGTTTTTGATTCTTGAAAAGAAATATACAAAATATACAACAAGACTATTTTTCATTCACATAATAAGAAAGCAATTAAAACTCTCTATGAGTCCTTTAATATATTTATAGCTTAATGATTATCCTACCCCCTGTCTGTATGTTTTTGTATGTATTATTGTAGTTCTGACTGTACATTGACTGTTTGAAGTTTAATAAAAAAATAAAAAAAATCTAGGAGAAATGTGTTCCCCTTATAGCTCCAGCTTCTGACATAATGCCAAAGTGACAGAATAGGAACTGCACCGCACTCTTATGATAAACAGAACGTTATTGTGCGTTAGTGTGAACGCTAATTCAGTTATCGTTATAGTTTTCGTTATAGTTACCGTTCTTGGTGTGAACAGACATTAGCGGCTGGCATACTTTCACATTATATTTAAAATCGGTATTTACTGTAGGTTATATCATATGAGTTTTTTTTTTCCCTCCCAGAGGAAAAAAATAAAAAATACAAAAAATACAATTGAAATTGGTTAAAATTCTGTACAATTTGATGCTGTAAGTTTTGTGCGCATGCCTGCCTGTGAGTGGCGCTCGATTCACATTTTACAAATAGGATGCGTCTTAAATCCTCATGTGCGCCTACCTAGACAGCATTTTAGCCATCATAAGCACCTTCCGAGACAACAGAGTTTTTGGACATCATTGATGTGCCTAGCATTTTCTCCAAAATGCCGCTGAATTGGAGCAACAACGTGGCAAAATCAACGGAATGATGTCCTAAAATGTTGTCTAGGTAGGAAAGTCATTAGGTTTTGGGACACAGCCATGGTTCGACACTTCATTTCTCACCGTTCATTCCTGTGATCAGCATCCTGTAGTGCACGTCTGGCTCTCTTCTCATCCTCTCAGTCTGATTGTACGCTCGTCCTGACGATGCTGCGCGGAATCAAACACTCATTCGTCTTCTGGGTCAGGCGTGCGGCGTTTCCTCGCGGATGCTGAAGATCTGCAGGTAAGACTGTGTGTTTGTGGATAATGTGATGGCGCTCACTCAGAGCACCACATCCACCTGCTGTCGTGTGTATCTGCTGCAGAACTGTGTGCTTATATCACATGCTGTTCATCCTGCGGCCGAATCTAGCTTGCGTGTATTTTCATTTAGCACACATAGACACTGAATTAATGAGCGAATGCTTTAATTTATTATTAATGCATGTTAATATGATGTTGAGTCTGTTATTATGATCATTATTTTTGGTGATTGTGTACAAGAGTTTACAACCGTTATAATCTGATTCATTCTTAATATGTATAATATTAAATATTAAAATATTGCTGTACATTAATTTGCTTGTATTTAATTACTAATGTGTAATAGTGTCAGCAATAATAATAATAATCGTATTTCGTTATACAATTAATATAATATAGGCTATACATAAGTTATAAAATAAGTTTATAGATTATATTAATATTGTTAATATAAAGTAATGTTATTGTAATATGAATAATAATGGTTATATTATTAATTGATACTGTCATGATTTTTTTTAATTTATATATAATTTATAAGATAAGTAGTAGTGTGCAGTTGTGTTAGAGTATATAGTAATAATAATAATCATGCTTTGATTGTAATATTAATTCATATGTAATTATAAAACACACACAAATGTAATGAATGTATATATTTTTTATTATTATAACATATATAGACAGTGCAAAATGGTATTAAAATTATTTGTGGAGGTCGTTGCTGAATTTCATTGATGTAATTTGGAGTAACCAATAAAAAAGGGAGCTAACTAGCTAGCTAGCTATCAGTCTGTTAGCATTGTTTGAAAATATCGTCATTTGGTATAACCAAAAGTGTCAAACTGAATGACTTTTTTGGTGACAAATTTTGTTCATCTTGTAAAAAAATTACAAAAGCAGTGTTATTTAATTATAAAAACCACATCAAGTCATTGTTAACATTTAATAAAACTTCAAAATGAATTATATTTCCTTTTTTTACACTTTTAAAAACCTTATTCGTCAATATATATATACCAATGCATAATATTATTAACAATATTATTTTTAAATAATGTAAATACATTAACAATATTAATAAAAATGATTTTTTTTATAATATAATGAATGGTCATCTTTATTCTATTACTAATTATGGTCATTTCTATGATGTTGCTTCTTTGGTCTGTTTATCAGTTATCCATTTGTGTGTGCAAGTCTGTCACTTTAACTTCAAGTTTAACTGATGCATATTTTTTAGGAAGTGGTATATTGAGGAAAATTGATTGACAGGCTGAAAATACATCTTTATTTATTTCCAAAGATGATTAGCATGATATTATTAAAGATACAATGATTGTGTTCCCTGCAATGCCAAAAATACAAACTCTCCATTACATGTCTCCCTGCGTCATGCGCATAAGCTGTTAAATGTGTGCCACTGAAGAACCATAACTTTTTTACATCAGTTCTGAATCAGCTATTCTCATTCCGTCAGCAGTTCACGTTTGCTTAAGACAGCACCAAATAAAATACTTACACAGTCTGCGTCAACACAGAGCACACTTTCTCCATTGTATTTTTGTGTACATTTTGTATCAGGTTTCAAAATTGGGCACTCAAAATCCTTTTATCCCCTCACACAAAGCTGGTGAGAGATATGCTCTTGAAAGGGAAAGGAGGCGTGGCCTCCGGTTTCATTTGGATGTTAATATTTAATTAGCGTTGAGAGTGGAAATCGCTGCTTCCATTTAGAGATGCTTGAGAAAAGGGGCTACAAAAGACGCACACACATAAAGAAAGACAGATGTAACATGTTTCTCTAATCCAGGTCCCTTCTAGGTTAGCTGGTTGATTAGTGAACAGGTGCAGTAGACATGCTCTGAATGCATCCAGGGAAAATGAGGGGAATTTCATGCATCTTAATGACTGACAGCAATCTGCCTCGAACTTCCTGCTGTCAGCCGCATTACTGTCAATAGCTCTCTGGACGTGTTACAATGTCATGAAAAAGGAAAAACAAGGCGGTAGAAGTAACAAAGACAGTGTGTCATGGTCGTTGCTTGTGGGTTTCATGCTGACGCCTTGAGGGACATGCTGTGAGTGTTTTATTTATACTTCATGTCTGCGACAGAAACTGCATCAGTCAAGAGGAGAACTGTCTGCCCTTACCGTATGTCAGCCTTCTCTCTCATTTCATTTCGTTCACTCGAGTCTACTTAGCATGTTCACGTCAAATTGTAAACTGTAAAAAGATTGTCAGGATTATTAGCTGATATATGTTGAATTTGCTTGTTATGACTGCATTGTGAAGGTTAATTGCACAGATTCTGATAGATAGATAGATAGATAGATATACAGTCAGTCAGATACAGTACATTTTGAATTTATGTACAGTAGCTGATGTAGTTAGAAAATTATAAAAATGTTTTGTTTAAAAAGTTTTAGTTCACATGGCTGATGGTGATCAGTGCATTATGTTGAAATACTAAGGCATCAGTGTATCATGAAAGCATTTCTGGCATCAGAACAGCAGAATTACCGCAGGGCTTGTGCTGCAGACTGCAATGAGAAACTTTATGTGGGATTGTATGTATTGTGTGCCTGAACTCTCAGGAAGGTTAATTTGTATCTATATCTTTCTATAGGCCTCTGTCAAACATTACTGGCCTAAAAAGAAAATGTACAAGAAATATCAATGAAAATTTAGCATTTAAATAGGCTGATGTCATTAAAAGCTAATGTACACTTGAGTAATTGCACACACAAAATACTAAGGTCCATTTCATTTTGTCATGGTGCTGACAGCACTGTTTTATGTGTGAAAGTGTGAAAAAGCTTAAAAACTTAAATACTTGCACTTCAGCACAATCATATTCTAAAACAGTGACTGTTCTGTTTTTAGTGACATTTGTTAAAGGGGTCCTTGATTATGATTTCACTTTTTTAACTTTAGTTAGTGTGTAATGTTGCTGTTAGAGCATAAACAACATCTGTAAAGTTATGACTCTCTATGCAAAGGGAGATGTTTTTTAAAAAAAATTTTTTAAAGAGTTCGCCGTTTAAAGGGATAGTTCACCCAAAAATTATCCCATGATTTACTCACCCTCAAGCCATCCTAGGTGTATATGAGTATCTTCTTTCAGACGAACACAAGAAAGTCATGTATTTACATAAACCCTGCCCCTTCCCCCGAGAACACGCAACAAAGGGGGCGAGGTCATGTTGGGCTGCTTTAGAGAAGAGGAAGAGTTGTTGTAGTAGTGTTGTTACACCGGACTGCTTCACAAACTAAGGTCAATTCAATGCTGGATTTGCACAAAAGCTTAACATGACGGCACATTCTAGTTGAATCAACTCCACAGCAACTACATAAATTTATCCACTAAATATTCAGAAATGTCCAGTTGCATTCTAATAGTTGTAACTTCTTCTTGAGTCTCTCCATCAGTGTCCGACTCTGGTTTGAACAATGTAAGGCTGAACACCGTTACTGACAATCATCATTTTGGCTGCGTGAGATTCTCCAGCTTTGTTGTTGTTGAGCAACTGAAGCACGAGTTGTTAAAGCTCCGCCCTCTTCTGGAAAGGGGGCTGGAATCAGTAGCTCATTTGCATTTAAAGAGACACAAAAACAGCATGTTTTTGCTCACACCCAAATAGGGGCAAATTTGACAAGCTATAATAATTTATCTGTGGGGTATTTTGATCTGAAACTTCACAGACACATTCTGGGGACAACAGAGACTTATAGTTCATCTTATGAAAGGGGTATAATAGGTCCCCTTTAACATATCATGGACAATACATTCATTCAGCTGTTTGCTGAAAGCTAATATGTTTTTAACTCTTTCCCTGCCACTGTTTTGTTGTTGTTGGTGCCAGCTAACGGCAGCATTTTTGATCATTTTCACAATTTTCACATTCATGGCCCCCCAGAATATCTGAACAATCAATATATCAAAAAGAACAGAGCCTCTGCTTTTTGTCAAAGACTGTCCAGATCGGATTCAGAATAATGATCACAACATAGATGGACTCCATCACAGTCCTATAACTCTTTGTGGGTCGGCAGATAGATAGATAGATAGGTTCAATACAGTTCAGTCACCAATATTTGTGAGATAATGACAATAAATGGGAGAACTTAGAGGATTTAGAAGCAGAAATGTGACGCTTGTATTTTTCGTAAAGCGATTGATTCATCAATTCAATGAAAGTGTAGCAAATTACCTATGTTTATTCCTCTCCCATATTAATTTTTTTAGTTTGTGGTTTAAAAATTATGCTTATACTGTGAGATAGCAAGACGCAATAGCATGTTCAAATACATATCTCTGGTTAAACCTAAAGTTAAAAATGCATTAACACATTCTGTGTGGCCTCTTATTTTGTACTGTGTTGTTCTACAGTAGTGAGGTTGGTTTGCGGTAATAAATCACAATCCGCCGCAGAGAAGGCAGAGCAGAAATTCATCCTGCATGCTCACTTGAACAAAGTCGAAACAAAGCCATCGCTGTGCTCTCTCATCTGTTCACTGTCAGCTCGACATCTATCAACCAGGAGGAAACCTCTTCCCCGCTGATTGAGCTGTGTAGAGATTCCACCAGTCAATATAAGACTAGTGTCCTTTTTAAATTGTGCTTTTTCATCTTACTGGTGCATTGTTCCTCTAATAATGCACAAATATATGACACAGAAACCACAAGTTCTAGTTTAAATGATAATCGTTGAGAGTCATTGGATCTCAAGGCTCCAGATGCTGTTAATGACCGTTAATATACTTAAGCTTTATACCTGCTGAGAGCCTTATTTAGCATATAAACATATAAGGCAAATTTGTCATGCAGTATAGTTTGAGAACATGCAACCTTAATTCAGTGACATAACTATAAATTGCCTGGCACACTTCATTAAGGATCTAGACCTTTTTGGCAACTTTATGAGTAAAAAATAAATAAAATGACTAGTAGTTCAAGTACTCAAGCCATTCTATCTCACATAAAAAGAGAATTTTATTGTGGTAGTTTTCCTGTTTTTGAACACTTTCAGTTACAGAATTCATGTGTAATGGATAAGCTTGTGAATGGGGTATTTCTATTAACTATATATACAGTCAACCCAAAATTTATTCAGACACCTTGAACATTTCATTCAATATACAGTTTATTCACTATAGTTTAAAAAAATAGTAATAAAATAGGACAAGATCTCTGAGTTAAACTGTTTCAGAAAAATCTTAATTATGTCAGATAACACAAAACATGGTCAAGTCAAAGTGTCTGAATAATTTTTTAATAATTTCCAGTTTACTTTACTTTGCTATCCTCACTTACACAAATGAACTATAGTGTCCTGCACCCACTAGTAAAAATATATCAAAAATATTAAAAATGTCTGAATAATTTTTGGTTTGACTGTATGTATGTGTGTGTGTGTGTGTGTGTGTGTGTATATATATATATATATATATATATATATATATATATATATATACAAACACACACACACCAATTATGTACTTCAATTTAAACAAAACTGAGAAATGCTTTGGCAAATAGCTTTAGATTTAAAATGCTTTAAAAAAAAGATGTTAAATATATTGTGCATCAAATACACTCTATAATAATTATAGTTTATATCCAAAAAATATCTATCTACTTAAAAGCTCACAACGTGTTGGGCTGTAAGGTCTTTGAACATTTTAACTTAAGGACTTCTGAGGCCTTTCTGTGAAAGTAGGTCAAGTAGAAGGTTCAGTGCGTGTGTGTGTGTGTGTGTGTGTGTGTGTGTGTGTGTGTGCGCGCGCGCATTTTTGTGATTTATGAGAACACAAATTTGTATAATGACATGGGTAGTGTAGGGGGATAGAATGTACAGTTTGTACAGTATAAAAACCATTACGCCTATGGAATGTCCTCACTTTGATAGCAAAACAAACCTGTGTGTGCGTGTGTTTGGTATGAAATGTGTGGTTGTGCGAATATGGGCATTGAGAAGTTGGAAAAGTGATTCTTTGCAGCATTTATGTTGTATTTACAGAACAGTATAATAATATTTAAAGCATGTTTATGAATATGGCAGTGATCATGTATTTTGTCTTGGCAGACTAGATCTGCTACACTGCTGTTGTGCAAGTATGGACTTGCTACTTCTAATAGATACCCAGACACTCTGCTGTGAGCATGTAAGATATGCTGCTGCTGCTGCATAAAGAAACGTATATAAATCCTGTAGCAGATTTAGGCAGGTGGAGCTGGGGGAGGTGGCGTGCTGCAGAACTAGTTTACAGCTAACAATGAACCAGACTATTTAAATGTTGAGCAAACAATCTCATTGGCTCCAAGGATCAGCAAAGGCCAATCATCTTGTGCCATGTGGTAATGATGTGATTGCTTGCAGATTGTATGTAAATGACCATAAGCCTGTGCCCTCTAGAGTTTCATGACTGATCTAGATATTTATATTATTATATATTATTGAATATGGCAACAGGGCTGTACAGTACGACATGTATATTGCACATGCTACGGAAAAAAATCAGTCTGTGCGATTAATAAATTCACCACATTAGGATGCATGCGATACAGTTTTGCATGTGTGTGAGAGAAGCGCTTGTTTGTGTGAAGTGAGCGTTAGTTTGTTGTGTGCTTGTTTGTATGTAGCGCTGAGATAACACAATTCTGACTTTTTTTCTAAGCAGTTTTGTGATCTAATGTGGCTTTATATCTTAGAATGAGGAGGAAATTATATTATTTTGTAGTATTCTATCCTGCTTATTCCAACGCACCGAATTATGGGTGTAACTTCCATTAAGCGCTCTATGAATGCAATAATACGTTTTTTTTTTTTTTTTTTTTTAACTGGTTACAATGAGATGACATTATTCTACTCACCCTTCAACCATCGAACATTAAAAGGACATTTAAAAGTGTAAAAACATCAACAATTAAGGTACTTTCAACAGACCACGAATATCCCCAAAAGCATGATTCTTTCCACAGCAATAACAAACGGGTATCACTGTGGTAATATATATCTGCATTATGTTGCATACGTTACCTTAATCAACAAAAATGTTAATGTACTTCAGCATTGCGTGATACTATTTCAAAGTGATTCCATTCATTTTGACAGATAATGAATTGTATTTACCTGTGAAAACAAACCTGGAAGGAGACGTGAGGATTTGAGGAGAAAAAAAGATTGAGAGATTCTTTGTGCATTCCAGTGAATTATTAATGGGATATATTGTAAATTAAATCGGGAGAACAGACCACAAATGTCCAGTAAATGTTGTCCTTTTTAATACTATTACAGCGAAATGCAAAAGGGAAAAAAAGATAAAATAATCCTGAGGAAAAAACAACAGCGACTGAAAAGAGCTCTTGCCATAGATATTCTTGTTATAACATGTCATGTTAAAATACCAAGCGTTACGTTATTCTCATGATATAAAACATGAAGGAATAATGACAGCTCATTCAGTCAAACTGACCGATAAGCTTTATTTGTAGAGCAACCTAATGACTTGAAATGATTCGTTTTAGTCGTTTTGAATGGAAGATCCCCAAACCGGAAGTGCCACCCATAATTCAAAACACAGTAGGCTCGTCATGAATAAGGTGGATACAGTGATAAAGGCTGTGTCGATAAGCATTGCATTATAAATATACTTTATTTTTATGAAAATACCCGAGATGTCTAGAAGAACACAGATAAACCATATATTGTCGCAATCATATGTTTATTGTTTTCATGTTTCAGAGACAAAATGTCTCTATGTTTTATTCAGCTGCAGAGATATCTGGATGTCTTTGTCCATATAAGGGATTTCCTGGAATGTCATAAGTTTTATTAATTCTATGAGTCTCACTTGTGGGCTTTGTGTGAGGGTGCCTCTGGCTTTCAGTATGAATGAAACAGACATTACATGTGTGTGTTGGGTACAAATTTACAAAATAATACTTTCTCTAAAGAAATTTGAAGTAAACATATGTGAATCCATAAGTTTTTCCAGGAATTTTTCTCTCAGTGGATGCATAAGCTTTACAAAAAATGAAGAAATTTATAAATAAATATAAAATATATATAAAATATTAGACCTTACTAATGACTAATGACCAAAATATAGTGGTATTTTCAAGTGCTCAAAAGGATGGATGTTGTTTGGATTGTGATTATTGATATCGGCGATTTAAGCAAAATTGACTTAATGTTAAGCAAGAGGTGTTATGTTCCTGTCGTCTGTCATTTTTGGCAAAAAATGTTTGTCATAAAACATTTCTTATATTTTTTACATCTCTTTTGTGTATGTTTTGTGCCCATGCTCATCGTAACAGATGTTTATAAAATGTTTGTAAAATGTCAAATATAATATTTTTGTACCGATGTATTTACTGCTGCTGCTGCTATCAACTCGAAATGTATATTCTCATGCTAGCTTGTTTATATGCTTAATTATACTCTCCTTGTATCAAACGGAATTCTAAAACTTCAAATGTGATTCGTACAGGTGTATTTACCGCAGCTGCGGTTATTGACTAAGAATGCATATTGGCAAGCTAGCTTTGCTTAATTATTCACTCCTTGCATCATACAGAACTTGTAAACCATCAAATATGATTTTGAATAGATGTATATAGTGCTTCTATTAATTCAAAAAGCATACTCATGCTAGGTTGCTTATAAGCTTGATTTCCACTCTTCGTAACAACGCAACTAATAAAACATCAAACATTATTTTGAACATGTGTATTTGTTTCATTGATAAATGCAGACTATACAACATTGTTTAGCGTTTTGAACAATTATCTTAAGCGGTTGAATGTGAATGCAGTAAATCTGAAAGCACACTCCAAGACTAGCTTACAGCAAACAATGAACCAGACTGTTTAAATATTGAGCAAGCAATCTCATTGGCTGCAGGATCAGCAGAATCCAATCATCTTAAATTAATCTGTGGTATTAATTAGCATATTAATTAATTATTAGTGTAAATTAATCTGTTCCAGTGCTGTTCAATGCTGTCAACCTAATTGGGAGATTCTCGTTTTCTGTGCACCAGATAAATACGGCTTTGCTCTGAGGGCCTTTAAATTTTGAGTTGCTTGTTGCTTGACAAGCTGCATTTTCAAAGTATCTTCCCCGACGCTAGTTGTTTCCATTCTCTATTTCTGTCTAGCTTCCTCTTGTAAATAATTGAGCTCCTGACTCTAAATGGTTGTGATGATACAGTATGTTGCAGGGTTTCTCTTGATACATATTCTAAATCTCTTCATGCTGTCATAAACTGCTGTGTTACTGTGACCTCCAGACCTGACAATGATGTGACTCGTCACATGCGACTGACAAACCCTCATGCAGACAATCAGTGTGTGACAGTTAGTCATTGTCTCTGACAGATCAACAGTGACTGTTTAACTTATTCCATAACATTTAGCATGAGCATGTCACTGAATAGTTGCTCACTGGGCAACGGAGGTCAGTTTTTTTTTTTTTTTTTTTTTTTATGATTTGTATCTTTCATCTTTACTGTATATGCGTCAAAAACATTTATAATGTTGCATTAATTACATGATTTGCTTATTAAAATGAAAGTAATATGTAATACTAAGAGCCAAAGAGAACTGAAAGGAAATAAACAACAGAAAAATCATTCAAAAATAGTGCGAAAGCCATAAGAGTTTTATAGGGCTTTTGTTCTGGAAATGGTCATTATGAAATATATCATTATGTGAAAAAAAAAGTAAAAAAAAAAAAATAATAAAGCAGATGATGAGACATCATTACGATAGTAAGTGAACAGTAATGATTGAGTGCAGATGCACAAAATCAGCAGATGCAGAAAGTGGGTCAAGAAAGTGGACCATTCCAAGAAAGATGAATGCACAAAATATATTTTATTATGGTTTATTTTTCTCTTATATTAGGTTTGGCTGCAGCAGGCCAAGCAGAATGTCTTTTATGATGATTCTGATGACAAATTGTTTTCTGTTATATGTTTATGAAAGCTTTATTAACTGTGATTAATGTTTGGGCAATATATAAAGTATATAAATTTACAATAAATGATTTTCCGTCTTGGTGACCATAGTCATTCTTCAGTGTGGTACCTATTAGGATACAAATTTAGCTAATTTAGATGCTTTATAAGTTCATCTTTTGTTTATCCTTTACAAAATCAGTTATTGTTTTCTGGAAAAGTGTGCTCCCGTTGAGAACATTTGTCTGCAGTTACCTCAGGGAATGACCTCCTACAGATGAAGTTCTGGAGTGTAGGAGCTGTTCTTGTTGCTAGGGAGAACTGAGCGTGAGCGTGTTTTCTCACTGTGTGGAGAATTATCAGTATGTTCATCATTCTGTATGAAAGAATTACGTGATCTGGATAAAATATTACACTTAATCCCATTTGATTGAAGCATTAACTTATGTGTTATGCTAAGGAGTCTTTTCACCTTAAAAATCCTTTTGATTAAACAATATGCAGTGCGTTTTGTAAATTTATACAGCGCTGATCCTTGACATTGTCAGCTGAATGGAGAAAATGCCAATGTTTGATCATGTTTTTACCAAGGAACTGACAAAGGAACAATGCTTTGGAACAAAAAGTTTCCAACCTTCATCTTTCATCGTTTAGGTCATTTTTAAAACAAAACATACACACACACACAGACATGTTTGTTTTTGTGAATTGTGGGGACATTCTATAGGCGTAATGGTTTTTATACTGTACAAACCGTATTTTCTATCGCCCTACATCTAAACCTACCCATCACAAGAAAACTGTGCACATTTTTACTTTCTCAAAAAAAACTCATTCTGTATGATTTAGAAGCCTTTTGAAAAATGAGGACATGGGATAATGTCCTCATAAGTCACCCTCTCCTTGTAATACCTATGTCATTTATACAAATTTGTATCCTGATATGTCACAAACACACACACACTCTCACAAAAATCAATGAAATGCAAGTGTATGGTGACAAGAAATGAAAGTAATCAATACTTCAGAACTGAAAAAAGATTATTCGATTTCCACACTTCATGTAGGCACCACAACAATTTTCAAATGTGCAGATTATAAATAAACCGATATAGATTATAGGGTCATTTATAATCAGATTATAAATGACCCTAATTATAATATTATTTCATTTAAATTTTAAACATATAGGGCCAGTTTCACAGACAGGGCTTAGACTAAGCCAGAGAACGTACCCTAGAAAAAACATTACTGTTGTGCATCTTGAGAAAAAACAACGGCACTGACATATTTTAAGATGTGTCAGTATAAGTTGCTTTCAGTTAAAACAGCTCAAACATGCATTTTAGTCTAGGACTAGCTTAAGCCTTGTCTGTGAAACCGGGGGAAAGAGTCTCTGCCCAAAAAGTGGCCTTGTGGGTCATAATTCTTAACATACTACTAATAAATCTGTTTTTGGCTTTAAAAAAAGAATGTTGAATATCATCGTAAAGAAAAAAATCTAGATTCTTTCTTTCTGTTGTAGGTTTTATGTCAAGACATTTCTAAATCTGTTGTTATTTACCTCCCTTGACAGGTTGAAGACAACCCCTGATGTCATCTACTCAAAATTAGTATCTCAACCAACAGTGTGAAAGATGCCAATACTTACTTTAGCTTTAAGTTTGAAAGCAGAGAGAGCTCCAGACCTCAAGGGAGGACCAACAAGACTCTACATGAAAGCCTGAGAACACATGAGCCTTCAGGAAACATGAGTGTGAATGATGAACACACCAGACCCTTCGGGACCAGCACTGAAGATAGCTGTAAGGAAATCAGGAACAACAACAACAGGCATGCTGAGCATTCCCTGGATGGAGATGCCAATGCTAATGAAATCCAAAGGGGAGATGGAGAAACAACTTTGGAGGCAACTGATGCCCTGTCCTCTGTGGTATCTCACACTGAGGAACAGGTGAAAATGATTATCCAGGCCACAGATTCTCCGTGTGATGACCCGGAACTGGCTGAGTTTGAGATGCTGGAAAGTCAAGAACTAGAGGATGAGGAAGAGAACAATGTTCCTAAAGGTTACACAAAAGGGTTTCTATCCACCGATATGAAGAAGACTGAAGCAAAAGCTCAGAAGTATAACAAAGGTTTTTCCCAGTTTACTTCAAAAGAGCAAGAGTCTACTGTTTGTCCTCAGTCCACTAGCAAAGAAATGGTGATCAGCATAGCCAGGACTGACTTTAGCTCTGAAAATGATGTTTTTGTTTCTTGCCTTTCTGCAATGTCTAGTCTTGGAGGAAGTCTTGCTAGCGCCCTGGACCATGCTGGTCGAACCCACAGCTCTGATTCGTGGCATGCTCCCTCAGAGCCATACCGAACTCTCTCTGAGGACCTTTCCCTTGCCTCACAGTACTGTTTGACAATTTCAGATAAAAGCCGGAGCTCCCTACATACTGAGGGCACGCATCATCAAGCAGGAAAAAGTGCAACGCACATCAGCAGCGTCAATCTCAATCTTAACTCTACCGCATTGCCTGTGGAACCTCTTTTAGAAGCACAAGAAAACCAACAAGCTACAGACTTTGTAATATCTGAGAGCTCAGGTCAACTGATAAATGGCATGAGTGAATGTAGCATTGCAAGGATCACAAAGGTCCCTAATGAATCAGGAAGTGCCAGTCAGGACGATCTCAGAGAACCTGGAATTCATGTAAAGGAGAACCTTGCAAAAAACGTAAAGTCTCCAAATTTGAAAACAATATCAACTGACAAGAAATGTTGCCACCCTTTTGTCTCAGACAACACTCAGTCTACTTCACAAAACAGAAGGTCCTCTAATGATTCCACCTTTGATATAAAGAATAAACTCAAATCCCAGGATGAGGAATCTCCTGAAATTGCTATTAAAACCTCGAAACTAGCCTCAAAGGGTGCACCTGTCCACTCTGTTTGTTCTGAACCCCAACCGTACAAGAAGCAAGCATCTTTTGAAAAGACCCGAAGATCTAGTTCATCAAGTTTGGAAAGGCGAAGACCTTGGGGCAGCCCGTCTCGCTCTGAGACCCCTCCATCACCTAAAACCACCTGTTCACCTCGGAAACAGCCACCTTCATCACCAGCCAAATATATTAGCACAAGAGAAGCGAGCCAGGAACGGAGTGAAACCTTACAGAGGGTAAACACCGGTTTGAGGCAACCGAGTAAAAGCTTTCTCAGTAGTAGTAGCAGTCTCCCAAAACCTGTCGTTCCTCAACAACCCACTAGAGCAGAGCCTGAATCTAAGAAGTCTTCTCCACCTCAGAAGCCCAAAAATGTTCGGCCAAAAATCATAACCTATGTCCGCAAGAGCCCTCAAGCGAAACCAATGTCTGAAGGTCCCTATGAAGTATCGACACTACCTCCGAGACTTACACCCTACAGTAGCTCACCAACCTCAAAAGAGCCCAAAGCCGAGGGGTTCAGAGGTTCGCCTGTGCTCAGCTCCTCTAATATCCTTTATGACAAGTATCGCCAGGAGGTACAGAGGTCAGGGTACTACTCCCCTCCAGGACTGATGGCGTCTGGGATCAGGACACCCAGCCATACTGTCCCCCATAAATTGGTGGGCAAATCAGAGAGTTTCCATGGAGAGCTGCCAGATCAATACTTGCATGAGGTGGGACTTCTCAGGCTATGTTCACACTGTTAGTCCAAATCTGATTTATTTCTGTATCTAATTGGAATCTGACCTAAATTATTGACTGTCCACACTATATATCACAACTGTTCAGATCTGATTTGTGCGTTCCATGGCATTCTTGCGTTTTCCGGAATATCTGCATTGGTTTCTATGGCAATTTCGTTGCGTTAGTAGGCATACTCAAAAAATAACAACAGCAATATGGAGGGGTTTGTAATACAGATAGTCTTATTTACAACATGACAATGTGTAACCGCCATGCTAGACTAATGAGGCAGCAGCAGAAACATAGGAGGCCTCTTTATTCCGTGCTGTCGTCTCCGCCAGTATCAAAATTCAACATGTCTACATTATATTGTCATTTTTGACCGTCGCACTTTGCAACAATACAACCTTGTTTCTGCAGAGACATGTTTACGTTTTACGTGCCATGAGAAAGTGACATGACCACACAAAATACAATCAGAGTGGTCAGAATGAAACAGTTCTCCAGAACTGATTTCGAACTATATGAATGTAGCTAAAAATGGATTCGTAAAAAATCACATTTAATGTTAATTTTTTTTTTTTTTTGCTTTTTACACGGATTCCAATCAGATATACACAAAAATCGGTTTGGACTGACAAACAAAAATCTGAAAGAAATCTGTTGTGCTTGTGAAAGCATAAGCAGTAAGCATAATTTATTGATACTCTCAACTGCTTCAGTAAATTTGTGATAACAAAGACATCAAAAGATGCTTCTTACTGTTCCAGGTTGGTAGAGCGGTTCAGCTAAATACCCATGATGCTGCTGCTTCCGTTTTCCGCTTTCCCAGAGCCTTAAGGCCTCAGCTTGGTCTTGGAGCCGTCACCAGACAGCCTGCTACTAAGAACAGGACTGTATTACCAGGTCAAAGGTCGGCATCACCCCTCAGTTATACGGCTCCAGCTGCTCAGGCCCCAAGTAGTCACCAAGAACCCGTAGGTCAGTAGGCACTAAAACCCTCAAAGTCAAGTCCCCAGTTGTCAGTTGACTTTGTTCAGAATGTGATATGTTTAATTAAACAGTATTGATTTGTATTAAACATTTGCTTAAAATATAGCTCATAAAGCTAGACATGAATTTAAGTGATTATCTACGCAGCTCTATACTGCCAGTACTCAGAATCAGACCCATTTCATATCGTAATGCCCACACACAGACATTCAATCAGCTGAGGTTATGAAGTGCAGGCATTTTAGTTCTGGAATTGATTCTTGTAGGAGTTATCATTTCTCTTTGAAATGTAAAATTCATGACAGCAAGGACTGCTGAGATACCTTGATATACATTTTTATTTCAAATTTTACTTCAAATATTTCTTAGGAGATTGAAAACTGTGACTTTTGGAAAAACTTACAGTATGTGACTTTTTTTAAATGTGATCTTAAATTTAATCTCTCCTTAGTCTTCTAAAAGTAAAACAAGGAACTGGATTTTTGCCAGTCAGTTAAATATTACCTTGGAAAACAAGGAAATTAATAAATCAGCCATTCTGAATCCTTAATCTAGCAAAAACTGTACTTTTTATTGGTTATATTATTGATGAGCTGTATCCATACAAACTACATACATCTATCCATAACAGGTCTTTTATTAATTCTCAGTAAATATGGGGATCTTTAGAGGTGTTTTCTTAAGCATTAAAATGACATTTATACATTTACATATACATTTATACATGTTTTTACCAAGTCTGTCATCATTTTCTTGCTTGTATTTTATTTCTGTGTATTCTATGTGCAGCTCAAAAAGAGATTTATATACAATCTCTAGTATTTATTTAATCACACTGGAATCATGATTTAAACAAATTAGGTCAAGATTATGTTTTCATTTATTTATTATAGATTGTAGAAAGGAATACCAAGCCAAGCTATTTAGTAATGAACTAGTGATATGTGTTGGAGGGAACAAATCTGAAGGAACTAATGTTTTTCAACTGTTTTACAGTGGATCAGAAAAGACTAGCACTGGGTGTGGCCCCCAAATTTATGCTCCCCAAACCGGGTCAATCTGGACTGCGTCCTCCCGGCTTCTCCCATCTTCCTCCTGCTCGACTGGCTGCCTTTGGCTTCGTCCGCAGTGCTAGCGTGTCATCTGTATCCAGCAACCAATCAAATGACAGCACACACAGTGACCCCTGCAGATCCAGCCGTGAGTGTTACAACTCTTCCTGTCATAAACCTGCTGTTTACACACTTCCCATGCTGGAGTACACAGATGTCTGGGTTAAACAGATTTCTTAGCTGCTTCTAGTTGGGATGTTTATAGTACTGTATGTACCTTCAAGCTCTTGTTAATGGTGTCTTGTAATGGTTAATGTTTAGAGTGTCAGTCTAAATTCTCAAAAGTGTAAGGAAATGCCACAGCGGCCCATTCTTAGACCACATGCTCTAGTACTAGTATTTTGTCAGGATTAGTCTAGGCCTTGTGGATTATCCAACTCTTCCTGTCATAAGCCTTGTTACCAGCAGATACAAAGTACAATCAATGTTTCTAACACCCTGCTGGTTGCACTGTGTCTGTGCAAGATGAGGGAACGTGTAGAGCAGTGTTTCCCAGTCTTTTGAAGTGCCCCTATTATGCTTTTTCGGATAGTACCTTTCATGTAGTACCTTTCATCAAAGCGCTCAACAATTGGCGTTATTGTCTACCAAAAGAAAGATCTGATTCTGAACTGCCTGAAACAAATCATCAGTAATTACGTTGGAACAGGAAGGGGCCATCCCCAAACTGTTTCCACAAAGTTGGGAGCATGAAATTGTCCAAAATGTCTTAGTATGCTAAAGCATTAACAGTTCCTTTCACTGGAACTAAGGGGCCAAGCACAACCCCTGAAAAACAACCCCACACCATAATCCCCCCTCCACCAAACTTTACACTTGGCACAATGGCACAGTCAGGCAAGTACCGTTCTCCTGGCAACCGCCAAACCCAGACTCATCCATCGGATTGCCAGACAGAGAAGCATGATTCATCACTCCAGAGAACACGTCTCCACTGCTCTAGAGTCCCCCAGTCTGGCTTTACACTACTGCATCCAACGCTTTGCATTGCACTTGGTGATGTAAGGCTTGGATGCAGCTGCTTGGCCATGGAAACCCATTCCATGAAGGTTTCTACGCACTGTTCTTGAGCTAATCTGAAGGCCACACAAAGTTTGGAGGTCTGTAGCTATTGACTCTGCAGAAAGTTGGTGACTTCTGCGCACTGTGCATCTCCGCATGCTCTCAGCATGCTCTGTGATTTTATGTGGCATACCACTTCGTGGCTGAGTTGCTGTTGTTCCCAATTGCTTCCACTTTGTTATAATACCACTAACAGTTGACCGTGGAATATTTAGTAGTGAGGAAATTCTACGAATGGACTTATTGCACAGGTGGCAACCTATCACGGTACCACGCTTGAATTCACAGAGCTCCTGAGAGCGACCCATTCTTTCACAAATGTTTGTAGAAGCAGTCTGCATGCCTAGGTGCTTGATTTTATACACCTGTGGCCATGGAAGTGATTTGAACACCTGAATTCAATGATTTTGAAGGGTGTCCCAATACTTTTGGCAATATAATGTATATCTGAGGCCTGGAAATTTTTTGTTCGTGTTGTCAACATGTTGAGGAGACACTGTTTTCTGTGTCCTGTGAAACAAATCCACTTTGCAGCACTTCAAAAAGGATGAGGACTCGCACTGGAATTTACTCGGTAAAACCGAATCAGATGGCCATTATTACTGTTTGTATCACCGTGTATCAAGCAGTGAGGAAGATCCAGAGCTGAAACTCAGCTATGGTAATGGCCGTTTGGTTTCTGACGTGCTGTAAGTGGTCAACCAGTCACAACAGACTAAGACATCTGACCAATCAGAGCAGAGTAGACCAATCACAACAGACTGGGCCAAGACTACCTGTCATAAGACATAAGAGTGAATGTGAAAATGTGAGGAAGGTTGTTATATTACTTGTTGCAGTGCTCAGTGAGTTTTCAGTGTGTTTTTATGAAGTTGAAGAAATATAGAGAACAGTGTTTGTTGTTTTATAATTGTATGTACTTTTGATATTGGTTTCTGTGCTGTGGTGGGCTGAGGTATGAGAAGGGATGAATATAGACAGTGATTTATTTTTTGTGAAGAAGAGAGACATGCGAGCGAGACAGAGCACCGCTGCAGAAATCTGCCTGCACACACAGTAGATATACTATTATTAGTTATTTTAGTTACACTTAATTTTAAGGTGATGTTGTTACTGTGTAATTATACAAATAAGTACTGCGTAATATTAACTACATGTACTTACTATAGGGTTAAGGTTTTGGTTTAGGTTACTTGTAATTATGCGTAATTTACGGTTCCCACACAGTCAGTCACGTTCAATGTTACGTCGATACTGACGTAATGAGCTCTCGCTTGGGAGCCCAATCACCTCCAGTGGTACGAAACAAGCCAATGGGAATTGGCCAGTGAGATTTACATGCCAGGCCACACCCCCGGCATCTGGGTATATATAAGACCGGCATACACACTTCCATTCATACTTTTGCTTCAGAGCCGATCGGTTGTGGATCGTTCTCTCACCTCTACAGAGTGAATTTCTCTAATTGAGCAAAAACAGCAATTTTAATTACTTGGAGTGATCTCCAAAAACAGCCATTTTTATTGCTTTTATTGTTTTTGTTCTGGTGGCTGCAACTCAGATCTCTCTGGCTGGTGGGAAGGCACTTTCAGCGGTGGGTGTGACAGTGCACTAGTACAGGACGGTGCAGCACTCATCCCTGTGTGCTTCAGCTGGTAGAGCATTCTAAAAGAGCAGGCACGGGCGATCAGCATCTTTTTCAAGATGCTTGTCGTCCGTGTGTTTCTGGATGCGGCCGTTTCCTGACCTCGTCTGACGACCAAGATCGCTGTCTCACTTGTCTGGGTAAACAGCATGCTGAGTCAACACTCGTGGATGGCACATGCCCTTACTGCGAGGGCATGTCCATGTTGTCATTGAGATCGCGACTCTCCTTCTTTAGGTACGAGTCCCCTCTGCTGCTACCCAGTCACAGCCGCGGTCTGGTTAGCACTCTAGAAAGTCTGAGGGTTACAGTGGGAGCTTCTTCTTCGGGCCCGCCCCCACGAACCTCCCACTCCTCTGGCACGCCATGTGCCATCGAGTTGGGACCCTTTATGGAGGTTACCCGCGTCACTTTCGGCGCTCCGGACGAGGATCAGATGTCAATCGCTGCATCTGGGAGTGGGCTTTTAGACTCTGAGGATGAGGACGCAGAGCGTCCTCCGGGGTGGTTGTTCAGGCGGAGTTGGACTTAGAGTTAACGGCCATGCTTGCCCGGGCCGCCGCGGGCATCAGGCTCGAGTGGAACCCTCCACCGTGTGGAAGCCCCAGTGCCCCTCCAAAGGCCCCAGTGCCTTTCTGAGGAAGTTCAGAAGATGTGGAAGGCACCTTTCACTGCCAGAAATCGTTCTTCTGCCTCCTCCACTCTCACTACCCTCGATGGTGGGGCCGCCAAGGGTTACGTGGACATTCCACAGGTGGAACGTGCGATTGTGGTGCACTTGTGCCAGCAGTCTGCGGCCACGTCTCCCGTCCAAGGCGAGCAAGACGACGGCAGCTCTGGCTGCTAAGGCTTACTCTGCCACTGGACAGGCGGCCTCCGCCCTGCATGGCATGGCCATCTTGCAGGCCCATCAGGCGAAAGCTCTCAAGGAGCTGCACGAGGGTAGTTCTGAGCCAGGGCTCTTGCAAGAACTGCACATGATGACTGACCTCGCCCTCCAAGCGACGAAAGTCATGGCGCGGGCCCTGGGTCAGACGATGTCCACGCTGGGGGTCTAGGAACGACATCTTTGGTTAGATCTGGCCAAAATGAAGGATGCCGACAGGAATGAAGGAAGCCTCCATTTCCCAGGCCAGCCTCTTCTGCGACACTGTCGAGGACTTCGCACAGCGGTTCTTGGCAGTGCAAAATCAGACGGAGGCTATCAAACACAACTTGCCCCAGTGTGATGTTGCCACCATTCCGCCGCGGGCTGGCCCCCAGTCTGCACAGGCTCCCGGGAGGTCGGAATCTTCCCACCCTCCCCGAGCTACCAGCAGGAAGGCGACGCCACCCGCCCAGGCCGCTAGGCCCTCGAAGAAGAAGTCTAAGAAGCAGTCCTGAGACGAATGGCCCCTTGGGTTGCAAGCTCACTCCACTCTGGGTGTTGCCTCCTCCTGGGCGTTGGCGCATGGCGCCTCTGTAGCAGACATCTGCAGAGCTGCAGGCTGGGTGACACCGAACACATTTGCAAGGTATTATAATCTCCGAGTGGACCTGGTGTTTGCTTGCTTGTGCCATTTCCCTCGGTTGAGGGAATGCGAGCACTTTTCCCGCTCCTCAGTTCAGTTCCCCACATGGTGAACCCTGTGGAGTTCCTCCTGCATCCTGTGGCAGCCAGACGTGGCGGAGGCGTCCAGCGTCAGGTCCAGGTCCTAGTTGGTCAGCCCTTGTACTGGGCTAGATACCCATATGATGTGTTTCCCCTCTGGTAATCCCATATGTGTCTGTCCACGGTATGGTTTCCCTGATGGTAAACCTGTGTCTTTCCCTGGGCGGCTCTGCTCTGCCCTGTCTCTGAGCGCTAGAGTTCCTCCCGGAAGGTAGGACCTATGTCAGAGATCTTCCATAAGCGTTACTGCCCCTCGGGTCAGTCCATAAGTGTCTTCCACACATTACCTCCCTTCGGGCAGGGTGTGGTCTCCATAGCTTTTCCCTCCTCGGGGAACGCTTTCCTGGCGTTTTGGTCATGGCTGAAAAATGTGGGAATCGAGTACCGAAGCACTGTTCCCCGGGGGTAAGGAACAGCAGCTTCGACCATCTCCAGAGTAACGCCCTGTCCTCTCCATCCCACTGGTATGGAAGACACCTTGGGCTTACTCTGGGCGCTGGAGGGTTATGAGTCTGTGCTAGCATCTGCATTTGGGCACGCCACAGCTTGCCAGCACCTGCTTCCCTAACACTCGTAACGTGGCTCAGTTGCTATGGCGCTTTCCATTTTACCCCATTACGTCAGTATCGACGTAACGTCACACGTGACTGACTGAATGGGAACGTCTAGGGACGTTACGTCCCCCTGCCATAGCCCCGAGTCACCGCTGAACGGCTGGGTACCTCTCTCGGCTCCTCAGCAAAATATGAATGCAAGTGAGTATGCCGGTCCTATTTATACACGGATGCGGTGGGTGTGGCTCGGCATGTAATTCTCACTGGCCAATTCCCATTGGCTTGTTTTGTACCATTGGAGGTGATTGGGCTCCCAAGCGAGACCCCATTACGTCAGTATCGACGTAACATCACCGTTCCCTCCTTCAGGGAACAATAGTAACAATTACAATTAGTAACCTAGACGTTATTACTATAGTAAGTACATGCAACATGTAACTACGAAATTTAAAAATAAAGTGTTACCATTATTTTATATAATATTTCATATTTTGTAGTTATTAGTTAAGATAATGGCAACTGTAAATTTTTAATATTAATTTAATTTGTTTTATAGGTTTAAACCCCATGGAACTTGCTTATGTAACTGGATGTCTATATCCAATCTAGAAACCATCTATAGGCAAAAATTTTGTCAATAAACACCTCTCTATTCTTTTGATGTTGTCATTTTATTGAATGACCCTGAACAGATGATGTGAAGCCTTTAATTATATTTAACTTTAATTATAAATGTAATTACAGAAATTAATTAACTGTAATTGCATGTAGGTATTTTTTAAAAATATAAGTAAAATGTAAAAACGTATGTACACAATAAGTGCATTGTATATAATGATTCAAGTACATAGTAGTTAAAGACACTTAATATGAAATGGGACCAGTGATATAATTGTTATAACCAGATATAGTCTGTCAAGAAGCAAACAGTGCTACTTAAACGTACGTCTGCATTGTAATCGTTTATTTAAACAGAAATAGAAATAAGATTGTTTATCCACTCATGACCTCTCTAATCTAAAAAAAGAAATGACACATTTGACCACTATATGATTAGTCAATGATGTCAGGCTAGATTTTCAGAATAATGTGACTCAGATATTTATTTTGAAAAATGAAATATGTAGTCTGCTTCCTTCTGCTCAGTAACTGATTGCTGCTTGGTAAAACTGCATTAATATTGAAATCGTTTTTTGGGTGACTGAAGGCTGTTTCACGCCTTGAACATGAGCTTGCAAACTTCAAAGCATCATGTGCTTCCTCCTTAATTTTCACACAAGCTGCTGTTTTCCTGACATTTTCTTTTCCACATTTTTCAGGAAACTACCAGACTTTTCAAAACATAACTTGTGCATCCAATTATAATATACATTTTTTATATTGTAATTAGACACAACTGTCAGTTATGCTGATTGATACTGTAAACTGGTATTTGTTATTATTGTAATTAGACATAGATATTTGGTAATACGATATATCACGCTAATGAATTTGCATGATATTGTTATCGTGGGCACTTCAAAATACAGTGAGTGATTATTTATTACAAATTATTCAGTTTTTTATAATACATTTTAAGAATACTTTACCCATCAATCATTTAAAATGCACAACACCGCTGTATGCTGCGTCAAAAGGACATGCACACTCAGATGTAAACAAGCCCAACATGCATGAGAAGCACATGGCGGAACGAGTGAAGGAGACGCGCTGAATGAAAGTGCATGTTCACTCTCTGACAGTAGAGGGTGCTGATGGAACAACAGAAGTGCAGCGGTTACCCCGGAAACCCTTAAACAAAGCAGCATCTCTACTGAACAGTATTTGAAAAGTTTCAAAAAGCTATTCAGTATTTTTTTTTTTTTTTTTTTGTATTTGCAATATTGTTCATCACAGCACCAAATACTTAAAGACTTAATAGGCTATTTACTTTCAAACGTAAACATTTTTATATTTTAGTCTGGACTACAACATGCCCTGTAATGATTGCAAATGTTCTGATTATTTTTTTATTGTTCAGTAACACTTAGTAACATAAGCCTTCATTAGTTAACATGTTAATTCATTATTACCAAGCTGACAATGAAAAACACTTATTTATTTACATTTATTTAGTCCTAGTTGATGTTAATTTCTTAGTTAAAGTTTAATAACATTACTAAAATCAAAAGTTGTAACTATTATTTAATGGATCTGAGCTAAAACTAACAATGATCAGTTGTATTTTTTAACTATCATTAACAAAAAATAATACCTTCTGTAACAAATGTAGCTATTGCTCATTCTTAATGTTAGTTAATGCATTAACTAACGTTAAATAATGAGACCTTATTATAAACTGTTACCTGTTGTTCTTTATAATTCTTTTGCACTTTAATCTGTTTGAAACATTTTACTTCATAATTTTTTGTGTATTCCGAAACTGTATTTAAATGTTCAGAGTTCTTAAACCTGTTATAGTATGACAACACTTTTTTTTGCAACTTATTTCAATATCGTGATAATACCGTATACCATGATAAAAGCTTCAGCAATTATGGCAACATGGAAATTTGATACTGTCACATGCCTAATTATCGTATTCGTAATCACAAATATGGTTCAATTTTGCTGCATTTTTATAATTATGTACGTATAGGGGCTAATAAATTGGAAATCTCGCACATTCAAAGGATGTAGATGCAAATTGAAAATGAGGAACTGAAAACGTATTTCAGTGGTTCAAAGGTTGGCTGTTTAGCATGGTCCAGTTAGCCCCTGTTGGTAGATATAGTAACTACACCATATGATAGCAAAAACATATTAACTATTAGCCATTCAGAAGACTCTGACAGCCTCGTTGGTATTTCCTTTTCAAACAGGAAGTCAGGCAGGACATATTAAAGGTCTTGTTAAATTCGGCATAAAACGGAAGTTGTAATCCTTTTTTTTACCCTGCTGTGACATATGTAAAACGGCTTCTGGAACAAGAACAAATGTGGGGCAGGACTTGATTTTGTCCATAGGGAACTGATTCGATGATTTGTGCTTTGCTATTGGTGGATCTCATGTGAGTGACAGGTTGTCCCGCCCTCGCACCAGTAAACACATTATTAGAGAAGAGAAAAGATGAGCTGCAAGAGGGAGGGGAAATTATTTTGATTAAGATTATGAGAACACATGAATGATAAAAAAAAAAGATGTGCACTGATAAATCATTTATAATAAATACTGCAATATTCCGTAAAAAAAAACAAAAAAAACAAGAATTGTCCATTTTGATTTTATGGTGACTGAAAGGCTTGAGTGTCCTCTTATTCATATATAGACTGTGTTCACTGCAATCATTCCCTGAAGACTGCAGATAAATGCTGAGTCTATAGCAAATGGTGTCGCTAAACTGCTGAGTGTAATGTATGCATTTTCACAGTACAGAGACTCCCTCTTTCTCACTGGGGTTTAGAGTTGTACTGTAAGTACAGTGTGTTTTAAAACCACACCCTTGTTTAGCATCCCATTATGACATCAGCAGACGCCCTGACATGTCTGATGCTATAGTGGGGACACATTTGTCTCTCAGCTCGGACAGCTGAGGGGTCAACAGTGGCGCCTTCCCTTCCCAATTTTATGTCCCCTCTTAAAAACCCAAAGACTTGTCTGCTTGTTATTTAAATCCAGAGACTTGTATGTGCATGTGGCATTTTTGTTCAATGCCGTGCTCGGTAGATAAAATATAATGGACAGCTGTCGACCCCTCCCGAGTGTCCACGTTTAGGCCGGTGTCACCACTTTCACTCTTATTTCCTCTCTGGGAAAGTGGAGGCATTAAAGAGGAGTTGGGCTTTAAGGGTTTTACATCTTTCAGTTAAGTCTTCATAATGCAGTATAATTCTTAATCTTCAGGTTTCGCTGTAAGTCTGAGGTTTTTTGCGACTCAGTGGAGTTTTAATATCAGATTAACTTTATGAAAGCGGATGATGTTCTTTGTCATCTCAAGTCTGGATCCTGGATTCATTTCCTCTACTAACGGACGAATTTGCCGCATAAATGTTTTCGTTACTGGGGTATTTCGTACCCCTTTTCACTTTTGTTTTAAAAAGGGACACTGAAAAGCAAGACCTGCACCCATGTAAGTGTTGTTTGTGATTTATTCATGTGGGGATCTTGTCAATGATTTTATTAATATTTGAATTATTATTTTAAATTATTGATTATTATTATTGTTGTTGTTGTTTTAATTAAAAATACATAAAAAAAAAAAATGTTGAACTTTAAGTAAGGTTATTCCATATGGAAGCTTGTTTCCGCCATGAAATAAAAAATAAGAAAGGTAATTTTGACTTTTTTCTCAGAATTGCGAGATATAAACTCACAAATTGTCATAAAATCAGAATTGCGTGATAAAAAGTCAGAACTGCATGATATAAAGTCATTGTGAGTTATAAAGTCAGAATTGCGAGTTATAAAGTCAGAATTTTGAGTTATAAAGTCAGAATTACGAGTTATAAAGTCAGAATTGCGAGTAATTAAGTCAGAATTTTGAGTTATAAAGTCAGAATTGTGAGAAAAAATGTCAGAATTGTAAGTCACAATGACCTTTTTTCTTTTTTTATTTAGTTTTCCGTAATTTTTCTAGGTGTGGACATTCTTTAAAATACAGGTAAATTTGCAGTTCAAGGAAATTTTCAACCAGCTTTGTATCATTGCAGTGTCAGTAGTATTCTGTATGTAATTGAACAAGTCAAGTCAAGTCACCTTTATTTATATAGCGCTCTTTACAATGTAGATTGTGTCAAAGCAGCTTTACATTGATAACTGGTACATTATTTTGGCTGCACAGCAGCTCTTAAAGAATAGTGTCAATGCAGGCAGATCAAAGCACTGTTGAATATCAAATATCAATTGTCAAGTGTCCCCAACTAAGCAAGCCAAAGGCGACAGCGGCAAGGAACCCAAACTCCAACAGGTGACATCAGGTGGCAAACAGGTGTTAAAATGGAGAAAAAAACCTTGGGAGAAACCAGGCTTAGGGGGGCCAGTTCTCCTCTGGCAAACAGTGCTTTGTTACAACTCAGGTTGCTATCATAAGTCAGATAGGTTCGCAACATTCAAAGTATTTAATTCAGTTCCATCCAGCTGAGGATCGTATTCATCACACCGGTATGGATGGTTGTTGAGGAGATGCACCACTGGTTGTCATGTTGACTCAATCTCTGCTGATACTTCAGGGCTGTGTTGTGGTCGTGTCAAGGCGCAGGTCCTTGGTCTCACCTGGATGCGGCCCGGATCTGGTTGACTACGGTAAACCTCGGGATAAACAGAAAGACTAATATTAGCGTAGATGCCATTCTTCTTCTGATGTAACGAGTACATCTGGTGTTATAGGAAGTGTTCCCGGTTCCGGCTGACCTAATTTATGCAGCGTAATCCTTTAACAGATTTGAAAAAATAAATTGATAATGTGTTATGTGTATGCCAGGTTAAAGAGATGTGTTTTTAGTTTAGATTTAAACTGACAGAGTGTGTCTGCTTTCCGAACAATGCTAGGAAGATTGTTCCAGAGTTTAGGTGCCAAATAGGAGAAGGATCTACCACCTGCAGTTGATTTTGATATTCTAGGTATTATCAACTGGCCTGAATTCTGAGATCGCAATAGACGCGAAGGACTATAATGCATTAATAGCTCGCTCAGGTACTGGGGAGCTAAACCATTTAGTGCTTTGTAAGTAATTAGCAAGATTTTAAAATCTATACGATGTTTAACAGGAAGCCAATGCAGTGTTGACAGAACTGGGCTAATATGGTCATACTTCCTAATTCTAGTAAGAACTCTAGCTGCTGCATTTTGTATGAGCTGTAGTTTATTTATCAGGCGAGCAGAACAACCACCCAGTAGAGCGTTAAAGTAATCTAGCCTTGAGGTCATGAACGCATGAACTAGCTGTTCCGCATTTGTCGTCGAGAGCATATGTCGTAATTTAGATATATTTTTAAGATGGAAGAATGCGGTTTTACAGATGCTAGAAACATGGCCTTCAAATGAAAGATTGGTATCAAAGAGCACACCCAGGTTCCTAACTGACGACGAAGACTTAACAGAGCAGCCAGCAGTGTTAGACAGTATTCTAGGTTATTACGTGAGGAAGTTTTTGGTCCAAAAATTAGAATATCTGTTTTTTCTGAATTTAGTAGTAGGAAATTACTGGTCATCCAATTTTTTATATCAGCTATGCATTCCGTTCATTTTGTGAATTGGTAAGTTTCGTCAGGGCGCGAAGAAATATAGAGCTGAGTATCATCAGCGTAACAGTGAAAACTAATGCCATGCTTCCTAATGCAATCGGAGAGGCAACAAAGCTAACTGATGCATTTTGCATCATCCAGTGGACTTTTGATGACAAATAAATTGCTGACTTTTGACAGCTCTAGGGCTTTTGTTAAAACCACAGATTATATTTCTGCATTTTTGTGATGACAGAGAGGTGGTGCCAAAATCAAAAGTGCATTATGGATGTTGAATTTTTGGCACCACAGCCCTTTTTATCTGTTTAGTCACGTAGCACTGATTTCAGTTTGTTTTGTGCGTTTATCAAAACGCCTATCTTGCCAGCGGTGAATTTCCCCTTTGTCCAAGTCGATACTCAAAGGCCCCCCTCCCCATATAAGATATTTTCAGCATTGCTGTAATTATAACAAAGCTTATTTAAATTAATTATCCACGATTCATTTTGTAATTCTATAAGTTTTTCTTCAAGAAATTCTTGAAGAAAATCTCAAGTCACATAAATGAATGTGAATCGAACATACTGTACATGTTAGGTGTCATCATTCACATCAGACAGTGAAACCTTTAATGCTTCATCATAAATAATGCACACGTCCTGCTGTCATGTGTATCAGACCACACCTCGTGCCATTTGCCAGCCAATGCCTTCCATCTCCTGCTGATATGGACACAGTTATTCTTTTTTTATTTTTTTTTATTTTGTATCAGCATTGTGTTTTTTATACACTTTCTCTCTCGCTTTGTCCTTGGAACTATGCTCAGATTGTTACTCAGATTGTATTCCCAGTTAACAGGGAACATTCTCAGAACTTTTCTCAAAGTTATAAATACATGATCTTCCTGAAGCAATAATAGTGTACAATACGCTAATAACAATAATAATTTTTGTTTGAAGATATCTGGTCTTTAATAATATTAGCACAAAAACTAATGCACTGATACTAAAATTCTCAGCCGATACCGATTATTTTAGAATATCTGCTGATAGTTTGATTTTAAGGAGAGAAAAAAAAAACTCTCCCAACTAATGCTGTAAACTCTACAGGGAACCCTAAACGATACAGGGAATCCTCTCATTTGGTACATTACTGTAATATTAAAGGTTAAAATTAACAACGAAGTCCAAAATATATTCAACTGCTATTTATTTTCAGATATAATAATTACAATAAAAAAAAAAAACTGAAATGTTTGTGTACAACTCAGTTGCACATAAGGTAGTTTTCATAAACACTTGTCTTCATGACAAATGTATTCAAACATACATATATAATTAACAGTAAATAAGCTCCTATCTAGTGTTTTTTATAGCTAACTAATGAACTATGAGCAGTGGATTAAGCGATTACATGACACATGATACATTTCAGTAAGTTGTACTGTATCTCTTAACATTCCTTCTGATGTTTATTCATTTTTCTTTCATGCTGTAATTTGTATTAAAGTGGAAGAAAAGACTCGGTCTCCGCACTGCCGCTTGAACCGAGGCGCTACAGCGATTCGTCACGTCACATTTAAGAGGTGTAGGGAAAAACTGCAGACCTAGCAGCCCTGGGTTGAACTACGGGTGATTTATAGGGTCAAATAGAGCCTGCGTTGACATTTTCATCACACACAGTATGAGTTGCAGACTAACGTGTTTTTCCGCCCCCTTTTTATTGTTTTTATTTTTTTTTATAATCGGCCTTCAACATCGGCTTTATAACTCACAACTGCAAGTTTATATCACACAATTCTGACTTTATATCTCATAATTCTGACTTTATAACTCACAATTGCGAGTTATGAAGTCAAAATTGTGAGATATAAACGCGCAATTCTGAGAAAAAGTTAGCCAGCCGTTGTGAGTTTATATCTCACAATTCTGAGAAAAGAAGTCAGTTTATAATGCGCAATTGTTAGTTTTTAACTCGCAATTGTGAGAAAAAAAGTCAGAATTGTGAGATAAAAAGTCACAATTACCTTTTTTTTCCCCCATAAACTTCCATAAATTATTGCCCAGCGCATCGGTGCATATATCATTCATATAACATTTTTTCTGAAACGTTTTACTTATTTTAGAACATTCAGAACAACAACCCTTTATTATGAATAGTTAAACCCTTGACAGCTTTACAGTTGAATTGATTGATCCCAGTCGGTGTCCCATTAATCATGAGTTGTCTCACCTTGCAGCCTCTTTGTGGTGACTTTTTGGGGTAGTAGCACGTGTGAGCATGAAGGAGGATGTGTCAGCATTTTTGAGAAACCAGAGACCTGGCTAAAAATCCATGATAAATCTGAGAGGAACAGGCTATATAAGAAGGTGAAGACAACACCTCTGCAGTGTCAGCAGAACATGCCACATAACTCTGGACACCAGCATGAGTTTGCAGCACATAATTCAACTCAGGACCCAAAAAAAAATGTTTAAAGGGATAGTTAAAAAAATATATATGAAAATTCTGTTATATTTTACTTAACTTCATGCTGTCCTGAACTCTTATGACTTCACTGAATGGGAAAAAGAAGTGTGAGCTTTCTGCTAAACATCTTCACTTGTGAAAGAAAGTCGTATAGGGGTTAGTAACGATATGAGGGTGAGTAAATAATAGCAGTCTTTACTCTTGGAAGACCTATGGATGCTGTTAAGAGACTGCTATCTAAAAAAGTATTGTGGTGGTACTATGGTACACTTATTGTATCAGTTATTTTAAAGGGGACCTATTATACCCCTTTTCACAAGATGAACTATAGGTCTCTGGTGTCCCCAGAATGTATCTGTGAAGTTTCAGCTCAAAATACCCCACAGATCATTTATTATAGCTTGTCAAATTTGCCCCTATTTGGGTGTGAGCAAAAACATGCCGTTTTTGTGTGTTTCCCTTTAAGTGCAAATGAGCTGCTGCTCCCTTTCCAGAAGAGAGCGGAGCTTTAACAGCTTACGCTTCGGTTACCCAACAACAACAAAGCTGGAGAATCTCATGCAGCCAAAATTACGATTGTCGATTTGTTGCGTGTTCTCGGGGGCAGGGTTTATGTTAATTTCGGGGTTTGTGATGTCATCAACCCTGGAAGAAGCTCATTGTAGTCCCTACCAGGTGTTTGTTGTAGTCCTTAAAAAGTGATTTCTGTAATGGAAAATATCTCCCTTTGCATTGAACTTTGAGAGTCGTAACTTTACAGATGTTGTTTATGCTCAAACAGCAACATTACACATTAACTAAAGTTAAAAAAGTGAAATCATAATCAAGGACCCCTTTAAATTGTAATAATATTTCACAATATCACTGTTTTTACTGTGGTTTTTGATCAAGTAATGCAGCCTTGGTGAGCATAAGAGACTTCTTTCAAAAACATTAAAAACGCTTTCCGACCCCAATCTCTGGATGTTTCTTTTTTATAGTTTGGGCCTTTATAATCGATAAAGACAGTAGAGGACAGGAAATGATGATACCACAAAACAATTCAAACTACTAGGCCATGTCTCCAATATAATTTCATTTTTAACAGCAGTATCAAATGCCTCTGTTCTCAAAGTAAAGTTTACATTACATTTTATTCATTTAGTAAACAGTCTCATCTGCAAGTTTCAAATAAGAGTAATATGAGTATAATCAAAGAGAAAAAACAATAGTTCCAGTTCCAAAAGGGGGTTTTCACAGCAATGCCACAGAAGAGCCATTTTTGGTTCCCCAAAGAACCCTTCTCAAAAGAAAGGATATTTTCTTCAAAGCTTCACAAGCTCTTTATTTCCTTCTCCACAGGTCCACACAGCGGCAGTGATGAAAGCCTCCTGTCGCGCTGTCCTCTCCCTCCTGCCGAGAGCCACAGCAGCAAGACTCATAACCGCAGCGGCCCCGCCCCCGCCCGCCGCTCTCTGCGCCCGCCCCCTCGCGCCTCACCCGTGGGTAAGTTGCGCCACCGCCAGTTCCTTCATTATGTCGCACTGAGCATAGTGATATGTATAATTGTCACAGATTAATTTTTCTAATGCTTTTGCCACCAAATGTAACCTGACCTGACCAGCTGTCACAAGACCCTGTGTGAAGAGGTGTGTCACAAGCTACGTTTCCATCCACCTATTTTATGTGCATTTTGGGATATCACACACACACACACACACACACAAAACAACGCTGGAGGGAAACACTAAGATGTGCATAAATTCTAAAAATGCACATAAAAACGTATGCGCTCAATTGAGGTGGATACATTTTGTATCCGATAAGAAGACATGCGCATAAACTACGATGGAAACACATTTACTGAATGAATCCCTTGAACAAAAAACTTGCTTGACTTTGCCTCAACAGAGGATGTGATTGATAACTGGACTAACCAGCGACCTATCACATCACACAGGATCTCACGTGTTGATTTGGTTTAATTCCCTCCCAGAAGCATGGGAACTGCGTTCCCAAACACCAGTATATGATAGCATCTATTTTAAATAAAATATTTTGCAACATTATAAATATCTTTACTGTCACTTCTGGTCAATTTAATGTTTTCTTGCTGAATAAAATATTCTAAATATATATATAATATAACCTAACATGTTGTCCAGTATTCAGAGTTGATGTAGAAAAAAAAATATTTGTATAAAAATATTCTTGAAGGGCCCTTTAGTGGCTGAAGTATGCATTGCATCATAGTGCTGACTTGTATGGAATCCCAAGTCTGCCAAAATTAAAAATAAATGAATAGATAAATAAATATACAAAGAAATATAAAAAAAGCAAAAATAAATAAATAAATATATAAATAAATAAATATACATAGAAAAGCAAAAAAAAACAAAAATAAATAATTATTTAAACATTTATTTCCTTATTTATGTATATATACTTTTTTCCACATTTATTTATTTTTTCTTTTATTTATTTATACATTTATTAATTTTTATTTTTTTTATTTCCACATTTATTTATTTATGTATTTATTTCCATATTTGTTCATTTCCACATTTATTCATTTCTACATTTCTTTATTTCTACATTTCTTTATTTTTACATTACATTATGTATTTTTACGTTTCTTTGTCCGTAGGGTAACGAGGGCGTGGTTTATCTCAGACACAGCAATCGAGCTCAGAGTAGGCGAGAGCGAAGCGTTGAGGCCACAGTGACACCTTGTGGTGTGCCCGAAATACAAGAAGTGTAGCCTACTGACGTTGATACTGGGATAAATCATTTGGATAGGTAGTATGTTCAAAATCTTATATCACAGGTTAAGTTATATCACCCTAACTGTACTGTGTGACATGGATATTCTTTATTCCGGACATGGCCGTAGAACATCGTCTGGTCTGGATTTGTAAAATGTCCTGCGCTGGCAAACATGAGCAGCAACATCTTCAGCAGATCTGATAACAGAGATTTTGAAATGGAAGCACTTGTTATTTCCCATTATTAATCATTTGAATGAATGGGCTTGCGTTTGATTGAGATTTGGACACCGGTCAGAACATGGAAAGGATCGAAGCAGCACACATATAGGCTACAGTGAAGTCGACCCAAGCATATTGATCAATACATTTGAAACGAGACCACAAATTCACTTCACATTCATATTTCCTACTTTCTATGGGAGGAAAAGGCTTAACGTTTTATTCAACGTTTTTTTGTACATAGTATACTTTATTATTATGATGTTTAGTGAGTTTGGTCTGTTAATATTGCTGTCTTAGTACATTAAACCATGTTAAGCGTTTTTCATGTTAAGCGTTTTTCACGTTAAGCGTTTTAGAATGTCCCCACGAGGGGAGACACAGCGCTGTAACTGATGCCTCGTTCTATTTTTGGTCTTTGAAATAGTAGTATTTTAAGCATTTGTCACATGTTGTGCATGTAAAAGTAGGAAATATGAATGTGAAGTGAATTTGTGGTCTCGTTTCAAATGCATTGATCAATATGCTTGAGTCGACTTCACTGTAGCCTATATGTGCGCTGGTTCGATCCTTTCCGTGTTCTGTGAGATCGGTGTCCGGATCTCAATCAAACGCAAGCACATTCATTCAAATGATTATTAATGGGAAATAACAAGCGCTTCCATTACTTAACCCATGATTTAAGATTTTGACCATACTACCTATCCAAATCATTCATCCCAGTATCAACGTCAGTAGGCTATACTTCTTGTATTTCGGGCACACCACAAGGTGTCACTGTGGCCTCAACGTTTCGCCCTCGCCTACTCTGAGCTCGATTGCTATGTCTGAGGTAAACTATGCCCTCCTCATTACCCTACAGACAAAGAAATGTAAAAATACATAAATGTAGAAATAAAGAAAATAAATGAATAAATGTGGAAATGAACAAATATGGAAAAAATACATACATAAATAAATGTGGAAATAAATGCAAATCGAAATTAATAAATGTATAAATAAATAAAAGAAAAAATAAATAAATGTGGAAAAAAATAAATTAAGCGTTTGGTTCCAAAACGCTATAACTCCATTTTGATTAATTTGAGTAAAAAGGTGTTTTCTTTACCAAGAAAGTGGTTCAAACTTTCACAAAGCATCTTTTGGTTATAAAAACATGAAAAATTCAAATCTACATTTTGATTTTAAAAGGTTTATTATAAAAACGGATTATCCCCCCCCCCCCCCCCCCCCCAATAAATCCATAACACTTTTTTTTTTTCCAAAATGCAATTAATCCATCAATATAAAAGTTATTTTTCATATTTAAAATACACAACAAAGTAAGTTGATTCACATATATGACAGCCTCTGAACTTTGCCAATACTAATCTTATATACAGGCATTTTACTAAAAATACATGCAGTCATCACTCCCAAAATGAATTAAATGAGTCATCTTGTTAATGTTATAAATGAATTATGTCTCCGTTTGTCATTACTGATTAAAGAGTATCTGGTGCCACCGCACGGTTAAAATAAACACATTTACAGAGTACATTGGTATTAAAAACGGCTTTTAAAAACTGTTCATTTCAGTTTTGGAGACCGTGACACAAGTTTGATGCTGTCGTGGAACAAGCAACAGCCGGCATTTTTCCTCCTCCCGACTCGAGTGAATCGTCTTCTTAATCTCCTCACGTAAATGATTACATTTCAATGACTTGCGTTTTTTCCCCACTGCAGAAACCACCACAGGTTCATCGATGCCTTCAAAATTATTCATTTTTCTGTTTTTATTGATCACAAAGTACCAAGCAGATAAGGAAAACTAGGATGCGGGGTGTATTCAGAGTGCCGCCATTACTGTTTACAGTGCATGGAATGGTGCGCTGTGATTGGTTGAGCGGATATATCGCATTCTGCAGAGAAAGGAGACTGGCATTTGTCTTGTTTTGGAAAGAAAGGGAGAAAACATGACAGAATAACATGACGGATATCGCATTTTGCGATAATGACTTTTCAATACCAACCAGATACAATATATATATTTTTTTAATCGCATTCATCGCGTTTTGGAACCAAACTCTTCAAATATATACATAAATAAGGAAATAAATGTGTAAATAATTATTTATTTATTTATTTTTTTTTTTTTTGCTTTTCTTTGTATATTTATTTATGTATTATTTATTTTTAATTTTGGCAGACTTGGGATTCCATAGACTTGACAGTGCAGTCACAGTATAAAAGAGAACATTAGTGGACCGAGGGCTCCAGCTAGTGGACACTATAAGCATTTACTTTATCCTTAAAGTTTTAAAATTTTGATTCCTAAATTTAGCTCTGAGTTTGGATTAGAATGATAGTTCTCAGTGACAGCAGTGGCTCATATAAATGTGTTATTTGTTTCTCTACAGCCTCTAGAAAGGAGTTTCAAAGAGATGGAGAAATCAGCCGTCCCATTGTGTCATCCCCGAAGAGGTTTGCAGTGGTCTCTCCCAAGCCTCAGTCCCCGGGTGAGTGTCACGTGAGTGTTTTATTCTGCTCGCCTGCTGCCGCCCCTCCCACTGTCATTTCCCATCCCTCATTAACTGGCCACCAGTGGTTGTCATAGCAACACTGTGAAGAATAAAGACTTCTATTAGGAAACCGGTGAGTAATTCCCGCACTAATGCTTCCAGACTAATGGAGGATAAATTGACACCGTAGGTCTTAAAAATAAGATTAATAATTTCATTAAGATGTTTTGCTCAGTTTTTTTTTTTTTCTGTATTCTCAATCATTCAGTTGATATACACAATAAATGGAACAGACCAATATATAATGTCAGTTTGTAATTATTTACAAATTATAAGTAAGCATATTTATAAAAAGTTCTAAAATCTGTTTGGATCATCCATGTTCACAATCGTTCAAAGGTTTGGGATTGGTAAGATTTTTAAAATGTTTTTAAAGAAGTCCTTTATGCGCACTGCATTTATTTGACCAAAATACAGAGAGAATAGTAATAGTGTGGAACATTATAACAATTTAATTTGTTGTAATTAGGTCCCGAGCACCAATGGTGTGAGGTCAGTCTAATCTTAAGGCCTTCGCGATGTTAAATTGCAAAGATCTTGAGTTTTCGCTGAATGATGTGTGGTGAATGACAAAGTCTGATGTTTCGCCATGAAAGGGAAATCACATTTTTGAGGGCCTAAACATGCTCGAAAACTTTTGCACACGCATCAGAAGTGGTGAAAATATACGTCTGATATGGGTTTCAGAATTAGGTGTGGCAAAATGGCTGGATAGTGCCACCTACAAAATTTCAGCGAAGTGTCCCTGATGCAAAGTTTCAAATACAAGTATGAAATTCGGTACACACATCTAACAGCCCAATACCTACAAAAAAGGCTTTTGGAGCAAAATCTGAAAACTGACAGGAAGTCAGATATTTTGAATTAACTTTGGAACATTTGTGCAATTTTTGCCATTTCCAGACGTGGTACTTTAACAAACTCCTCCTAGAGCTTTAATCAGATCAAGGTCATATTTGGTCAGTCTAATCTTGAGGCCTTAGCGATGTTAAATTGCGAAGAACTTGAGTTTCCGTTGAAGGGTGTGTCCGTGGCGGCCTGACAAAATCTGATGTTTCACCATGAAATAGGAAGCTGTTGTAAATCAGGCATACAATGTCTGATCTGCCCCAAACTTCACATGATTCCTGGTCCTGGCCTGAAGACATCTATATGCCATTATTCAGTTAGTCATAGCGCCACCTGCTGGCAACAGGAAATGGCATGCTTTACACTGTAACTCACTCCCAGAAACACATTTCAATATGCCACAAAGTGCCAAACATACTAGAAACACATTAAATCATGCAACACTTGGCGAAATGCTAATGTATGGAATTGATGCCACAAAACAGGAAGTTGTTGTAACTCAGTCATACAATGTTTGATTTGCTCCAAACTTCACATGTTTGATTTGCTCCAAACTTCACATGTTTGATAACAGTCCTGGCCTGAAGACATCTACATGGCAATATTCAGTTACAGTCAAAGCAGCAGGAAGTGTGGCACTTTGAAATGACTTTGCCATATTTCCCTTGTGATTTATCCCTGTGATGGCAAAGCTGAATTTTCAGCATCATTACTCCAGTCTTCAGTGTCACATGATCCTTCAGAAATCATTTTGATATGATGATTTGATAATCAAGAAACCTTTTTTATTATTATCAATGTTGAAAACAGTTGTGCTGTTTCATATTTTTGTGGAAACCATGATAAAAAAAAATCAGGATTCTCTGATAAATAGAAAGTTCAAAAGAACAGCATTTATTTGAAATGTAATTTTTGTGTGTGTATGTGCATGTGTGTGTGTGTGTGTGTGTGTATATATAATGTATTATATATTATTATTAGTATTATAAATAAATCAAATATTTGTAAGTCAAATATTCAAAAAATTAAAATATTTTACATTAGAAAAGACTGCAAAGTAGAAGCATTTTACTGTATTACTGTATTAATATTACTGTATTTTTTTACTGTATTACTGTACATACTGTATGTTACACATATTTATGGATTACCGCTCTCTTGACTCAACCCCATCTGTGAGCATTATAGTGGAAATGTGTGTTCATGGAAGGTGAAGTCAGCAGTTACTCCTCAATGCTGGACCTGATCATAGTCTTATGATACATAAATATATGGTCCTCATGTTCTAATTTATTACGACACTGTCATTACTGTTCATATCACTGTGTATCAAGTGGTGAGGAAGATCTGGAGCTGAAATTCAGATGTGGTAATAGCTGTGTGGTTTCTGACACACTGTAAGCAGTTGACCAATCACAACAGACTGGGCCATCTGACCAATCAGAGCAAAGTTGGCTCTCGGAAAGGAGGGGTTTAGAGAGACAGAATCCTTGATCAAACAGTTTCAGACACTGTGAGAAAAAAGGTGATGCTGCAATGTATATTTTGAGAAAATTAAATGTTTTTTTGATGCACATAAATCTATTGTTGGAGACCTCCAAAACAACATTAGGAACCTTTAAAGTAGCATAATAGGGTTTAAAAAATAAGCAGTTTTTTTTTTTCATGTTTTTTTTTTTATATATATCTCACAGTGCGTCAGAAGTCATGTGTGGCCCGTCTTGGTGGGCGTTCAGATGGTGTGGATGCCGAGCGGGAACGATTAATGGTGCAGAGACTGAAAGAGAGATGTGAAGATCAGGCCCGGCAGCTGGTCAGCCTGCAGGATGAGCTCAGGAAGTCCTCACGATGCCTGGATGTGTTCACCATCACCACCCAACACTTCTGCCGGAAGGTAACATATGACACCACTGTACAGGCTAGAGCACCAACTTTATTCAACAATATCTTCTCTTCTGTGTCATTTTCCTACGCTGTTTATGCTTCCAGGTTCTACGTCAGAACGCCGGCTCAATATTGGCCGATGCTGCACGACGCATGCGTGTGATGCTGACGCAGGAGCCGGCCAATAATGAGTTGGCGTTCTGACGTAGAACCTGGAAGCGCTGAATATAAACAGTTTAGGAGAAGTACGAAGGTCTTACGGGTTTGGAACGACATGAGTTTATGAATTAAATTTGCATTTAAAATAATACGGAAAAAAGCTTTTGGCTCATCTCCTGAGGCCACAAGAGGGCGCAATGAGCAAAATATTAATGCACCACATTAAATTGTTTATTTAAATTTCTATTTCTTCTATTTCTAAAATGTTTTGAATGAACAACGCATCAGTGCCACATCTAGTGGGTTCAACTGGATAGGCTAACAAAAACATTAAAACACAACAACGACTCTTACATCATCATCGCATCTCGTACACCTAATATTCAAATGCACCATTTTTGCATTTGAATGTGGATTTTATTTTAAATTCAATGAATATTCGAAATTCTAATTCTAATTTGATAGCCTTACCCCTTAACCTTAAAACCTTTTAAATTCACAAGCTATATTTTGTGTTTTGACTATTAGTAGCTTTGTCAGTGGGTGTGGTTTCTGTGCACTTGCTATGGTGTTGTTGGGGTTGCTAGGGTGTTACTACTTTTATGATTGCTAAAGTGTTCTGAATGATTGATGCTATGTGGTCACTAGGGTGTTCTGGATGGTTGCTGTGAAATTTTTTAATGTCATTGCTAAAGCATTATGAGTGTTTGTGTGTTGCTATGTAGTTGCTGAGGTGTTCAGTATGGTTTCCAGGATGTTGCTATATGGTTGTTAAAGTGTTCTGAGTGGTTGCTAGCATGTTGTTATGCGTTCATTAGGGGGTCTTGGGTGGTTTCTTTGGCTTTGCTAAGGTGTTGTGAGTGTTTATTTGTGTGTTGCAAAACAATTGCTTGATGTTCCGGATGGTTTTATTTGATTGTTAAGGTAGTTGTTTGGATTTTGCTATGGTGTCCAGTGTGTTGCTATATGGTTGCCAAAGTGTTGTAAGTAATTGTTGGTGTGTTGCTATGAGTTTTCTAAGATGAACTGCGTGGTTTCCAGGGCATTATGTTGTTGCTAAAGTGTCATGAATGGTTGTTTGCATGTTGCTATGTAGTTGCTAGGGTGTTCTGGATTGTTGCTATGACTTTATGTAGTTACTAAGGTGTTGTGAGTTTTATAGACTGCTATGGTGTTTTATGAACTTTTCAAAACTTAACCACTGGTCACTGTCTGATTTTGTCAGATTGGTTACTAAATTGTTGAAGGGTTTCCAGGGCATTGCTATATTATTGATAAGGTGTTGTTTGAGTCTTTCTATGCAGTTGCCATGGTGTTGTGGGTGGTAACTAGGGTGTCACTAAGTGTTCTGAGTGGTTGTTAGCATGTTGCTATGCTGTCATTAGGGTGTTTTGGGTGGTTGCTGTGTCCTTGCTAAGATGTGATTTGTTGTGTGTTGCTATACAATTGCTAAGGTGTTCTGTATGGTTGCTGTGGCATTATGTGGTTGCTAAGGTATTGTGAGCATTTGTTTGCATGTTGCTCTGCGTTCACTAGGGTGTTCTGAATGGTTGCTAGGGGATTGCTATGTGGTTGCTAAAGGGTTGTGAGTGGTTGTTGGTGTGTTTCTATGCATTCTCTAGGGTGTTGTGGGTAGTTGCTAGGGCATTGCTACTTTGTAGTTGCTAAATGGTTGTGAGTGGTTGTTGGTGTGTTTCTGTGCAGTCTCTAGGGTGTTGTGAGTAGTTGCTAGGGCATTGCTACTTTGTAGTTGCTAAATGGTTGTGAGTGGTTGTTGGTGTGTTTCTGTGCAGTCTCTAGGGTGTTGTGAGTAGTTGCTAGGGCATTGCTACTTTGTAGTTGCTAAATGGTTGTGAGTGGTTGTTGGTGTGTTTCTGTGCAGTCTCTAGGGTGTTGTTAGTAGTTGCTAGGGCATTGCTACTTTGTGGTTGCTAAATGGTTGTGAGTGGTTGTTGGTGTGTTTCTGTGCAGTCTCTAGGGTGTTGTTAGTAGTTGCTAGGGCATTGCTACTTTGTAGTTGCTAAAGGGTTGTGAGTGGTTGTTGGTGTGTTTCTATGCAGTCTCTAGGGTGTTGTGAGTAGTTGCTAGGGCATTGCTACTTTGTGGTTGCTAAATGGTTGTGAGTGGTTGTTGGTGTGTTTCTATGCAGTCTCTAGGGTGTTGTGAGTAGTTGCTAGGGCATTGCTACTTTGTGGTTGCTAAATGGTTGTGAGTGGTTGTTGGTGTGTTTCTGTGCAGTCTCTAGGGTGTTGTGAGTAGTTGCTAGGGCATTGCTACTTTGTAGTTGCTAAAGGGTTGTAAGTGGTTGTTGGTGTGTTTCTATGCAGTCTCTAGGGTGTTGTGAATAGTTGTTAGGGAGTTGCTACTTTGTAGTTGCTAAAGGGTTGTAAGTGGTTGTTGGTGTGTTCCTATGCAGCCTCTAGGGTGTTGTGGGTAGTTGCTAGGGAGTTGCTACTTTGTGGATGCTAAAGGATTGTGAGTGGTTGTTGGTGTGTTCCTATGCAGTCTCTAGGGTGTTGTGGGTAGTTGTTAGGGAGTTGCTACTTTGTAGTTGCTAAAGGGTTGTAAGTGGTTGTTGGTGTGTTTCTATGCAGTCTCTAGGGTGTTGTGAGTAGTTGTTAGGGAGTTGCTACTTTGTAGTTGCTAAAGGGTTGTAAGTGGTTGTTGGTGTGTTCCTATGCAGCCTCTAGGGTGTTGTGGGTAGCTGCTAGGGAGTTGCTACTTTGTGGATGCTAAAGGATTGTGAGTGGTTGTTGGTGTGTTCCTATGCAGTCTCTAGGGTGTTGTGGGTAGTTGTTAGGGCATTGCTACTTTGTAGTTGCTAAAGGGTTGTAAGTGGTTGTTGGTGTGTTTCTATGCAGTCTCTAGGGTGTTGTGAGTAGTTGTTAGGGAGTTGCTACTTTGTAGTTGCTAAAGGGTTGTAAGTGGTTGTTGGTGTGTTCCTATGCAGCCTCTAGGGTGTTGTGGGTAGTTGCTAGGGAGTTGCTACTTTGTGGTTGCTAAAGGATTGTGAGTGGTTGTTGGTGTGTTCCTATGCAGTCTCTAGGGTGTTGTGAGTAGTTGCTAGGGCATTGCTACTTTGTAGTTGCTAAATGGTTGTGAGTGGTTGTTGGTGTGTTTCTGTGCAGTCTCTAGGGTGTTGTGAGTAGTTGCTAGGGCATTGCTACTTTGTAGTTGCTAAATGGTTGTGAGTGGTTGTTGGTGTGTTTCTGTGCAGTCTCTAGGGTGTTGTTAGTAGTTGCTAGGGCATTGCTACTTTGTGGTTGCTAAATGGTTGTGAGTGGTTGTTGGTGTGTTTCTGTGCAGTCTCTAGGGTGTTGTGAGTAGTTGCTAGGACATTGCTACTTTGTGGTTGCTAAATGGTTGTGAGTGGTTGTTGGTGTGTTTCTGTGCAGTCTCTAGGGTGTTGTGAGTAGTTGCTAGGACGTTGCTACTTTGTGGTTGCTAAATGGTTGTGAGTGGTTGTTGGTGTGTTTCTGTGCAGTCTCTAGGGTGTTGTTAGTAGTTGCTAGGGCATTGCTACTTTGTAGTTGCTAAATGGTTGTGAGTGGTTGTTGGTGTGTTTCTGTGCAGTCTCTAGGGTGTTGTTAGTAGTTGCTAGGGCATTGCTACTTTGTGGTTGCTAAATGGTTGTGAGTGGTTGTTGGTGTGTTTCTGTGCAGTCTCTAGGGTGTTGTGAGTAGTTGCTAGGGCATTGCTACTTTGTAGTTGCTAAAGGGTTGTGAGTGGTTGTTGGTGTGTTTCTATGCAGTCTCTAGGGTGTTGTGAGTAGTTGCTAGGGCATTGCTACTTTGTGGTTGCTAAATGGTTGTGAGTGGTTGTTGGTGTGTTTCTATGCAGTCTCTAGGGTGTTGTGAGTAGTTGCTAGGGCATTGCTACTTTGTGGTTGCTAAATGGTTGTGAGTGGTTGTTGGTGTGTTTCTGTGCAGTCTCTAGGGTGTTGTGAGTAGTTGCTAGGGCATTGCTACTTTGTAGTTGCTAAAGGGTTGTAAGTGGTTGTTGGTGTGTTTCTATGCAGTCTCTAGGGTGTTGTGAATAGTTGTTAGGGAGTTGCTACTTTGTAGTTGCTAAAGGGTTGTAAGTGGTTGTTGGTGTGTTCCTATGCAGCCTCTAGGGTGTTGTGGGTAGTTGCTAGGGAGTTGCTACTTTGTGGATGCTAAAGGATTGTGAGTGGTTGTTGGTGTGTTCCTATGCAGTCTCTAGGGTGTTGTGGGTAGTTGTTAGGGAGTTGCTACTTTGTAGTTGCTAAAGGGTTGTAAGTGGTTGTTGGTGTGTTCCTATGCAGCCTCTAGGGTGTTGTGGGTAGTTGCTAGGGAGTTGCTACTTTGTGGATGCTAAAGGATTGTGAGTGGTTGTTGGTGTGTTCCTATGCAGTCTCTAGGGTGTTGTGGGTAGTTGTTAGGGCATTGCTACTTTGTAGTTGCTAAAGGGTTGTAAGTGGTTGTTGGTGTGTTTCTATGCAGCCTCTAGGGTGTTGTGGGTAGTTGCTAGGGAGTTGCTACTTTGTGGATGCTAAAGGATTGTGAGTGGTTGTTGGTGTGTTCCTATGCAGTCTCTAGGGTGTTGTGGGTAGTTGTTAGGGAGTTGCTACTTTGTGGATGCTAAAGGATTGTGAGTGGTTGTTGGTGTGTTTCTATGCAGTCTCTAGGGTGTTGTGGGTAGTTGCTAGGGAGTTGCTACTTTGTAGTTGCTAAAGGGTTGTAAGTGGTTGTTGGTGTGTTTCTATGCAGTCTCTAGGGTGTTGTGAGTAGTTGCTAGGGAGTTGCTACTTTGTAGTTGCTAAAGGGTTGTAAGTGGTTGTTGGTGTGTTTCTATGCATTCTCTAGGCTGTTGTGGGTAGTTGCTAGGACGTTGCTACTTTGTGGTTGCTAAATGGTTGTGAGTGGTTGTTGATGTGTTTCTATGCAGTCTCTAGGGTGTTGTGAGTAGTTGCTAGGATGTTGTTATGTAGCAAACAAACACATGAAGCTTGTTCCAAATGCGATTTGTTTCATTTATTTTTTCTGTCTGTCGCATAATCATAAAGCACTTAAATTACCTTGCTGAATTTTACTTTTGTTTTATTTTTGCATAATTTATTGCATACAGCCACAAATGTCACAATTACTGTAGTTTGTAATGTTGCCACTGCACTATAGAACATGTTGTTTGTCATATTTCATTTGGAATGCTTTATTTCGTCTGATTGGATGCTTGTATGAAAATGTGTGTTCATTCCCAGTGGACCCAGTGGTATCAGACAATGCACACATGTTATTTTGTTCTTTATTGATCTCATCCTCCTGTTCTTCTATCTCTCCATCATTCACCCCTCCTCCTCCCAACATCTCTGAGTGTGTGTATGTGTGAGAGAGAGGGCGAGAAGCTTGGGGGGTTGTCTGAAGAACATGTGTAGAATCGCAGACTCACGCGACTCATTGTTGCAGTAGTCAGGCTATGATGCTAAAAACAGGATGAGGTAAGGCCGTTTGTTGGGTGATTTTTGCCTTTTTCTATCACATTCTTCCTAACTCCGCCTGTCTGTCTGTCCTACACTCCCTCCCCCCCTCCCTCTCCCTCTCTCTCATGCGGTGTGCGTATGGTATTCCCCTGACAGGTTTTTATAAAGCTACATTCTGCCCTAGCATGAGCCAATGTCTCTGTGTCTCCATCCTACATGCTATTCGGATACTACGGTAAAACAATACCAGGATGATTGTGTGTGATTCTGCTTTCTTTCTCTGACTTGTTTGCTAAAGTAGGACCAGTGATGCTTTTTGCATAAGACCTGGTTTATTTCATCTTCATTCTTCATTCATCTTGTATATATATTTTGTGATGATGGAAGTGTGTGTGTATGTGTGTGTGGTGTCAGTGAAGACAAACACGTGCTCTTACGTTGAGGGAAACACCCCACCCTGTCTGCTGACACTTGATGCAGGTGGTCTGATATCATAATTCTATTGTTTTATGTTGCATTTTTGGTCTTTTATTGACCTCTTCATATTTATGCATTTGATATGAGACATTGCATGATATTAGCATTGATGATGCCATTAACTATATTTTAACATTTTCTGAAGACATTTACCAGTGTTGTCCATGCAAAACTTAATGTTAGAGCGGTTGGATGTTTCTGGATGGTTGCAAGGCCGTTGCTATGTGGTTGCCAAGGTATTATGAGTGGTTGTTTATGGGTTACTATATGGTCGGGGTAGTTGTTAGGGTGTTGTCATGTGGTTTCTAAGGTTTTAGGGTTAGGGGTAGTTTTTTTGTGTGTGTTGCTGAGCAGTTTCTATGTGGATTTTTATGATTTTCTGGGTTGCTATAAAGTATTGTGTGTGGTTGTTTGTCTATTGCTATGTGATTGCTAGGGTCTTCTGGGTAGTTGCCACGGTGTTGTATTTACATATGCTTTCTAGGGTGTTCTGCGTGGTTGCTAGTGCTTTGTAAAGATGCTGCTAAGGTGTTGTGAGTGGTTGATCACGTTGTTTGCTAGGGGACTGCTATGTGGTTGCATTGAGTGGTTGTTAGCCTGTTGCTATATGTTCACTGGTGTGTTTTGAATGATTGCTAGAGAGCACTAATGGCCTCTGAATGGTATCTATTATGTTGCTATACTTACTGGGCCAAGACAAAGATACTAGTTTATTTAGTGTAAACATATTGGTACAGAATATCACAGAGATGTAGGGTTAACTTCCCCTTAACGAGCCATACAGTTTAAAGTATAGTAAATGTCTGATTGCTGATAGTGATGCTCAGCAGCAGACAATACTAATAGGAAAGTCCATGTATAATAATTATTTTTAAAGCATGTTCAGGCTGTAGATGTGTTGTGGTGTAACAATGTTAGGCCCTACAGTTTTATAGGTGGGGACTGAGTCCTTGAGACCGCCTAGCTCTCACTATTATAGACCTTCCACAGCGGGAAATGAAAGTAGTTGAGGTGAGGAACAAGCCGGTCAGATTAGTATTTATGGAAAGACTCTCCAGAAATCTGCGTAATATGTTGTGTGCTGGAGGGAAATCTGATTGGATGAGAGCTGTAAAAGTGACACAGTGATGTCATTTCTGAAGTCATGGGGTCATGACCCTGCTGTTTGTTTACATACAGAATGAGAGGGTTAGAAGTGTTTTTTTTTTTTAACAGCAGATGTTACTGTGAGATCCCAGCTGTCATTTGGAGCTGAATAAGTGTAGGATTCAGGACTGCTGTGTTAAAGTGCTGACTCATGCTGTATCATTTGCTGACATTGATTCTTATAAACAAGTATGGGTCATCAGCATGTTATTGTGCTGTGGCATCATCAAACATGCCAGTTACAGATGCGGTTAGTTCTGTCTTTTTGGAGTAAATGTGTGTTATTAACAGATAGAGGTACTGTACTACTAGTGTAATTAGTGCAGATAGAGGTCTGTGACATGGTTATCTGGAGCTTGATGGTTTAATTTAAAAGTTAGAGTTAAAGATATAGAATGTACTGACTGTTTGCTTGGTTATTGTGCCCAAGAGCATGATCTATTTAAGTCCACATGTCATTTCAACAAGAAACTATGCTGCTAACCACAGGTCGAGAGCTGTAGTTACAACCACATAAGTGTGCGATGCTGTTTGCGAATGTTCATTGGAAAATCATTGAACTGTGTTGGTAACGATGAAACTTGTGACTATAGTTGGCTAATGATGCTTTTGGGAAACGCACCCCTGTTTAGTTCCTGTCTCTATTAAGCCCCTCCTTTTGAAAAGTGCAATGTGCTCTGATTGGTCGGCTGGATCAGTGTGTTGTGATTGGTCAACTGCTTCGAGCGTGTTTGGGAAATGCCACGCCCCGTATAATAACCGCGAGTTTCAACACACTACTAACAAACTCAACCTGAAATCGCTGAAAACTGCTTACTGATTTAGAGAATAAAACCCTTTTGGAGTGACACTGTGCTTTGGAACTTTGCAGACCTTTTTCATGTTCGAACTGGAACATTACACACTAAAGAAAGTTGAACATGTAAAAAAGCATAATAAGACCCCTTAAAAGTGGTATTTTGACTGGTATGTTTTATTTGGTAAAAAGTGATTTTTGCAGATTCATCCCTAATGTTTATTGATTACAAACTTTTGAAACATTTACAACGCGTTCACTGTGGTACTGTAAGCACTGTTGAACACATTTTACATCAGTTACTCTGCATAATTTTCCCCTACACTCATGTGAGCTTGCAGATTCTGTGTGGAGCTATTCATAACACATTTGTGTATGTCTCTGTGTGTTTTCCAGAGCGAGAGCGCTGCTGTGAAGGAGAGGGAGTTATCCCTGCAGTTATCCAGGATCAGGGATGAAGTGGGTAAGTCTCCTCTAGACATCACACACAACAGTGATCTCATGTCGGCTTCGCCTGACAATCTTCTCAAGCCTGCGGTCATTCCTTTCACTTGTACACCTTTTCCTACCACACTTTTTCCTTCCAGTCAACTTTCCAGCCATAATTTTGATTGATAATTTTTCACTAATTTTTAATTACCAAATACCCTGTATTTGTCTGTGCTATTTTGCATGCAACCCTGTTACAGCATGATTTTACCTTATAATGAAAAATATGCAGTTCCTTAAAATTGTGACACCCAAGAAACATGACTTGGTCTCTTTCTATAGTGTGTCAATAAGACAAGTAAATAATCTCTTTCAATACCTCTTTTTAGTTATTCATACAAATATTTTCCCTTAAATTATGGTAAATTTAAGTTCATCAAGAGCCATGGTTACTTTTATAACTGAAACTAAAATTTAAAAAAGTCATAAAGTCATTACTTGAAGTAAAATAAACATTAACTGAAATAAAAAATAAATATACAAAAACATAAACTTGTTTTATTTTTAGCTAGTTGACAAAGCAACATTTCCATTTAGTTTAACTTGAACTAAAAAAAAGAACTAAAAAATACTAAAACTAAACAAATAAACATTTATAAAAACTATATAAACATATATATAAATTCTAAAAAGGACAACAACTAAAACTTTAACTGAAATTAAAATGAAAGCAAAATATAAACATAAAATGTAATTCAGAATATTAATAAAACATTTGGTGTCAACATTGCCTGCCAGAGTGACAGCTTTATTTATGCTAAATGTGTAACCCTGTTACTTTTAACCTTGGTACCTATTTTGGTGAATGTTTTTAAAAATGTGATTAATGTTGATCATTTCATATTTATTGCTATAAAATTTCAAGATCACACAAATCAGGGCTTTTTATATGTTAGAATTAAAATTAAAATTTAAATCTCAAATTTTGGTAACAGTGTTGCAAAATGAATATTGCACCATATATATTGAATAGAAAATAAAATGGCTTGTATATTATAAAATTTCTTCACCAGAATAGGTACCAAGGTTGAAAGTAACAGGGCCGAAAACTTAGCATATATAAATCTGTCACACAGGCTGGCAATTTTGACACCAAATGTTGGTTTGTAGCTATAGTCGATCAACTTTTTCTGAAGGTTAAGCATGTCCTTTCACTGCCCATAACAAACTATTTTCTATCACTCTAGTGGTCAGTGTTCAGCGCTGGGAGCGTCTGCAGGGTGAGAAGGCCCAGCTGGAGCAGAGTTTTGAGCGGGAGCTGAAAAGACACCAAGAGGAGCAACAGCAGAAGCTCAAGGCCCTAGAGGAGAGACTGGTAGAGGAGCACAACTCTGAGATACAGCGACTCCAGCAACAACAGAATAGTCACCTGGTGCAGCTACGTTCCCAGCACCAGGAACAGGTGAGATGAGGAAGTAACAGGGTGTAAAGACTGAGATTATCTTTGACACAACTTGAAGAGGCTTTTATTTTAGCATTATACACAAAGGAGTGCATGGTGTGAAGGCTCAGCTGGAGTTAAGAAAGCCTGGAAGGTAACCCAATAGTCCGAAAAGTAACCCAAAGTTTTGAAGCAAACGCACAGTCTTTGAAAATATACTGCAACACAGAAGTTCACTCTTTTCATCCTTGTCCAGTGTCTGTGCTATTGCTCTTCCAAAGTTTTGACTGATAAAATTTATTTGAAATCATTCAAAGTTGTTTTGTGTATCTCTAAACCTCCTCACACAAATGCTCATCAATGCTATTGTAGTTGTTCCATCTCATCAGATTCTTTTTTCGACTGTGAAAAATTGGTTGTTGCCATCTTGTGGACAAACTAATTAGTGCAAAGGCACACAGAGTGTACAGAGTACACGTGTTTGTAAAAATCTGACTGCGCATGTACAGTACGCGCGTACTACTGTATGCTGGTGATGAAATCAGCACCCCGTACCCTAGCATACGTGTAAGCGAGATCCAGTCATTTCAATGGGAATGAAGAATTTTGCCTTATAGACTTCCAATGGCAAAGATATTTCCCTATGCGAATTCCGCGTCGGATTCAAGTTTGGTGAACTTTTACACAAATTCACAACACCAGCCATCAGCAAGCTTCTTGGTTCGGCAGTGACGGTGGCCAGAGATTCGTAACTTATCAGCAATGAAAAACTGAAGATCACGAAGTCTAGACTAGCTAACAAACTGTTCAAAATGTTCAAAAGTCTCAATTGTGTTGGTATGAAAAAGAGACAGTCAAATATACATTATACAGAAATTGCTGCATTTGACCATTCAGAATCCAGTTTTCCAGAGCACCTTTTAAAAGTTGTCAACCGTTTTTGTTGTTAGATCGAGGAGATGAGTGAAAACCATGAGACGGCCATGGTGGAGATGGAAGCGACTCATGGTGCCACACTGGCCACTTTACAGGAAGAACACACCAGAACCATCAAGAGTGAGTCCTGCTGACAGACACATCCATCACACTCCCAGGAATCAAAGTGAACGTGTCTAAGGCCCTGTTTCCGCCTGGTATTAAAGGGTTAGTTCACCCAAAAATTCACCCAAAATTCTGCCATTAATTACTCACCCTCATGTTGTTTCACACCTATAAGACCTTCGTTCATCTTCGGAACACAAATTAAAATATAATTATATAAAATCCAATGGCTCAGCGAGGCCTGCATTGCCAGCAAGATAATTAACACCCTCAATGCCCCCAAAAAAAAACTAAAGATGTATTTAAAACAGTGCATGTGACTACAGTGGTTCAACCTTAATGTTATGAATCGACGAGAATACTTTTTGTGCGGCAAAAAACAAAATAACGACTTTATGACAATATCTAGTGATGGGCGATTTCAAAACACTGCTTCATGAAGCTTCGAATCTTTACGAATTTCAGATTAGGGATTCGGAGCACCAGAGTCACGTAATTTCAGTAAACGAGGCTTCGTTACATCAAGTCAAGTAACCTTTATTTATATAGTGCTTTTTACAATGCAGATTGTAAGAAAATGCTCTTAAAGAAAATGGTGTCAATGCAGGCAGATCAAAGCACTGTTGAATATCAAATTGAATATCAAATGTCAAGTGTCCCCAACTAAGCAAGCCAAAGGCGACAGCGGCAAGGAACCCAAACTCCAACAGGTGACATCAGGTGGCAAATAGGTGTTAAAATGGAGAAAAAAACCTTGGGAGAAACCAGGCTTAGTCGGGGGGTCAGTTCTCCTCTGGCGAACAGTGCTTTGTTACGTTTCAGGTAGCTAACATAAGTCCGATGGGATCGCAACATTCAGAGTATTTATTCCAGTTCCATCCAGTTGAGGATCGTATTCATCACGCCGGTATGGACGGTTTGTTGAGGAACCGTGCCACTGGCTGTTGTGTCGATGAGGCCTTCGCAGTGGATAATCTAGTTGACTCAATCACTAGTTGACACTTACGTGATAAGCGTTTCGAAATTTCAATGGTTCATGACTTTGGCAGTTTGATACACTCTCCGAACAACTGATTCGAAACAAAAGATTCGTAAAGCTTCGAAGCTTAATGAAGCAGTGTTTTAAAAAATCACCCATCACTAGATATTGTCATAAAGTCGTTATTTAGTTTTTTTGCCGCACAAAAAGTATTCTCGTCGCTTCATAACATTGAATTTGAACCACTGTAGTCACATGAACTGTTTTAATATGTCTTTAGTAGCTTTCTGGGCATTTGAAAATTAATTATCTTGCTGGCAATGCAGGCCTCACTAAGCCATCGGATTTTATATTAAAAAAAAAACAACGTAATTTGTGTTCCGAATATAAACAAAGGGCTTACGGGTGTGGAGCAACATGAGGGTGGGTAATTAATGACAGAATTTTCATTTTTGGGTAAACTAACCCTTTAAGATGCGTTTTGGTTGATCGGATCACAACGATGAGGGAGACCCGTTTACACCTGGTATTTTAATCCTTCTCTTTTGTCCACTTTCAACCGCTTCTGTCCTGATTTCTTTGAGAGGAGAGTCTATGGGCAGACAAATTTATGGGATTTTTCAGATCTTTCAATCTAATGGACAAAATAAGCTTGTGCAATTTACATATGAATGTACCCATGACGACAGACAGACTTACAGAGAGCAGCAGCTTTGACAGCTGAACGCGGTGAGTGTGTGTTAAAAATCAGGATTGTTGAGAGAACATTGTGCTTGGTACGTTTTTTGTCTTCAAACCAAACTTGGGTCTTCATCTGACAAAGTTTAAAATCCCGTCTGGTTAGTTCACTTTCCATAATGTTTGCGCGTTAAGTCAGACATCTTTAGCAGATGTTCGAACACATTCAACCACGTGTGTTTCCACTACGAAAGCAATCCAGTCAAATGCGTTTTCGACTACCTCTGTAAGTGGTCGAAAGTGGACAAGCTCAAAACGTTTTACACCCTATTTACACATGTAGTTAGCATCATCCACTTGTGATCCGATCGATCAAAATGCATCTTAAAGGGTTAGTTCACCCAAAAATGATGTCATTTATTATTCACCCTTGTCGTTCTACACCCGTAAGACCTTCGTTCTTCATTTAAATATGTCTTTAATAGCTTTCTGGGCATTTGAAAGTGTTAATTATCTTGTTGGCAATGCAGGCCTCACTAAGCCATCGGATTTGATCAAAAATATCTTAATTTGTGTTCTGAAGATGAACGATGGTCTTATGGGTGTAGAACGACATGAGGGTGAGTAATTAATGACAGAATTTTCATTTTTGGGTGAACTAACCCTTTAATACCAGGTGGAAACAGAGCCTAAAAACCTAGTGAGCTGCCTACTTAGACAGCATTATTTGGGCTAGAAAGTCTATAATAGCAAATAGGTTTGGCCCACTAAGAGAGCTCTGGTGACTTCTGCTTAACAACATCACTACAGACAGTTGAATCTGAACTGTATGTTAATTCTTCTTCATCATTGTGTTCTTACTAACGTGAACTGGTTGTTTCTTTTTAGACCTGAAGATGGCACATGAGCAGCAAAAGAAGTCAATGGAAGAGGAATTTGAGAAACTCAGACTCTCACTGCAGGTACTGTATGTCCTCACTCTGAATGCCAACATGTGTTGTACAGTGTTTTTTCCCCCTTATCTTTATGATGGCACGTGTAAGAGTGTGTGTTTCTGTGCTGTGTTTAGGATCAGGTGGATACGTTGACATTTCAGAACCGCTCTCTGCGAGACCGGGCCAAGCGTTTTGAAGAAGCACTGCGCAGAAGCACAGATGAGCAGATAGTGGTACTGTTCTTGATATTCTCTTTTGTTTTGTGTTTGGCCAGTGGTATTTAGAGAAAAGTTCATCCCCCAAAAAATTCTGTCTTTATTTATTTATTTATTTGTTTATTTGCAAATTTTAAAAAGATATTTATACAGATCTGGAGTGAGGGTGAATGATTGCACGTTAATTTTTTGGTTACCATCCTTTGTCTAAATTACACCTTGACACACTCTGGACATTCTGGGATGCTTTTTAAACAGTATTGAAGGAGTTTGCATGCTGGACACTTATTTACTTTATTTCCTTCACTACACTCTTAAAAATAAAGGTTCCTAAAAGGAGGTTTTTGCAACGTTTAAGTCATAAGTGGCTTTCGCACCAGAGGAATATTTTCTGTTCAACTGTTGGTGGAAGTACCTGTGTTCGCACTGCAGGAACTGGGAATGATTTTAGTTATAGAAGCGCCTTTTGGGGGAACTAAATGTGCTCCTACTTCAGAGTAGGGTCTAGCACAGCACAATAGGAACTACCAGTGACGCAAGTGTACATTGATTGGCCAAACGCATGCAGTACGAAACACTGGCATCTGTCATTTTTAAAAAGCTGTGTAAACACACAGTTTACATATACTAATGCTGCCTTTATGTGCTATCAGGACTATCATAAATATGAGTTTCCTAGTTAAAAATTGGTCATGAATGGCATCTCAATAGCATTTACCGCTGGGAAGCTCGTTAGTTATGTGATACAGATATATAGTAATTTGAATCTGTGTTTTGTGTTTGTGTGTGTACAGGATGCTCTTGCTCCATATCAGCATATTGAGGAGGACCTGAAGAGTCTAAAAGAGGTTCTGGAGATGAAGAACCAACAGATTCATCAACAGGAGCTCAAAATTTCAGAACTGGAAAAAATGGTGAATTGCAATGGAGAAAGAGATAGCTTGGAGACAGCTTTAATTATTAAAGACTCCATGAAATTGGATGTTTTGTGATTTTTATTCCCTGTACTCATAAACAAGAGTTTAGTTTAGCAGATATGTGTAAAATTTACATAATTTTTTTAGATTTTTTATATATAGGAAAATAGGCCAAAAATATTGATGACTCAAAATTGATTCAAAATGGAATCCATCAACATAGGACAGATTTCATGGGGTCTTTAAAGTTGTTCTCAAGTTTCGCTAGCAATACAATATTCTTCTTTTACTTTTTAAACTTATACTGAAACCTATCAGTGTGAATGTGTTATCAAGCAAAAACATCTATATGCAGATCCAATAACAATATAGTATTAACAGGATACATTGTTGATGCCCCGTGAGGAAACCCCCCTGTAGAATTAAACACTTTTTATGTCCTTTGATATGACTGGAGTTTCCATCTCATTTGAATTTATATAATGAGGAATAATGCACCAAGTTCTCGTTTGAAAGTAGAAATGTCACAGTGATTTCAGTGATTTAGTATGTTTGCATGTTTTTGCACAGGCCCAAAAGAACGTTTTGTTGGAGGAGCGTATTCAGGTGTTACAGCAGCAAAATGAAGACCTTAAAGACAGGATTGACCGCAACCTTGCAATGTCCAGGTCTTTATAAAACACTTCTAGTTTATACAACTTAAGATACTGAGTATGAAATAAATTAAATACAAAGTTCTGTCATGAAACTCTAGATGATCTTTAACTCAATCTGCTTGCAATTACATCATTCTCTATTGGTCATTCTGATTGGTTCCTGCTGTATCAGAAGCCAATGAGCTCGCTGCTCAACCTTCAGATACTTGGTCAGCATTTGCTGTAGCAGTTGCAGTGCACTTTCAAAAAACCCTTCAGCTTCCCAGCTCCACCTGTACAGATCTGCTAAGGGTAATTAATGTACACTTATTTGCAGCAGCAGCATAGCAGATCTATTCGGCTAAGACTAAACATATCAACATTTTCATATCCATTATCATGCCAAACACTCCGAGAGTTGTCATGACAGAAACTCTAATTTCAAAAGTGCAATGAAATTGTGATTTCCTTACTATGACTACTTTAAGCCACGTTCACACTGCAGTTAAATTCGGTTTTCAATTCACCTTTTAGTGCTTAATCCTGTTACACACAGAGTTTAGTAATTTACAGGAGTGACAACCACATTTTACATTTAAGTGTATAAAACCAAAGGTTGCACTTTATTTTACAGTACGTGCACATATGTGTACTTACAGTGTACTTAACTAAGAAAGTACTGGTTAATATAAGGTTACTACATGGGTTAATGTTAGGTTTAGGGGTAGGTTCAGGGTTAGTACCTTAATTATTACCCAGCAGTACATAGTATGTACATGGGGAACAGGACTGTAAAATAAAGTGCTACCGAACCAAACTAAACAGTTAGTTGTTAATGACGTATTTAAACGTGTATCAGATGTTTCTCTCTTCTGTATGTGTGCGGTGCAAGAAAACCACAGGAAAAGAGTTATGAGTCTTGAATCGCCAGATCTTGTAAAAAAAAAAAAAAAAAAGTGAACAAGAACAAGCCCATAATAAACCAAAGTTCAAATGCCTTATATGCTTCACCTTCCTAACTTTAATAACTCCATAAACTTGATCGCATTATGAGCAAACAAAAGAGCTGCCTTCCAAGCATAAACAAAACATGACGCCTCTGTCGACGGTGGTTTTGGTAAAATTGCAGAACATAACTGGTCTTTGGTTGCTGTAATATTGCTTAGTGGATACCAAATGCATGAGCCCCAGAACGTTGGTTACCACGCTGTCAACCATCACAATTTTGATTTGTGTTCCGTACAAAGACAGAACGATAATTTAGGGACTCACTCCTGTATTTAAATGCGGTTGTCACTCCTGAAACTTTACAGTGTGTACGTGGCCTAAAGCTACAGAAGAATTCTCATTAGTTGTTTCCTCTATTCTACCAGGCAACTGTCAGAGGAAAATGCCAATCTGCAGGTGTACGTTGAGAAAGAGAGCAACGAAAAGAAGCGACTGAGTCGCACCAACGAAGAGCTTTTGTGGCGTCTTCAAACGGGCGAGTTGAGCCCTCGAATGTCTCCCACCCAGTCGCCCCTTCATCGACCAGCGTCTAGTCCCGCATCACCCTCCCGACAACAACCCTTCCCTAGATGAGTGTCCAATTATCTGCCTTTCACAGTCTGTTTTTGTTATTTTTTTGTATCTTTAACTTATATTTCTCATCATGTGGATTCTGATTGGATAGAACAAAAGATGCTCCCACACCTCTTACACCAGTGCGTTTTCTGTTTCATCACATCTCAACTTACTGTTCAGTGTTACTGTATTCTTTGTAAGTTGCTCTTACTGAATATTGATAGGCTTTGATACAGTGATAAGAGTTTGAGTTGGAGCATAGTTGAAAGCATGTATATGGGAAGTTCACCCAAAAATGAAACATTTTGTCATTATTTACTCATTCCAAACCTGCATGACTGACTTTATGTGAAACATAAATGGAGAATTTTTTTAAAAATTGCCATTGTTGCTTTTTTTTCACACAATTAATGGGGACTTAAGTTTTCAAGCTTTAAAACAATGCATGAAAGTCAGATTAAAGTTCACTCATAATCTTCACAAAATTAGTCATATTCGTGAAAGAATCAATTAGTGGTGCATTTCCCAAAAGCATTGTTAGCCAACCATGGTTGCAAGTTCTGTCCAGGTTCTGTTTCCTGAAAACATAGTCCCAACAAACATTTACAAACAGCATTGCAAAGTTGCATGGTTGCATGGACTACAGCTCTCGACCTGTGGTTAGCAGCATAGTTTTTTGTTGATATGACATGGACTTAAATAGATCTGCTCTTGAGCAAAATAAGCAAGCAACATGCATTCTATATCTTTCATTCCATATATATTCCAATTTCATTCTACGTATTTTAGTTCATCAAGAGTATGAAAGCTGTGTTTTTAAAGAATGCACATGTGCTTCGGGAAGTGAGGTAAGAGGGAACCTGTAATTGAATCACACATCTGGAAATAAAGCAAAACAATGGAGAACAAAAGTAAACCTCAGATGCCATGTTAATTATATACAGCAATGATCTGACAATAATTACATCTGAAGAGAATAATTAGTAGTTATTATTCCACCACTTGGACATCATAAACAACTGCTCTTTATTGTTGAACCAATGTGGTTTTAATGACAGATGTGAGACAAAGTTACTACAATTTGGGGAAACAGTCATGACAAGCAGTTGATTTCTCCAAAGATGCATCATACTATGGTAGTTACGCAGCGAATTATGTTGTTGTATGGGAAATGCACAACAGATTGTTTGTTAGCAACTGGATCAACTGATTAATTAACAACCAATTCATTCACACTCAAAAAGAATAATTCATTCACCAACTGGACATTTTTCTGCTATTTTTCTCACAAACAACCCAAAGACCAAGGAAAGATGTCAAGAATTACGACCAATAAGATTTTGGCAGGTTCTCACAGCTGTATGACTTTAGTAGTCTTGGAATATAGTGCACAAATTGTATAGATCCCTTTTAATACACGTTTATGGTGTTTTTTGTTCTTTTTGAAGCTTGAAAGCATCAGTCCCCATTTATTGTAATTGCATGGAAAAGAGCAACCTGCACATTCTTCAAAATTTCTCTTTTTGTGTTCCATGAGAAAAGTTTGTAATACGCATTTTTTTAAAGTTGGTAAGGTACACATAAAATCAAAATTGACCTTATTTATTTTGTTAGCTCAAATTGCTAGTTTTGTGGTGAACAATTCATCCGTGCAAGTCAATCCACACAAACAAATTGTTTGGCTTCGTAATATTTAATCAAAATCTGAAAATGCTCCTCACCTCTGCAACGGTGCCCCTTCTCTAATGACATCAGTTTGATGGCTTGGGTTGAAAACGCTTAAACCACTTCCCTTTCGACCGTTAGGCTGCTATGAGCGAGAGATGGAGAGGAGGAGCGCTAAAATAAAACCCTGCCCTCTATTAAATATTCCGTTTCACTTGGAAATACGTCACAACACTGAAGAAAAGTTGTCTGCAACTTCCAGTTCACTGGGACTTTAAATGAACAAATGCAACAGAGGAAAGCTAGTAAGAGCTGTGCAAGTACCCGGATGGGAGTGAGGTTTAGGGGGGTGAGTGTAACGATGGCAAGCTATTAAGAGCTGTGCGAGTAAACCTCACTCCCCTGGCCTCAAGAGGTGTGCTGGCGACTGACGCTGGAGACTGTGGTCTTTAGTGTCCTTGTTAGCGCGCCTACCTCCCATGCCGGTTCAAATCTTGCTCGGAATGTGTCGAGTAGGACTGATTACATTTGGTGCCGTGACCCGGATGGGAGTGAGGTTTAGGGGGGTGAGTGTAACGGTGGCAAGCTATTAAGAGCTGTGCGAGTAAACCTCGCACCCCTGGCCTCAAGAGGCACAATAGCGACTGACGCTAGAGGCTGTGGTCTTTAGCATTTTTGTTAGTGCACCCACCTCCCATGCCGGAGATGCAGGTTCGATTAAAGGGTAAAGGGTTTGGGTAAAGAAGGACACAAACATGATCCTATATTATAGAGAACAGAAAAGGAACATTATTCTCCTTTCTTTGCTTTAAGACTTTATTATGTCCATCAAAATGTTGTGCATTATGATGTTTCACAGGCCATTTTGAAATGTGCATTTTTTTGTACCTTCTATTCTGATAGATTTGGCTTTTGGGCTTGTGCTGAGGTTTTCTGCTTGAACAGGACATCATCGTGTTTGTTCTCCAACCTTTGCCTATGGTCTCAAGCTTTTCCAAAGATTGATCAGGACGACATATATACCAGTTTTACTAGGAATATTTGCCTTTTTCAAAGGAAAGCCACCCACCAGCAACCTTCTGTGCAAGCCGAGGCATTACTGTACTCAACACACTCAACAGGAAAACACAGGCTTTACAGGCAAGTTTAGGATGGACATATCATTCAAATGAGGTAAATACTTTGTCAAAACAGGATGCCAACTAATAGTTATGTAGTTTAGGAGGTTAAATGTTAATGCAAACGTGATTTTAACATGTACTTACACTTTTTAAGGTGGTTCATCCACATGTTGTAACCACTATACAAGGATGCTAATATTAGCATGAACTGACAATGCAGTAGTGTAAACGACTTACAGTACAAAACTTCAACCTGCCATCTTTACCTTTGTCTTCTCACTCATGTTTGTGAGGGAAAATTATCATCATGCCTTCATCTCAACTCTCCTTGTTTACAGAAATTTCCAGAATGCATTACACCATAATAACTGCCTGTAAACTTGACGCCATAGGTCTCAGTCATGGCTGTTTATGTCCCTCTTCTCTGTACAGAATGTATCATAAGTCTTCCGATTGCTCTAACCCAGATAATATGCTTAACTGCATACATGTGGACACTACTGAGGGCATTTCGCCCTACTTTGTAGAGACCTAGCTGCATAATATGAAACTGAAAGGTTTGCGAAAGTACTACAGAGCATAACGTTAGAATTTTAAGTTTGCAACACGCTATCATGAGTACCTCACTTCTTGAAATCAAACGCAGGCCTCTACAGAGATTTCTTGTGTATTGTAATGCATTCAGGGTCTACAGTCATGGTCTCAATACAGGAAGTTCTCTAGTCATGAATAAGAACCAGAAAGTATTCAAACTACACCTGTGTTTATCTTCCCTGAATGTCCTACAACAACTTGTATATTAGGTGGATCATTTGTATTTATATATGCACTTGCATTCTTGCTGACGTTGAGGTAAAAGTCTGGATTCAATCTATGTGAACAGTAGATAGGAAGTCATATTGTTCATGAATGTTCCATTACTTAATGTCTTTAGGGGAAAATATTTTATTTTATTTTATGTCCAAGTGTACTTAGTAGTGCAGCTATTAGTGATTACATTTTTGTAAGTTGCTCAAATGACCATGATTGATTTTCATAAGTACATGAAATCATTATTAGTTTACGTTATTTAGCCTTATTTGTGCAAACAGAGAGTAAAAATCGCTGTTGCTATTGCAAACCATGATGGCTGATACCATGTACTGGTGAATTTTATTTCCTGCTAATTCTCAAGAGTATCATTACCTCCCATCTCAGTCAGAGATCTAGCTCAGGTTAGGAAGTTGCGTTACAAATGTAATTTCACAGTGCATAATGTATGTACTGTAAACTAAATGATACATTTGAAGGTTGGTGTCAATGTAATATCAGACTTGTAAATGTATTTCACTCATAAAGCAATTAATTCGAAAGCTCGAATGAAAAATTGAAATATCAAACCAACTACCTGTATGCAGAGGAACATCCTACTCTGTTGAGGTTCCTTGGGCGTCTGCTTGGATTATATTCATCTTTAGGGTTAGTGAATGAAAGGAAATCTTCAATCAACCAGGTTGTGAAATGCACTGATTTTTATTTATTTATTTTTTTTCTGTGTGTGTCCCATGGACATGATTATGGAATTTCTGAATGTTTCTTCGTATTCTTAAAGGAATAGGTCAGGCGAAAATGGATATTTACTCACTCTCATTTAGTTACAAAATGGTATGTTATTTTTGTCCACAAAATTTGAGTTTTGAAGAATCTTACCCTTGTGAAAATATTTGAAAATGTAAATGAAAATGTATTGAATGTGCACTTGTAGTGTTGTGTACTTTAAATGTTAAAAGTATATTTAAAAAATCTGTACTTGCAGAGAATATAAATAAGCCATTTAAGTGTACTTAAATAAAAAGCCACTTACATGTACTTAGAGTACACTTCAATTACTATATTTCTTAGCACACTCAAGTGCAATTTTAAACATTTTACTTTAAAGTTAAGTGCTGCCAAATCTATTAATCACGATTAATCATGTTTAATCGTGTCTATATGTGTGTGTGTGTGTAGTCAGAATTATTGGCAAATATGATCAAAGATGACTGTAAAAATAAATCTGCATTGTTTATCCTTTTAAACTTTAAATCATAAAATTAGCAAAAATATAACCTTTCATTGAAGGAAAAGAATAGAAAGTGGGGGGGAAATCACATTATGAAATAAATGTCCAAAACACGTTGGCCACAATTATTGGCACCCTTTTATTCAATACTTTTTTCAACCTCCTTTTGCCAAGATAACAGCTCTGAGTCTTCACCTATAATGCCTGATGAGTTTAGAGAACACCTGACAAGAGATCAGAGACCATTCCTTCATGCAGAATCTCCCCAGATCCTTCAGATTCACAGCTCCATGTTGGTGCTTCTTCTCTTCTCTTAAGTTCACTTCACTCATTTTCTTTAGGGTTCAGGTCAGGGGACTGGGATGGCCATGGCATTCATTTTGTGCTCAGTGACACATTTTTGTGTTTGTTTTGGATCATTATCCTGATGGAAGATCCAACCACGGCCCATTATTGGATTTCTAGCAGAAGCGGTCAAGTTTTGATTTTTTTATCTGTTGGTATTTGATAGAATCCATGATACCATGTATCTGAACAAGATGTCCAGGACCTCCAGCAGAAAAATAGGCCCACAACATTAAAGATCCAGCAGTATATTTAACCGTGGGCATGGGGTACTTTTTATCCATGTGTGCACCAAACCCATCTGGTGGGTTTGATGCCAAAAAGCTTTATTTAGTTTCATCTGACCATAGAAGCCAGTCCCATTTGAAGTTCCAGTCTTGTCTGACAACTGAATATACTGGAGATGATGAAGATTTCTGGATGAGAGCAGAGGATTTTTCTTGAAACCCTCCCGAACAACTTGTGGGGATGTAGGTGCTGTTTGATCTTTCTGAGACTCAAGACTCAACTAATCTCTGCAGTTCTCCAGCGGTGATCCTTGGAGAGTCTTTGGCCACTCCATCTTTCCTCCTCACTGCGCATTAGGACGATTTAGACACACGTCCTCTTCCAGGCAGATTTGTAACATCTTTAGTTGATTGGAACTTCTTAATTATTGCCCTGATAGTGCAAATGGGGATTTTCAATGCTTTAGCTATTTTCTTACAGCCACTTTCTATTTTGTGAAACTCAACAATCTTTTGCTGCACAAGAACTATATTCTTTGGTTTTACTCATTGTGATGAATGATTAAGGGAATTTGGCCTTTGTGTTTCCTCATGTTTATACTCCTGTGGAACAAGAAGTCATGGCTGGACAATTTCATGTTCATGATCACCCTGGTGTGCTAAAAAAAATGTAAATATGAATAGGAATGTACTTCAGAGATATTTTACTCATGTGGCCAACGTGTTTTGGAGAAAAACATTTTTTCATAATATGATTTCCCCCCCACTTTCAATTCTTTTTCTTCAATAAAAGGTTATATTTTTGCTAGTTTATGCACTTAATTATAATTAGTGTTATTCAATATTACATTTAAAATTGATATATTTGAAATTGCAACTTCATATAAATGTGTAATTACAAATATATTTAAATACATGACATACAAGTTTCAATAGAAATGACAAAAGTATATTTTAGTTTAACATAAACAAATCAGTACTTTGTCAGTACTTTCGGCAGTAAACTTAAGCTGTATTTCAAAGACAATAGAATGATTAATTTATTAATTACTTTTTCACAAGGGAATGTAGCGTTTTTCCATACAACAACAGTTCATAGTGACCAAAAAAGATGTCAAAGCACCATAAACGTCATGAAAAGTAATAAATATGACTTGTTTACTATGTTCCAAGTTTTCTAAATCCATACTATGAACTACCATTGTATGGACGAAAGCTGCATGAAGACTTCACAACTCTTCTTTTGTGTTCTGCAGGACAAAAAAGAACAACATAGGAGTTTGATACAATATAAAGGCCCGTTCACACCAAGAGCGATAACTATAATGATAACTATATTAGAGTCCACACCAATACACAATATTGTTCTGTTTATTCTAAGTGCATACTGCAGTTTTGTCATCTGCCACTTTAAATGTCCAAGCTCTTTAAAGCAGGATGGATTCTGATTGGCTGTCAATGTTTTTATCATTCATCAGCTGGAAAAAATGGTTCTGAAAGTGATTCCAATGGTATCGTTTCTCTGTGTCGTTATTGTTATAGTGGTGTGGACTCTGCTTTTCTTTCATCTTTAGAATGATTTTTAGATCTATATCTAACGATTATCACTATAATTATTGTCCTCGGAGTGAACGGGCCTTAAGGGTGAATAAATAATGACAATGTTAATGTTTTGATGAACTGTTTCTTTAAATTGAATACAAACACAACTGTCTGTTATCGTATATTTAAGAGAGGATTGTACCATGATTGTGTTACTGAAATGTCCTCTTTTTTTTCTTTCTCTTCTCCTAATTTGTGTTGTACAGCTTGTATGAGCTTTATGTGTGATCTATGTTACAACACGTTAATGGAAAAGCATGTCTTAACGCTGTGATATACAGTAATTTATTTGATTCAAACCTTGTTAGTGTAGCTAATCACTGTTGTGATGCATTCAGAAACTCTTTTGACGATTATGTTGCACTTTATTGCACTTTGGGTTTATTAAAAGATCATGTAAAAGCATACTGTTTCTTACTTTTAAATGAGCTGAACATCAACTATAAGCCTTTTGAGGGAAATTAATTATTTTTAGTATGTTAAAGAGGATAAGGGCTGCATTGTTTCTCACTGAATTATGTTTCACCTGGAAATATGTCACATTACATAACTTTTAAGAACACAAGCAGTGTAGCTTTAATCTGGATTCATCAGTCTTTTTTAGATATGAAATGCTGAATGATATCAATGGGCAAGGGGAAGATAATGGTGGAGTTTCTTTCTGCTGCGATGTTGTTCAGAGTCTGGAGGTATCGCAGCTGAAGAGCTGATGGAGACTCAGCCATCACCAGAGACGCTTCCTTCAGGGCCCGCGAGGCGTTCATCTCCCCCTCAGCTGCAATCACCTACACACACATACAAGAATAATACACTTGAGCCGCACGTGTCTTATGTTGTCTGATATATGGATTTTCCTCAGTGTGATGTATTCGTCTCAGCTATAAAATTTGACTGTAGGGCTGTAATTCAGATTTTCTCTAAATGATCCCTGAAGGCCCTAAGAGCATTGAGAAATACATTAAAATACATACAACTAACATTAAATAAACATCAAAATTAAATTCATATATAAAATAAAATGAATAAAACCTATGCCAGAATAGCTAACAGGGTTGCAAATGTAGCTTAAATGAATGTATCACTTATCACACCGCTAGCTAGTTTGGCACCAAATTTTGGTTTGTAGTTACTGTGAAATGTATGTTTCAGAAGAACTTTGGTTGCACTACAGTTAGTTGACTGTGAGAGATCTTCAAGGATAATTTATTATGTACGTTCGGTGTGGATTGCATGTTTTTGCTAAGACAATGCACTGCAACAAAAGGCTTCTTCAGAATACATTGGTGAAACTAAATATGTTGTTGAAACTAAATATTCACTGTGTGTGCACTATTTTGTTATATTAGTGATATCTTAGTTTCCCTTATTTGTACAACATATAGTCTATGATGGCCAGTGGGGTGGAGAGATAGAGTTGTGGGTAGGGTTAGGGTAGGATTAGGGTGTGGTTGTACATTCGCTCCTCCTTACTGGACGTAAGCTCCACCCATTTGCTCTGCAGTGAGCACCTTCTCTCTTTATCAGCAGTATTGAGCTGATTTTCATAATTCAATACCAGCACATGAAGCACTGCATTAGAGTTGGTTGTGGGAGTCTCACCTTGGCACGGGCTTCTCGAGCTGCTTCAGCCTCTGCAGCCATGGCTCTCTGGAGCTGGAGTGGCAGTTTAACATCCTTTATCTCCACTCGCTCCACTTTAATGCCCCATACGCCAGTGGCCTCATCTAAGGCAATCTGTCATCAAGATGATACAAAGCTATCAAGATCCATGAGTATGATTCAGCCTGATTCAGATTCATAATCCTGGGCTGTGTCCAAAATTGCCCCCTATACCTGTATACACTGTACTATTTGCTAATTTAATATTTAGAGATTTTTTTAAGCTTTTGTTACTTTTCATTTAATCGGCATGAAACGGAAGTTGTGATAGTGTTTTCTTCCCTATTTTGATGTATATACACAAGTAAAACAGCTTCTTGAACAAGATCGGAACTTGATTTTGTCTACGGGGAATTGATTGGATGGTTAAATGATTGTGGTTTGCTATTACAGGTTGTCCTGGCCTCGCACCAGTAAACACATGATGAGAGAAGAGAGTTCTTGTACCTGCATGCTGTGGGAGATGCCCTCTCTGTCAGACAGTAGCTCAGACAGGTTCTTTGTGCCCAGGACATTTCTCAGAGTGGTCTGTGCCAACAGCCGTGTTGCGTGGTCTGAATTGGACACGTTGATCACGGAGCAGATCGGGTCAAAGACACGAAAGTACACCACACCGTCCACATTCACGGTCACAGAGTCCTTCGTCAGGAACTGTTCTCACATAAACACATATAGATGCTCATCTTGTCATATTGATTCAAACCTTTATGAATTATTTATTCAGATTTAACATTATATTTGTATGAATGTTTTATTTGGCAAACTTTGGATTGATATAAGGGCTACATACCTGTAAATAGTGTTGGGGGTAACGCATTACAAGTAATGCGAGTTATGTAATCAGATTACTTTTTACAACTAACTAGTAAAGTAATGCATTACTTTTAAATGTACAACAAAATATGTGAGTTACTTTTTTTAAACAAGTAATAAAAGTTACTTTTTCTCATGATGGTTATTGTAGTTCTAATGTGAACATGCATTTACTTGTCTCACTTGCACAAAAACAGATTCAATATTCCTCAGAATGAATAAAAACAGTGAAATGCAAACCTGCAATATTAAATATGTTAAATTACACAAATATACTTTATGTATTTAATCTCACTTTATTAATCAATGTCTTTGCTGACCTTTGAAGGTCCAAGCCCACATCAAGCACACTAATAAGTAAAAATGACTTTAGATAAACATTACATTTGTATTTCATTTTTTATTTGTTTTCATTGCTAAAGTAAGACTTTTAAACTTTCTTCTCCTGCGTCCTATTCTTCTACGATCAAGAATGGCAGCACAGCTGAAAGCTTAATTTCAATTTTGGTGTAAAAAGGTCCTTTACATTTGCCAAAAATAGAACTTTGTTTTTTGTTATTAAACAAAAAAAGTCCAGCCCAGGTGAGAAAACATAACACAAAAGTAACGTAATATTACTTTTATATAAAAAAAAAAAAAAAAAAAAAAAACCAACTACATTTTTTAGGGGGTAACAATATTGTAATGAATTACTTTTAAAAGTAACTTTCCCCAACACTGTCTGCAACCCTCTATCAGAATATATATATATGCTGCCATTGTTAACTTAAAGTATAAAAAATTATTCCTTTATTGAAATAAAGCAAGATTTCAAATATCAACAGTGTTTCTCAAAAATCGCTTACCATGCAATCAACTTAAAAAAAAAAAAAAAAAAAAAACTTTAATGAATTTGTAATATTGCCTAAAATAACAAAATCCGTTTAAGTACTAAAATTACAAAAATTTAAGCTAAATTGAAATGAATAAATAATGTCAAAAGCGCGTAGCAAAATGACTAAAACTTATATAGTTTTCATTTTAATTTTAGTTTATGTATAGGCCTTATATGCACATACCTCTTACCTCTTGAGCAGGAATATCAAATGTCACAGTTCTCAAGTCCACCTTCCTGAATGTATCAGTACATGGCAGCACAAAGAAAATTCCTATAAAATGATTGTATAAACAATATTCAAATGTAGACGATTATATATTTTAAAAGTTATGAACAGGGATATTTTTCTATTAAATGACTTATTACATTATATAAATATGTACAGTCATGTGAAAAAGAAAGTACACCCTCTATGGTTTTACGTTTCAGGACATAATAAAAAGCAGGTCTTAAAATTGGGTAAATACAACCTCAGATGAACAACAACACATGACATATTACAATGTGTCATTATTTATTTAACAAAAATAAAGCCAAAATGGAGAACACATGTGAAAAACTAAGTACACCCCATGATTCAATAACTTGTAGAATCACCTTTAGCAGCAATAACTTGAAGTAATCATTTTCTTATGATTTTATCGGTCTCTCACATTGTTGTGGAGTAATTTTGGCCCACTCTTCTTTATAACATTGCTTCAGTTCATTGACTGGGCCATTGCAACACATTGATTCTTTTCTTTTTCAGCCATTCTGATGTAGATTTGCTGGTTTGCCTGGGATCATTGTCCTGTTGCATGACCTTAAGCTTTAGGACAGATGGTCTCACATTTGACTCTTTTCTGTCCAAAGGACATTGTTCCAGAAGTAGTTGTGTAGTGGTTTGTTTAGATGAAACTTTGCAAACCTAAGCCATGCTGCCATGTTCTTTTTAGACAGAAAAGGCTTTCTCCTAGCGACACTTCCAAACATGCCATACTTGTTTAGTCTTTTTCTAACTGTGCTCTCATGAACTTTTAACATGTTAACTGAGGCCTGTAGAGTCAGAGGTGTAGCTCTTGGGTTTTTTTTACAGTTTCTCTGAGCAGTGCACGGTCTGACCTTGGGGTGAATTTGGGACGTCCACTCATGGGAAGATTGGCAACTGTCTTGAATGTTCTCCACTTGTGAATAATCTTCCTCACTGTAGAATGATGGACTTCAAATCGTTTAAAATAGCCTTATAACCCTTCCCAGACTGATGGGCAGCAACAATTGCTTCTCTAAGATCATTGCTGATGTCTTTCCTCCTTGGCATTGTGTTAACACACACCTGAATACTCCAGACAAGCAAAATGCCAAAACTTTTGCTTTTATAGAGGTGAACACACTTGCTGATGATCATTTAGTCAAAGGCATTAGATTAGCAGCACCTGACCGCAATTTAACCTCTAAATTCCTATGGAAGCAGTAAGGGTGTAGTAATGGCTTCTCCATTTTGGCCTAGTTGTTGACAGTGTAATTTGTCATATGTTATTGTTCATCTGAGGTTGTATTTACTTAATTTCAAGACCTGCTAAGGACAAGATGATTTATGATGTCATGATATGGAAAACCACAGAATTTAAATAGGGTATACTTTCTTTTTCACACGACTGTATGATTTAACAATTTTGATTATTCTTATGTGTTTAATGGGATCCAGGTGTTAAATAGATTCCATAAGATGAAATTAAAAATGAAAACCTTTTTCATACCAGGTCCTTTTGGTTTCTTGTCCACAATACGACCTAATCGAAAAATCACGGCCCTTTCATACTCCCTCACAATCTAAGAATGAGCCAGTGAATAAATTGTATGTACAGTCAGTCTTCATTTACATAGATGATAATTATTGTGTTGAACAAGACTGATTGTTTATGGAAAATCTATCATAAGTCTTCTTAAAACACACCTTACCTTGATGCACATAAAAATGGTAACAGGAAGCAATCCAATGGTGATAATGATGGCGATAAAGATAATGAACCAGCCGAAGCATCCCAGCGAGGGTGGTTTGTCATCTGAAAGACATGGAGCCAACATTTTGTGGGTTTTTACTTGCATGGTACACCCTTGATTGTTTTTAAATGCATAGAAGGCGCAAATTTGTGGGAGATTGAGAGATCACCTCACTTCAATTAATCAATCAAATATGGACACCTTTCTACAGCACGATAGAAATACAAGTAATGTGAAATAAAGAAGCTTAACAATATTTATTTCAAACTAGCTGACCCTTTCTAAGTGATCTTAAATGTGGCTACATGTGCAACCCTGTTACTAACAACACTTGATTTTTTTGTGTCCTACGTCAGTGTCCTAAAATGGCCACAAAATTAAACGTATAACTGAAAACTTTTAAATTTAAACTTTATTAAAGAAGCTTCTTGAAGGTTTACTGGCAAAGGCTGTGATACATACAAACCAGACAATGAGATAATGCCCTGATAGTTTAATCAATGGGATATTAAATTTCTTATCCCTGGATTACATGTCAGGTAAACATATCAAATTCCACAGAGACACCCCTACTGACTTACCACGTGCTTACGATTACGCATACAATCCCTCAACTGCATGTATTAGTATCACAGTCCTTAAAAACTTAGTCACGTACAAAATTGACAGTGACATTATTTGGCATGGTGCATTGTTATTGTACAATAAATATAAACATTTTTCATTTTATTGGCAGTTTTGTTATTACAATTGCAGTTAAAAAAAAAAAAAACATTTTTAGAATATTAGAATTTTTTTTAGATTTTAAGATATAGAAATGTACACAGGCATACCTTGTTTTTTATGTCTGCCACTCTCAGTCTCCTGGTCTTGAACCCTGATTATAGTAGTCATCTTGAAGAGCAACACAAGCGTAAGATGTGTTATGGCAAATGGCAGGTAACAGAAGCTTTTAACGTCTGCTCATCTTCCCATGAGGGTGTGTCCTGCCTCCCACTAGACCACAATACTGGAGGAGGGGAGCATTCGGACTCAATTGATATCTGTGAATACCATGAACCGGAATATTGTGTGGTGCAAAGTAATACTTTATTTGTTCAGGAAAATTTATCAAATATTGTTTTAGCTGTAGTGGGAGATTTATAATTCAAAGATTTCTGCACCATCACAAGGCAGGAAATCTGAGATGTCACATAACATACCATCACATGAAAAATGTTTACATACGACCATATTATGTCTGCTAAACTAAAATTGCAATATCATATTTTTTTGCTGTAGTTGTTGGTTAAAGGGGTCATGACATCCTTGAGGTTCACTTATAATTAATTTATAATAAGTTATTTTTGCACAAAAAAACCAAATATATATGTGAATTTTTTTCTTTTTTCGTTTACTAATGTAACCTTGGTTCCATGAGATAACGGGAATTTGCATTGCATCAGTTTTGCTGACACTATGGTGAAGCTGAACTGAGAACTCAAGCCTGATTGGATCACGTTCTGCACACCTGCACAGACAAAAGGCATTTCAGCCCGCCAAAATGGGTGGGGTCGACTGCCTATATAGGTCAGTGCTGGATGCCATATCGTCAAAATATTTTGACTGAGGAGCGGCAAGTGTTAACTCGTGCGTGGCCAGCTACACAATGCTCATTCCCATTATCTCAGGAAGCCGAGGTTATTTTAGTAAGCAAAACGTTCCCTTTTGATACGGTTCACTTTGCATCACTTTGCATTGCATCAGTTTTGCTGACGCTATGGGGAACTTAATCCAATAGCGCTGTGCCATAATTTACTCAGCATAGCATGCTCTGTGAGGCATGGTACCCTAATCTGACAGGACCCTTCAGGGGCCAGGGACTAGGTTTAAACAGACAAAATCCATGCTTGATCTTGGTTGTAAAATCTGGCAAAGGTGGAAGGCGAAAAGACCAGCTGGCCACTGCACAGATGTCACCAATGGACACCCCACTTGACTACGCACAGGAGGAGGCCATTCTACTGGTGGAGTGGGCTTTAAAGGGTTAGTTCACCCAAAAATGAAAATTCTGTCATTAATTATTCACCCTCATGTCGTTCTACACCCATAAGACATTCGTTCATCTCCAGTACATAAATTAAGCCCATCACTAGATATTGTTAAATAAAGTCGTTATTTTATTTTTTGGCGCACAAAAAGTATTCTCATCGCTTCATAACATTAAGGTTGAACCTCTGTAGTCACATGAACTGTTTTAAATATGTCTTTAGTACCTTTCTGAGCGTTTGAAAGTGTTAATTACCTTGCTGTAAATGCAGGCCTCACTGAGTGACATGAGGGTGAGTAATTAATGACAGAATTTTTATTTTTGAGTGAACTAAACCTTTAACTCTGATAAGACACTGCAAGCCCAAGGAACCAGTGCTATTGCATCCACTATTTAACAAAATGAGTCCAAAATCAACATAAACCAATGGGTCAATATTGCTCACGGAGTTATGATGCATAAAACCCCACAGGCGCTAACTAAAAACAATATGTAGATTTCACGTGGTGTTTTCACTCATAACTTCATGAAACATGCACAAATCATAGAAAATAGCACATCATTACTTACAGTGGATACTCCCAATTGAAATGAGTCAAACATAATCTCTTGCATCGATCACAAGTTATTCCTCATGGAGGAACGATTTTAAAAATGCCCATTAGGGGGCGTCAAGGGCTCAACAAAAAGGCTACCTTGGTTCCAAATGCTGTAACTTTTGATTACTTTATGCTATCACCACAAAATTTGATCCAGATGCAGCTCACATGTAGGGGAAAAAAAACAACAACAAAAAAACCCAATTGTCCTACCTTATTTCCTTCCTGAGTTATTGCATGTCAAATAAGAAAGATATGTAAAATTATAATAAAAAATTATATATTTGTAAGCATGAAAATGTCCAAATGTAATTTTTTTTTCTTTCTCTAAAAATATTAAAAGTTTTCTATCAAATGATACCTACCTTTTGACTCTCCTTGCTATAGTTTTGAGTGACTCTTTACTTTTGTGTTATGTGTTAAGTCTAAAAATGCCTTCAGGGCTTAAAGGGTTAAGACCTTATCATAAAGTGTAACCAAACACACACACACACACACACACACATTATATATATATATATATATATATATATATATATAAATAAATATTGATACTATGACTTTGTAAAATATAAATATCTCTAAATATTTAATAAATACATATAACATTCTTAAATAATTCATTTAGAATGAATTAATATTTAATAAATACTGAATCATATCAAGTCCAAATAGCAGTGCAGCTTAAGTGTTTGTAAAATCACTGAATGACATTTATTTGTATGGCATATGAGGCACTGCAACATAAGGGGTGTATTTTATATCAAAAACATTACAAGCGTAGCAGGAAAATACAGTATTGTTTGTTCACACAACTGTTTAACCTTTAAAGCTGTTCAGATGCAAAAACCAAGATCTCATTATAAGGAAACTAGACAAACAATAAAAGCAGAGCTTTGGGTCTCTGGAGAACAGAGTGTAACTTGCAGTCAAGAGCTACTCACCATAGAGACAGGCACAGATCAACTCAGTGGAAACACTGAGCCACCATTATATGTATATGCATATGTATATGCATTTGGCCATTATGACATACTGTAAGCTGGGTCCTGTACTTTATGGACAATAGTATTTTCTGTGTATCCTTTGCATTTTGAATTAGTTTTTTTTTTTTTTTCAGTTTTAGTTTTTATTTATTTCCAGTTAATAATTTTAGTGCTTCAACTTAAACTTATTTGTTTTTATTTACGAAAGCAACATTTCTAATGTCTGTTTAGTTTCTTCAACTAATATTTATATTTTATTTCAGCTTTATTTCAGTTAACATCTTTCAATATTTTTAGTTAACAATAATAACCTTAGTTTGAAACATTGATTTTCAGAGCCATACACATTTAGTTTTTTCATTCATTTAAATATTCTCTCACACATAAAATATTCAAGATGCACATAAATTAACAACACTTAGGTGGATAAAATGTCCACAAGGCATGTTCTCCATGCAACTGAAAACACAAGATGGGATTAAAATTTTTTTTGAAAAACTCCAGAGACAGAGATGGACTCAGTGATCAAACTGTTGCATCATGATCTTGCGACTGACTTCATAGGCCAAAAAGAGCGCTCCATTGGCAGGAAAAGTTCGGATCATAGTCGGGGTCAAACCAGAATACAGAGGCGCCACTCCTGTAAACAAGACGCCAGAATATAACATGCTGCAATCCAAGAATAAATTGTTTTGTTATATACTGATACCGTTAACAAATGTTAAATGTCTTTCATTTCACAGCCCATGTATGCTCAATAATAAACTGACCCCCCATTGCAGTATATTTTTATAAATCATTTATCTGTGCACATCATTTTCTCAAATTCATGTGCCCTCGTAATCTTTAATCAAAATATCTTCCTCTCCCTCTTGCGGCTCATCTCTTCTCTTCTCTGATGACGTGTTTACTGGTTTGAGGGCGGGACAACCTGTCACTCACATGAGATCCACCAATAGCAAACCACAACCATTCAATCAATTCCCCATGGATAAAAAATCAAGTGCCACCCTACATTTGTTCTTGTTTGAGAAGCCATTTCACTCCGATGTACACTCACCGGCCACTTTATTAGGTACACCTTGCTAGTACGGGGTTGGACCCCCTTTTCCTTTAGAACGGCCTTAATTTTTCGTGGCACATATCAACAAGGTGCTGGAAACATTCCTCAGAGATTTTGGTCCATATTGACATGATAGCATTAAGCAGTTACTGCAGATCCGTCAGCTGCGCATCCATGATGTCAATCTCCTGTTCCTCCACATCCCAAAGCTGCTCTATTGGATTGAGATCTGGCGACTGTGAAGGCCATTTGAGCATAGTGAACTGACTGTCATGTTCAAGAAACCAGTTTGAGATGATTTGAGCTTTGTGACATGAGGTGTTATCCTGCTGGAAGTAGCCATCAGAAGATGGATGCACTGTGGTCATAAAGGGATGGACATGGCCAGCAACAATAATCAGGTAGGCTGTGGTGTTTAAATAATGCTCAATTGGTATTAAAGGGCCCAAAGTGTCTCAAGAAAATATCCCCATGCCATTACATCACCAGTGGCCTGAAACGTTGATACATGGCAGGATGGATCCATGATCTTTCATGTTGTTTACGCAAATTCTGAGCCGATCATCTGAATGTTGCAGCAGAAATTGAGACTCATCAGACCAGGCAACATTTCTCCAATCTTCTATTGTCCAATTTTGGTGAGCCCATGTGAATTGTAGGGCCAGTTTTATGTTTATTAGCATATCATGCCATTAGCCTAGTAACATGCAAGCTAAAAATTCAAATCAACAGTTGACTTTCCTGTGCCAAGTGTTCGAGTTTTCCAAATCAGCCACTTATGAGGTTCCAGATCACAGATATGTGGCTATGTGACACTACATTTTGAAACAAGGATAAATACAGAAATCTCACCCTCATTTCGTAAAATTCCCATAAGAGTCTTGAGGAAGCCTTCCTGTCTCCCTGCTAATGACATAACCTGGATGCGAGACTTCACACAGTCTATGGGATACACAACCAACCACAGGCAGGCTCCGCCAAAACCACCGCTGAACATCAACGGCACGACACCTGTCAAAAACACACAGATTGTGAGAAGCATATCCTGTTAATTCATTTAAAAATGTGAAAAGGCTGTGTCATTTATTTATAGTGCATTTTTATATTGGTCTAATCGTGGTTTCTGGTTTAAACCTGTTTTGTTCAGTTCGACTAAAAGTAAATAACACTCCCCATCAGTGGTTGCATTAACCAAATATATTCTGTCAATTTTTTTAGGACTGTCAGAAAAATCTGAAGGCCGTTCGTCATTGTGACAGATTACACTTCCCCTGATTTGAGGGAAAAGCTGCTCATCGCTGAAAATGAAAGAAATTTGAAGCTGGTCTAGGATCAGTTTTCTCTATAATGATAGTATATTGGCGAAACCGTTTCGGTGTTTGCGCTCTTGAGATCTCAAAGGTTTCTATTTACAATGTGTTTTTGTAGCACTGAGCAATGTAGCCAATCACATACATATCTGTTGATTTCTTAAATGCAATGGCCAATCAGACGTGTCCAAGTTAGAATCCACTCACCACTCCAGTGCTGAGCTCTGCATGCTCGCAAATACTCTCTGTATAAGTTAATTTATAACAAACAAAGTGTAGACATTATGTAGGCTAAGCTTCATTGGCAGTCAGCTTCATTGATTATAGTGGAAATTTGTGAGATCACAATTATTTGAAATCAGTGACAGCTTTTGAGTAATTATAAAGGAAGAGCTCTTTGTGTACTTTCTAGGCAATATATAATCCATTCAGAATTTGAATAAAACATTTGTTAAATTTGGTAAACTGGAGAAAAATGGGAAACCATAGATTGTCTGATTTACTGTGATCTACACATCAAAATTGTGTTTCCTTCTCCCATCTCCCACACAAGAAAGAACTTTATATGAGTTTGGAATGACATGATGGTGAGTATATGGTGTTCTTCTTATGGGCTGACCTATGTGCTCTTTTTCTCTGCCCATGTGGTAGGCAAACATGGAGCGGCTGAGTTCATATCCTCCAAAGAAACAGAAGTATCCAGGTACCTCACGGACTATAGTGGTGGTGAGACCCTGATAGAAACCCAGAGGACCGTTTGTCCGCAGCACATTTCTCACAACGGACCAGACAGTGCTGAAAGACAGAGAGGAACTTCAACAAGATATGACAACTTTGGTCATTTTGTCTTAAATTGAAAGTACTACAAACTTAGGAAAAGTAGTTGAGTAAATCAACACAAAAAGCCACAAAACACACACACACACAACATGCAAAACGTCACATATCTCTTGCAAATGCCAACACTTCATTCAAAACTACAGTATTTAAACTCTTCTAAAAATTGTGTTTTTGTATAGTAACTCTACACATTAACCATCAAATATTTAGCCATATAAACGTCAATCTACACACAGATGTGAACAATAAAACTACCAAATTCTTTGATTAACCCTGTATCATCCCTTTTAAAAGGGACATAAAGTTACACAACAGGCCTCATTTCTCATTTTTAACTACCAAAACATCTTCTGTCCAAACAGACCTTTTCTGTCCACTGGCAATCTTGCCGGACGCCTCCATTTCATGCATGGCCTGCAGTCGACATTTAACCAGTTCAGTGGGGCATAAAGCCAGAGAGGAGAAGATAGAGGCGACAGAGCCTGAACAGGCCTTCTGAATATCACTAAAAACAAACACACGCAGTTATTATTATAGTTCATCATTTCATGTCAAATCAAATGTAATATGAAGGACTGCATAAAATTCAAGACATACTGCCATTTCCGAACAGTGACACAACATGAAAAAGGATTAATACTGTCCCACCAACCTAAAGTAATACTGACAAACTAATATATATATATATATATATATATATATATATATATATATATATATATATATATACACATTATATATATTATAGATTACTATACTATACATTATAGATTATAAGAGTATATATTATAGGGGTGCCAGTAATTGTGGCACCCCCACAATTATTGGCACCCCTGTAATTTTCTATGAGTAAAATATCTCTGAAGTACATTCCCATTTATATTTAAAAAAAACAAAAACAAAACAATGACATGACATGACTGGAACTTCAAATGGGACTGGCTTCTATAGTCAGATGAAACTAAAAAAAGAGCTTTTTGGCATCAAACCCACCAGATGGGTTTGGTGCACACGTGGATAAAAAGTACCCCATGCCCACGGTTAAATATACTGCTGGATCTTTAATGTTGTGGGAATGTTTTTCGCGGTTGGATCTTCCATCAGGACAATGATCCAAAAAAAAAAAAACCAACAAAAAAAAAAACCATCAAAACCAACACAAAATTGTGTCACTGAGCACAAAATGAAGCTTCTGCCATGGCCATCCCAGTCTCCTGACCTGAACCCTAAAGAAGGTGAGTGAACTGAAGAGAATAAGCACCAACATGGAGCTGTGAATCTGAAGGATCTGGAGAGATTCTGCATGAAGGAATGGTCTCTGATCTCTTGTCAGGTGTTCTCTAAACTCATCAGGCATTATAGGTGAAGACTCAGAGCTGTTATCTTGGCAAAAGGAGGTTTCAAAAAGTATTGAATAAAAGGATGCCAATAATTGTGGCCAACGTGTTTTGGAGAAAAACATTTATTTCATAATGTGATTTTCCCCCCACTTTCAATTCTTTTCCTTCAATGAAAGGTCAGATTTTTGCTAATTTTATGAATTAAAGATCAAAAAGGATAAACAATGCAGATTTATTTTTACAGTCATCTTTGATCATATTTTCCAAGGGTGCCAATAATTCTGACCACCACTGTATGTGTATATTTATATATATATATTTTTGATAGAAATAACAGAGAAACAGTAATTTATTCATCTGCATCAAGAGTATTCAGAGTCATAAGGCATGTCCAGACCTTTATTTTGAATTAGTAATGCACATGAGATTTCTTGTCGAGGTGAAAAGCAATGTCTTTAGTACCTTTCTGGACCTTGAAAGTGGTGGTTAAATACCTCTCAATTCCATCAAAATATCTTAATTTGAGTTCCGAAGATGGACGAAGGTCTTACCGGTGTGGAACGACATTAGGGTGAGTAATTAATGACAGAATTTTGTGTTCCACAAAAAAAAAAAAAAAAAAAAAAAAGTCTGTGCTCCAATGTATTCAAGTTTTATAAAAAGTTTTATAACAAATTTTATACAATAATTAAATTAGTGGAAAATGTTAAACATATTCACTATATTATTCTTTATATATACTTTAGTATTAGTCTATGGTATTTTTGAAATACCCATCACGATATATTAAATATCATGGTTATAAATATGGTAATCAAAGTACCAGGGTATCCTATATCAATGTACCTTAGCATTGTCATCTGATCCCATTAACTACTGTACAATGATTTACACAGAGGTAAACATGAAAGAATCCCCTGTATTGACTTTAAACGTAATGTGTATGTCAAGAAAGTCAAGAAAAGTGCTCTGAACATGCAGGCAGTGGGTCACATGATACAGCACTTGTCCTTGAGGATTGAATTGCATCATGCATATTGAGTGGACTTGTGAAACATAAGCACATGAGAATTACTGTATGTAGCAAAAGGGGGAAGAGGAATGTTCAACGCTTTAACACATACCATATAAATAACAAAAACCTCCCACAAGTCTAATAGAGCTTCATGTTTTCACTGTATCATGACAATTACTCCGGCTTATGGCAAGCACTAATGTGCCTTTTTTTTCAACTATGGCAAGTTTTGGTCCTGTGGACTCTTCAAAAGAGTAATTGTTAATTGTTTTTTTTAAATATTAATCGCTATTTTGTCTTGCTAAGGCCAATTTCACAGCTAGCATGTTATGTTATCTTAAATACACACAATTAAAGGTACACTATGTAATTTTTTTCTTCAAAATGAACAAAATAATAAATAATGAGTCAATATTTAATTCACTATGATAAGCCTATTAAGTGTTTATATTTTAGACCTGACAGGATTGTTTTTGCAGGAAATTGCGTATATGACACTCGCCCGTGTGTGTCTCCTCATATCCATAAACAGTAAAAAGTTGCTCTGGTTACTTTGCTCTGGTGTATGGTGTGGGAGTAGCAGAGGTTAGTTGTCACAATGAGAGACAAAGGTTGACAAAGAGCAGCTAAATCTCCAACCTCCGGAGAATCACCTGTTTAAAAAAAACGAACAGAGGAGAGTCTGCTATAAAAGAGAGAAAGCGACAGAGCTCAAAATAAAACAAGAATCAACAGTGGCTTGGCTTTTCAGAGATTTAAAATGTCGTAATAGGAGATGGCATTTTTATTACTCAACAGTAATTAAGGTATATTATTGAACAGATAAACTGCCATGTAGCTCTCTAACAGAGTTCATTGTATAGCATTATCTATAGTGAAGGGTCATTTCATTATGGGTTTTGTAGCGCTGTGCTGGAATTTCAAGGAAGTCCCATGTCAATTAATGGGTAAAGCTACAGTAACGTCTTCAGCTAGTCAGCTTGAGATCCTTTCTATCTAAACTGGCTATTATCTCTTATATTTTAGAGCTGAAGGATAACCATATTCATCTGCACAGTCACGCAGAGCCGAAGCACAACCAAAACAATGTTCTTCCACAAAATGCATGCAGTTTTGTTTTTTTAATCGCTAGAGGGCCAAAAGTTACATAGTGTTCAAATAGTGTACAAATATTACATAGTAATATTTTCACACTTTTCTCATCATTTGAACAATATACTGTTGACAACTGATACTTATCATGATTGTTATTTGGTTTCTTCACACAAGCCCTATACCAGTGGCATATTAAAACTTTATTAAAATGCTAGAAACATGCAATCAAGTTTTTTTATTGAAGAGCATGCAATTCTTGAATTGTGGTTATTTAATTTATACACACACTCTCTCTTATATTTTTAGTTTTCATTTCAATTTTATTTTAAGTAAAACGGTTACTTTAGTTTTGTTTTTGTTTTTAATTCTACTTAGCTTTCATTTATTTTGATTTTAGTTTTACTTTTGATTTTTAGTTTTACTTATTATTATAAAGTTATAAAATAAATAAAGTTATAAAACAAGTTATAAAATAAAGTAAAGTAAACTGTGACATACAGACGTGGACAATATTGTTGCTACCCTTGGTAAATATGAACAAAAAAGCCTATGAAAATAAATGTGCATCGTTAATCCTTTAGATCTTTTATTTAAAAAAAAAAAAAAAAAAAAAAAAAAAAAATCACAAAAATCTAACCTTTCATTGAAGTATAAGAATTTAAAATGGGGGGTAAATTTCATTATGAAATAAATGTTTTTCTCTAATACACGTTGGAGACAATTATTGGCACCCTTTTATTCAATACTTTTTGCAACCTCCTAACAGCTAACAGATAACAGCTCTGAGTTTTCTCTTATAATGCCTGATGAGTTTGGAGAACACCTGACAAGAGATCAGAGACCATTCCTTCATGCAGAATCTCTCCAGATCCTTCAGATTCACAGCTCCATGTTGGTGCTTCTTCTCTTCAGTTCACTTCACTCATTTTCTTTAGGGTTCAGGTCAGGGGACTGGGATGGCCATGGCAGAAGCTTCATTTTGTGCTCAGTGACACATTTTTGTGTTGGTTTTGGATCATGGTCCTGATGGAAGATCCAACCGCGGCCCATTATTGGATTTCTAGCAGAAGCGGTCAGGTTTTGATTTTTTATCTGTTGGTATTTGATAGAACTATGATACCATGTATCTGAACAAGATGTCCAGGACCTCCAGCAGAAAAACAGGCCCACAACATTAAAGATCCAGCAGTATATTTAACCGTGGGCATGGGGTACTTTTTATCCATGTGTGCACCAAACCCATCTGGTGGGTTTGATGCCAAAAAGCTTTTTTTAGTTTCATCTGACTATAGAAGCCAGTCCCATTTGAAGTTCCAGTCGTGTCTGATAACTGAATATGCTGGAGATCGTTTCTGAATGAGAGCAGAGGATTTTTCTTGAAACCCTCCCGAACAACTTGTGGGGATGTAGGTGCTGTTTGATCTTTCTGAGACTCAAGACTCAACTAATCTCTGCAGTTCTCCAGCGGTGATCCTTGGAGAGTCTTTGGCCACTCAAACTTTCCTCCTCACTGCGCATTAGGACGATTTAGACACACGTCCTCTTCCAGGCAGATTTGTAACACCTTTAGTTGATTGGAACTTCTTAATTATTGCCCTGATAGTGCAAATGGGGATTTTCAATGCTTTAGCTATTTTCTTACAGCCACTTTCTATTTTGTGAAGCTCAGCAATCTTTTGCTGCACATCAGAACTATACTCTTTGGTTTTACTCACTTCAATGAATGATTACAGGAATTTGGCCTTTGTGTTTCCTCATGTTTATACTCCTGTTATATTTTTGTACATTTTTTAAATAAAAGATCTAAAGGATTAACGATGCAGATTTATTTTCATAGGCTTTTTTGTTCATATTTACCAAGGGTACCAACAATTCTGTCCACGTCTGTATTATAATATATTATATCATAAAAATTCTTCATACATAGGACTACCAGTAAAACTGATAAAAATGTGGAACCAAAATTATTCAGACACTTTGACCTGACCATGTTTTGCTTAAGTGGTATCTGACATAATTCAGATTATTTTTTTCTGACACAGTTTAACCCTGAGATTTTGTCATATTTTATTACCATTTTTAAACTATAGTGAATAAACTGTATTAATGAATGAAATGTTCAAGGTGTCTGAATACATATATATATATATATATATATATATATATATATATATATATGTATGTATATGTATGTACACACACTGTTCTCATATTGAGATTCACTGTTCACTGACTCTGGTGTCTTCTTGGTAAACAAGCACACTAACTTTAAAAAATACTTTCCATGACAAAATTGTTTGCTGTAGTTGAAAAGACTGTAAAAAAAAAAAAATTAACAAACTTTTTCACACAAAAAATATGTTGTGTTTAATTCACTATTTGCTTACATTTTCATAGTTGTTAACATGTAATAATTTGCATTTTAATCATGGATTTTCATAGTTTAAGTGCCCAAAGTTTAACGTTAAAAATACCCCACCTGAGTTCTGTGCCTCGGGCCACTCCTGAAACAAAGCGCACTACATTCTGGCAGAAGCCGTAGCTCATAAAGAGCACAGCGTTTTCAGCAATGTTGGCTATGAGGGCAGGTGTGGTGCCCTGATAGAGGCCTCGCAGTCCAATCTGTTTGTAGACGGACACGAAGCAGTGGACAAAGCTTCTGTACAATCCGGGGAAAGTCTGCATCTTCACCTTGGCTGTATCGAAGGGTTGCCCGCTAAACACACATGCAATCCCACCTTACAAAGACAGAAGAGAGGAAACAGAACATGCACTGCAGAACATGCTTCGATGTTTTTAAATAACTGATTCTATCTTGTTCCTTACTGTAACAAAATTTGGCAGCCTGACAAAATGTCAAAAATTAAAATTGGGATTTTTAAATCTAATCAGTTTTGGATCTGACATGCATGCAACATCCCATATATCATATTTGTTATTGCAGACACAGGAAATGATCAATAAAGGCTGTTACCACATGCTCCGGCTGACAGATCAATGACGGCTTGAGTGACAGGATGTGGCGCCATGGTTAATTTCTGCTATATTGCATCACTTCCTGTGTAGAAATAGTGCAGAAAAACGTTTTACTTTGCCCTGATTAACATACACGTCTACCATCTTTCAAATAGTATACACATCAATATATATATATATATATATATATATATAAAAACCATCTACCATGGTACAGTGGATTACTGTATACAGACTAGTATTTATTTTTGTTACTTTTCAGAAATCAAGTAGAATTAATGTAGCAATTCTATTAGAATCAGAATCAATGTGGAATCAAAACAGCGATGCCCAATTCACAAATGTATTACCTTTTTTGTGTAATCGGTCAAATACATTTGCAAAAACGTTTAAAATTGTTTGCGATTCTATTTGATCCATTTGAACAATTCACTCACACACTGAATCATTTTCAGCAGTACCCACAATGCTTCGGGATACTTTATGAGGCAGAAAACAAGAAGAACACAGGATCATCACATAATGTTCCCAGAGAACGTGTTTCCATACTTTTTATAAGTAGACATGCACCAGACTGACATCTTTGACCATTTCACCCGCATCTGGCTTCTTTTGTAAGCTGCGCATAAAACCTTAAAGGGAACCCTGGGTATTAAAACTTGTATACCTTTATTATATTTATTATTTATTATAACATAAATTATGTCTCTTACTACAATATGTAATCGAGAACCCATGAAAGATTTACGTTATTTTTAAATTGTTTTATACATATTTTGGACAATGGGGGGCGCCATTTTGTTTAGGTGCAGAGTGCAATGACTACGTCAATGACGTCAAATGGTTGCACTCGGTGAGCTACTGGCGCTAGTTGTTGTTATTTTTATAAAAAAAAAACAAAAAAAAAAAACATTTGTAATGGGTTTGTAAAAGGTGTTTTTATGCATGCATGGCATATGCACTGTTTTTACCAGCAGGGGTCATCAGCGTGTGGCATTTCGAACGCTTCAGAACAGTGATTCATTTTGTGAAGCAATTGGTTCAATTGATTCAAAGCTTTGAAAAGCTTAATTTCTCCTATCATTATTCAGAGCTAAAGTGGAGAGAGCAAAGACGCATGTTTTTAGGAAGTTTTATTTGTCCACAGGCATCTTCCCATTCGTTTCTCCTCCTCTTATCGCTAGGAAAGAAATGAAGACTTACATTGCTTCTCTTGTCGTCCTTTAACTGAAAATTACAACCAAAAGCCACAAAATGTGGCATTGTACCAGTAATTCCGAGTTGTGTTGCGGTAAAAATAACAACAGCTAGCGCCAGTAGCTCATGAGTGCAACCATTTGACGTCATCAACGTAGAATGCACTCTGCACCTAAACAAAATGGCGCCCCCTATTGTCCAAAATATGTATAATTGGGTTTTCTACTACATATTTCAGTAAAAGACATCATTTACATTATATTAAGCCATACAAGTCTTAATACCCAGGGTTCCCTTAAAAAAAAAAAAAAACAGTCTAACCCAGTCTAGTCTAGACCTTGCAAGTTCTCATTCTACTACCATATGCAAAAAGCAAAAACACGTTCTGTGTGAATGATCAAGTATGAAGTGGATACTTAAAGCTGCAATCCGGAACTCCTGTATGTATACAGACTTGACGTAATGACGCAAAGACGAACGGTGGAAGCTCATATTTCCCGCGAGATCGTACATGTATCACTGAATTTATTAAAGATTATTACAAGCTTACCGTTGTGAATCGGTAATGAAGGTAATGACATTGTAATGAACACTGGCTGGTTATGTACTTGCTCAAAAATTGATTTTAGATAATTTTTAACCAAAAAAAGTTACGGACTGCAGCTTTAAAATCCATTATACTGTAGGAAACAAAACGATGAACCCAGCTAACAGGGAACAATCTCAACTTTAGCTATTGTTCTGGTAATGTTTTCTCAAAGGTATGAAAAAAACGTTTTCCCAGTAACGTTAATATAACATTTGTTCAGGGTTACCTGGTTTTTGCGCTTTTTAAACATTGCTTACACACTAAAAGTGGTACTTGATGCTCACACAGTAAAATCATTCACTCATATAATTAATCTTCAGAACAAGTCTGCAAAACTACAAGCACATTATCTGCTTTACACTTTAAACTTTTTTATAAATCCTAAACAAACACAGTTCTCTTCATTGGACAGTAGACACGTCACTCAAAACTAACAGCTCTTGTGTTTCATTTAGAAAACACTGCCATTTAAATGGCACACTCATTTACCGATTACCTACACCTAATGATAATGTGTGAAAACACTTACACATAATTTGTTCACTTAGAAATCAAAACTCATTGTTTTGAGGAAGAAATCATTTATTTATACCCCCTTGCATTTCTGTTTATAGTGTAAATATACCTAATTTCACCACTTAGAAATCAAAACTCAATGTTTTGAGAAACGAATACATTTATTTTGTAAATATATACTGAATATGCATTCAAGTCAAATCACCTCTATTTCTATAGCGCCTCATACAATAAGGATTATTTAAAAGTAGCTTTACAATATAGTAACAAATACAAATTCTCCTGTAAAGCAGTTAAGTAAGTGTCATTTTTCAGCTCAAGTCAGCATATACATTGTTCCACATGAAAAAATACTATAGTAATTTATAGTAAATACTATAGTGTTTTTGAACCATACTATAGTAAATTGTAGTATACTGTATATATTTACAACACTTTGTTAATGAATGCTACAGCATACTGTAGGATTAACTATAGTGAACTGATAAACTGTAATAAATACTTTAGTATACTTTAGTTTTTACTACAGTAAACTGTAGTGTATTGTAGTAGGCTATAATATACTAAACTTAGTACAGTATTGGGTAAAATAATTTGTTTATATTACTATAGTTGTTATATTACCACAGCAACTATAGAATTACCACAACAAATTAATTCAAGTACTTTACTATAGTATGGTTCAAAAACACTATAGTATTTACTGTAAATTACTATAGTATTTTTCATATGTAACATTTTATTTTTGAAACGCTTAACCGTTACTATTTGTTTCAGAACGTTCACAGAACATTCAAAAGTAAGTTCCCATAGTGTTTGCAAAATGATAAAATGAATGTTCCCTTAATGTTCGCATGACATTTTCATAACTTCATGGAAACATTACAACATATTTTTTGTTAGCTGGAATTAAGCAGCCGGAGTTTTGAGAGTGACAAAAAGAGAAACAAGGGAAAACATTTTGACCATTAACTTACAAGTACGCCACAGAACACTGCATAAGTTAAGTGTCTCGGTAAGACGAGGATATTTATATCTGACCTGCGAGATCTCTATTATTAGCCCAGTTAATCCAGATTCAGAAGGAGTCCCCAATGAGCGGCCAAGAGTTCCTTTCAGCCCAACACTGTCTGAACTTCCTCATGTGCCAACATTCACATGCCAAGATCACAATGTCTTAGCAACATTAAACTCAGCTGTTGCAATCTTACATATCTTCTGCATGATCACAGTCCAGGTGTCCTCACACTCACCCGCCCTTCGTCGAATCGCTTCCTCTGGCAGCAGGCAGACACTATTTCCAATAATGTACTTGGTTCAAGAGCCTCGGAGCGAAGCGTCCTGTGAAAGCAGTATTCTTATTACTGACGAAAAACATACCTGAAGCCGGTGCAAACACCCACACTTCCTTGATCACCTCCACAGGTGTGTATGCCACACACGCAGGGCAGGGGTGTGTGTTGTTCGGCATGCGGGGGCTTCTTGGAACCACGTGACCTGGAAAGAAGAGAAAGCGGACTATCGTGTTGCTGTCATATCCTGCAGAAGTTGTTGACTCAACATCAAGATTGTGACAAGGTCACTTCATCAAACGCGATATTCCCAGAGAACAAATGCCAGCGACACTGATGTATTTTAACCACTAGATGGCAGGATATCCTTGAACATAGTGCCAGTTATCTCAGCATCTGTACAAACTTTGTACAGATTAAGATGTGGTCCTGAATTCTTACAAACAGACGGGTACAATATGGTCTTTTGGTAGGCTATAATGTAAGAATAACATTTTTTTTAAAAATCAATATTAAACACATAACAGGATTGAAAAACATAACATCATGTAAAATTATTCCAAATTTCATTTCAATTTCAGATTTTTATTTAATGATCAATAAATCAATAAATAATGATCAATAAAAAAATATTGTAACTTATAGCTACTATACAAGAGTATCGTGGGTTTTTGCATATTTTTTTTTCAAATAATAGGCTATACTGCAAATAAAAGTAAATATTTGTATTTATAATAAATACACCAACATAAATGAGAAATATGTACAAACAGTTTAAAAAAGGTAAAAGAGATAAACACTGTATCATAACGGTTCATAAGATCGGTGCTTTCCAGATCTGTATACCAACAACCTTTACTTTATTTATCAAAAGCATTTATATTTTCGTAACAACCACTGTGATCAACGAAAACACATTTGTTGAAAAGTTGCTTTGATCTGTTTATGTTTCTCTTTGTTCTTTACAATATAATTAAACGAACAAAAAGAACAGCGTTTCTGTTATGTCCGAGCAATATAATGTAGCTAGAAGCCATGCGATAAAAAAAACAAAACAAAAAAAGCCGAGTGAGTATTTTTATAATATCCAAACTCTGTGAGAGTTTGTTTACTAGTTTCAGTGGACGAAAACACTGCTTGTTTCGCTTTCAAACGCGCGCCTGTGATTGGCTGTCGGCACTTGTCAATCATCTACGGGGGCGGTGTCAGGTGACATATGATAGTGAGTTCCAGTAAGCGCACTTAGAGTTTTAGTACACAGACATTCAACAAGCGACAGCAAGAGGACTATCACATACTACTGGACTGGACTGGATTACAAAACTTCATAACAACATAAATCTAATGCCGTTCAACCCACACTGTGACCTTCAAGTCGTTTCCAATGTAACCAAGTCAGTTTAAAGTAGGAACTGCATTTCCTTTCTGTTTTTTGTTTTTGTTTCGCGTTTAACGTCATTTTTTTTCTTTTGACAATCATATGTGACATTTTAAGAGGCAAACAGTATTGCTGGTACCATGGCTGACGCAGCCCAAAACCAGATGGTCGAGATCGACCCGGACTTCGAGCCACTTTCAAGACCCCGCTCCTGCACTTGGCCGCTCCCGCGGCCGGAGTTCCCTAACCCCGCCGCTGCAGACTCCAACACATCGTCCCCGGCTCCGTCCGTCAAGCAGGAGCCCTCCAGCAACACGGACTTCATCAACAACCTCAGTCTGCTGGAAGAGAATGAGGACTACCCTGATCAGAAGCCTCTTATGCTGTGCGGCGATTTCCAGTGCCAGGAGAACTGCATTCACCAGCAGCAAATCCCGAGTCACCCGCAACAGGTGCCCGTGCTCTCCTCTCCAGTGGCCGCTGCCGCTGCAGCCGCCGCCGCCGCGCAGCGCAAGAGCAGCTCGTCCCGACGCAACGCCTGGGGGAATATGTCATACGCGGACCTGATCACCAAAGCCATCGAGAGCTCCCCCGAAAAACGGCTCACCTTGTCTCAGATCTACGACTGGATGGTGAAAAGCGTCCCTTATTTTAAGGACAAGGGGGATAGTAACAGCTCCGCTGGTTGGAAGGTATTTATGTTTTAATTTTTGCTCTGTACACTCATGCGTCAGTCAGTTGCGCCAGGAGTTTGGGGTTTTTACGCGGTCATCTGTTTAAAACAACTTTTATAAACGCGTCTTGGTTCCCATGGTTCCCATTTAGTTGCGCTCCCCTCCAGCTGTTTTGAAAACAAAAACGCGTCTTGTGTGAACGCCCCCCTGTCATGCGAACTTTTGGTTATTGATTTTTGCTGTCTCGTATGGCCTTATAACTGGGTTTCAGGGCTGATTTTTTCGCATCCTTCACTTATTGTTTTAGGATTGTCATGAGATTGTCAATAGTCTCCATTCATTGTCGTGTAGGACAGATGATTGCCTCTTATTACAGGCAGCACATGGTGAGGTGGTTCAGGGCAGTCAATAGTTCAAGTGCTGACCCATGTCACATGACAGGTCCCGAGTCCCGAGACAGTGAGGACTTGTAGGATTTTTCCACATTTCCAAGTAGAGGACATTGGAGTTAGGACAAGATCAAGACTGGGACCCAGACCATTGCTAGACCCCCTAAGTGCCGGACCCCTAAATGTGCAGTCACATTAACTAAATTTCACGGTCAAAAAGGAGAATTGTCTATTGTCAGTAGTGTAACTAAGTACATTATGCAGCACACTTCACACAAAAGTCACTTTCAAAACAAACAGCTTTCTGTTGGTTAACAGTGAATCAACAACCAACTTTACATTACCAACAACCAACATTACCAGCTTTAACTTGTTGTAATCTGCATGTGGAAATCCTTCGCCCTCACACAAAATCCCCATTTGCGTTGATTCCTATTGAAATTTGCTGAGCAATGGTAAATGTGACTGTACCTGAAGGCTCAGACTATCACAACACCCCCTAAAACTCAGACCATAAGACCTAGACCAAGACTAGATCTCTCGAGGCCCAGATCATTTTCATGCACTGTAACAGAGAAAGTGCAGCATTTATCCAACTCTTGTGGCAATTTATAACTATTTTATGCAAATTTTTGGTGAATTGGTGGCCAACTTATATGAATTTCTACATTTTCGTGCAATATGCTTACACCCTACTGACGGATAGGTTTGAGGTGGACATCATATTGACTTTATTGTAAAAAGGGTACATTTTCATACAGATTAAATGTACAAATTCATACGAATCGCCACCTCGTAACTAAAATAGTTGTTTTCTCAGCGTATTTTTTCACCATATTTTTGAAAGTTCGAAATTCAAGCAAAATGGACAATTCTTAACTAAAATAGTTATTTTCTCATGAGATCTGGTTGTGTTTATCGTAACAGAGAATCAGGTTTTCACCATATTTTCAATTTTTGCAAAAAGAAAAATTGAAAGTTAGAATTTATACGAAATTTATACGAAATCGCCACTTCTTAACTAAAAAATTTGTTTTCTCATGAGATCTGTTTGAATTTATTGCAACATTCATTAATCAAGAGAATCAGGTTTTCACCGTATTTAAAATTTTTCCAAAAAGAAAAATTGAAAGTTCGAATTCATACAAAATTGACACTTCTTAACTAAAATAGTTGTTTTCTCATGAGATCTGGTTGAGTTTATCGCAACAGAGAATCAGGTTTTCACCGCATTTGTGTCAATTTCTTTTTGGAAAAATTGAAAGTTCAAATTCATACAAAATTCATACAAAATTGACACTTCTTAACTAAAATAGTTGTTTTCTCATGAGATCTGGTTGAATTTATCGCAACAAACTTTAATCAAGAGAATCAGGTTTTTGCCGTATTTTCAAAAGTTGAAGAATTGAAAGTTTGAATTCATATGAAATTGACACTTTTTAACTAAAATATCTGGTTGAATTTATCGCAGCATTCTGAACGAAAACGAATATCAGGTTTTCACTGTATTTTCATTTTTTCCAAAAAGAAAAATTCCATTAAATAAAATTAATTATGAAAAAGAATTTTAAGCTGAACTATCCTACTGGCATTGTCAATAAAAAAAACTGCTTTAATGGGGTAAATAAAGTTTTGGGGTCAAGAAAAGTTGAAGTTTTTTGTCACGTCTTTCTTAATACACTGGAACTAAAGTTCAACATAAACAGTGACACATATCTATGAGACTGATCTTTGTCATGGTTATGTATCATCAAGATTAAGATAAAGATTCAAGCAGAAGATAAGGTGGATCCCAAATTCAGGTGACATGCTTGTACCACCAGAACCACCCTGGCAACTGGAGAAACAGGAAAAATGTGGTTTTCATATCCATGGAAACGTATTTGTTAAGTGGGTCCAAAGTTGTGTTGTTAGGTGTAGTGCATCATCACACCACACGCTATTAATATCCGTGGGATTAACTGTCAATACCCCTCTGGTGTTTGCCAAGTATGCAAGCATGGCGGTCTACGCGTGCAAGTGAGGATCCGCCCCACCCTGTGATTTATTGTGTGTCTGTGTGCCAGCATTCCCCAATTGTCATGCTTTTGTGCATCCGTTAGGGAGGTGTACGCATCAATGACTGAATGTGTACGCATGCGCTTACCCCTCTTACCTTTGATGACACATAATTCTTAGTAGCATGAGTAGCATCAGTGGTATTCACATTGTTATTGGAAGCACATCTGATAAATTCAATGTCAAATCTGTGTATGTTTGTGTTGTGGTTGTAAAACTGATATGATCTGTTGAATCTGTGCCGTGATTGGATGCTCAATACATGTGACTCATAATAGGGCAATGTTTTTGAGAACCACAGGAAATTTCCCGCAGGAATTGTTCAATTTTATTCTGATCTCATAAACAATGTGGCGCTGGTAATGATCAGTTTAAGGCCCTCTCGGGGGCTTTACACGCACATAACTTTGACCATAGCACAGCTTCTGCCACTCCAAACCAATGTGAGGCTGAGGCTGAGAGTAGTTGAATATCATTGGGTTTTGAGTTGTTTTAAGTTATCTGTAAGAGGCATACGTCATTCCACCTGAGGCCCTTTGTGCTGAAGAATGACTGATATCCATGAATGTTAATGAGTTTAAGGTTACCTTGTTTAGTTGTACTGTTTTTGTTGACTAGGTTTTAAATGGGCTTTAAGTGACATACTGGCATTATATAGTGACTTTGTCAGGTCACTTGGCCAAGGTGTCCACACTGGATAATGCAGCTTTTTCATTGTGTGTGTGTGTGTGTGTGTGTGCCAAACAGTAACCGTATTCATGTGTGACATGCTCCACTTCAATTATTTATTATTTTAAATATTTTTAGTAGTTTTAATTATTTGTATGATTTTTAAAAATATTAAAAATTATAAAATTAATAAAATATTAAATTCATGTTTATTTGTCTATAGCTTTTTACAGTAAATATTGTTTCGAAGCATCTTTACAGAAGAAGCGTGTTTCATATATATTACAATCAAGAAATGAATGTCAAGGGGGAAAAAAAGAGTCAGTGATGAGGTAGGCTATGTATTTAAGATTGAATTCATATTTTATTTAATAATGAAACATATAATAATAATAATAATTATTATTAAATAATAATAATAATTGTTCATAATGTATAATTATTATTTTAAGCATTTTAAATTACATTTAAAATAAACAATTAAACAATTATTTAATCAAATTGAAATTAAATTAAAAAATATTTTTATTTAAGATAATAATAATACTGATAATTACTTTTAGATTTTATTTAAATTTTATTAAATCAATTATTTAATTTAAATTGTTTACTTGTTACATTTTAATTAAAATAATAATAATAATAAAAAATTGATAATAATAAGTCTCTAATTAAAAATACTTTTTTATTTTATTGAATTAATTGACTGCATGGTCTATTTGTACTTTTAAAATTCATTTGTCATATTGCATGACCTTTAAAATGAACTAGTGAAACAAAAACATTGATTAAAATGTATAAAAACTCTTCTCTTTTACATTTATGCTAATAATTATTTTTAGATTTAATTTAAATTGTATTAAAACAGTTGTTTCATTGTTTAATTTCATTTTTTTAATTAACTAATTGAGAGAATGCATGGTCTATTTATACTTTTAAAATTAATTTGTCATATTGCATGAATTGTTGGATTTACTTAAAAAAGCAGTGCCAAGTGGTTCCATGCAACTATATTGAGTAATTTGTACAAATAACAATTTAGTTGTATGAACAAAAGAAATTCAAGTAAAGCTGACAAAATTTCTTTGAATAAATACAAATCATTTGAATTTGTCACTGTTACATAATATTTATATGTGCAGTTTACTTAATAATGTTATGTTAAATTTATAAAAGTTTATTACATAAGGTGAACATATTTATAGACTTAATTTACCTTATTAAATTAATAAAAAACAAACAAAATAAAAAAAACGTCATTGAACAAACTCAATAAACATGTGTAGGCCTATGAGTGCTCACAGCCTAAACACAGGCGACACTATAATGGTAACCACAAAATTCAAAAACATTACAGAAACTCTTCTAAATGTCCAACAAAACTGAACATTAAACACTAACATAAACTAACAACATTTTCTTTACCGAAAGACACATAAAATAACACTTTAATCCATAAATTTACTCTCAGTCCCTTGCAAAGCATGCTGGGAACTACGGATCCACTGCCCATTTAGTTATGTCAATGCTAATTTGTGCTTTTTACTCTGCAATGTTAAGTTGACTGAACAAACACTTATTAAGTAAATCTGACAATACTCATTATTAGTAGAAACAACTCAGTTAAATTAAGTTCATGTACTTACATGAGTTTTTAAGTAATGTGAACAAGGATGGTTTGAGTGAAACTAACAACAGTGAAACTAACTAACAACTTTTTTTTTAGTCTAGTGAACATTAATTAAAATGTTAAGCATTCATATCAATTTTATTCCAAAATCTTGATGGAATAAAAAAAAAAAAAAAAAAAGAGAGTAAACTCTGATAGAAGTTGGCAGGCACCTTCCTCCAGGCAGTCAGTTCTCTTGGGGAAGACACAGGGATGCAGGCACTTTTTTGCCAGCTTTGTTCTCTCCAGAGATCTGTATTCACACAGAAAAAAAAAAAGGCAAGGGTGAGAGGGGGAGAAATGTATCAGCGCTGCTCCTTGCACGCTCTGATCGTGACAAGAGAATTGAGTCTTTGACAGCCCCCTAACAACCCTCAGTGCTGAATCATCTGGCTAAATTGTCAGTTCGTGAAGCAGAGAAGAGCTCTTTATTGCTGTAGTCTGGGCTTCGGTCCAGAGGATAAAGCAACTCTTTTTGACAAAGTAACTTTCGGCGGTTAATGTCACACCTCCAAAGGGTAAATTCTTGAAGCCAGGTTACCATGCTCGGGTCACCCTTTATCCCGTTCCCACAAACCACTGAAAATCAGTGTCAGTTAGTCTTCAGCATTGAATGTATTTTTTGTAACAAGATGTTGCCTTTGGCATGTGAAATTTACATGGGTAATGTTCAGTAAAGACTAACTGAACATCGGTTAAATGGTTACATTGGTTGTTTATTTAAGGGAAAACAGTTCAAAATGAATACTGGACACTAAATACACATTCCTTTGAGATAAATCTCATGTTTACTGACTCTTAAGCTTCAGTTAAATCAATGTTTTTCAGTTTGGATGCCTGTTTTAATTAATAAATAAATAAATATTATGATACAAAAGTAGCATGAGATTCTTAAACCAATTATTCACTTAAAAACAAACAAACAAAAAAGCAGGGGTGCCAAAAAATGTCTGTTTAAAAACATAAAAATACTGTCAGAAAAAAAAAAAAACATAGATAAACTGTAAAAAACAGTAATTTCTTATCCTATAATTACTGTTTATTACTGTAATTCTATAGAAAATCTCCTTATAATCCCATGAAATCTTTTACTTTTAACATACATTAATTGTTAGAATACAGTCATACACCTCTAAAACGCATAACATTATACACAAATTATAATTTATAAATTAATATAAATGATTAAGTAAATGATTAATATATTATTATATCATTAATACATTATTGAATAATTAAATACATTATTAAATAGTTATTTATTAAATACAATATTAATAAAATATATTATTATTAACATAAATTATATCTATATTTTTATATTAAATGAATTATATATATATATATATATATATATATACATTTTTCATATAATATAATCATCTGACTAAAAAAATCTACAATATATATATATATATATATATATATATATATATATATATATATATATATAATATAATATAACTTATTTTCCATTTATTTATTTTTATTTTATTAATATTTTTTTCACATTATTTAATATACATTCATTTATATATAATCAATCAAATATAATTGATAAATACAATTAAAATAATTTAATTGTCATTATATGTCATAAAATTCTCACTGTAACAACTGTTGTGATATCTATAACGGACATCTTTAGACATGTTGCGCTTCATCGTGTTTCATCCAGCTTTTAGTGAATGACAAATGTCCTCTACTAATAGTAAATAAAACCTAGTGAGTCAGCCATCTCTGAGCAGCTTGACATGATCGCTCATCTCTTATCCCCAGAGAACCTCTAGAGCACATCATTTGCATCAAGGGACATTTGTTGAACATATTTCAGATTTCAAACCAGATCATTGCTGTTTTATTACTTATTTCGGAATTTTGACTCTTCTGTTATGAATAAGCACATGCACTAACAACTAGTCCGGTCTAGTTTGAGTTTTCAGTCTAGTTTGAGTTTCGTTCAAGGTCTCAACCCAGTGGTGTAGTCTACGTGATACGCAGGTATATGGCGTATACCCACTAGGAAAGGTCAAGGATTTCGGTATACCCAATTAAAAAAGTGCGAGGATACATAACCATCCAATAAATCACAATATTATTTTTGGTTTGTTGCTTTTGACATGAAACAAAGTCTCTTGTTTCATATTTTACTTCAGAATAAAAAAAAAAAAAAAAACATAAATACAGTTTTGGCGCTCTTTAATATGTAAGAGAGAGGCGGCAGCCTGACGCGCACGTGAACTGAACCTCTCCTCCGCTTTAATACCAGTTACAACGCGAAATAAACATGAATAAACTTCTCAAGGTATGTTAAAAGATACAGTACAACTTAACGTAATCCGTATCATGTCTCGTATAATCGCTTAATCAGTGTTTCAACCGCGGAAAGACGTTAATAACAGCTTGTAAACAATGTCACGTAACGTCACATTTACCTCAGAACATATTCAGTGACCATAAACTCTTTCAGCTAGAAAAATGAACTCTTGAGAGGAGAATTTAGCTAAATATATACACCATATAAGGCTACCTATTAATTAAAATGTTTAATGTTCTTCAGTAGCCTATATTATGCATGTTTGAATAAATCCTTCAAGTTGCCAACCATCATTTAAATGTTTATATTTCAAAAAACGAATTGGAGTGGACATAATTTTAAAGTTAGTAGGCCTATTATAACTTTATTATTATAAATATTTCCTTAAGTGTAATTTAAGTTTGTACAAATCAGTTCATTTTATTCAATATTAATGTAGTACCAACTGATTGCCATGTATTGTATGTAATGTAGTCCTATTTTACAGCATTAGTTGATTTTTTTTTTCTTGACAAAATTTGCCATGTACTGTACCTGATATACAGTATATCCAAAATAACTGATACTGAATCGAATTGCAAGTGAATTGAAATGCATAACTATGATGACAGACTGGCAGGAAATAGTGCAAAACAGAAACAGGGTGATAACCCTTATCTTTCCATTATTGTTACACTCTAATGGAAAAACCCAGCGATTGGGTTGTTTTAATCCAGCAGTTGGGTTAAATTGCCCAAGGGCAGTTTTATTTAACCCAACTATTGTTTAAAAAACGATAATGGCTGGCTTAAAATGAACTCAAAATAGGTTGGAAATTGAAAATCAGACACATAATTATTAGAGGCAACAATAATAATCAAAGGTGAACATTTATTAATAAACAATTTAATAAATATTTATTGTTTAATTATTATATTTAATATGAATAAATGTTAATTTACAACATATTTTGGGTTCATTTTAAGCAAGCAGTACAGCAATTTTTACACAATAGTTGGGTTAAATAAAATTACCCAGCAGGTTTGGCAAACATTTAACCCAATTGCTGGGTTTGTCCATTTTTAACCCAACTTAGGTTGTTTTTAACCAACAATTTTTAGAGAGTAATAATAGTTGCAACTTGCACTCTTAAATGTGCATTGAAACTTGCCAACTGAAAAAACCTGTGCTCCAGAGACCATATTCATACAACATCTAAGGCTATCTTAACTGGCTGAGTTAGATGGTGATTGATACTAAACAGTAGAAAATCAGTCCAGTCTCTCCAGCTCCAAATGTCATTGGCTGTTAAAATCTTTTATTGATTATAATAAATTGACATTTTGATAAAACACACATAAGCAGTCTTTCAGAATGCTCTCATAATATGTAGCCTAGATCAGTTGCATACTATATGCATTAGTAAGTGTGGCGGTGCTTATGGGGTGTCGCTCTGGGACAGGTGAGTATGAGGCTGGGAGGGAAAAATCACAGTATACTCACTACAAAAAACCAGACTACACCACTGTCTCAACCCATGGTTTAATTAGAGATGGACCGATCGATCGGCCAGGGATCGGAATCGGCCGATTTTCCTCATGATCGGCCCGGATCGGTGATCGGCCGATAAGTCTCACTTCTTACCGATTCCGAGCCGATCTGTTTTGTTACAGATCGCTCTCTTCTCTCCGACGGTAAAGTGATACACACCCGCGCGGGCGTCTCCTCTCTCTCACTTCTCTCATTTGCTCCAGTTAAATAGTGCTTGTATTGCGTATAATTTGGCTCACACCAAACTCGCGAGCACCACTGATCTATATTAGTTGAGCGGACAAGCCACGCTCAGTCTCAAACAAAGACAGAAGTCAAACAGTCACAACAAGTACTAAAATGAGTGGCTTACTGCGCTTAAATGGTCAAATACATACAAAATTGCGTCAAAAATGTTGGCGATTATTCAGATAAACACAGTCAGTTCTGGATCGTTAAATAACTAAGGAAGAGAACGCATGTTGTGTAACAGTATTGTGTCCGTTCATAAACTCTTAAAGGGACAGCAGTCCAATATTCCTGCTGCTGTCTGTCATGTTATTTAAAGAACAAAAGACAAAGAAAATCACTTTCTGCTCTTGACTGAATATGTTTTATAACTTTAATGGTAAGAATAAATCTGTATTTAACATTTACAATAAAGAATACAGAAATTAAGGCAACCAATGTAAAATAACACTGGATGTGTTATTTTATATTTGATTACTTTAATTTCTGTAGTATTTCTTACCTGAATAAAAACCTACTTAACCTGAAAAACTTTAATAGCTCTCTGTATTCTATTGCATTTATTTGTGCTGTTGTTTGCAATTTTTTTGATTTGTTCTTATTTTATCACTGACTTACTTGGTTGTTTTATGAAAATAAAACTTTGCGTTGAAGAAAAGTAGATTTTTGTATTATAGTTCTTAGAAAAAAAATCGGAATTGGCAAAAATCAGTATCAGCAGATCACACTAACAAAAAAATCGAAAATCGGAATCGGCCAAGAAAATTGCAATTGGTGCATCTCTAGTTTCAATTCAGAATAAGTATTTTGACAATGCACATGTGTCTGCTGGTTTCTGCAGAGAGCTCTTGTGCTGTGCTGGGGTGTGAAGTCTTTCGTGAAGCTCCTGTGGTGTATAGCTATATCATGTGTCTGTGGAGAGTGGTCAACTCTAGTGCTCTTGCATGTGTTGGGTTTGAAAGGTTACACGTGATATGAGGTCTCTGAGTGTTTCTAAACAAACATGCCTAGATGGTTCGGGTTGATCTGTGCTGTGTTGTTCCTCTGTCTGCTCTTGCTATATCTATGAAACATACGTCACTCTCGCAGTGTAAATATTTGATGCAGGCTGCTGTCGCCAATCACTTGAACGCTCTTTGATGTCCGCAATCGATTTTCCTGTCCTATGGTACGTCACACTATCACTCCTGTGATAAACCCTCCTCCAATCAACAGACAAACCTCTTTCAAAACAAAGACCTCAGTTCAGGTACAATCACCCCGGCCATCTTACAAACAGTTCCGCTTAGTGTTATTCTACAAAGATTTTGCAGATGTGAGATTTTGATTGATACTTGTATATCTATATCAAGTAGCGACCAATAGTGTATAAATATGTATAAATACGTTGGAATTAAAGTAACAATTTAAATATTAATAATAATAATGATAATAATAAAAGTAATATTATTGCAGCTAGAGAGTGGAATGATGGATAGTATATGAGATGTACATATATAAATACGCTGAAATAAAAGTAACAATTTAAATAATTGTGTGAATGTAGCAACTCGTTAGCTGCGCGTTGCACCGGTCTCGAATCTCGAATCGGAGGAGCTCCGGAAGCATAAAAGGGGAGCGACGACAGTGAAGGACGAGAGAGGACCAGGTCTGGATTTTGTTATGTCTTTATTGTGTTTGTGTGGCATTACTTTCGTTTTGTTGTTTGTTTATTTTATGATTATTAAAAAGTGTTTAACGTTCGCCGGTTCCCGCCTACTTCTTCACAAAGTGCTGCGCTTATAAACACTACATTATACATAGATGTGAGAAAAAGAAAACTTTCAACTTTTAAACTTTTCTCGAGAAAAACAGTTCCCTTCAATCCGTTCTTATAAACTCTGCTCTGCTGGCGCGCATCTGCGTTCTCCTCTTTGCATCAGTCTTCAGCGTGTTAACGTCCTGTTTACAGACTTTGTAATGTTTTCACACAAATGACATTTTGGGAAATGATTGCAATGCAGTTTGTGTGCAAGTCCGGAACAGAGATCGGCCAAAATTAAACTAAGGCCACATCCACACGAAGCCAGAGCTTTCCTTATCCGATCTTTTTTTCCCCTTGTCTCAACAGATATCTGCGCATACACGAAACCACTGAATAGACCTCAAAACGATATAGTATACATGCCAGATTAGTGTGTGGTACTGTAATTCTGCCATAGAGATACACTAAAAATAAGACTTGGAGCATTCGCATAAACCTTGTGCGCTGTATACATACTTTAGTAAAGCTTAGAAATAAAGCTTTATTTTAGTAAAGCTAATAGGCTTGGTAGCTTCTGCGGCACAAACACAATCGTGTCATCCGCTATTGTTGTGTTGTTGTTGCTGTTACGTCATGTAACGGTGTCTGACTAGGGTCGAGACATAGGGTGATGACACCATCGTTTCAAAAAAAATATACGATATATGATTGGCTGTACACACAAAAACGCAAGGGTGTCGATTTCAGATTTATCCAAACATAGCGGTTTCAGGCTCCCAAAACGCCGGATCCGTCTGGACGAAACGCCTATACGATACAAAATTTTTGCGCATACAGCTAAATGCATCTCTGTGTGGACGGGCTCTAAAAAAAGGTTGCCAATCGTGTGTTTGTAGCAAAAACTGTCCGGTTCCGTTTTATAGCCGGTCAACCGGTGCTTCTCTAGAAAACAGGTCGCACCACAAGAATTATTTGCACTCACACAAACGCTCCCAAATATATTTTGGGAGCATATGCGACCAAGATGGTCACAATTTCGAGCCTTGAATGTTAATTACATAATAAACTGAATCAGGTATATTAAATATACCTTTTAATTTTTTTTTATTGATTTGAATGATTCTTTAGCCAAAATTAAAATTTTCATTTAGCCGGAAACGGAAACCAAAATTAATCTTTTTAATTAATGTATTTAATAATCAACTTTGATAATCAACTCTCAAACAAAAACACTGAGTTGTATAAACATTTATATTGCACATAAGGCAGTTGCATAAATATTAATTAATTTATTATTATTATTTAATTTATTTTTATATGCCATTTTTCAAAGACCTTTTTAATTGCAGTCACAAGTTGGGTTCCAGAAATCTGCCATAACTGCTTTCTGTCATGTTTTCACATTGCCTCCTGCTCTATTACTGCGAGAAAGAGCAGTTAATTCCTTGAAGAGCTGAGAACATTAGCTGTAATATCATTCCAAGAATCACATATTTTGGCTGAAGAAAATCTGTGTCTTGCTTATGAAGCTCCTGCTGGGACAGTGCGGTTAGCCCTTGTACTTCAGTACGAAGGATACATGCATCCGTCCAAAAGCCCTGACCTCCCCTCCATGCTCACCTCTTTCCTTGCCTCTCTTCCGGTTGTCGTATGTGCTTACACATGGGCTGCTACACTTAATCAAATATGACTCTGCATAAACTGGGTCGTCTGCTGTTATTTTTTTAACTGCGAAAAGCTAAAGCGACAGATAGAGAGCTCCTCAGTCATCTCCTCAGGCTCTGGCTGCCTGACACACACTTTTGCTAGAGTTCAGATAAGGCGACACTCATTAAAGGTTGCATAATGAAACGTTTACTGGAATCCGAGAGCTTCGGGCCAAAGTCTGGTGCCACTTGTTAGTCAGTGGAACTCCTTCAGCAGAGCGTGAGTGAGACAGGGGCATCTCTGCTTCTCTTGTGCACTAATGTAACCTGCCTTTCCCAAAGCAGACCCAACAAACTGACGTATAAGGGCCGGTGGACATGTAATTTCAGAGCACATTCTATTTCAGGCTTTAGTCTTGCAATAAACCTCTTTTAACCTTTCCCTTCCTCCTGTCAGCTTGAGGTATTGCTGTCCTTTCAGTCTACACCCTGTTATGGTGAATGTTTGAAATGCTGAATCACTATTCCTGGCATGCGAGTAGTAGTGTGTATGCAAGTGCATACGTGTGTGAAGGTGTTGTGTATAAAGACAAAACTTTATACTGGAAGTTTCTAATGATCTAAAGACCTTGTTTAGCTGCAGCATAGAGGCCCTCCAAAAGCAGGGTTTGGACACCCCTGATTTAAAGAGATAGTTCTGCCAAAAATGTTTATTTTTTTATGTTTATTTACTTACCTACGTTTATTTACTTACTTATGTTCCAAACCTGTATTTTTTTTTTTTTTTTTTTTTTTTTTGTGGAACAAAATAATTTGTTATTTTGAAGAATATCCCTGTCACCATAGTGGGGACATGAGGCTGTCAAGCTTCAAAATTATTTTAAAAAGCACCATAGAAGTGGTCTACATGACTCACAGAATTATATTTCAATTCGATGAGTTTGTGTGTGAAAGAGATGGAATTACATTTTTCACTGAAGTTCTTGGCAGTTCATGAGACAAGCACCAACATCTGAATGGGCAACTAATAATTGGAGTTGGATTTTGAATTCAATTAAAGGTTCAATGAATCAATTCATCTAGTTAAAAAAGCTCTTGGAATGATTTGGGATTCCGGAATCAAACCAATCTCTTCTCTCATTGATTAATCAACTCAGTAATCCAGTCACAATTAAAAAATAACAGCTGACTGGATAGGAAGATTTTCAGTGAATAATGACTTTCTTTGTCTGTCATAAAATCTGTTGTAAGGCTTCAGAATATAGCTCACAAGTCTATTACAAGTCACATATTATGGTCCTTTTTCATCATTTTGGAGTCTGGTCATCATCTTTATACTTCGGTACCAAGTCGGTACTGAAATTTTAAAAATGTGACGATACCAGCATTTCCCCCTGAGTGGATATCTGTTGAGCGGATTCTTAAACACCTGTGATTGGCCATTGTGTTCACGTGTTCAACAGATATGTCTGTGATTGGCTACAATGATTAACGCTTCAAAAATATGTTGTAAATAGACATCTTTGACGCTCTTCTCTGAGCGCTTACACAGCCAATCAAGCTCCTGGGTTCTGCAGAGTTCTGCCCCAGCACACTTGCCTGAAAGTTTCAAGCAATCCTGAAGACCTTGATTAACAAGTTCAGGTGTGTTTAATTAGGATTTGAACTAAACTCTGCTGGATAGCGACCCTCCAGGAGCAGGACTGGACACCCCTAATTTAAGGTCACGAAAACATGAAAAATTATTTGGCTTGACATATTATTTGCATGGAAGTTGAGATTACCAACCTGACCCTGTGTTGCTTCAATGCTCTTGTTTACCTCTTTGACCTCAGAGAACGCAAGAAGAACCAGAGACAAGAAGCAGAGATTTATGTTGCACCCCTCTCCAGACTAAACATACCACTGACAGAGAAAAAGGAATTAAACAAGAACAATGTTTGATATTCTTCAAGTACCGTGGGATCCAAGCGACATATTAGCAGGGATTGAAAAAAACATTCTGCAGATTTCTGCTCTCCCGCAAGTGCTTGGTGGTCTAAAGAAATCAGACTCAAACAATTCATCGTCATTATAGAGTTTGTTCTCAATAGCTACACAATTTCCAAATGGAAAGAAACTGTCAGAGCCTGAACTCGCCTCAAAGTTTACTAACAGTTGTTCTTATTTCGTTTGTCAACAATGAGCTTAGGCAAGGCAGTGTATTTCGAGCCACGTTACATAGCGATCTGAGTTCCCTCACCTATGATGTAAGAGTGCACTGTGGTAAACCCTTCCAAGTAGGACAGTTCCGGCAAGTCCACAACAGACCTTTAAAACCATCTGCTGAATTTAAACTGGTTGACGAGGTGGAAGGGGAAGTATTTTGGGGCTCGACAGAGCCAACGGGGGTTAGCATGCCTCTCCCCACACCCTCCTGTGCCCATCTGCCTGTCCGGGCAGGGTGACAGGGTGGCGTAACTGCCCTCGCTGTGGTCAGAACATGCTGATATCTTGGCGGACCGCTGGCCACAGCCCAGGGACAGAACATCGCATCCTCATGATTCAGTTTAGCAGGGCTGGGGATTGCATAAGGTAACAGGCCGCAGAGCTGCATGTTGGCAGGATTGCTGTTTAAGTTGCAACATGCTCCTCCAACCCCATAACATATAAATGCAAGGAGAAAGATGGCAAATATTTGGACATGCATGATGTCGGACAGTTTCACCACTGATTATATGTTCCGGCAGTGATGTAGACATTTGGAGCCTTGAGCTTATTATAAGGTGACCAGATTTACGGAATGAAACCCGCAGGCAGTTTTAGTCCAGCAGTCGATGTATTGTTCAAATTTCCAATGTAATTATCTATAAATTAAAAAAAGTGTTGAAAACTGTGATGAAGTATGGCATATCACACTCAGTTATACTACTTTCAATAACATTAATGTGCACTTATAAAATGTAAAGACTTTTCAGAGAGATCCGCGTCCAAATCTGCCAACTTTCCTAGTATGTAAAAAGCAGTAAATCAAATGAACATTTGCTTAAATGAATATGTCTTTGTGAATAACGGTAAAGTACCCGAATTACCTACTGCTTCTGATGATATTCTAAAGTATGCATCCAAATGACACTTCACTGTCCCATTAAGCCATGGGAGAATCGTGATTATTCATTAATCATATTATATTATATTTTATACAACAGTTCGTTCTGGTTCTCAAATCTGATTGGCTGAGAGATCTTTTCAGCCATTTCAAGAATAGGAAACCAAAAACAGGAATATCTAGTCACTTTCGGCTAAACCACAAAAATAAATTGAGGCTTCTCCATCAGTATTAAGGTAGAAAATAATTTAAAGTTTGTAGCTTTTTTCCACTTGCAGCTCTTTCTACAGTGTTCAACATGTTTGCGTGACTTCAATCACACAATATTCACCTACAGCTCAAAAAACTCCAACTGAAGGAATTTGCACCAACTGGTTTGTTTTTCCTTCTTTTTGCTAGATTTAAGAGCCCATCAGATGTTGAGGGTAGACATACTGGACCATTTAAAACCAAATAGTCTTGGGGAGTGAGTCAGAGTGAGTCACGGAGTTGTTTGCTATGGCAGTAGGTGAGCACGGCACCAGCATAAGAAACTCATCTACTCCATCTTTACTGTAAATCAACGCTCTCGTTAAAGGGCTCATGTCACGGGAAACAAGATTTTCCTTGTTCTTTTGAAATTAAAGAGAAGATACATAGGTAATTTTCTAATGTTCACAGTGCTAAACTTCCTCCCCAGTTCACCTGGACCATTTATTGAAAATAATAAATGGTCCAAGTGAAGAATTATAAGAAGAAATGTTTCTTGAACATCAAATCATCATATCAGAATGATTTCTGAAGGATCATGTGACACTGAAGACTGGAGTAATGATGCTGAAAATTCAGCTTTGCATTACAGTAGAAAACTTATTTTAAATTGTAGTGATATTTCACAATATTACTGTTCTTCTTACTGTATATTTGATCAAATAAATACAGCCTTGGTGAGCACAAAAGACTTCTTTCAAAAACATTAAAAAATCTTACTAACTCCAAGTTTTTTGTAAGTGCACTTAAATTATACAAAAGCATAAAAACATTTCTTAAAATGCAGTCTTTACATGTAGCTTTTTAAGACAGAAAAACTCTGATGCTCTTTTTGATCTTGTATGTATTACTTCTAATATAGGTCAGCTCAATATTATGGAAATATAATTGCTGTATAGGTGTGGAGAGCCAAGCCGTGATAAAAAGAAAATCGCTTTGTGCACTTTACAGGCAGAAATTATGTTTGTCATTAAGCAGCACTCCTTCAGAAGAAGACTGAGCCGTCACGTCACATTTCCTTTTAGAAAGAAGAGGTTCATCTGCTGCTGACTGACAAATGAGGGAGTGAGACTGATAGCAGCGACGGATGGGGCCACCCAGACTGATCACAGGGGCCACCACTCAACATGCTACATTTTTCGGGTCATTTTTGTGCATGGAAGTGAAAGAGAGAGAGAAATATGTGTCTTGATGCCAGTATTTGTGTGTGAGTATATTGTAGCCGTCACTTTTATGAGCCCGCCAGCTGCCGAGGCCCCAAACCGCAGGCATTACCCTCTCCACTGTTGTGCAACTCTTGCCCTAAAGTGATTATACGTGGTGCCTGTCAGACTGGCCCCACTATTATGACACATAGACTTACACAGTGAGCGGCTTCATCTCTCACATACATAGACATACCTTTCCGCACACAATATTCAAACGCTGACCCACTTCCGTGCCAAAAAGCGTATCGAGTGTTTCATCTTGATTCTGTTTCAAGATTGCTAGGTAATATGAATGCGTTAGCTTTTTATTTTCATCAGGCTCACACTGTGGGATATCCTTTGACATCATTTCCATATCTAATATGATAACTCTTTCATTTACCAAGATCAGCATCTTAGTTCTGTTTAACACATTTTATAAAACTTAGTGCAGAAAATTTGTATATACACACACATACAAACTCACCTGCCACTTTATTAGGTACACCTTTTCAACCTCTTGTTAACGGTTAAAGGGTTAGTTCACCCCAAAAAAAAAAGAAAGAAAATTCTGTCATTAATTACTCTCATGTCGTTCCACACCCGTAAGACCTTCATTCATCTTCGTAACACAACTGAAGATCTTTTTGATGAAATCCTAGAGGTTTCTGACCTCTACGTGAACAGCTTAGGAGAATGACAGGGAAGAGTTATTAATTGTTGAATAAAGTTGTTATTTTTGTTTTGTTTTTGCACATAAAACGTATTCTCCTTGCTTCATAACATTAAGGTTGAACCACTGTAGTCACGTTGACTATTTTAACAATGTCTTTAATACCCTTTTGGACCTTGAAAGTGGTAATTATGTTACTTTCTATGGGGGATAAAAAACCTCTTGGAGTTCATCAAAAATATCTTAATTTGTGTACTGAAGATGAACAAAGGTCTTACAGGTGTGGAACGACATGAGGGTGAATAATTAATGACAGAAATTTTATTTTTGGGTGAACTAAGCTTTTAAGACAGTTCTGAAGGCAAAAGGGACTCCAACCCACTTCTAGTTTGTGTGTATATGTATATATAATAAAATGTCCTTTTTTATTTAGTAACGCATCACGCGTAACCTTCCCAACATGATTACGTAATGCGTGGCACATCGCAGAGCAGTGCAAGACGAGTATTTGTGGTAAGAAAATGACCAATCATTTCGTGAGATAAGACCCTTTTTCCTCAGCTGGGATCGTGTAGAGACCTTTGAAGCTGCATTTAAACTGCAATTTGGACCTTCAACCCATTGTACCCCATTAAAGTCCACTATATGAAGAAAAATCCTGGAATGTTTTCCTCAAAAACCTCAAAAATTTATTTTCGACTGAAGAAAGAAAGACATCTTGGATGACATGGGAGTGAGTAAATTATCAGGAAATTTTAATTCTGAAGTGAACTAATCCGTTAAACCATGGTCTCAAACTCAATTCCTGACACAAAGCCTTAATTACTGAAATCAAAGTGGCACTCCGAACCACTGATTCGAAACAAAAGATTCGTAAATTCGTAGATTCGTTATTCAATTCCATTTGATGGAATTTTACAATTAATTGAAATGCGTAAATCTTTAAAAACAGGCTAATTATTTTTTTGAGTGTACTATTATTGTGTATACATATTTTAAATTAGTTGTTTTAAAGTTAATTAGGTGTTTTGTTTTTATGTTTGACTTTTCATTGTAAGTTTAGTTTTAGTCATTTTGTTATGTACTTTTGTCAGTTTTATTTGTTTCTATTCAGCTTAAATTCATTTATTTCAGTTTTAGTTTTTTTTTTAGTAATTTTAGCACTTTATACTAGTACTTCAAATTATTTCAGGCAACTAATTCTAATTTTCATTTATAGTTTTATGGGTTTTTTTTTTTTTTTTTTTACAAAAATTTTAATTCTGAAGTGAACTAATCCGTTAAACCATGGTCTCAAACTCAATTCCTGGAAGGCAACAGCCCTGCACAGTTCAACCCTAATTAAACACACTTGATCCAGCTAATCAAGGTCTTTAGGATTACTAGAAACTTCCTTGCAGGTGTGAATTTGAGGTGGTTGGAGCTAAACTCTGCAGGGCTGTTTGAGTTTGAGACCACTGCTTTAAACTGATCAAAAGTAATAGTAAAGACTTTTACATTGTTACGAAAAAGTCTATTTAAAATAAATGTTGTTTTTTCTATTCATCAAAGAATCTTGAAAAACATTTTTATTAATGTTTGAACATTAATAATCAGAAATGTTTCTTGAGTAGCACATCAACATGGACTGATTTCTGAAGGATCATGTGACACTGAAGACTGAAGGCGGTACAGAAGTGGGTCAACATTTAAATGTTGTATGTGGAAATGTATCAAGTATTTCATCTTGATTTTGTTTCAAGATTTCTTGAGAATATGGATGTGTTAGACTGTGGGATTTCCTTTAACATTATTTACATATTTTTTATTTTTTTATTTTTTTTTGCATACAGACAGTTTGTGTATCCGGTTTAACTTCGACCTGTGACTGTAAACTGTTTTCTCTGGCTCTTTTGAGCTCTGCGTGTGTGGCGGCTGTTTTTGTAATCGTGAATTCCTGGGTTGAGGCTGAGCCAGTTGGGCAGATTAAACGTGTGCCCACATGTGCACTCCGTTTTGTTTCAATGAATCATTCATGTCGTGTTGGCCTGCCGACTCACTGAGGTCGAACACAACATAGTAGAGTGAAAACAAGTGGCGGGAGTTTTGAGGCTCTTCACTCTGTTTTGTTTTGTTTCTGTATGTTGTTGATGTTTTGGTGGGAGAGAGGTTTCCATGCGTCAGTCTCTTCCTGTCACAGACGCCGGGGTTTCCGTGACTCATACAAAACTTGGAGTGAAAAGCTGGATCGACCTCTCAGTGAGATTTGTGTCTGGAGATCTTCATATTATGGTGACTGTGATTTGCATTAAATGTTGAATACAATCCAAAAAACAAGTTCAAAATGCTTCGTTCTAATATGATTAATATTTATTTACATATTAAAACAAGAGATGAAAAAGATTTTAAGACATGAAAGTTTGAGACCTCTAGTAAAAAAGTGAAACAATTTATATAATTAACATATATATAATATATATTATATACATACATATATATATATATATATATATATATATACATATAATTTTGTATGTGTATTCAAATGCACATTATGTAAGTTTATACAGTATTTACATATATGTCATTTTACATTACATTTTAATTTTATGGTATATTTTATATTATTAAAAATAATTGTACACTACAAATATATTTTCAGATATTACAATGATTTATTATACAATAAATGTATATTAAATAATTGAATAACATTATAATATTGTAAACATTTATAGACATTACTAAAGTAAGACTTATTAATATGACATTTTATAAGTGTTATATTTTATAATAAGGAGGTCACTTGTTAACATTAAATACATGTGTATTAAATATTAATTAATTATTAATAGTAAATACTTAATTACTAATAACAACTAATATATATTAGATTATATAATTCATATGTAATTTTATACTAATTATTTTAGATATTATAATTCATTATAATATTGTAATGTCTTTAGTATAAATTTATTACTAAAGGTATATTGCAAAATATAAATAGAATTTCTATCAATAGAGGACACTTATACGTCCTGTGTCACAACACGTCCATGAGTTTAAGAAGTTCTCCTCGTCTTTGACAGGAAGTCATCATCAGTGTGAATAAACTGGAGGCTCTGTGGCCGCGCTGGTGATGTCATCGCTAAAGGAGAGAGTGCTGACTCTGACGCCACATGAGCCTCTTCCTGTTCTCCTGTTTCCTCTAAATCACCTCCCAAGCCTTCCTTTCATCCTTCCCTTTCTCAGCCTCTTTCCTCTTCCACATTCCCGTCTCCCACACGGAACCGTCGGAATGTTAAAGCAGTCGCAGTGGAATCTGCATGATAGGGCTTTTGGCTGACGCCTCGTGAAAAAGCCAAGAGGGATCGAATTCAACATGCAATTAGATCTGGCCTCTGATCCGCACACGTCTTAACTTGATCTGAACCAGAACCGCTTACACTGCTTATGTTACTACAAATCATTGTATTTAGACACTAAAGCCATTTATTCTTCCACTCGCAATTACAGAATGATCAGTCACATCAGAAACAGCTCGTAAACTTTATTGGATGAACCTCACGAAGACATGACCCGCTCACATTTCACAAGAAATTTCATTTGCTGTAAGAGAAAATTGTACCTTTACGATATTTTTTCAATATTTTTCAACAATTAAGCATTAATTTTCCCTCCTAAGTTTGTTTTATGTCCATTATTCTCAAAGGAGATTCTCATTACTGTAATTACAGTTATTTACTCATTAAAACATTACTGTAATACAGTGTTTTTTTTATTTAAATCAGTGCTAATTTAGTATCTATATACACTCAAAAAAAATTAAGCCTTTTTTTAAGATTTACGCATTTCGATCTATATAAAAATTCCATCAAACTGAATTGAATAATCCTTATGTATTATTCATATAATGAGTAAAGAAAAGAGTTAAGAGCTAAAGGGTTAGTTCACCCAAAAATAAAAATTCTGTCATTTATTACTCACCCTCATGTTGTTCCACACCCGTTAGACCTTCGTTCATCTTCGGAACACAAATTAAGATATTTTTGATGAAATCCAATGGTTCAGTGAGGCCTGCAATGTCACTGAACCTCTCAAGTTCCAGAAAGGTACTAAAGACATATTTAAAACAGTTCATGTGAGTACAGTGGTTTTACCTTAATGTTATGAAGTGACGAGAATACTTTTTGTGCGCCAAAAAAAGAAAAAGAAAAAAAACAATATCTAGTGATGGCCGATTTCAAAACACTGCTTTGAAGCTTTACGAATCTTCTGTTTTGAATCAGTAGTTCGGATCGCGTAAACAAAGCCTTATTTACTGAAATCAAAGTGGCACTCCGAACCACTGATTCGAAACAAAAGATTCGTAAATTCGTAGATTCGTTATTCAATTCCATTTGATGGAATTTTACAATTAATTGAAATGCGTAAATCTTTAAAAACAGGCTAATTATTTTTTTGAGTGTACTATTATTGTGTATACATATTTTAAATTAGTTGTTTTAAAGTTAATTAGGTGTTTTGTTTTTATGTTTGACTTTTCATTGTAAGTTTAGTTTTAGTCATTTTGTTATGTACTTTTGTCAGTTTTATTTGTTTCTATTCAGCTTAAATTCATTTTTATTTCAGTTTTAGTTTTTTTTTAGTATTTTTAGCACTTTATTAGTACTTAGTACTTCAAATTATCTCAGGCAACTAATTCTAATTTTCATTTATAGTTTTATGGTTTTTTTTTTTTTTTTTTTACAAAAAAAAATGTTTTTTTAACTTTTAATTAATAGTAACAACTCTTATTTAAATATGCATCTATAATGTATAAATACTAAATCATTATTATTATTTTTTTTTTTCCACATTATTTCAGTGGAAAATGTTAGGCTTCATTTTCTCTAAGCAAAATGAAATTTGTGACATTTACTCTAATTAAGTTTTCTTACGTCAATACACGTATATTTCACTTCATTTGAGTTCCCCATAAAAAATAATGATGTACAAAGAACTGAACTTCCTAAATTTGCCAAAAAAAAATTTTAAATAATGTCTCCAGTCCGAACAACCCGCATCGTTGATTTGACCACTTCCTGTTGCTGAAAATAAGTGTTCTCATCTCGTCACTGAATACGATTTCTATGCCCTCAATTGCCCTTTTGGTATATATTTTACATTCTTATACTATGAAGTACTTCAAAACATACATGTCTACCTTTCAGTTTAAATGCCTCTTGTGAGCTCAGACAGATCCACTCATACAGAAAGCAGAAATCTACAAGCAGAAATTCACAAAGCAGACAAATCTATTCAACACAAACCCCAGCGTTGAGTAATTACTGTAGGTAGATTCTTTTTCCCCTCTTACACATATAGTGGTATGACATACTTAAGCAACGGATTGTTAGTCATTTATTTCCGCAATAACACATTCATTGAGTCTGTTATCCTCAGCCGTCTATTGTATAGCTCCGACTTGCATTATATCTCACCACCTGAATTTTTAATTGATTGTACCAAAAAAATAAAAAATGATGCATTTGTGACAGCAGCATTAGCCTCATATTTGATGTATGAGTTGGATATTAAATAGTGCTCACATTCAGAAATGCACTTTATTTAAACCCTGCAGGCCAACCACTCACAGGTCAAACTTGTGTGACCTCAAGTGAAGTTCAAGAACCGTCAACTCTCTTTTAAAGTGAGCGTGTGTCAGAGATCACCACTCCTGATACCATTAGCATTCTTCTCAGCTCAGCTCAGCATGAAAATAGTACGCAATTCCAGCAAGGCTGGGCACTGCTACCAAAACAACCCAATTTTGACAAATTAGTTGAACAGTTAACAATTAACACCCCCACTCTAAACTGTATTTCTTGGTAAAACCTTTCAGTCCAGAGAAAAATGAAGAAATGTATTAAATAACTGATTATTTTGCATACTAGCATACTACATGTACTATTTCTACCCATAAGATTTTCGTTCATCTTCGAAACACATATGTAGATATTTTTAATGAAACCTGAGAGATTTCTGTTCCTCCATCGAAAGGCCATTTACCCAAAACTCTGATGCCTCAAAAAGCCCATAAAGACATTGTAACAGAAATCATAAAATAGTAAGAGTAGTATGCTAGTATGCTATTCTAAATTCAGCCAATGAGTGTAGAATTAAAAAAAAAAAAAAAATCAACTTGTGAAATTACTTTTGATTCATTTGTTTTTAAGGACAGTCAAGTTGGCCGCATTACTTAAACAGTTATTAGCACTCTCGCTCTAAACTAAAGTTGTGTCCCAAATGATTCAGTATACACTATGCACATATGTACTCAACCGTCAAGTGTATGAATTTTAAAGAAAGCTGCGTCAGTTGAGTGTAACAAACAATTATTTAACAGTCGATTAATTCAACGATTATTGGAACGATCAGTAGGCTTTGATTGATTATTCAGCCTTTTCATTTAGTTAAAGGGGTGGTTGATTATGATTTCAATTTTAGACTTTTTTTTACTTTAGTTAGTGTGCAGTGTTGTTGTTAGAATATAAACAGCATCTGCAAAGTTACGATGCTCAAAGTTCAATGCAAAGGGAGATATTTCCTTTTAAAGAATTCTCTGCTTAAGGACTACAACAGACGACTGCTAGGGACTACAAGAAGCTTTTCCTGATGTCACTAACCCTAAAATTGACATAAACCCTGCCCCCGAGAACACGCAACAAATGGGGCGAGGTCATGTTGGGCTGCTTTAGAGAAGAGGAAGAATTGTTATAGTTGAGTGTTGTTATTACCATGCCGTCATTTTACGGCGGACTGCTTCACAAACGAGGGACAATTCAACGCTGGTTTTGCACAATAGATTAACATGACAGCACATGCTAGTCGATTAGCCAAATCAGCTTCACTACATACATTTATCTCTAACCATTCAGAAATGTCCAGTTGCATTCTAAAAGTTGTAACTTCTTCCTGAGTCTCTCCATCAGTGTCCGACTCCGGTTTGAACAATGTAAGGCTGAACACCATTACTGACAATTGTCATTTTGGCTGCGTGAGATTCTCCAGCTTTGTTGTTGTTAAGCAACTGAAGCGCAAGCTGTTAAAGCTCCGCCCTCTTCTCTCAGCAGCTCATTTGCATTTAAAGGGACACACACAAAAACGGTGTGTTTTTGCTCACACCCAAATAGAGGCAAATTTAACAAGGTATAATAAATTATCTGTGGGGTATTTTGATCTGAAACTTCACAGACACATTCTGTGGACACCAGAAATTTATATTACATCTTGTAAAAGGGGCATTATAGGTCCCCTTTAAAATATTCAGTTATACCTATTCTAACTAATAAATAAAACATGGAAATCACTTCAGCTTTTGAAAATGTCTTTTTAATGAACTTCGAGCCAACTGAATAGACCAATCTCTTTCAGATTTTCTGTCCACCTCAGAAGTCATCAATAGTCCAACTGCTACAATGACTGGTGTGTTTTTATTATTTTATTATTCATAACCTTGCGATTCAATTCTGATATTGTTAATTCAATTCAACATTGATTCATTTGGATATATATCAGGTACAGTACATGTACATTTTTCTCAAGGAAAAAAATCTCTCAACTAATGCTGTAAACTATACAGGGAACTCAGTCAGCTGGTACATTACATCAATATTAAAGATTTAATAAATAATAAACTGAGTCGTATCAGTAATGCAGTTTTATAATAACTTTTTAATAGGAGTACAAATATGAATATGTAATATAGTGCATATATTTAGAAAAACTGTCCTCTCTAGAGTTAATTTTGCTAGCTAACTCTTAAGTTTATGGTCACTGAATGGAGGTAAACGTAATGTTACGTGACATTGTTTCAAGCTGTTTTATTGACGTCTTTCCACGGTTGAAACATTGATTGAGTGATTATATGAGACATATTTAAGTAAGTTGTACTGTACCTTTCAACATACCTTCTGATGTTCATTCATGTTTATTTCATGCTGTAACTTGTAGTAAAGAAGAAGAGATGTTCTTCCTCTTCAAATATGCCACTTGAACTGAGGCACTATCTGTCACACCACATTAAAGAGCCACATTTATTGTTTGAATTTCATAGTAAAATTGACAGAATTTAAAAGCGGAGACTTTGTTTCATATCAAAGTAACCTGCTCTGTCTTGTCTGTTGGTCAGTGTATTTTTCCTTTTTCATTGATATCATTCACTCCCCCCACCTCCATTTCCTGCTGGTACTGAGACTCAAATCCAGAGCCTTCAGGTTACAAGTCCAACTCTCTAACCATTAGGCCACAACTGCCCCAAATTTTCTGTGTGAACACACTACTCATATTATTTACAAAAAGACATAGATTAGTGCACAAGTATGCAAATTGGGATGCACCTTATTTCTTACTAAAACCTTTCAGTAAAGCCACCCATGGTTCAAGGTTGCGTGACATTTACATCTACGGTGCTCAAATAAGGTCTCTTGCGGCCTGGCTGCAATAACACCCTAGAGGCAGACATCTGTCTGGCTACACTCATCCACTGTACCATAGCCTAGCTGTAGCTAACACTCAGACCCACCTATGAAACCCCACCTCACCACAAAGACATGGAATAGTGTGTCTTAACCACACAGAGTCTTTATCCAAGCACAGAAAAAGACACTTTCTCCTGAGCACACTCTAAAATATCTCCTTCCCTGATGGCCACAAACGTGGCTCTGTCTGTGCACAGTGCCATTCTGTACAACTGTTGGCTATACGATACATGCAGCCCAGAGGATGCAATTAAACATCATCTTAAGTCACTTAAGTAGTTTTAATGTTTGTTAATTATGTAATTTGGGTGTAGAAGCAGTATACATGGCAATGTAAAGGTACTTATAGTATGGTGTAGTTACAAGTAGGGGAGATGTAAAATATGTGATGTGAACCAAATATGTGATATGTGGTTTAAACCTTGCAGGAAGTAATCCTAAACTGTCATCATGTCCATATGGAATATTAGTATATAATTTAGTTAATTAGTCTTGGGTCAGTGACATGATGTTCATTTTTTGTCTAATAATACATTCAAAAATACATTAAAGTGCCCCTATTATGCTATTTTAAAGGTTCCTAATTTTGTTTTGGAGGTCTTCTACAAAAGGTTTACATCCATCCAAGGTCAAAAAACACTTTAATTGCCTCATAATTTACATTGCTGCATCACCTCTTTTCTCACAGTGTCTGAAACTGTTCAGTGAAGGATTTGGTCTCTCTAAACCCCTCCTTTCTAAGAGCAAACTCTGCTCTGATTGTAAGATGGCCCAGTCTGTTGTGATTGGTCGACTGTTTACAGCGCGTGCCAAACGAAACGTCCTATTGAATTTGGGTATTATACTGCACAGCATATTCAAACTGCAGGAATAAGTAGTATGGTAGCATTTTGTAATACATAGCTCAAGACACAGCTTCATTGCTTTGAATGAAGCATCAGATAAATCACAAATTAGTCATAAGTAGTCGTGGATCATGAAGCACAGTGACTTTGTTGAAGATCAATGTTGAAGGTCAGTTTTGAAGGTCAGTTCCCCCTTTATATTTTATTTGCTTAGTCTTTCCATTCAAAAATACAAGTTGGCGCAGGGCCTTCACTGCAGAATCACTACAGCAAAGGTCACGTTGATGCACTTCCTGCCAATGAGAGAGCATCCGCAACCTGCAAAATGTGTGAGAAAATAAGTGTGAGAGGTGTTATATCTATTTCCTTCTGAGGCCGCCCACCATGACTCTGGCAGCTCTCTCAGTTTGATTCATCACCTGCTCTTGACGACGCCAACCTGATTCACCGGGTAGCCTACCTCACTTGACACCCCATGGCCAAACCGCACTTTTCCACCAGTGAACTGCAAGCATAAGTAAATATATATTGAATTTCATAAAGAGGCTGTGTTGTTTGTGCGCTGCTAAGAAAGGTCACTTGGATTAGCGATGGAATCTTCTCCATTGACGTTGAGGAGAGTCCTTTGAGACCAAAACAGGGCCTGTATTTATAATGTTAGCGTGTTTTCTGTCGGAACAGCTGTACAAATGCTCAAAGGATATGACTTTTAGATTTAGGCTCTTAAAATATGGTGTGCACTACAATCATGGAAGTTCATTGTTAGCAATGCTGTTTTTATCTCTGTGTATGCTTTCAGAAATCATTGTCGTTTGTTGGACTTACTCTGTCCTATTTTCCTCCCTTTCTCCCACCTTTTCTGCTATCGGACGCCTGTGTTTTGATAAGGAAGCGTTAGCTCTCAAACACGTCCTTTTCGGGGCAGTGTGTGCTACTTGCCCTTGTGAGGTGGACTGTGGCTCCAGTGTTTTTGCGCGGAACGGTGATATTAGCTGGATCCGTATCAGCGCTAGCCAGTACTTCCTGCTCTAATACAATGGAGAGGAAGTCAACTAATAGTGCTGCACTCGACGACTGCTATGCTCTTTGAAACCCTGTGTTAACCTTTCCGCCATCAATTTGTATGCCACGACAGGGCCATTAGGGGCATAACATACACCCGGTGACACTCACGTGTACACAGTATGCAGATATGCTACAGGCGAGGATGGTCAACTAGTTGACATTATTACAAAGTGCACCTTTTTAAAAGTGTACTTGAGTGTGTTAAGAAACAGTCATGAAAGTGTACTTAATTTAAGTACACTGAAGTGGCCTTTTATTTCAGTAATATTATCTCCAAGTACAGTTTTTAAAAATATACATTTATGATTTGAAGTACACTAGAAGTGCACATTAAATACAATCTCAGAAAGGGTGTTAGCATGATGTGCTAACTGTCTAAATTAGGGTTTTCAAAATATTGTCACATTTTTAAAATGTGACAATACCAGCATTTCCCTTTAGCAATTTTGAGCGCTGTTGAGTGGATTCAGACTACCTTAAACATCTCTGATTGGCCATTGTGTTCACATGTTCAACAGATATGTCTATATCAGCAGATCCGCTGATATACACCTGCTTTCAAAACACTCCTGTGTATCTGTGTAAGCGCTCGGTTTTTACATTTTCAGTACCAACTTGTTCAGTTCCAATTTTTCTTTGTTCCAACCCGATAAATAGTTCAGACATCTGTAAGACTGGAGCTAGAGTTGCTATTATGCCTTTGCAGGCTAATATCAATCAGGCTAATAGAGGCTAAACTGTAAAACCTGGAGCATGAACATGTTTTATGCAAAAACTAATTAGTTGCTAGTTTGCATAACACTAAAGGACTGCCTTAGGAAACCACTGTGGTGTATCCTAGTGGGATTTTGCTCTCAAATAATGAAGAAGTGCCCTTTGGCAAGTGATAAAGTGCTTGGCTAATGCTCAGCTATGCTAGCTGATGGATATTGTCTGGGTTGTGTGTACCCAGAATCTTTTTGCAGATGTTATGAAAGAAAAGTGCCAGCAACCCTTCAGCCATGGCAGACCGCCTCGTCTTTTCACACAACTTATCAAAGCTCTCTGCCTCCATGCAACAACATCACTTGCGTGAGAACACATTATCAAGTACCCAGTGGCAAGTGAATACTGTAAATATACTTGTGTTTTTTTATTACACATGCATACTGTATACATATATATACAATTATGTCTGAGAAGGTACTAAGAACTTTGACAGCGCCAACTGCATCACTTCACTGCCAATCACAACTCCTCTCCCGTGGCCTCATGGGATAATAAACTGTCTATCAGGTGTGCACTTTGGAAATCATTGAAAGTCCCCATACTTTTTGCCTACTGTTTTATGACACTTTGCCTACTATATAGAAGGGAAGTATGTAGGCATATTTTGATTAATGGATTGTGTCATTCGCAACATCACATATGATCTGGTCTTCATCTCCATTTCTAATATATTTATTTTGGAGTCTTGATATGTTGCCATATAAAGTGTATCCGAAATTGCATACTGAGTAGGTACTACATTAGATAAAGAACTTTCTTCACAACCGCTGTTGTATGCATGTAGTAATTCATATACTACATCCAAGATGTTGACATGTCATGTTATCTTTGAAATCAGTTGCGTTGCTTCTCTACTAACTCATCTTCCATGGCCTTATGGGATGGAAGAGTGTCCATCAGATACACGCTCAAAAATCTCGACAAAAGTAGTACACCATCCGCCTCACACTGTGTCATGAAGGATTCAGACACACTCTTCATGCATAAACCTACTGCTTTTGATATTCTATATAGTATGGAAGTACACAGTTTCGGACACTGGGATAGAATTCTGAAAAAAACTATAGGTGTCCTCGGATAAACTCCTAATGGTAAATTTTTCACTGAGGTAGAAGTTGAGAAGATGACTTTGATTTGAATCGCTCACATCATTTCAACTTATTACACTGTAAAGTCTGTAAAAATAGGGTACAGTGTACTGTGTTAATTTGATGTAATTTTCCATATTTATTTTTTACAGGTGTTTTACCTGTGTTTTGAATTTTGATCTTCATTGCGTGTGTTTTAGGGTTAACAGAAATGTCTGTAAAATTACTGGATAATGTCCGGGTAATAAGCTGCCAGTACTTTTTCTGTTATTTCACAGATTTATTTTTAACAGTGTATATTGAATTATATCAAAATTCCCAATAAAGTTGCCACCAATTTACCAATGCTTTGCGTGTTAATTTTGCATCAGAATGTTGGTAATTTAGGTGGAAAGAGTGGTATTTCAAGGATACCAGCAAAAACGAGGTTTCTTCTAGGAAAAATCAAACAGAGAATTGAGAAAATTGGATTGAGAAGTTGCACACTGGGAGCTCTGTCTAGCAGGTTTCTCCTTGCCCAAAATTCAATTAGTAGGAGCTGACATCATCGCGTGACACAGGTTTTCTTTTGTGACGGCGGGCCGTAGCAGCACGAGTGTGTGATCAACTGTCTCATGAGCTGATGGTGTGTCAGAGTGGCGTGTTTGATGGAAAAAGGGGGTGAAAGGATGAGATTTTCGCATTTATTTTCAGTTTAGCAGATATTTTTGTGCGCCTCTGTGTTCTTATACACCCTAGCCGCTCATAATTTGGTGTTTTCAGTGTCTCAGAGTGGCTCGATTCAGAGTAAATGCTGCTTCACACAAAAATCGGTGAGAAAAAAAATAGTAAAATAAAAAATTATAACAAAACAAAATACAATTAAATAAAAATAATATATTTTTATATTTTGTAATCATGTTTCATTACAAAAAATAAAATAAAATATTTTTATTTAATTTCAGTTTTTAGTTATATTATTATTTTTGTAATATATAATTTCAATAGTATTATATTTCTATAGTGACTTGTTTATTATAATTCAAAAATAATTTTACCAATAGTCATGTTCACTGAGCGAAAAAAAAAAAAAATGTATGTTTTTCTTCTTTTTAGAAGATTACATGCCTGAAATTTGTCTTTGAAATATTCTTTCAGTATATTTTAACAGTCAAAGCTGCCTAAACCACAAAACCATGCTGGTTCATTTTTAGGGCACTTTCTTCAAAGGCCCACCTTCTGTTCAGGGATTTCCTCTTGAACTGTCACATTTCCTTAGTTGCCTTTCCTTGGCAACACATTGCAGTTGCCAGGTACGTGAGGATTGTAATGACGATTGTCATTTCCGCCTCTGCGGATGGTTTTTAATGAAAGCAGATATGTAAATACAACAGGACGCCAGGCGCGTCATATTTCCCCATCCGCCTCTCCCTCGCAAGCCGTTTAAGAGCTTCTTTATTGACTTTCAAAAGTAGGCCAGCGTGTATTACCGTGATTGTGCCCTGTTGGCTAAGATAACTTATCAAAGTGCAAACACAGGAAATCAACACAAGCTCGAGAAGACACAACTGTCTCCTGTGCACATCAACACTCAAATAGGTATTAAGAAGGTATTTCTTCTGCCGCAGCTCGGGATTGGCTAAAAAATCACTAGGCCCAAGTGTGCTGAATATATTTAATTTCACAATGCCTTGAAGGCTGACCGATTCAGGGATAGTTTGTCAAGCGCACTAAATAAGATTAGGCCAACCTGGAGGAAATGGGACGCTAAATCGGTTCTCTTACACCAGCATGATCCAGGGTTATAGAGCGTGATCTTTATTTGGAAGGAAAACGAGCCCACATTGAAGTCTCGTGTTCAGCTATTGACTGGATGTATTGAGTTCAGCTGGAGTCCAATATTTCATTTCCCCGGAGTGGAATCCGAAACAGAGAGACAGACTAGAGGCCTGGCGAGACCTCAGCTGGAGCTGGTTCTGATTTGGGAAACATTCTGATCCCGTGAGTCAGGCGGCCCCACAGACACAGATTCAGGCCAGAGTCAGTCACGAAGGACTTGGCAACTATCACTCCAAGCTGGTTTAGTGTCCTATTCTAAAAAGGCTTTGAACATTTCACCCCTTTCTGAATAACACCAGCTATCTTTAGAGGAATACTCCAGGTTATTTACAGCGTAACCAAAAGCCAATAAACTTTTTTACTGCAGAATTAATAAAAGTTGCATTTTTGCTTTTGATCTCTCAAGCCTATTTGTCTGCTAAACGTACATTGAAAATGTATTACTTTAAACTAGGGGTGCGTCTCGATCAGCTCCCTATAGTTTAGTTGTCAGGGCACTGATCAGGGCCATTTTAAGGGCTGTTTCAATTGCAAAATCCTTCCAGTGCACTGAAACGTTCACTCCCTGAAATGTCCCACAATGCACTGTGAAAACGAGAGAGCATCAGTGTTCCCTTAAAGGAAGTTCTGAAGCACGAAACATAAATTGTGCAAGGCAACTCATCACACGCGATAGATGTTTTGAAAAAACAAACTGTTATGTAATTATATTTCAGCATAAATATACATTGCTAGACAGGTAGTGAACATAACCTATACCATTTATAATTTATAGTTGAAATGTTGAAAGGATGTGTAACAATCAAAGTATTTTCAACTTTCTTTAAATAGAATGTCAGAAAAATATCAGTTCTGCTGTTGTTCATAATACTAGTAGTGATCAGTGTCCCAACTTATCGTGAACCAGGGTTCTTACCAGTGTACACTTAATACTTATTCGGCAGCTGATTGAGATGCACCCTAGGTGTTTGAATACAATATTATATCAATATCTGGGTCGCAAAATGATAATATTGACATTCTTTTTGTATTTCCTCATTTCTTTTCAATCTTTTTTTTTTTTTTTTTTCATTACAAAGCCAATATTAAGCAGGGATTTTCAAACTGCTTTATGCCAAAGACCCCCAAATATGATAATTTCCTTGAACCTTCTTGTTAAAATTTAAAGACAGCTATATTTTGACACTCATTTATATTATGTAAGTGCATGTAACAAGGACACTGTAAAATAAAGTGTTACCAGTTGTTTAAAAATGAAATAATTAACGTTTACATTAGTATTATAGTATTTACATTGTACTAAAACCAAAATAAATTATTAAAATAACTGGAAATATCAGTAAAATATTAGTAATTCATTGATTTTTTTCATGAATTCATTCAAGTCTTCAAGTGTTATGATGCTTTACACAATAAATATTGCTCCAAAGCAACATTTTTTAAGTTTTTTTTTCCTCCGAATTTTTTCATGGACCTCCTAGATTTCTCGTGTAGCACATCATTGTCAATAATAGAAAAGAAAGACATAATTACTGCATGTTACTGCGTTTTTATTTTTATCCTTCCAATTTGCACAAAAACCTTTGCAGTCTAGTAACTAGGATCTGTACGGACATCATTACAACTGAAATCACAACTCTAGTAAATTCAGAATAATTCCATTGATAATCCATCGATAAATCACCATCGATAATCTCAATTTAGTTTGATTAATTGTGCAGTCGTAATGAGGAAGTTGGTGATATGTAGCCCAATTGCTGATGACTTGATTTAAAAAAGTGGATTTTAATGAATTTTTCTTCAGCTTCAGCACGCCACTGACGGAATTTACAGGAAATGCACGACAGGAAGTGGCGAGCACAGTATGCCTGCATACTGTGCAAATCTAAGAGAAGATTGTTTCCTTGTTAGTGCTGAACTTCTGACACCCTTACTGACCTGACTTGGCACGTTAGGAAACATTTGCCTCTTTGTGTCTGTGTGTGAGGATTGAGATAGAAAGAGTTGGATTGGTGTTGTGTATTTCTTCTCATCGGAATCTCTGTTTGTGTATGTATGACAGGAAGATAGAGTTTGAGTGTTCACTGTAATGTGGCAATAAATCAACGTCTCCTTCTCTGCTGAGAACAGAGATATACTCATGTGGGTGTCTTATCTGTCCCTGTCTCTTTATAATCTCCCAGTGTGACTGCATACTGGCACTGTTCAAAGGCAAAACCCGCGCCCCGTTTAAACCGATAATAGGTACCATTGGCATTGAGAGCTTTGCAGGTTAGTCTGGGGAGAGCTAAATAAAAAGCCAAACAGCTGAACGATAATTTTAAAATGGACAGAATTTGGCACGGATATTGTTTTTGAGTTTCCACACTTGTTGCCAGCTCAGGGAATTCCCTGATGTGCTGTCTGGTGGAATGCAGTTACATAAGAAGCAGAACTGTCAATCGATTAAACATGTTAATCAAATTAATTACATGATATTCTCATCAAGGCTGCATTTATTTGATCAAAATACAGTAAAACAGTGATATTGTGCACATTATTACAATTTGAGATACCTGTTTTCTATGTGAAAATGTTCAAATATAATTTATTCCTGTGATCAAAGCTGAATTTTCAGCATCATTACTCGTCTTCAGTGTCACTTGATCCTTCAGAAATCAATCAAAACAGCATTAATTTGAAGTGACATTATAATATAATATAATTCATAATGTCATTTGTGTCTCAAATCTACCTTGACTAAGGGCTATTATGTTAAAAATGGATGGATGTTTAATGTATTTACTAGACTTTGTTACAAATGAGCACAGTATTATGCGTACTCAAGAAGCAAGCATTTACAACATGACGAAAACAGTCATCAAATAGTGTCATGTCTGGTTGGGGGAGAAGAATAACAACTGAATATGAAAGCTGGTATGACATCAAGCGCAACACCACCACAAAGTAACAGTATTTGTGAAAGCATAATACATCATGTTAGCATATTAGCGGTCATGGGAGACGTGACACCTCCTGAAAGGCATGAGCCAATTTTATGTGATGAAGTGAGATTACCTTCTATTTGCAAAGTATTTAATTTGTTCGATCATCCAAAATTATGGATTAGCTAATGGGTGTTTAATATACATTTTTTCCATGGAATTACCCACAAAAGTACCTTTATATATCATGATGTAACACATTGTGATGCTGTCATTCTTTTTTATATTTTAGTGTGTAATGTTGCTGTTTGAGCATGAAAAAGGCAACGAAAAAAGGCATGAAAAAAGCACAAAGTCACTCCTGAGGAAGTTATTCTCTATATCGGTAAACACTGTTTCTGAACTCCCTAAAAACGCCTCTATTGTAGTCAAAAAAAGGGGTGAGGCCTGATTGAGTTGTGTTAGCAGTGTGTTGAAACTCGAGGTTATCGTAAGCGACGTGACACAATTTCCAAACACGATCGAAGCGGTTGACCAATCACAACACACTGGTCCAGCCGGCCAATCAGAGCACATTGCGCTTTTCAGAAGGAGGGGCTTCATAGAGACAGGAACTAAACAGGGGTGTGTTCTTGTACAACGATGTAACTCGTTGCTTAACTACCATAGTATGATGCATCGTTGAAGAAATCAACTAGCTAGTCGCGTCTGTTTCCCGAAACCATATTGTCGAAATTTGTCATTCAACCACATTGGTTAATGATGTCATGCAGGCGGTGGAGTAATAACTTTTTTTAATTAATCCATTTGAGTTTGAGTAAATGCAAGATTTTTGCTATAAATTATGGACATGGAGGACTAATTCTCATTTTTCTCAGTTATTTTGTGTTATTTCCAGATTCAATCATAGACTCGTTTTTATGTACTAGATCTCGTACGCACATGTGCACTCTTCAAAAACAAATCTCTTGACAATTTAAGGCCCGGTTTCACAGATAGGGCTTAGTTTACAGTAAGCCAGGATTAGGCCTTTGTTAAATTAGGATATTTAAGCTGTTTTTATAAAAATGCCTTAGATAGAAACATTACTGGTGTGCATCTTGAGACAAAACAATAGCACTGACATATTTTAAGATATGTCAGTGCAAGTTATATTGAGACAGCTTAGTGTGGGACTAGCTTAAGCCTGGTCTGTGAACCCGGGGATATAAGATGTAAATGACATTATGTATAATTTAAAATAAAAGATATTGATTATACTGTATGTCAGCTTGCTTATTTTGCTTCAGATAAGGGTTTATTAAGTCCACATGTCATGCAAACAAAAAACTATGCTTCTAAGCACAGCTGGAGAGCTGTCATTCCAACCACACAACTTTTTGAGAATGTTTGTTTAAACTATGTTTTCAGGAAACACAGACTCGTTGAGCTACACTGATAATGACAGAACTTGCGACCATAGTTGGCTAACAATGCTTTTGAGCATTACTGACAGCCTGGGAAGAGAGGTGCTGCAACAGTGTCAAACATGTGAAAAATATTGTTTTTTTTTTAACATCCAACCATGAAAAACTTTACTAGTAGAGCCCAAAAACAAAATCAAGACATTGTAAAAGGGCTTAATAGATCCTCTTTAAGATTTTGATCTAAACTAAACTTAAAGCTTCTTTCCATGGCTAACCTTTTGAAACTTTGGATTGGTTTCCACCTGACTGCTTCAGTTCTGGGGCTTGGGTTATACTTAGTACGTGTGAGACCTGCTGAGCTAGTGATGAGCTAATGACAGGTCTGGGCGCTCTCTCTGTCTCCTGCTAACCACACTCACACATTCTTGACGTCTGTCAGCAGAAAGCAGCGCTGTCCCAACCAGACATGACCCAACATGAGGCCAAGGCTCAAAACGAATGCATAATTAGACCTTCATATTATGCTGGACTTCATGTTTTGAAGATGTGAATTTTGTAAGGGTGCTTAAGTGTATTTGTTTGTCCTCTTTGCGGCCTCTGCTTTTCTCCTGCACAGGCGTCACAACATTTGCTCCCCCACGGGCTGCAAGGAACTGCTTTGAAGTCCTTTAGGGACAAGATCATCTTAGCACACTTTGTGCTATTCCTCAGTCTTTTCTGATGTCTGATTATCAAATGCTGGCTTTTGTCCAGAAGAGAAGCTCCCACATGTGGCTACATCTGAGTCACACACCGAGCTTCTCTTCGCCGTTCTTTCCTGGGGAGTTTTTCCCTTTTAGAGCGCAGAAGACAATTTTAGTGACATTTTAATTCTGCTTAAGTTTTAAGTTGTCTGCTTAAACATTTTAAGTTGTTTCTTGCTTTTCAGGCCTACAGGTTCCCTCATCGCATTCAAATCAGACTGCAAACACAAATCAGCTAAAACTTTAGAACCGGTGTCGGTGTAAGATAACTTCTTTGGCCCTATTTACACCTGGTATTAAGATGCATTTTGGTTAGGGACAGCTTACAAAATAAGCTTCACAATTTACATATGAACAAGCCCAGAGACAAAGGTAAAACACGGAGAGCAACAGCTTTCGTTTCTGCTCTGACAGCCACAAGACCACGTTGAACGTAGTGAGTGCGTGTTAGAAATCAGCAATGGTGGAAGAACATTGGTAAATTTTTGTCTTCAAACCAAACTTGTGTCTTTCGTCAAAGTTTATATCCCGTCTGGCTAGCACGCTTTCCATAATGTTTAAGCATTAAGTCAGTAGGCAGAGAGTAGGCAGTCTTTTGCGCTGTTTGAACGCATTTGACTACATGAGCATTTCCACTATAAAAGCAATCGGGTCAAATGCGTTTTCGACTACCTCTGGAAGTGGTGAATTATACATTCAGTCCTGGTTCACATAGCATTCACACAGTAATTATATCTTATTAACAAAATAAACAAACAAACAAAATTACTTTATGATGTATATTTTGTGACAGAACTTACCGAACATCCAAAATAATGTTGTGTTATGTATATATGGTGGTATATTTACCAGCTGAGAACTCACAAAGAGCTTAGAAAACATGTAAAGGAGTCAAAACAATGCCAGGGATTCCTCCGTTGCACACACGAATGAAGATCTACTACAAGGAGACTGCGTTTCTGATGCCTGTACTGAACTGTAATGGGCAACATCGCAACTATTTCGAGTTAATGCCTATTAGTCAAAGTTGTTTAGCCAGCCCACCAACTAATCAATTCTGAAAAATGTGTTATATTGCACATCCCTAGTTCTGATTAAGAACTGGTTTTTGATTCCCAATGCTGATGCCTTCAGTGAATCTTGGATACTTAGAGATGGAATGAGAGGGGAAAGGAGGGGTCGCAGCCGTAGAACAGTGTGGCCTTTCAGGCTCCTTGGAGGAAGGGATTGAAGTAAGGAGGGAGAGAAATAGAAATGGAACTCTGTGTCCTTGGCTTGTGGACTGGCCCGAACACATGACCTCCATCTGCCTGTGCAGCTTACAGTGACACGCACTCAAACACACACGCACTAATGTATGTTAGTGTGTCACAAAATCACTCACATTTTCACATACAACCAAATATATGACCGCTCACTTAAGCCAGAACTATACTCTTCACAAGTATGCAGACACGAATGCTTGACCAGCAAGTGTGCGTACTTTGGCAAAAACCAACCTCAATACTCAAGTGGGCAATAGAGTTACCTTGAAGTAGCTGCACTATTGAACTGGATGTGTTATTTTTCAGGTAGCTAGCTATAAACATGTCAACAGTTTATCTGACTTCAACTAACTTGCTCAGAAAGACTGTTGGTTGGTCCACCATGGGTCTTGAAAGATCCACGCCACTCTATAAAGGCAAAATGCAGTAACTATACACACTTATATCAAATCAAAGTTTAATCAAAGTATTTAAATGCATTTTCTCTGTTCCATTGTTGGCTTAGTTGGGTCAATGACAAATAACACCATGTCTACACCAGACAAAACTATTGTTCCAGATCCATTTGTACTGTTGTCGGAAGTCACACAAGCTCATAGAGTACATCAAACATACAATGTGGCATCATTTACACCCCACATCTAGTGTAGACAGAATCACTGACTATAATGGGTTCTCTGTTATTTTGATATATTGTGTCGTGCTGCTCACGTCCGGTGTAGCAGCATGACGTCCTTTTGAGGTTTTGAGGTTTTCGTGCTTTTGAAGATTTTTTTGAGATTCATTTCAGTTGTATTACAGTGACCTTTCTGTTTTTGTAATGATCACAGAATAGGTATGTATAAATTGCATTTTCAATGTATTTTTGAAAAAATTTATTGATCAGGACAACAACAACAAAAAAAAACAGTCACATCATTGATCCAATCATTGTGCCTTTGTAGTGCAGGGTAAAAGAAGACATTTTTTAAGCCAGTGCCTACTATAGTGCCCCTTGTGGTGACACTGAGAATCCAGTTTGTATATTATGAACATATTTCCAAATGTAATGACACTTGTACCTGAAGCATTTGAATTCACATACTTGGGTAGAGTATGCATATTTAAGAAATATCTCGGGTTATTTTCACCCTAATCTTTATGTATCATATGTGGCATGCTAATCAACAGCATGCTACGCATGCGGTGCTTAGATAGGCTAAATAACCCAGAATATTTCTTTAAAGCTGTTCTCTATAACATTTATACTTATCAGGCCATGAGGCTTGAATGACTGTGATTTATAGAGACATTTTAAGGCATGTCGAGATGTCCATTATTTCAGGGGGCAATGGAGTGGGCAGTAGTTGAGCTCTTGGGTTTGTATCTGTGGTCTGTAGCGCTTTGTTTATTCTCTTGGGAGTGAAAATGACTGTGGCTGGATCTGGTGCCAAACAGAAGTCTGCCAGGGGAGGAGTGCAGTGGGGCAGCTCTCTCTCTTTCTCTCTCCACCTCCAGCTCGGCTCTGTGGCCTGGCATTCCAGTCCATTCTGCACACACTCACATGCTCAAATACACAACCACTGCTTCCTGAAAGACAGGAAGTGAGGCCGGCTTCCTGTGACAGTCCTCTTTCATGTGGTCACTTCCTGGTGTTTGGCTCTTGCTGTTGACTTTCTTCATTGTTCCTGCAGCAGGGGCTTCAAATCATGTGTATGTGAAATTAGTACTTTGAATATGTAATAGCAGTACATGCAAGGGTATGATGACATGTTTGTTAGGGTTCCCACGGTTATGGAAAACTTGCAAATATCAGGGAGTATGAAAGTGTTTTTAAAGAATAGTCAAGGTAAAGTCATGGAAATTGTTATGCTCAGCTTGGCAAGAAAGTGCTCATTGTCATCACAACTTATATAAAATCATTCTGAAAAAATCTTATTCAGCAATTACAAATGACTAGAAATGTCATGGAAATGTCAGTGATCAAAAGGTTTGAGGACCCTGGTTTGTTCACTTCCAAAATCCTCTACCTGAGCATTTGTGAAACATTTTTGTAATGTAATTTTTGTAATTTTTTGCAATTTTTGTAATTTGTAATGCATAATTGTGACTGAATTTGACAGCCGGTGATTATCAAACATTTTCATTATATTTAAAAAGAGATTTTTTTATAACAATTTTGATAATATTTCCAGTGCCATGAGAAGAGTGAGTTTGGACACAAATGGACTGACCAAATATGATTTTTTTTAAAGCTGCATTTAAAATATACATATACATATTGCTCAGAAAAATATATGAAAATTGAAAAATAATATAAAATTAATAATTATTTTCTTTTCATACAGTGTACAGCTTGCAGAATCTTTTTGCTGTGGCCGTGCGGCACCCACGGAAATGTTCAGTTAAAATCAGTTCCTTTTAAAACATAATGTAGACACTTTGATGCATTTTATATGATCATAAAACTTTATGGAAAAGTTTCGCAAACATTTGCAGAGATCAATGTGTTAAACGCAGTAAACGATGCGTTGACAGTCACACACCTTTCTTTAAAAGTCATAAATCAGTGATATAAGTAAGAATATCTCACTTTGCATGGAATACTGCATAACACCAAGTTACTACAAATATATTTGTAATTCATTTTTGGCATTTTAGTCATTTTTATTCAGATAGTAGAGAGGATATGAAATGATTGAAAATTGAAGTTTTTCAGCACTTCACAATATACCATGCTGACAATAAAATATATACGCATTTTCACTGTAGCTCAACATAATGATATGATTCATTTGCATAGATGACACATTGTGTTCGTATTCAATCATAACATTCCAGAAATCACTCCGTTTTATATAATGTCGTCTCGTTGTGGTACTGTTGTGGTATCTGTGGAATGGCAGTATTGTTGTGAACCCAAGATTATAGGATCTTCATACAACAAGAGTGATGGTTGGGGTTTAGTATCCACAGACAGGAATGTGTATTGGGACACTGTAGTTCCAGAAGAGATAGGGTATTAGCGGGCTAGCTGTGATTATGTTTGAACTTTGAACACAGTGATTAGCTGGAATGTCGAAGTTCCTGTGTTCTGCCGCCACTAATACATCAACTATTGTCAAAACAGGCTAAAAATGTGTCAATCGGGAAGGAAGCTGCAGACCTGCACACAGGATGAGTGCGCTTTGATATCATTTGGGTTCTCTTTGTCGTTTTTTGGCAGTATGTTCTCCGAGTGTTTTTGTTTCAAAATGCTCCTCATCCACACTAGCATTTTCAAGCATTTTCCAAAAGTTCCTCATACATCCATTGGAAAATGCTAAAAATCGCCTTACTGCGCATGTGTAAAACATAAAAAAAAGAGATAATACAGAGAGACCAGACATAATAAGGTTCTCAAGGTACACAACCATTTTATTAGCAAAATATCTCACCACTTATAGGAGCGTCAAGGTCGCACTCAATTGCCATTCCATATTTGGTTTAAAATGCAGTTGCCCTCATGTTTGCCACAGGACAGCAATTGTGAATACATTTTCTGTCATCTTTGCAGGAATGCAATATGAAGATTGTACAAAGTAACATTTATCTTCAGCAACACTGTGAATGTGAATAGTGTAGCAGGCACATACTAGTATAAACATAGATATCTATTTGTGCAATATGCATCACAGGGCAGAGAAAAAGATGCATTTTCAAATGTATCCGGATGAATATGTACTCAGCCTCAGAATGCTATGTTCTGTCCTGATATTCCCCAGACCCCCGGGGCTCCCATTCTTCCAAACCTCTCCATATATCCATCAGTGAATCCTCTTCTAATGTGGTTGTGGTTAAATTTGTCATGCTATACAAGTTTGCGGACTGGCCAAGAGACATTTCACATGACATGAAAAGTTGTGTTTTAAAGCAGTGATGCTGTGTTTTCAGTTCTGCCATGTGTGGAAAGGATTTTCAAATTTAAGCCAGATGGACAGTGTTATGGTTAGTGGGGTCAGTTGGTACTCTTCTGCGTTGGATTCATGTTGTGCGTAGCTCTGAAGTGCTGTCGATTTTTAAGGTTTTGCTTCTCTCTGTTAATTTTGGCACATATAGTGTAAGTCTTCATAGGATATTATCTGTCTAGTCATTGTGATAATTCCCTGTTCTTGGACCTTGTGATGCATACTGCCCACAACAATGGCAGGAGCTATTTCTGATTGGCTGGCTTCATGCAATTTCTGGGAGTCCAGTTTTTTTCCGTGCATTTTTGAAAAACATTTATACAATTTCAACTAAAAGTTTGAATGATTTATGAGGGCCCTATCATACACCCGCGCCAATGCGACACCAGGCACTAGTGTTTTTGGCTAGTTTCAGCCTGACACAGTTATCATTTGTCTGAAAACGAGGTGTTTAGGTGCATTGTTGGCGTGTTGCTATTTTGAGGCAACTGAAAACGACTGCACCATTGACCAATAAAAACCTGGTCTAAAGTCAATGGCGCAGTATTTTATTTATTTTTTTTATTTAAAGGGCGTGTTAGTAATATGCGCCTATAGGTGGGTGCACAGCGTGCGTACACTCTGCTTGTTACACACAGAAGCACACAAACATGCCAAATATTAAATTCTAAATTTGAAAGATTAATTTGGCATATTTTGAAGGATGCATCAAGTGTGTCATCTGTGGCCTCCAATCACCCACAATCCTTTGCACAAATTCCAAAAAAAAAGAAAAGAAGAAGAATTGGCAGAAAATGAGTCGGCATTGAGCTTGTCTAATTTTATGAAATGCAAGACTAAAAAAAGGCATTATGTAATATACTAATGTAAGATAATATAAATCATTTAATATAGGATTTTTCCCAAATGAATGTTTAATAGTATTTTCGATATTAATTAAATTAGATCTGTCAAGATGTTTCATTGTGAGCACGTTACAATGCCCATATGTGAAACTGCTCCACTATAGGATTAATGGGTCAGATTTAAAAGAAAATTAAAAAAAAGAAAATAAAAATCATGTCTCTACATGTGCTTCATGAAGCCTTTTAGTTCACAAACAACCGCAAAGACCATCTTAAGCTGCCATCACATCCTGTAACTATCCATTAACAACTCTAAATTAGACATAGGAAGCATTAGGCCAGCATTTCAAAAATCCCCCATTTTCCACCTCTCTAGGGAAAATGGTCCTAATGATTGAGATCACCATGACAACGTAGGTAATGTGTCTATGCCAGGCTGAATGTTTACCCATGTTTGCCAGACATTACGGTATGTGAACTCATCAGAATGATAGAAAAGTTCATAATTATACTAGACTAAATTCGCCCTAGTGCCACAACTATTTATTGGCAAAAGTAGAATAGCAGGCATAGAAATGGCTGCTTTGGCTGGTCATTAAGAAAGGCTGCTATTTAAGTGATTTGTTGCTAATTAAGTCAAAGCATGTGGCATTGCTTTTTTTTAAATGTTTTTCTTTGATCATTTTGCTCTCCTGTAAAGGAACAGATAATAAAAACCAAAAATGTTCTTGGAACTTGCATGTGACTATTTTGAAATAGGTTTTTAAACAATCCCCATCTTCCATTGTTCAGATGAACAGGTAGTCTTGCCCCAAACACATCATTGGTTGAGAGCAGAAGTTGACAGGCCAAGCCACTCAAACAAACAAAGCAATATTTTGAAAGTGCCAGTGTTTAGGCTCTTATAGTGAATCAGCTTACGGATGGCTTACTTATAGTTGCGTTTGCATAAAACTGAGAGGGTACATGTAACCTTTAATACTTTCAAATCAATTGATCCACATTCAGAGGAACAGGTTCTTTCTCTTGTACACAAATTGTATCATTTAAAATTGTCTGCTAGATAAAGGGTAGTATCTCTAAGACACGTAGTCTAAACGTGGTCTAAACTTGAGGATTATACTTCAAATAGGAATGTCCATCCTCACTAAAAATAGAATTATGTATTTATGATTCACAGCAAAACATTGAAGGGATTCTCCGTTATATTTGAATGCACCACTGAGAGCAATTTGTAAATATTTGCAAGAATATGTTTAAAATAATGGCTGATATTCAAGGAAAACTGTCTCCTTTGAATGACAGAAAATGATACATTTAGGTGAAGGAAAGGGTGAGTGGACGAAAGCGGAGGTGAAGAGAAAAGAGAGTTTAATAGAAAACAGCTGCTGTGAGGATTTGCACTCTGTTGATTTACCGTCAGAGGGGAATTTACGGGAATGAGGCAAACTCCGAACATAACACTCATGCTTTTTCTCCTTGCTCTCCTTCTCTTCCACAGAACTCAATCAGACACAACCTGTCCCTACATAGTAGGTTTATCCGTGTGCAGAATGAGGGGACAGGTAAGAGCTCTTGGTGGATGCTCAACCCTGAAGGCGGCAAAAGTGGCAAGTCGCCTCGACGCCGAGCTGCCTCCATGGACAATAACAGCAAGTTTGCCAAGAGCAGAGGACGAGCGGCAAAGAAAAAGGTAAAAGCTGCACACCAAACCTTGCTGTGATCTCTTTGATAAACAGTACATACTATCCATGAGTATACAATTCTCAAGAGTGGTTCTGTTCATCTCTATATAGCTGGCTCTTCAAGGTGGGCCCGAAGGGGGTGCAGACAGCCCAGGCTCTCAGTACGGCAAGTGGCCCGGCAGTCCAAACTCCCACAGCAACGACGACTTTGATGCCTGGACGGCTTTCCGTCCCCGCACCAGCTCCAATGCCAGCACACTGAGCGGCCGTCTCTCGCCCTTTATTGACGACGAACTTGGCGACTCTGATGTCCACATGGTCTACCCAGGCCCTGGATCAGGAGCCAAAATGACCTCCACCCTCCCCAGCTTGTCTGAAATGGCGGGTTCTATGGGTCACAGTGGCTCTGAGAATGTGATGGAAAACCTTCTGGATAACCTCAACTTGCTCTCACCTAAGAACCAATCAGTGGGGCCCACAGGAGGCCCTGGGTCAGGATCCAACCAGTCCTCGCCCTCCTCGCTCATGCAGGCCAGCCCTGGTTACTCCCCCTACAGTTCCCCAGGCCTGGCTGCAGTCAACCAGCAGACCCAACAAGACTATCGTAAGTGTCTCTACGGCCAGGCAGGAATGGGCAGCATGTCTCCCATGCCTATGCAGTCTCTGCCAGAAAGCAAGTCCAGTTTTGGTCCCGGTCCAGGAACTATGGGCCAGTTTAACTGCACAGCAGGGCTGCTGAAGGAGCTTCTTACGTCTGATGGGGAGCCTGGAGAGCTCCTGCCCTCGGTGGATACCGTTGTCTCCCAGTCAGCTGGAGGTGGTGGATGTATGTTGCCCCCCTACAGCAGTGGGCGGAATGAACTTATGGGAGGTGGAGCATCTCATAGCCATGCCCTCTCTCATCCGCACAATATGCACGGACAAGCCCCACCCACATCTGTGGCATTGAACGGGCGATCGCTGCACCCTCTGGCCGCGATTGGCCACAGCGGTCCCGGTGGACGCCTGGGAAGCATCAAGTCAGCCATGCAGATGCAGTACGGAGGCTCCGGTCATCTTGGAGGTGGGATTCCTTACTGCAGCATCAACAGCAATGGATATGGCCGCAGCCCAGGGATGATGCCCCACCAGCAACAGCAACACCTGGAGAAGCTGCCCAGTGATCTGGACGGTATGCCTGTGGAGCGTTTCGAATGTGACGTGGAGTCCATCTTGCATGATACGCTCATGGATGGAGAATCACTGGACTTCAACTTCGATCCCATGGCCACCCAACAGGGGTTCCCGCCTCACAGTGTAAAGACCACCACCCACAGCTGGGTGTCTGGGTAGGACACTACTTTTATTAAACTTAGGGGTCAAAAAGATGTTTACAACTAATCAGTATCTAGAGACCTGAAACTTAAAGGGTTAGTTCACCCAGAAATGTAAATTATTCCATCAATTACTCACCCTTAAGCCATCCTAGGTGTATATGACTTTCTTCTCTGATTGCCAAACACAATCAGAGTTTTTTTGGGGGGGGGGTGAACTAACCCTTTCCGTTCTTGAGTAGTTTTGTAAAGCACATTTTGACACTATGTAGATGACTTAGATATGTGAGGTAGCCTCTTGCACAGTAAGAAAATTTGACATCTTTTTTGTCTTTATTACAGGTAAAAACTCTCAACTAGAGTACAGCAACACTTGAGCGGCTGTCCACATGCATCCAAAACTCTCATCAACCCCTCGTCAGGGAAAGTAGCCCCTGTTATTCTTTCGCTTTCTTCAGCAGAGGCGGCTGAGATAAACATCACACTGCCATGCACATTGGCTCAGTGTGGAGCTAAATTGCAAGGACGTTCTCCTCAGACAATAGGACTCGCGTTCAAACCAAGTGCCAAACCAGGTGCCTGTGCTCCATAGCCAAATTGACAAGCTTTATTTTACTGCCTTCTTCTTGCTGTAGAGAATCTGTGCTCAAATCAGGGCAACGAAAACCTGATGCCCTTACATCTGCTGCAGCACACACTTACCAATGTCCACACCAATTTACCGGAATGATTTTAAAGCCACATTTTTCATTAAGGGCAAACTGTGATAAGGTATAACCACCTAATCCAAGACCAGGCAGCACACCTCAAGTACATTTGAAACACCTCAGAAAAGTGACACCCAAGTTAATAGCTCTCTTTTATTCATTGTGTTGTCAGTTCAAAACCCTACCCTGCAGTTTTTGCTAAGGGTAATGCATTCATGCTGTGCTTCATGGAGACTCCATGACTGGCCTTATTGGGAAGAAGAACTGGAACAGTTGTAGGCAGGAATGACTGTAAATAGATTTATTTAGAAATGGTCCTGCAGAAACAAGACCTTAAAAATGTTAGGGAAATTGTTGCAGACTAGTTGAACTACGTCGCATACAGCACATCATAACACTTTCATTTCTGTCTCGTCAGCATATTTGACGTAGAGCAGATGTACAGTACTACATTTCTAAAGAGTATGTTACTATAAACTGGTGTACAGAGAGTTTACACAATGATATCAACAATCAGGGCAACATATTTAATGTTGTTTTCTAAACCTGAGAGAAACTGGATTTGATATTTTACTTTTTGGAGGGCTTACATGGAAGAATGTTTCTCATCTGAACTGTATACATCTTTCCACATTTCTTGTAAATACATGAAATATATATTTCAAAAACATATAAAGTAGAAATATTTAGTTGTTTTTTCTTTTGTATTATCATAATTATTCGTATTGCTGTTTATTATTGGCTTCAGATTTATTTGGTTTGAGATTTTTGTTATTTAAAGGAATGATTCACCCAATAATGAAAAACCTATTTACCCATGTCATTCCAAACTCATATTTATTCTGTGGAACACAAAAGGTGATTTTTTGAACAATGTCCTGGCTGCTCTCGTGTAATGAAAATAAATCAAATCGTCATTATTATCATTTAATGGCAAACACCAGTGGTTTATTCAAATGCATCTTTTGTGTGTCATGGAAGAAAGCATGTCACACACGTTTGGAATGACAGGAGGATGAGTAAATGATCCCAGAATTTTAATTTTTTGGATGAATTACTCCTCTAAGCTGTGTTTAGTGTGTTTCTTCAGAGGTTTGGGGTCCTCAAAAGACAAATTTAGCATTTAAAAATAAATAAATAAAATCGTCAGTGCATTCCTGCATTTAAAAAAAAAAAAGATCAATCCTGTCTTTATGACCCATATAAGAGTTAAATCTAAAGATTCCATTGGTAAGAAAAATGTGGGGGGGAAAAATGTTGGATTTGCTCTTAAAAATTTCTCATAGGGCCCCAGACACCACCAAAGCCTTTTACAGTGGTTAAAGTAGTTTAGAGCTACAGCGCTAGTAAACTCCTATGCCTTCGCCACCGTATTGAATCTGTTGCTGTAGTAATGCTACAGTTTTCTGCCTTTAAGAAAGTGTAGTGAGTTTTTGAAATAACATTATTTATTTGGCTGAAGGAGAAGTGGTGTGATTGTATCATTTACACTTGTATTATATTTCTGTTTTATTTCACATCTCTATTAAATTGCAGGCACTGTGATGTATACGTTCTACAAGTTTGTGGTGATTTTCCAGGTCTGTGCTGCCTCAACTTTTGTTTTTCATTTCCTTTTCATTTCTCATTTACTTGACCGAAAAAACAGTTTTGTTTTCTTGCACTACTACAGGTAGACCCTAAAAATGTTCAAACCTGCAAGCAAAAATTGAAGCAGGGTGCCGATATCTCAGATAACTAATTGAAGACTTGAAAATATTGAAAATGATTTCTTGAGTAGTGTTATAAAACAAACGCTGAAGACATTTTAATGCTTTTGAGAAGACTATGATACATTAGGTTCTCACTGTTGGCCAACTTTTAAATGATTAAATGCTTAATGTTATTAGAAGTGTTCTTTCTAACTTGAGGACGGTAACACCGTTTTCTAACGAAATGGAAAGTGATAGTGCAACAATAGTGATAGAGGTTTCTATTCCTGTGGCTTTGTACTGTGTAGCCCTGGCCATTGTGAAATCTAATTTGTCCAAAATTCCACTCTACATAACTCTATATGTAACAAAAAATATGATTGGCTGTGCCATAATTTTCACTTTCAGTATGAACACCAGACAAATTTCTTGTTGCGCCTGGTTGGGATACAGTGAGGTTCAGTCGTGGGACGAAAGTCAGACATCTGTTTACTTCACAAATAACTCACACCATAAAAAAATATATATATATTAATAACCTCTGACCCACACTGCCTCACTCAGCACAGGGAAAAGATCAGATACTTTTTACTAATATCACTGTGCCCACCATCATGAACATGCATTTGCTTTGTGAATTTAGCAGGTGACCCCACCTATGCACATCCATGTACTTTAATGATTAGTATGATTATTGTCATCTCCAGTATGTTTTTATCGATGACGAGATATTTGATATTTCATGTTTGATAGAGCTGTGGAGTAATGTTATGTTAATGTCACAGATGTTAGTTCATAGTACTGATGAAGTATATTTAGAGTAGAAGATAATTTACATGCAAAGCTTTTTGTACACTGACACTGTTATTCTTGTATTTAGCAGCAGTTTGTAAAAAACTTGGACAAATGAAAAGGCAAAAAAAAAAAAAAACTAATAATAATAATAATTGAGACAAATTTGGAAGAAAATGTAGCTGTTTTCTTCAGATTGTGGAGTTTGGACCAATTTTTAATGAAAAAAAAAAACCTTTAAATTAAAATATTGCACTTTTGTCTATAGATGTAATGAGTTCTCCTAGAGAGACGAAAAAAGTGAAGATTATCTATTTTGAAACAAACTGTTACATTTCTTAACTTATATACAGAAATGATTTGATTCACAATCAAAATATGATATAACTAAAGGTGCAATTTGTTTATGTATTTGAGAAAGTAATAATCTATAAGAGAAATGATATTGTTAAGCTGACATGCCAATACTGACATATGTATATTATATCTTCATTCTTTAAGTTCATCAGCAGAGAGCAAACAGTTTGTGAAATGTGAGGCTACAGAGCTCTGTTTTTTGCTCTTGATGCTGATGTTGTGCTTGTATTTCTGTACAAGAAACATGCTGCCGCTGTAAAAAGCCATGTGTATATAAATTATGTTATATAAAGAAGAATCCAATGTGACTGTCTCTCTTTATTCATTCACAAGGGTACTTTGGAAGCTTCGAGGGCTTGTGGGAAATCTTACTTTTTTATTTTCTTTATATATATATATATATATATATATATATGTATATATATATATATAATTTTCCTTTTATACAAAAATAAAAACTATTTTCTATAGTATTGCTAAACATAGCATGACAACAAAAGTTAAACGAAAAGAAAGAATAACAACAGCAATATATTTTATTACATTTATATACATTATTACATTTATATACATTTCAGCTAAAAAAAATTGCATATACATATACACATATGCATGGAAATTCAATAAATCTGGAAAAATAAAAGAATAATGAAGTAGCAGTGACAATAAGTAAACAAAATCAGCCAGGAACCCCACAAGCCATCCTTACATAAACCATCTTGTCAGGATGGAGGCAATGTCAAGATCAACATTATGTCAGATAAGGTTCCCAAATTTTATGAAACACTCCGCTCCTATCATGTAGCATACAAGTCAGATAATCTACTGACACATATTCAAGAATAGTTCTAGCCATATTTTAACAGAGGGGTCTTTATCCGAGATCCATTGTAGAAGTATACATTTTCTAGCATTGAAAATGAGGAGATTAAAAACCCTAATTTATCAAGTACTATAGAAGTAGACCTTCCAGTTGGTGAAGCCGGGGACACACTTAACAACTAGCTAAAACATTCTAAGACTGAGCTCAACACACTAGGGGCCTCATTTATAAAATGTTGCGCAAAAACCGTTCTAAATTTGATCTTACGATCATTTCTCAGATGTGCGTACGTGTGATTCATAGAATGAACGTACACACAGAAAACGAGCATACGCCTCTTTCAGATGTAAAATCTATAAATCGCAAATGATCTTGAACTTGCGCGCAGCTGAATGGTTTCAGTTCTTTGCGTTGTAAACGACATTTAATCAATGTCATTTATATATAAAAGATCACCAGTCATCGTCTAAATGCTTAAATTTAGAATGGCGAGCTGCTAGAATAGCTTAGATTTCCAAAAACCTGCAGTAATCAGGAAAAGTGCGTAAGTCTGCTCAGACCCTGATGTGGCGCTAAGCACTTTTCCATGTCAAAGACTGTGAATTTAAGCGTACGCACACTCTAGGATCAAATCTGTGCGTACGCACGCTTTATAAATGAGGCCCAAAGACTGTTTCCTTCGACTGAAGCAGATTTAAATACTATGGAATTTAAACGCCGACTGTAAACACAGTCTGAACGCAACTGGCTCTGACTCGGCGCTTTTGGGCATGATCGGTCGTAAGTATCAAATTATATTCATAATCGGCCTTACAATCGGCAACCGGCTTAAGACGCTGAATCTGGAACCAAAGAAACACCTAAAACTTTATTCACTTCTTCAGAAACACCACACCAGAACCTCTGTATCTTGTTACAGAACCACAAGCAATGAATAAGACTACCTATTTCTGTCTTGCATTTGGAACAGAAAGGAGAGAAATCAGCCCTAAATCTACTGCGCTGAGAGGGAGAAATGTGAGCTCTATGAAGAATCTTCTTGGGGGAAATCTTAAAATCAATGTCCAAAAAGTACAGTACAGGTATGTGTCCTCTTTGAAAAACCTGGAAAGAAACAAATTATTATGATTATGAAAAATGTAACACATACATAAGTGTTATATTCTCAGGGACACATCTTTAATAGTTTTGACAGACTTGTTATTGCACACACATGCTTAAAATGTTCCTCTAAAGCAGTATCCAGACTGTCATCTGTAAGACAAGGTCAGCTGAACCTTCAAATACTATGTGACTCAATGTTTACTCAAATGATTGTGTGTGTGTGTGTGTGTGTGTATATATATATATATATATATATACACACAGGTGCTGGTTGTGGTTTATTCCACAACCGATAAAATTAGTGGTATTTGTCTGATCACGTGATCAGGACCAGCCTTATGTGTGTGTGTATACAGGTGCTGGTCATATAATTAGAATATCATCAAAAAGTTGATTTATTTCACTAATTCCATTCAAAAAGTGAAACTTGTATATTATATTCATTCATTAGACACAGACTGATATATTTCAAATGTTTATTTCTTTTAATTTTGATGATTATAACTGACAACTAAGGAAAATCCCAAATTCAGTATCTCAGAAAATTAGAATATTACTTAAGACCAATACAAAGAAAGGATTTTTAGAAATCTTGGCCAACTGAAAAGTATGAACATGAAAAGTATGAGCACGTACAGCACTCAATACTTAGTTGGGGCTCCTTTTGCCTGAATTACTGCAGCAATGAGGCGTGGCATAGAGTCGATCAGTCTGTGGCACTGCTCAGGTCTTATAAGAGCCCAGGTTGCTCTGATAGTGGCCTTCAGCTCTTCTGCATTGTTGGGTCTGGCATATCACATCTTCCTCTTTACGATTTTCTATGGGGTTAAGGTCAGGCGAGTTTGCTGGCCAATTAAGAACAGGGATACCATGGTCCTTAAACCAGGTACTGGTAGCTTTGGCACTGTGTGCAGGTGCCAAGTCCTGTTGGGAAATGAAATCTGCATCTCCAGCAGCAGGAAGCATGAAGTGCTCTAAAACTTCCTGGTATACGGTTGCGTTGACCTTGGACCTCAGAAAATACAGTGGACCAACATCAGCAGATGACATGGCACCCAAAACCATCACTGACTGTGGAAACTTTACACTGGACCTCAAGCAACGTGGATTGTGTGCCTCTCCTCTCTTCCTCTAGACTCTGGGACCCTGATTTCCAAAGGAAATGCAAAATTTACTTTCATCAGAGAACATAACTTTGGACCACTCAGCAGCAGTCCAGTCCTTTTTGTCTTAAGCCCAGGCGAGACGCTTCTGACGCTTGACACAAGGAATGCGACAGCTGAAACCCATGTCTTGCATACGTCTGTGCGTAGTGGTTCTTGAAGCACTGACTCCAGCTGCAGTCCAATCTTTGTGAATCTCCCCCACATTTTTGAATGGGTTTTGTTTCACAATCCTCTCCAGGGTGCGGTTATCCCTATTGCTTGTACACTTTTTTCTACTACATCTTTTCCTTCCCTTCGCCTCTCTATTAATGTGCTTGGACACAGAGCTCTGTGAACAGCCAGCCTCTTTTGCAATGATCTTTTGTGTCTTGCTCTCCTTGTGCAAGGTGTCAATAGTCGTCTTTTGGACAACTGTCAAGTCAGCAGTCTTCCCCATGATTGTGTAGCCTACAGAACTAGACTGAGAGACCATTTAAAGGCCTTTGCAGGTGTTTTGAGTTAATTAGCTGATTAAAGTGTGGCACCAGGTGTCTTCAATATTGAACCTTTTCACAATATTCAAATTTTCTGAGATATTGAATTTGGGATTTTCCTTAGTTGTCAGTTATAATCATCAAAATTAAAAGAAATAAACATTTGAAATATATCAGTCTGTGTGTAATGAATGAATATAATATACAAGTTTCACTTTTTGAATAGAATTAGTGAAATAAATCAGCTTTTTGATGATATTCTAATTATATGACCAGCACCTGTATACACACACACACATAAGGCTGGTCCTGATCACGTGATCAGACAAATACCACTAATTTTATCGGTTGTGGAATAAATTTACAACGGGCCACAAATATGCCTGCGAATATAGTATTTCAACAATGGTAACCGAAAACATTTTTATGATTAGTAGAATGTGAGGAGAAAGCATTGTCATTCCAAACCCGTAAAATCTTCGTTCATCTTTGAAACAAACATTTTTGATGAGTTTTTCTTTTGTTTTTGCGCACAAAAAGTATTCTCAGCGCTTCATAACATTAAGGTTGAACCACTGTAGTCACATTGACTATTTTAAAGATGCTTTTACTACTTTTCTGGACATTGAATGTGGTAATTTCATTGCTTTCAATGAAGGATAAAAAAAAAAGTCTTAATTTGCGTTCCGAAGATGAACGGAGGTCTTTTTTTTTTTTTTCATTTTTGGGTGAACTAACCATTTAACTTCATCCAGACTCTCCATGAATGGACTCATCTGGAACTGTAATTGGTGTTATCTTTTCCATCACATACTTGTTCTCCCTCACAGTCCACACATACTCCTAAAATGTTGGTGGGTCTTTCTTGAGGCATTTTAATGTAGTAATGTTTTTTTGGCAGCTGCCATAAATATTCCCCCACCAATCGTGAAAATGGTTTCGGTTACCATTGTTGAAGTACTATATTCGCAGGCATATTTGTCGCCCATTAAATTTATTCAACAACCAAGCATATACAATAACAGGTGGCTACCAAGATAAAATGAGTGGTATTTGTCTGATCATGTGATCTGAAAGATAAGACTAGCCTTATGTAGACATTAGGTTACTACTATGTGAGAACGCATCACTTTAAACATATAGGCTACACTATTGGTTAAAAGTTATTTTTGAAATAACTCACCATTTCACCATTTAAAATAACTATTTCTATTTGAACATATTTTGAAATGTAATTCATTCCTGTGATCAAAGCTGAATTCTCAGCATTATTACACCAGTCTTCAGTGTCACATGATCCTTCAGAAATCATTCTAATATGATGATTTGTTGCTCAAGAAACATTTATTATTATCAGTGTTGTAAACAGAATATTTATGTGGGAACTGTGATCCTTTTTTGATGAACAGAAAGTTTAAAAGAAAAGCATTTATTTGAAATAAAGTAGTGTAATCTAAAGTATGTAATTTCTTAAGGTGTAAAATAATTGTGATCTACAACTGACTTGGTGCAACTTTAAAGGAGCTGCTGGTGATATTTCACTGATAAATCCTAATCGAAGTTTGTAAAAAGTGGAGCGCATTGACTTTTCTCCCAGAAATAGCCCTCTACCCTTAGTCAGAATGAACTCAGTCACCCCATTTCAGGCTTTGGGTTCTTTCTGGCTCCTCCTCAGCACTGAGATGTGATCGGCTTGGGGGTTTCTGGAGCCAGATGGTCCTGTGGAAAGCAATCGTGTGAAAAGCAGTGGGGATCTTTGTCCTGGCTTTTATAGTAAAGGACGCCAGGAAAAAAAAGTGCTTAACTGGCACTTTTTTCTCCTTGCATTTCTCTCCAGGTCTGGGTGTTGAATTTCTATTATGGTTCAGGCTTCCAGCTGGTCCTCGTCACTAGAATGATCTTGACATTATGCCCTGATCTCTCTGCCTTTGGACAACACCCAGCCAAGAGAGTTATCTGGATCCAATATACATCCAGCAAATGAGGGCTGAAATGCCCAGAAGTGGCTCTGAGTGGGTCAACCAAGGACTTACGTTGGGTTCTGAGAGATGAACAGGTGGTAAAGCTCAGTGCAATATGAGAACTGGCATTTACTACTTTTTCTCACAACTCTCCTGAGTTTTGCCTTGCTCTCCATCTCGCTCCTTTCCTTAGCAGTGTGGTCCAACATTCACTTTAAGCGGCATGTACTGACAGAGAGAAGGAGGAAGTGAGGGGAGGAGGGATCTCCACCCCGCTGAAGGCCCCTTATGAGCAGGCTCCTGTGGAATGCAGTACATGTGAGTTTTCGGCGTGTGTGCGTAAGATTGGTGTGGACGGCAGCCAAATGTATATGTGGCCCTTACATTACAGAGGGCACAAGGCAAAACAGGTTATGTGAGGACACAAAGATGTGACGCTGGTACAATCTGGAGTCTTTTAAGGTGGTTTTTCAGGTTCCTTTCAACAACCTCCTGTATTATTGAATGAACAAAAAGGTTTCTTCTATTTAAAAATATTTTTCCCTCCTTGGAGTGTCCCACTTAATTACAAACTGAAGGTAGCAACTTTTTTTTAAAAGTATAATCAAATTGACTGTACAAGTCATTTAAACTTTTATTTTAAACTTGAAATAGTTGAAATTCGTAGTTGAAAAATTTAAACTTAAAACAGAGAGATAAAATCCCCTGGATTTACATATGTTGACCCAAGCTATAGGGACTTGAGTGTGTTGCCTTTTTTTTATCATTTGTCAGTCAATTCACTTAAAGTAATAGCACACATCTCAACAAAATTCCTGATTTGAGGTAGTATCATAGACTGTAAAAAAAAATATGGATGTGAAAATATGGAAATATCCGTGACGTCATCCGTAGATTTCTGAAGAGCATTTTTGAAGCGAAAATGAGGCCGCTGCCATCTTAGCTGCGCGTCACCGCACGTCACTCCTGGATAACTGAAAATGGGCAAGGAGGCGGAACGTGGTTAGAACCGAGGTGACTGGTTGCTGAAACCACGCCCACCTAGCTCGACATGATCATGTTAGCAGGCAAAGGAGCTATCTATATCTATCTATTTATCTATCTATCTATCTATCTATCTATCTATCTATCTATCTATCTATCTATCTATCTAAGATACTATCTAAAATATGAATAAAGATAAGTTATATCATTAGAAAGTTCTAAAGGTTTACTGTCAATAGTGTATTTTGTACAATATAGATGCTCCAACACCAGTAATTAATTTGTGTCGGGTGTGCAAATAACAACACGCAAAATCAAAGGGGACTTCATACTTTTATAATGAAATAGCAGTCGCGAGATGAATCCAATCCATGGCACTTAATTGGGTAAAATTTGTGTGTCCATTGCAAAACAAAACAAAAAAACAGTACTTTTTGTCTACAAAAGCGTTAAATCCGTGAAATATTGATATATTATCCATTGTTTGCATCACATTTCTTCTGAATAATCTGCTCTCCATCATTTTTCTTTCAAGAAATGATGCAACCTGAGCAGAGTTTATGCTGTAAAACTGTATATGATCATACATAAGACGTCCAAAATATAATTTTTCAAAATAGTGCAGCAGTTTTAGTTATAATATCCAAGCAGTTTAATATTCACCCGCCATTGTCATTGTAGTAAATCTCATAAACAAAACTTTAAGCCAATGCCACGATTCAACAACGTGTGTTCTGTTTATCTTCCGCATGCGTGCACATGTACACAGACGCACATCTGTCTCGAGTCTCCACCATTAAAGGAATAGTTCACCCAAAAATGAAAATGTGATGCTTACCCCCAGTGCATCCAAGATGTAGATGACTTTGTTACTTCAGTAGAACATAAATGATGATTTTTAACTCCAACCGTTGCAGTCTGTCAGTCGTATAATGCATGTCAATGGTAACAAAATCTATGAGAGTAAAAAAAAACATGCACAGACAAATCCAAATTAAACCCTGCGGCTCGTGACGACACATTGATGTCCTAAGACACGAAACGATTGGTTTGTGCGAGAAACAGAAGAGTATTTATATAATTGCCATGCGCGTGCTCTAGGCAGTTTGACATAGTGGTGTATTAGAGGTAAAAAATTATATAAATACTGTTCACAAACCGATCGTTTCGTGTTTAAGGACATCAATGTGTCGTCACGAGCCGCAGGGTTTAATTTGGATTTGTCTGTGCATGTTTTTTTTTACTCTCCTAGATTTTGTTACCATTGACATGCATTATGCGACTGACAGACGGTTGAAGTTAAAAATCATCATTTGTGTTCTACTGAAGAAACAAAGTCACCTACATCCTGGATGCCCTGGGGGTAAGCAGATAAACATCAAATTTTCATTTTTTGGTAAACTATCCCTTTAAAGCAGCAAGCCATATTATTTTATAATTGTATAAAATAATCCAGAAAAAAGCACAAACACGGCCAAGATGCCAAATGGTGGCATAGGTAAAGTGACAGCTCACAGACAGCAGCGCAATTCACCTGTCACTCAAGTGGCCACGCCCTTAATTATGCAGAACTTTAAGGCTTAATATAATTTAAACGGATGAGTTATAAAAAAATTCACCCCCCTCGGAGTTGTCATGAAGGGCAAAATTAGCTGTATAGACAAAAACCACAATTTGATCCAGGCTGTGAACATATTTTTTTTCAGCTGTAAAGTTCACCATTTTAACATGGGACTCAGTGAGATTCTGCTCTCATTTGCAGCCTGTCCCTAGCGGACAGTTGATGAATTGCAGTTTAAGTCACTTCCGTATTGGCTTCACGAGAAACTGGGGGAGGTTGCCGCTTGGGTAGTATTCATATTTGCAGCATAAGAGTGTAAAATTTAAAGTTAGGGGTTTAGTACAACATCTAAACTTGTGTATGTATAAGCAATAATAGTAGTGTTTATTGCCTTAACAAACAAAACGAATTAAAACTTTTAAGTACCCATGAAATCAAAAAAAGTTTTTTGGCTTTTAGTATGAATTATTTATCCTTAAGGTTATCTATAGGTTATCCAGATTTTCTGTCCAATCAGATGCTCTCTCGAATCTGAATCTGAACTATAAAAAGTGTAGAATAATATAAAAATGAAGCTGTGGCTAAAATCTGTCACTTATTCACACATTTACTATTTTACATGGTGAATGGCACATAGTGCACTATATAAGGGGTAGAGAATGATACTGACAGTGTAAGTATGCTTTCTATTGGGGCGAATGAAGTCTGGTTTCACGTTAGTGTCACATGAACTGCTGTCTGACAGTCTGACACAATAGCACAGAGCAGATATGATCAAGTCTGCGCAGAATGCTATATTTTAAAGTGACAGTGGAGATCAGAAGAAGAAAAGGTTAGAGATTAGGAGGAAACTGCAGCTTTACTGAGCTCAACAGCTGGTCGAGCTGTGATATAAACGAAACACTATTGGCTATTTAAAAAAAGGGGAGAAGCTGTTTGATATGTCCCACCCTGTCTTTCTGTTTCAGTGGAAATTACGTCAACACATTGAATAATGCTGCGTGTTTCAAAGCACTTCGGTGGACCTTTAAAATACTTGAATTTTACTGTTTTTACATTAGAAAAAAATAAATAAAAATCTGGTCAGAACTAAAGAAAAGATCCAACACATTGAGCTTTGGCACTTAAGGGATAGTTCACCCAAAAATGGAAATTCTGTCATGATTTACTCACCCTTAAGTTGTTCCAAACCTGTATGAATTTCTTTCTTCTGCTGAACACAAAATAAGATATTTTTAAGAATATGGGTAACCAAACAGTTGATGACTTCCCATTGACTTCAATAGTATTTTTTCCCCCCATATAGTCAGTGGGGCTGATCAACTGTCTGGTCACCTATGGTCTATGGTCCCATATATGTAGTCTGCCACCTTTTTATGTATAATTTCATATAATATTTCAATATACAAGAAAATAAAAAGCTTGGGAATATACAAGAAAACAAAAAGCTTGGGAAATCCTACTTCTATTTATGACAAGGTCCAAAATACCCATTCAATGTATAAAATCCCTTTAAAGCCAAGCTATTCCAAAAGAGGGGTTTGAAAGTCACCATATGATTTGCGTTGCCGTCTAAGCAGCAGACTGGTCCAGTGTGGTATATATGATGGCAGTCTTTGCTTGGAAGTCAGTGTGGTGGCTGGAGACGAAACGCTGAAGTGTCTCACACTGCTTCTCCATATGGAGCCAGTTAGAGACTCTGAAAAAGCATTCAGCCCCTAAATTACACATGCTCTGCCAAGAGCAAACGTAACTAGTGCATTCATCAACCCACTTGGACAGAGAAAAGGATAAGAAAAAAGAGAAGCATGTAGCGGACGGTTGTGTGAAGAGAGATGAGGCGTCTCAGACTGCTGTCCTCAATTGACTCCCCACTGGTGTGACGATCACCCGACTGGGTGGGAAAGAACTCTTGGAGTCTTAGATATTGACATGTTTGAAATTATTCCAAAGAAATAGTTGACCAAAAAATGAAAATTCTGTCATCATTCTCTGTCTTAATGTCATTCCAAACCTGTATGAATTCTTTGTTCTATGAAACACAAAAGTAGTTATTTTGCAGAATGCTGCTCTTTTACATCAAATTTAGTCAAGCCACAAAAACAGACAATAAAAGAACCATAAAAATAGTCCATAATTAGACTGAAATGTGTGTTATTTGTTGAAAATATTCAAAAACACGATAACTCATGTAACATGCAAGATAGGTGACTTTGTTTCTTCAGTAGAACATAAATGATGATTTTTACCTCCAACCGTTGCAGTCTGTCAGTCGTCTAATGCATGGAAATGGTAACAAAATCTATGAGAGTAAAAAAAAACATGCACAGACAAATCCAAATTAAACCCCGCGGCTCGTGATGACAGATTGATGTCCTAAGACACGAAATGATCGGTTTGTGCGAGAAACCGAACAGTATTTATATCATTTTTTACCTCTAATGCTCCACTATGTCCAACTGCCTTGAGCGCGCGCACGGCATCCGGTGCGTGAGGTGTGTACGCGCTGTATACGTCACTCATTGTTTACATAGTGCACAAACATTGAAGGTACGACGTCTAATCAAAACTAAATACTTAAAACTAAAAGATTACTTTCCCTCATGCGAACTCATTCAGGAGTGGTGACTTTCCATGTATTCCCAACTTCTGAGCCTGCTCGCCTGAATTTATGGTTAATTGCTCTTCGGCTGGATATCAACACACCCATTAACGTACTAAAGTTGTTGAGGGTCTGCAGTTATTATTTTTCCCCTGATGATTTTACATACCCAGGCAAGGATTACGTACGACTTAAACCATCAGCCTATGGTTTTTCCACATCCAACTGAGGTATGTGAACAAGATCTTTGTATGTGTCCTTTTTATTTGTAAAGCTGCCCTTACGAAAAGTAACAAAATAAAATAAAGTTTTGATGTAATAAAACCATGTTTTTAGTGGTTTACTTCCATTTGTATAACAACTGTTGTACTACAGGCACCATGTTTAAACTACACCAGAGCGCGTACACACCTCACGCACCGGATGCCGTGCGCACGCTCAAGGCAGTTGGACATAATGGTGTATTGGAGGTAAAATAGATAAATACTGTTCGGTTTCTCACACAAACCGAATGTTTCGTGTCTTAGGACATCAATGTGTCGTCACGAGCAGCAGGGTTTAATTTGGATTTGTCTGTGCATGTTTTTTTTTTACTCTCATAGATTTTGTTACCATTAACATGCATTATACGACTGACAGACTGCAACGGTTGGAGTTAAAAATCATAATTTGTGTTCTACTGAAGAAACAAAGTCACCTATATCTTGGATGCCCTGGGGGTAAGCAGATAAACATCAAATTTTCATTTTTGGGTGAACTATCCCTTTAAGATCCTTTGTTTGCTTCATGCATTTATACCCTGTATTCTCCCTCAGTCTTTGTCCATTCTCGTCAATGTTAGATGGTTAGTGTGAGTATTCAGAGTTTTGTCATTCAGTCCTGTTATCATTGTTCTTCTTCGTCTGCCTGCTGTTTATACTACACGTCACGTGACCGAAGAACAGACCACAACCGAAGATGGACTTACCGGCTGTCCAGCTGTTATGCCTCGACCATGAGCAGCAATCACTCGAGAACCACACACGAGATTTCTAGATCTGGCATGCCTCACCAACTTTCCAGGCGAAGTGCTGAGCGTCTTTTTCCACACAAGCCTCAGCGCGGAAACTAAGGCATGCCTGTGGGTCCTCGGCGGAATTTCGCCAAGTACGTGGAGTGGGTGCTGGTGAGCTGTGATTCACCATTTACCATCGGCCTCACTGAGGAGGAACTCGCCAGCCCCGCTCCTAATCCAGAGTCCAGCCTGCCATCACCCATCAACGAGCCAGAGCCCACCGCATATGGAGGGAGTCTCCTGTAAAAAGTTCTCCTGTATTTCCAGTGTTCACTCCTAGCCTCCCTCTCCCGCCTCCTCTTCAGACTTCATCCAGTTCCTCTGCCCAGTCGCCGCTGTCTCCCGTCGGCCCCTCGGTTTCTCCTCCACCAGCCCTCTGTGGTGTGGATCCACTTCGGGCCAGCCATTATACAGCATTGTCTGGCTGCTTGGATTTCTTGGCTCCGCCTCCTGCCTCTGATCCAGACTCGTCCAGACTCCTCCGCCCTGGCTCTTCCCCCCCTCGGCTCCACCTGGAACCATCGGCTATTCGGCTCCACCGGGCTCCCTCGACCTTCTGGCTTGCAAGCCGTCTGCTGCGCGCCATCTCTCCACCCCTACAGCTCCGTCTAGCTCCGCCTTCCCTCAGGCTCCGCCTCAGTCTTCAGTCGCTCCGGTTCCACCTCAGACCTCTGGCACCCCGGTTCCACCTTGGGAAATCGTCGCCATGCCCTCGTTGTGGCCACTAAAGCCTGCGGTATCACGTCATCGCCCGTCCATCATCTCCATGGCCTCGTCGAGGAAATTTACACCATGGCTCCTCCCTCCCTTGACTCTGCCGTGGGGCATCATCCTGGCTGGAAACTGGATTTTCCACCAGCTCATCCTGCTCCTGGTCTCCCCCTGGCTCCTCCCACCCTCCACTCCCTCATGGACTGTTTTCTGTGCACTGGACTCTCTTTCTTTTTGGTTGTCTTCAGTTCTTCACCCTCCTCCAGAACCCCCAACCTGCCTCCTCATTTGGACTCTTACAGCACAAGGACGTACCTCCCCGGGAGGGGCCGAACTGTCTTTGTCCGTTCTCGTCAATGATAGATGTGTTAGTGTGAGTATTCTGAGTTTTGTCATTAAATCCTGTTATCATTGTTCTTCTTTGTCTGCCTGGTGTTTATACTACACATCACGTGAAAATAGCTTTATAGTGCTTATAAGTGCTACTTTTTTGATACTTTAAAGCAGTGGTTCTCAACTGGTTTGGCCATGGGACCCACATTTTCTCATGGTCATTAAAGGGTTAGTTCACCCAAAAATGAAAATAATGTCATTTATTACCCACCCTCATGCAGTTCCACACCCATAAGACCTTCGTTAATCTTCGGAACACAAATTAAGATATTTTTGTTGAAATCCGATGGCTCAGTGAGCCAGCATAGCCAGCAATGACATTTCCTCTCTTAAGATCCATTAATGTACTAAAAACATATTTAAATCAGTTCATGTGAGTACAGTGGTTCAATATTAATATTATAAAGCGACGAGAATAATTTTGGTGCACCAAAAAAACATATTTAAATCAGTTCATGTGAGTACAGTGGTTCATAATTAATATTAATATTATAAAGCGACAAGAATATTTTTGGGTGTGCCAAAAAAACAAAATAACAACTTATATAGTGATGGCCGATTTCAAAACACTGCTTCAGGAAGCTTCGGAGCGTTATGAATCAGCATATCAAATCATGATTCGGATCGTGTGTCAGACCGCCAAACTGCTGAAATAACGTGACTTTGGCACTCCGAACTGCTGATTCGACACGCTGATTCATAATGCTCCGAAGCTTCCTGAAGCAGTGTTTTGAAATCGGCCATCACTATATAAGTTGTTATTTTGTTTTTTTGGTGCACCCAAAAATATTCTTGTCGCTTTATAATATTAATATTAATTATGAACCACTGTACTCACATGAACTGATTTAAATATGTTTTTAATACATTAATGGATCTTGAGAGAGGAAATGTCATTGCTGGCTATGAAGGCCTCACTGAGCCATCGGATTTCAACAAAAATATCTTAATTTGTGTTCTGAAGATTAGCGAAGGTCTTACGGGTGTGGAACGGCATGAGGATGTGTAATAAATTACATTTTTGGGTGAACTAACCCTTTAAGGCGCGACCCACATTTGTATGAATTTGAATGAAATATTTATTTCTCAAAAACGGTTGACACACACATACCGGTAAGTACCGTCCCACCTTGTTTCAGTGACTTAAGTTTTTTGTTTTTTCAATAACCATGCATAAGCGTTATTCCTGTACATACATGTTCCTCACATATTATTGTAGCCTAGTTTGTGCTGAATACAGTGTAATGACACTTTTTCCATTAATATGTTTATGAACAACTGAAGAAAGCACAAATGTCAGGGCATGTCAAAACTTCTCCAGGGCCCCAAAAATCCTCAGCCCCTAGAGGGTTAACATACACGTAAATTGTGAGAATGTCACTAACACTGATGAATAAACGGTAAAAGGTAAAGCTATTAAATAGCAGTCCCAAACTAGATTGTTAATACAGTAAATTTATTATGAGCATTCACACACTGTAAAAAAATCCAAAGCTGAGAAACCAGCTGCAGGTGATTTTTGAGTTTTCTCAACTAAATTGAACTTTTTATGCAACAACAAGTTGAGAAAACTAAAAAATCTCTGGTTGCCTTAAACTTTAAATTTTTTACAGTGTCATCAAAAATATAGAAAATAACACAAACTGAAAATAAGTGGTAGTTTGGGTTAAGGTTATGGAAAGTACAGCTACCATCCTAAATGCACAATACTAACATGAAGTATTAATAAAACATGTAGGCTACTGATGAATTATACCTGCATGCAAATCCTTCCCAGCTAACACACAATGTACCAGTTAAGTAATTAATTGGTACTTTTTGGTAATGACTTACTAATTGACAATGTAACTACGACGTTGCATGCTTGTAATTTATTTTGCTCCTATAGTGATGCGATATACAGTACAACGCGCGCCTCCGCATTTCCACATGCAATTGAAGAGTGCACTCTAGGGTCAGTATACTATAACCTTTGACAGGAGAAGAACATTTATTTTTCTGAGGTGAGAGACTTTTTATTTCTTAACAAGTTATAACGTTAGAATAATGACACTGACATATAGCCTGACAACATTTCATCTGACAGCAAATACTGAATCAGGACAACGCATTTTTCTCAGGCACTCTTTACTGCATCGGACAGAAAATTCAACAGCTTTCACAGTCTTTTAAAATTAAAGTCTTGCATCAGTAAAACATTCAGAATTACATTGTGCAGCTCAGACATTCTGCAAAACATTGTGATTCATGGAAGAAAGAAAGTCAAACAGGTTTGGAATGACATGAGGGTGAGTAAATGATGACAGTATTAGCATTTTTAGTTGATCTTTCCCTTGCTGATGAGAAAGCAGTTTTGCAGTAACCCATTCCAAATCACCTCCTACTGTTTCAGCTCCTTAGGGGGACTATTTGGCTGTTTGCAACTTGTCAAAGTGAGAGCTAAACAGAATAAGATATCTAAATATCACACATTACAAAGTTAGCCATCAGCACTGTTTGAGCTTATACCGTGAGGTCTAAATGGTCCATCATAGTGTGCTGCGGGAATAACATAGGCCAAATCTTTGTACGCCAAAACTCAGTTCCATCTTCCTGAAGTCAACGGGTTTTTGAATCTGTTTTTGATTTAATGCCTGAAATAAGATCTGTGATTAACGCAAACTCAAGATATTTTCATGTTTTATTCTATGACATAAATTCCATTAGTAATAGCCTGTCAATTTTTTAAAAGCTTTTTTTCTTGCCTCCACCAACAGCATACATGCATTCTGCATCCGAAATCACTTCCCTATACACCGATCAGGCATGACATCATGACCACCTTCCTAATATTGTATTGGTCCCCCTTTTGCTGCCAAAACAGCCCTGACCCGTCGAGGCATGGACTCCACTAGACCCCTGAAGGTGCTCTGTGGTATCTGGCACCAAGATGTTAGCAGCAGATCCTTTAAGTCCTGTAAGTTGCGAGGTGGGGCCTCCATGGATTGGACTTGTTTGTTCAGCACAGATCCCACAGATCCCTCGCTCGATTGGGTTGAGATCTGGGGAATTTGGAGGCCAAGTCAACACCTCAAACTCATTGTTGTGCTCCTTTAACCTTTCCTGGACCATTTTTGCTTTGTGGCAGGACGCATTATCCTGCTGAAAGAGGCCACAGCCACCAGGAAATACCATTTCCATGAAAGGGTGTACATGGTCTGCAACAATGCTTAGTTAGGTGGAACGTGTAAAAGTAACATCCACATGAATGGCAGGACCAAAGGTTTCCCAGCAGAACATTGCCCAAAGCATCACACTGCCTCCGCAGGCTTGCCTTCTTCCCATAGTGCATCCTGGTACCATGTGTTCCCCAGGTAAGTGACGCACATGCACCTGGCCATCCACGTGATGTAAAAGAAAACGTGATTCATCAGACCAGGGCACCTTCTTACATTGCTCTGTGGTCCAGTTTTGATTCTCATGTGCCCACTGTTGGTGCTTTCGGCAGTGGACAGGTGTCAGCATGGGCACCCTGACTGGTCTGCAACTATGCAGCCCCATACGCAACAAACTGCGATGCGCTGTGTATTCTGACACCTTTCTATCAGAACCAGGATTAACTTCTTAAGCAATTTGAGCTACAGCAGCTTGTCTGTTGAATCGGACCACACGGACCAGCCTTTGCTCCCCCACGTGCATCAGTGAGCCTTGAAAATAACCCATGACCCTGTTGCTGGTTCACCACTGTTCCTTCCTTAAACCACTTTTATTAGATACTGACCACTGCAGACCGGGAACACCCCACAAGAGCTGCAGTTTTGGAGATGCTCAGACCCAGTCATCTAGCTATCACAATTTGGCCCTTGTCAAACTCGCTCAAATCCTTACACTTGCCTGCTTCTAACACATTAACTTTGAGGAAAAAATGTTTACTTGCTGCCTAATATATCCCACCCACTGACAGGTGCTGTGATGAAGAGATAATCAGTGTTATTCACTTCACCTGTCAGTGCTCATAATGTTATGCCTGATCGGTGTATAGTAGGTGAAAAGCAAGATGTGAGAACAGCAGTAGGTGAAAAGTTCCCCGATGACCTACTACTTCCGGCAAGATTCTGACGTGCACATTCCCTGGAATTTTACTATCCCGTGAGGCCATGGGAGGGGATTTGTGATGATTGTAGGTCACATGATAATGACAACATGACGAATGTAGTACATCCTAATTACATTCATACTAAATAAAAAGTAAGTACTTATTCAAAAGAAGTATGTGATTTCAGATGCAGCCTAGTATCATGTTTTGCATGAGGGAGTCTTCAGAAAATGTAAAACTCTTTTTAGAGTTTTAAAACTTTAAAACTTTTTTTTTCTTTTCTCCACATATATATACTGGTTTAAATATTAAACAGTGTCATAAATCGGTCATATTTTATTTTGAAAAATATTGCAGTCATGTTAAATCTTTTCACCTTCTTGAGTCATCCTATTCTGTGCATTAAAAGGTTTATATGTATCAGTTCAGATGAGCATGAAAAAATCTGCACAAAAATAAACAATCACATATCAATCAAATGGTTCTAGGGTGTAAACTGGTCTTTTGTGTGGAAGATTTGCAGTTTGGAAAAACTCTTTTATCTACCTGACTCTTTCAGTCCATTGGTCATGGTGTGGCATGAGTCTTCTGTTCTCTTAAGGGAAGTGCATGAGGCTGTGCATACAGTGTCTCATGGTTGATCATAACGTGGTATTTTGGAAGTGCCACAGCGCTATAACTTAATCTGTTTCCTCTTTTGAAGACTGTGCAGTTAGGAGACTCCTGTTGAATTTCCAGTCAGCACCTCAAGTAACATGATCACAACAGCAAAACTAACAACAGCAAAGGTTTTATTTTTTAACTGCACTACTTAAAACAATAAATTAAGTTAAAATAAAAAACAAAATATCTGAATTAACTTTCGGGGACCTAAGCGTGTGCGAATCACATCGTGTGCCAGCAATATTTCATCACTTTGAAATGACGCAGCATTTCTGCATTATCTAAGAAAAAAGAAGGTCATGGAGTTTACACTGGGGAAGTGAAAGATATCTGGCCACATGCTAATAACCATTGAAACCAGGTTACAAAAACTGCACAGGTGGCTTGTTTGTATGACTGTAGCTGAGAATTATTTCACCTCACAGGCAATGGTTTCAGAAAATATTGGTTTTAGCAAAATTTAAAGCTGCAATATTAGCATTATGATTGAATGTTTTGATCTCAATCTCAGATACACAATGTGTTTCATATATATATATAGTAAAAAAAAATGGATTTGGTAAATCTTATGGCTGTGGTTCTGAAAATAAATAAATAAATAAAGTAAACTAATAATTATTTTAAATAATATAATTAAGATTGACATTTTAACACATTCATTTTGTGTGATTATTTATGTTACCCTTGATATGTTAATAAATTCTGTTATGATGGATTTTCCAACCATCAGAGTATTTCAAGCCTGAAGTACCACCTTCATGTTTTTTCTTTTCCACAGCCAGTGCAGCCCACCATTTTTTTAACAATAATTGTTGTGGACTCTAGGCTTGTACAAATTGTGTGAATATTTATATAAATTAATTAACTAAAATAAATAATGTAAAAATGAATATATATGTATGTGTGTATATATATATATATAACTACATCTACCAATATATACTGTATATTATAGTTACGGTGCAGCTGAGGCAAAGGCAAGAAAGATGTGGATGTAATACTAGCCGTAGTAACTTTAATAACAAAAAACGTTAAGCCAACAAGAAAACTGTCCACAGGAGAAAAACGCTACAGCTTCACACTAAAGCAAAGACAATACAAGACAACGGACAAGAACTAAACTCAGGACTTTAGTACACAAGATAATGACAAACTTAACCATAAACAGGTGTGCAACATATTGGTAACCATGGCAACAAATCAAGAGCAGGAACATGGGAAACAAAGGAAACAGGAACAGAACACAGGAAAACAGGGTCATACAAACTAAAAGTCCATAAAACAGAACATAAACTGTACATTTGCTATGTTATCTTTTAATGTTGCAGAAAAACTGATTAATACGTTTGTTTTTTCGCGCATTGATTATTGCAATGCTTTGCTCACTGGAGTATCGAAAAATACCCATAATAAACTACAATATGTTTAAAACTCAGCTGCCAAAATCCAGAAAGGACGAGAACTAGAGAGCATATCACTCCTATTTTGGAGTCCCTACACTGGCTTCCCGTCAGGTTGCGTATAGATTTTAGAATTCTTATGCTTACATATAAGGCCTTACATGGCTTGGCTCCACATTATCTATCTGAACTTTTAACAGTTTACACTCCCAGGTGTGAGCTCCATTCCTCCGAGTTAGGCCTCTTGACTGTTCCCACCACTCGTATGCGTTCCATGGGTGACAGGGCTTTCTCTTCCTTTGTTCCAAAAACTCTCTTCCCTGTGATATTAGACATTAGTGCATTTAAAGCATCTCTCAAAACTCACTTTTTCAGACTGGCTTATATGTGATCTCTCAGATCAGATATTGTTTCTGTCGTTTTTTTATTTTTCTTGTTATTATTGTATTTATTTGGTACCTTTTAACTTTGTACTCTTTTATGTAAAGCGCTTTAAGAATAACTTTTTAAAGGCACTATATAAAATAAAATTTATTATTATTATTATTTATATGGATGGATGGATAGATCTCTGTCTCACACAGCCAGTAATTGTCACTCCAAGATTGCGTTTCAATATGACGGCGAGCTGCACACAATTAGGAGGTAGAGGAGGAAGTGGGTTCTGCACGGGTGCCGCGAACTGATGATTACATGTGAGGTAGGAACAGGACTGATGGGTGGTGCCGTGCTGATTCCCAGCGCCTGTCTCATGACTTGCTTCCCTGTATTTTACAGCAAAACACATTGGTACACTCATGCTGCTCATGTTGCATGCCTCTTGAGGTAGCATGAGTCGCTTTGCCATACTTCTGCCATTGCTTTATTAGATTTGTGGATTTTATTTTATTCAAGTCAAGTCAAGCACACTTTTATTTATATAGTGCTTTATACAATACAGATTGATTTAAAGCAGCTTTACAGTGATAACAGGAAAATGATTCGGTGATGCAAACAGAGTTCATTTTCGGCTGTACAGCAGCTCTGAAAGAAAATAGTGTCATTGTTCAGATGAAGTCAGTTCAGTGTTGATTCAGTTCCAATGTAAAGATGGTCAAGTATTCAATTAGTTCAATTCATCTACAAAGCAGTTCTGCAGAAAATAGTGATGTCATCGTCCGGCTCAGTTCAGTTCTCATCCAATAATGTCAGTGCAGTCAAATCAATAATATTGCTGAAAAGTGACCCCAACTATGCAAGCCAGAGGCGACAGTGGCAAGGAACCTAAACTCCATCAGGTGACAGAATGGAGAAAAAAACCTTAGGAGAAACCAGGCTCAGTCGGGTGCCAGTTCTCCTCTGGCCAACGAATGAACATGGTGTGATTATGATATTTCTGAATTAGTCAGAAATTAGATTGTGGATCGGTAGAATTCAAATATTTCATCCAGTTCCTTATGCTTGAAATTTGGATTCATTATTCCGGTATGGAGCCGAAGCTGTCCAAAGGGGCTGTGTGGAGGACCTGTCTGGTTCTTGTGGTCTTTGCCGAGGATCTGTGCCGATGGCTGTCATGTCGATGAGGCCTTCACAGGGGATTGTCTAGTTGACATTGTCTCTGCTAATATTCAGGGCTGCCTTGTGGTCATGTCTAGGTGCAGTTCCACCATCTGTATATATTAGCATAGATGCCATTCTTCTTACGATGTAACAAGTACATTGGGTGTTATAGGAAGTGTTCCCGGTTCAGGTTGACCTAATTTATGCAGCCTAACAATCCTTTAATGGATGTGAATTATAGAAATGTAATAATGTGTTTTGTGTATGCTAGGTTAAAGAGATGCATTTTAGTCTGGATTTAAACTGACAGAGTGTGTCTGCTTCCCGAACAAGGCTGGGAAGACAATTCCAGAGTTTGGGTGCTAAAGAGGAAAATGATCTACCACCTGCAGTCGATTTTGATGTTCTAGGTATTATCAACTGGCCAGAATTTTGAGATCGCAATAGACGTGAAGGACTATAATGTGTTAAGAGCTCGCTCAAGTACTGAGGAGCTAAATGATTTAGTGCTTTGTAAGTATTTAGCAATGTTTAATAGGGAGCCAATGCAGTGTTGACAGAACTGGGCTAATATGGTCATACTTCCTGGTTCTAGTAAGAACTCTAGCTGCTGCGTTTTGGACCAGCTCAAGTTTGTTTATTAAGTATGCAGGGCAAACAGGTCCTGAACGCATTAACTAACTTTTCTGCATATTCTAATATTCAGTTGCACTTCATTCATTCATACGTTTAGCTTTTTAGGCTTCAAAATTCATAAAAAAATGTGTGAAGATTATCATGATGAACACAATGTGTAAGAATCCTAAACTTTTGTTGGTCACAGAGCTTATTTTCTGCAATAATCCAAAAGCCGGTGGAAAGATCCTATTGGGTTTCTGTCAAGGGAACCAAGGTGATGCGAACTTCCGGGTTGTGCTACAAAAAAATAATCACTGCAGCACTCTATCTTCTTCTTCTTTTTCTTAAAAAAAATAAAAAAAACCTGTAAATGATCCATAGTATTATTATAGTATTTGTTGTACTGCTTATAATTTATTATGAAACAAAACACTCAACACTCAATTAATTGTCATGGAATGAATAACAATGCAAAAAAGTAGTACTCCTAAAATAGGCTTTATTTACTTTATGCAAATTAAAATTATTTGATATTTAAAAAATGATGGATGTTCCTCAGTTGGTGTCATTTGAAGCATACTGAACAATTTGGGCTCTAAAAAAGTTTTTGCAAAAGTTAGTAACAACTAAGGTAACAACTGTATGAAGTGTAAAGGAAATAAAGAGAAATGGCTTTTCCATTTACACATTCATAAGAAACTAGTAAGAACTCTAGCTGCTGAGTTTTGGACCAGCTGGAGTTTGTTTATTAAGCGTGCAGGGCAAACACCCAGTAGAGCATTACAATAATATAGACTTGAGGTCATGAACGTATGAACTTTCTGCATATTCTAATATTCAGTTGCACTTCATTACTTTCAAATCTGGGAGTGTCTGAATCTCATGAAAGCTGTCAAGATCATGTTTTTTTTTTGCATTGTAACATTATAGTTATACATTACAAGTTTACATTTTAGCATTTCATGCTCCATCGTCCTGAAGTCAATGAGTTTTTAGTTAAATACCCGAAATAAGGTCTTTATTTATATATATATATATACACACACACACTATCAGTCAAAAGATTGGAAACGGTAAGATTTTTTATGTTTTTAAAAGAAGTTTAGTCTTCTCACCAAGGCTGCATTTATTCAATTAAAAATACAGTAAAAACAGTAATATTATGAAATATTATTACAATTTAAAATAACTGTTTTCTGTTTGAATATATTTTATAAAGTAATTTATTTCTGTGATGCTGTTATTTCTTTTTTTTTAAACTTTCTATTCATCACGGAATCCTGAAAAAAAAAAAAAAGTACACAACATTCAACATTGATAATAATCATAAATGTTTCTTGAGCATCAAATCAGCATCACAGAAATAAATTACTTTATAAAATATATTTAAACAGAAAACAGTTATTTTAAATTGTAATAATATTTCACAATATTACTGTTTTTACTATATTTTTAATTAAATAAATGCAGCCTTGGTGAGCAGACGAAACTTCTTTTAAAAACATTAAAAATCTTACTGTTTCCAATCTTTTGACTGGTAGTGTGTGTGTGTGTGTGTGTGTGTGTGTGTGTATATATATATATATATATATATATATATATAATTAGCCCCAACAGATATCAGTTTATCATCACTAATCAGTATTATATATCAGCCTCCCTGCTCTCATCTGCCAATGGGAAAGGACAAAAACATCCAAGAATACACATCAATAGGGGAAAAAAGATATAAACACAATAGTACTTGTAAATTAAACAACCAAAGCTGATGGCGCAAACATTAATTTCCCATCTGGAGAGTTTGCCATCTTTGACCACCAATGTTTGTGATCATGGCACGGCATTCTCAATGGCAGGACCCATGGTTACGTGCATCCATCAGCCCATGAGGCCAGTCAAAAGTCATGTACATATTAATGAGTGTAATGGCGTCTGTTCTGCCTGCTGACCTCCAGTGTTTGTTTTTGTATTAATCGGGAACACATGGTGTTACCTGAACCCTCTCCTCACACTCCAACATGCCACGTGGGTGGCAAAGGATTGAAAACAACACCTCGTAGCACAGCAAAAACAACCGTGTGTGTTTAAGCGTGTTTCCTTCCCCTGCTTTGTTACTTTACTCCAGCACGCTCCATTCAGTAAGGCTTTCGAGCCACACTCTCAAAATGCAATAACAACACTGACCAATAACAAGTGTGTTTGCTAATAACAAATTTATTTGCTGTACTGTAAAGGATATAACTTTCACCACGCCACTCTGCTCTCACGAAAGCCTTTGTCGACAGCCAAACATGTTATTTCCAGTTGTGCGTTAATGCTAAATATTTGCATTCTAAGCCAGTGAACAAACTTGGAAAAGTACCAAAAAGTTCAACAACTGTTTTCAATTAGAGTTACACATTTATCAGAGCTTTTTTATATGGATTTTTGCATGTTTAAGTGCCATAATAACTTAAATGAGTCAATGCTAGCTCTTTGTGTTCAACATGGACATTTTAACCCACATTGTTTGCTATTTGACAATTTTTTTGCTATTTTGCAATTTGATATTCAGAGGACAATCGTGTTTTTGTTCTTTAGTCTTTTTCTTAGTCTAGTTTTCAATGGCAAAATGTGTACACTACAAATACTAAACTATGTTAAAATACATCATTTAGAGCTATGGCTGGCTGACTGGAAGCGTCAAATGACAGCTCATTTAAATGGTTTATTTGAGTCATCGCACAATAGTGCTCCCAGAAATCTGGCATTTTTATGTGTTATTCATTCATTTATTTGTGTAGTGAAATTAATATTTTGTTAAAGGTATCCTACTGATCATAAAACACTACTACTAGGCTTAAGAGATTAAATGGAAGGGATCTCAGGCTGACTAGCTGAAGATGTTACTGTAGCTTTACCCATTAATAGATGGGTTTACCACTAGCACATGCTGATGACATTTTATTCTAAATTTTATTCTGCATCGCAGCCTACGATTCAAAAGGTGTGATCACTGTACAATCTACATACACGTCGTACCCAAGTTTATTAGATCCATGTCATACAGTGTGATTTGTAATGATCTTATAGGATTGCCAAAATCAGTCTGTAGCAGGCATTAGAGAGCTACATATGGTAATTTATCTGTTGAGTAATAAAAATGTCATCTTCCTTTTACAACATTTCAAATCCCTCAGTTCTCACCATATCCGAAAAAGCCAAGCCAATGTTGATTCTTGTTTTATTACGGGCTTTGCCACATTCTCTTTTTGCCAGCAGGCTCTCCTCTGTTTGCTGTTTGCTTAAAATGGGTGATTCTCCTCGAGGTTGAGATTAGCTGCTCTATGTCAACCCTTTATTGCTCGCTCTTGACAACTAACCTCTGCCTCTCCCACACCATACACACGTCAAAGTAGCCGGAGAAACATTTCTCTATTACAGATATGATGAGACACGCACGGGCAAGTGACGTATGTACGCAATTTCCTATGAAAAACATCCTGACAAAAGTATCTAAAATATAAACACTTAATAGGCTTATCATAGTGAATCAGGGTAAGACAAAAAAAAACAAAAAAACAACACGTTTTGGAAGAAGGATTGATTATGTATTGACTAATTATTTAAATTCTGTGAATTTTGTACAAAAAAAGCAACAGTGACAGGTAAGTGAATCAACAGGTGTTTATTTGAAACAGAGGCACGGACACTGGCAACAGAGAATACGGGTGAGTCAATGAACAAGCACTTAGGAACAGTGACTTAGCTGGAGAGTGAACGGATAAATGTCTTTGCAGGTTGAAGGGTCCACAGGGAATGGAGAGCTGACGATGGAAGACGGATGGAAGAGGATTCAAGGATCACAGGTGAGTAACAGGTAAGGAGTACAGGTACATGAGACGCAGTGGTGCAGGTGATTGGCGAGTGAGTGCAGGTGAGGAACCAGAGGGATGCTGGGAAATGGAGTCCAGGGAAGGTGATACAGACGGTGACTGAGACAAGTGTACCTTTTAAATACTGCTTTTTATGAACATGATTTTAGGGAACTAATGTACCTTGTGAAAAGAAGTGTGTTTGGCTGTACTGAATGTGCACTTGTAGTGCACTTCAAATCTTAAAAGTATATTTTTAAAAAACTGTACTTGCAGATAATATATTAAATAAAATGCAACTTAAAAGTAGGGTAAGCAATTTTAGACAGGCTAGCAAAAGCAAGCTAGCTTTGAAAGCATGAGATCCCACCTTCCCTTCAGACCGCTCTCCAAAGCCACGCCTCCTTCAAAACACATGAACGCACACTTCAGAGTCTGCAAAGCGTCACAAGACGAGAGACAACATTAAATGACCTCATGTCTCAAAGTACATCACATTACAATCATAATGAATGTAAACAACTTACAGAGCTCTTATACTTATACAACCAATCAGCTCTTATACCACCTGATTGCTGCAGATTCATTTAGGCGTTGATAGTGTTGACATATAAATGCATAAATCAGATTTATGGAAATACATACGTTGACAGGCAGGTAGTTATACTTGGTCAACTGTAGTAAACGCTACACTATGGCAAGTGGAGATATTGGTTTAATTCAGCCATATATGTTTGAACCAGAAACTGATTCAGAAGAAGAGCAAATTATTGTCAGAATGGTAATGCATTTTATGTATCGCTCTCTACAACATCAGACACATAACGGTAACTGATAGCCTTTGGCTTGACTATGCTATCAAACAGCTAATAATGTGTTGCTAATGTTAAACAAACAATGTTCCCATTCACCATCTCAGAGTCAGACAGCTGCCTTCTAATAATCAGCATACTTAGAAACGCTTTGAACATTATAGAAAGTTATATGTATTATATACATAATTCACCCACAATATTGGTATTTGTACTCAATTTTTCCTGTTCCTACCTAAGAAATGTTCTTGTGCTCACAGTGGAAAAGCCCTGCCCCGCACATTGATGGGATTGGTTACTGCGATGGTAGGAAACAGGGGTGGTTTCAAATTGCTTTTCAAACTTTGGTACACTGCAGTTTGAAAGAGAAAATTCTCAGCAATGACTGATAAATTTGGACATGTTTTTTTTTTTTTCTAAAAGCATATTAAAACCACAGTAAACATATAAACAACATTAAAAACTTTCTTTAAAGGGGGTCTTTAAGAATATTTTTTAAAATGTATTGTTTAGGTAATAAGTACTCTTTTTAAAAGAGGGATGTACTAGACACTGTACCACTGTGAACCCATTGCATTGCAAGAGGTGCATTTACTTGTGATGCACAAAAAAAAAAAAGAAAAATTCGGTTTTGAAATTATATTAAAGTTATATGTTCCTGCAGGTTTGGGTTAAGTCAGGCTATTTTAAATAGAGGCAAAGGAGTTGTAAACAAAAAGCTGATTACCAATGAGAATTTGAATTTGTCTAATGCACAAGAAAAGGAGAGAAAGATGGAGCACAGGGCCAAACAATTAATCCTGGAGAAATATGTTATGTTGGCTCCATCTCAGCCCATCTGCTGTGAGTCTCTGCCTCCTCAGCAGATTTCTGGAGCAAAGAGAAATAAGCTTTGAGTCGCCCACTACTGAGACACACACAGGTGCTTCAAGACTAGAGTTTGAGAAACTGTACCAGCACTCAACCAAACCTGATCCATCTTTTTCAGCACTAGAATTATTCAAACAAATTTATCAGAGAAGCAAAAGTCATGACCTGAGTCTGTCACAGCATGCTGAACATGACAGGAGAGATGAAGGCCTATCAGATACTTTCATTTCATTTGAATAGAAATGTAAAAATGTGCTCAACATTTTGTGCTGATGTAACACTCAAACTTAAGGGGCCATGACATGAGAAATCAAATTTGCCTTGATCTTTTGACATATAAGTCTTTATAACGTTAAAACATAGCTTAAACATCCTCCTCATTAAAAACATAGCATTTATTTAATCAAACTCCAAAAATGGCTTGTTTTGATATTGCACGATCTGTGACAAATACATTTGCATATGACTGCCTCCAGAGCAAGTCACTGATGAATAGTTATACATCATCACACCATAGGCCTCACCCACTGGCATCCAGTCACTTAGCGGCTGACATTTGCCTACACCGGATGAGAGCGTCATGTCGCATCAAACACAAATAGAACTTTAATCACTAACAACTGTCTACACTGGACAATATACAGATGCACGTTCATTTTCTGACATACTCCACACACTTGAATATGTCAACAACAGGAAAAATGGTAGGGTGAAAGAATGTTCGCTTTGACGCTTCCTGTTTAAACAGCTTGTAAGTAAATCATAAGTAAATGATATCATATTGCTTTGTCTGTAAATGGCGGTTTTATATGGATAATGTTTTCAAAACACTTACTCATGTACAACAGTGAGTGAGCATTGATACTGTTTCCTATGCAATTATGTTAGCAAATCATAACATTTGCCATTTACTGACAAGCCTTAGAGGAGCCAGCCCTCAAAATCTGATAATTTCAGACAGAGGGTCAGAGTGAAGGTTGAAAATACTTGTTTTTCCACATATCTATTTGTTCCCTTTCAAATGGGAACTCACACTGCGTCCTCTAGAGGACACTTTAGGGAATGCCTCCAGCATGACCGGTTTCTGAAGCACGTGTTTAAATGTGACTATGTCATTGGCCGACGACAGTCCGTGACGTCACTACTGGTGTGACCATGAATACAAAAGGGCACCTGTATTAGACGTCATCAGCTTTCTTGGTCTTCAGGTGCGTTTGTTTGCATACATGTGAACGTGGCTGCCATTGCGGTGAGGTGGGACTGAGGCGGAGCACGGGTGGAGTCGGAACAGGAATATTTTTGTTTAAGCTCCTCTTGCTAGCTCCAATACCGTTACTTATTAATTTGCTAGAGCTAATTCTGAGGAATTAGATGCAGAAATAAGGTAAAGTATTAACTGTCTAAGGTGTGAGGCCTAATTCTGAGGAATTAGATGCAAAGGGAGTGCAGGCAGGTTGTTAGGTTGTGCGATTCTCCCTCTCCGCCGGCCTGTAAGATAGCAGTGTATCAGCGGGTCAGGCTGGCACACTATGACTGTGTTACAAGCGTGCCAGGCCGATCTGTTGTAGGATCTGACTCAGACTGACATCGGGGAGAAAGAGAGAAAAAAATTCTCCTCGATGTGCCAGTCTCGTTATCTGACGTCCTTGGCACAGCCACCAAGACAGTGGTCATTACATTTAGAAAGACGAAGGCGCAATCTGTGGCCTTTAAAATATTTATACCATCCTGATCCAGATCTGCGCTTCAATATGAGGAATATGCATCCATCAGAATTAGGGTTCCCTAAGTAGGCAGCTCCCTCATAGTAGCAGTTACTGCCTCCCTCAATGTTGGGGTTTATTAAGTAGGCAGTTCCTTTTTAAGAATTCTTTTGATATAAGGTGAAGCTGCCTCCCCCTGATAGCGGATCCCTTAAGCAGGCAGCTCCCTTTTGTCCTTGAAGTTGTAGCTGCCTCCCCTGTGAGTGGGGTTCTTAAGCACACGGTTCCTTCATTAGCCTCAGCATTGTATTAAGGTTGAAGCTACCCCACCCTAACGAAGGTAGGCAGCTCCCTTATGTTTCGAGAAGTTGCGGCTGCCTCCCAAGAGGCTGGGATCCTAAGCAGGTGGCCCCTTCACAAGTCATTGCAATTTATTAAGGTCGAAGCTGCCTCGTCCTGAGAGCGGGTCCCTTAAACAGGCAGCTACCTTAGGTCCTGAAGTTGTAGCTGCCTCCCCCAGAGTTGGTGGCTCCTTCATGGGCTATTTCAAATGTATTAAGTTTGAAGCTACCTCCCCATAAATGGCGGGTTCCTTAAGAAGGTGACTCCCTTATGTCTCGTGAAGTTAGGCTGCCTCCCCAGAGTTGGAGTCCTTAAGTAGGTGGCTCATTCATGAGCCATTACATTCTATTAAGGTTGAAACTGCCTCCCCCTATGGCAGGTTCCTTAAGTAGCTACCTTATGTCACGTGAAGTTGCGGCTGCCTCCCCAGAGACTGGGTCCCTAAACGGGCGGCCCCTTCACGAGTCATAGCAATATCCTTAGGTTTTGTCATGACAACTCTCGGGAGATAGGTATGGTAATAGAGATTGTCATGGTAATGGCTATGGCAATGTTAATGTATTTGGTCTTGGCGGAATAGATCTGTTAAACTGTTGCTGCTGCAGAGCAATCACCGAGACTTGCTGCTGCCAATATATTTACAGACATTGCTGTGAACATGTAAGACATGCTGCTGCTGCACATGTAACATACATGAAATAACCCCTGCAGCAGATCTATACAGGTGGAGCTGGGGAAGGTGGAGGGTTTCTGAAAGCATGCTACAGACTGCTACCAGCACACACTTCTGGTATTTGTCTGAATGTTGAGCTGCAGCTTGTTGGTCGCTGATGCAACAATAACCAATCAGCTGTGCTATATAGATAATGACATGATCGCTACCAAACAAGTTAGACCTATCAGCTTACGCCATCTAGAGTTTCATGCCAGAACTTTGTAATTCTGTTATGGCAACTCTTGGGGAATTGGTATGGCAATAGAGATTGGCGTAGTAATATGGAAATGTTAATGTATTTGGTCTTGGAGGAATAGATCTGTTACGCTGCCGAGACTTGCTACTGCCAATACATTCACAGACATTGCTATGAGCATGTAAGCTGCTGCTGCTGCACATGTAACATACATGAATTAACCCCCCAACAAAGCAGGAAACAAGAGAAAAGGGTAGAGCACTCTTCATCACAAACATCTAATCAGATCGTTTACAGGTTGTACAGCCAATGCCAATAAAGCTGTTGTGCAAAAGCTGAAAGAAGACTATTGCTATTTATTATATTTTAAAGGGTTAGTTCACCCAAAAATGAAAATAATGTCATTTATTACTCACCCTCATGCTGTTCCACACCCGTAAGACCTTCGTTAATCTTCGGAACGCAAATTAAGATATTTTTTGTTGAAATCCGATGGCTCAGTAAGGCTTGCATAGCCAGCAATGACATTTCCTCTCTCAAGATCCATTAATGTACTAAAAACATTTAAATCAGTTCATGTGAGTACAGTGGTTCAATATTAATATTACAAAGGGACAAGAATATTTTTGGTGCGCCAAAAAAACAAAACAACGACTTATATAGTGATAGCCGTTAGTGATGGCATTATGAATCAGCGTGTGAAACAGCAGATTTATCGCCACTATTGACCCAAGGCTATGTGCGCCTTGGCTACCTTGCTGACCAGCTTAGCACTAGTGACTTAAGGCTATGTGTGCCTTGGCTACCTTGCAGACTGGCTTAACACTAGAAATGCATGCTATGTGTTCTTGTGAACAATAGATATAACATTGCAAGCTGATAGAGATAGGAACCCAGCAAGTATCATCAATAAGTCATTTGATAATGTCTACATAACCCTTATACTCTTATCTGATAAATGAAAGCCATTAGGAGCGATAATGAATGACAGGAGCATGCTCTGACACTGCATCAACATGTTAAACATAGCTAACATGCTGCTGCTGCATAAACACATGCAGTAAACACTGCTGCAAACTTCTACCAGCAAACTGGTATTTGTTTGAATGTTGAGCCGCAGCTCCTTGGCCCGCTGATGCAACAACAACCAATTTGCTGTGCTATGTAGATAATGATGTGATCACTACCAAACGAGTTAGACATATCAGCCTGCACCATCTAGAGTTTCATGCCAGAACTATGTGGTTTCTCCCCCTATGTGAGTCCCTTAAATAGAGGGCTGCCTTAAATCATGAAGTGTAACTTCCTTCCCTAGTGGTTCCATTAATTGGGAAGTTCCTTTACAGGTATTTATTAAAGTATCCTCACCACTGAGGGGGTTCCTTTTAAGTAAGAAGCATCTTAATACCAACAAGGTAGTAGCCTTTTAGTTTTGGGTAGTTTTGGGTAGTAAGCAGGAATCTCTCTTGGGTTTTACCAAGGCATGGGCTTCCTCAAAATTGTGTAAGCTTCAGGAAGCCCCCCTTAAGGCTGGCAGAACGAGTTGTACCTTTCCCATTATGGGCTCTAAGCAAGATCTTTGTCACAGAACTCGAGATCTCTGAGGTAAGGTGAGCTGTCTTCCACCTCTTATAAGAAAAAGGCAGCTTCCATATGATAACCTAGCGGCAAGCCTTGGTAGGTGGGTCCCATTTTTGATATGCTGAAGTTCCATGGTTGTAGCTGCCTCCCCCTGCTTGGGGTCTTATAAGCAGGCAGCTCTCTTGTGGTAATGAAGTCGTAGTTGCCTCCCCTAAAATTGGGGTTCCATAAGCAGGAAGCTCCTTCATTTGAAACTAGATGAAACTGCCTTCCCTGTTTTAGGTTCTTTTAATAGGCAGCTTCTCTCAAATGCAAACTCATATTCGCAAGGTTGTAGCTGCCTCTCCTACAATAGGTTCTTAAGCAGGTGGCTCCCTTGTGTAAGCAGTGAAGTAGAACGCAGTGTCTCGTTCCCCTTCTCAGGGAACCATGGCTACATGTGTAACCTGAGATGTCTGGTTGTTGTTTGTGCAAAAAATCTTTATTAACATGATAAGTGAACCTCAAAGAACATAATAAAATATGACTCCTTTAGAGTGAACAAATACTGTAGGCAGCAACTCTGAAAGCCACACAGTTTGCCATTAGCATGTTGGTAAGCTAAAGAAATTATTCTATAACAGGCATAAAAAAACAGTACAGAAATGTTGAGTAAAATATTCCACTTTTAATTACGATGAGCTATTTTTAATCAATATTTTTTCAAGTAATGAAAGTATTTGTAATAAACAATTCTCTTGATTCCATCTGCCATCTTGGATGAACATTTTACTAAGCTTGTTGCAATGCTCTCAAGGTTCAGTGATATTAAATATATTGTATACAAAATATTAAATAATTATCACACGGTCACAATTATGTTACGGTCCTGTGCTGGAGTGCCCCTGAGAGCCACCAGAGGGCACTCCCCTATTCATTGCCATTTTCATTTTGGACTTCATTACCCATAACCCACTGGACTAATCAGCCATGAATGTCTACAGCTGTGTCTTGTTACCGCATGTCCTGTTTTAATGATTTCCAGTCTAGTGTTTTCTGTACCTTCCTGTCCTGTGGTTTCCCTACCAGAGCTTGCTCACAACATGGCTGCCACACCAAAGCCAAGATAGCGGCCACACATGTGTCTTCAGACAAGATAGCTGCTACACCTGTCTTCAGACAAGATGGCTGCAACGCCGGTGTCTTCAGACAAGATGGCTGCAACGCCGGTGTCTTCAGACAAGATAGCCACCACACCAGAGCCTCTTCCCATCAAGGCTGCCACACCAGAGCCTCTTCCCATAATGGCTGCCACGCCAGAGCCTCTTCATGTCATGGCTACCATGCCAGAGCCTCTTCATGTCATGGCTGCCACGCCAGAGCCTCTTCACATCATGGCTGCACACGCCAGAGCCTCTTCACGTCATGGCTGCCATGCTAGAGCCTCCAGCTGTCATGGATGCCAGAATCTCCAGCCGTCATGGACGCCACATCTGTGTTCCTGGTCGTCATGAGCGCTGCACATCAAGACATTAAGGCTTTTTTCTTGGCACTTGAGACTGGCTTCATGTCTGGAGGACACACCACTGATGTCAGTAAGAGCAGATGGCATCCCGGTGGTCTCAACTCTTTAGTGTCCAGTGGCTCTAAAGGTCCTACTGCCAGCAGCTGCACTTTCTGTAATAGCAGTTGCCATTTTGTGTTTTTGGGCTACAAACACTGACTCGGCTCTCATCGAGGCGGCAATACCAGCTACAGAGCCTACTCCATCCATGAATCTGCTCCAGAGTCCACTCCAGTCCATGAATCCGCTCCAGAGCCCGCTCCAGTCCATGAATCCACTCCAGAGATCGCTCCAGTCCATGAATCCACTCCAGAGCCCACTCCAGTCCATGAATCTGCTCTGCCATGGGGGTCTTCAAGCCCATCTGCACTGCTGTGGTGGTCATCTGCTCCACCGTGGGGGTCTTCAAGCACTTCTGCAATGCCTTCTCTGCCCTGGCCACTTGCACAGCCTTCTCCGCCCCTGTTCATCTGCTCGGCCTGCTCGGCCCTGGCCGCTTGCTCTGCTTCAGTCTCCTGGCCCTCCATCCCGCCCCCTGGTCCGCTTCCACATCGCCGCCCTACTGGACTTCTCGGTTCATGTTAGGAGCATCTGGAAGCCGCTCCTTAGGAGGGGGCTATGTTATGGTCCTGTCCCCTGTTCAGTAATTTTATGTGGTTTTGCCATTTTTATTAGCTTTTTGTAATAATTTTATTTAAATTAGTTTAGGGTCCAGTTCTCACTATTAACTATTTGTTTATTAGCATGCATATTACTAGGTGTTACGCAGCACGTTTGAGCTTTCGCAAGAACCAATGAGGTTCATTCTCATGTGTTACGCAGCACGTTTGAGCTTTCGCAAGAACCAATGAGGTTCATTCTTATGCGTTATGCAGCATGTTTGAGCTTCCGCAAGAACCAATGAGGTTCATTTTTGTGTGTTATGCAGCAAGCTTGAGCTTGAACGAAAGTCTTATTGGTTGAGAAAGACATGAGGGTGAGCAATTAATGACAGAACCTATTACAGAGGTTTTTTTTTTTTTTTTTTTTTTTTTTTCATTTATAATTTGGCTGATTTTATACAATTTATTCACGTTGAATATGCATTGTTTTTTCTGGCTGTTGACAGTATTTTCTGGTTTATGGAGGGATGAAAAGAGATATCTAAAATTATTTTAATGCATATTTTATTAGATAATGCCTCATTTGCATATTTAAACATACCATTTCAGAAAACTTGTAAAACAAAAATTGTTTGCAATTCTTAACTCTTTCTCCTCCAGTATTTTTTTATCTTTGTGGGTGGACATTTCATTCAGTAACGTTTGGTAGTTTTGCTTTATACAGTCAATGTTTGATGATCGAGTTAGCTTACATGTGTGTAAGCAATGCTTTCTTAATTTGTTTCTGCTTCTTCTTCATTTGTTTTCGGATCCAGACATTCTGTAACATTTCAGAAGATGCGTGATAGCACCCCCTACCACATAACAGTAAAATCATAGATTGCCGAAGCGTTAATGTAATCAACTGGATAAGTACAGCGATATCTATTGGTTATTTATTTATTTTTTTTTTACTCTATTAACATGGGGTGTAATGCCCTAAGTAATTTTCATCAAATATTAATATATTTATATTATTTCAGAATTATAAAATAAGCTACATCTCACAATAAGCAAAGAAATTGCTAGTGATTGTTAAAAGTTTAGTGAGTCATGGCTCCACGGCTCAGGACTCTCTGACCTGATATTCTCTTGTGGGCTTCTCATGTTCCCAGAGAAATATCTCCAGAGAGAACGGCCATCATGGGATGAAGATTACAGCTCCACAGGAACAAATGTCAGAAAATCTCTGGCACGCATATGCTGGTTAGGTATGTTTTGAAGCATGGTAGCTGGTTTGAACTGGTTTATGCTGGTCCTTAGTTGGTCATGAGCTGGTTTAAGATGGTCCTGAGCCGGAGTTAGTTGCTTAGGACCAGCTTAGGACCAGTTTAGGACCAGCACAGGACCAGCACTTGACCAGCTTAAATCAGCTCATGACTAGCTAAGGACCAACTAAGCACCAGCTTAAACCAGCTCAAACCAGCTGCCATGCTTCAAAACATACCTAACCAGCATATGCTGCTTTTTTTTTTTTCAACAGGGACATGTTGACTGCGTCCGAAAGCTGAAAAATGCCACCTTCGGAGAACGCATTCCAAGCTAGGAAGGCATCATGGCATGTCCGAATCTAATGTTAGCTTCACTTCCTGTCTTCTGAGATACCTTCATCTGATCGATTTTTAAAGGCAGCATAGATGTATACTTTGCTGCTTTTGATATCCCACAATCCTGTGCATTCCATTCTGTGCCAGTGGATATAGAAAATAAAGATGGCATCTGAAAGTTGTGGTTGGTGGTCAGTTTGTGCGTAAATGTATGTTTTTGACCAACGTTTTCCACTTTGGATGTAATTTCTAGTAGGAAATTACTATTGAAGTAATTAAATATTCACTTACAGTAGTTATAACCAAAGCTCTCTCTATTTTGTTGTAGATCATTAAACCGTTATGCTGCTTCAGAAGTCTGTCTGATAGTCATTGCCAGCTGCCTAAGCTTTTGGACACAGCCACTGTCTTATATTGTATAATGTGACATATTTCCAAGTAAAACAGGATATTCAAACCATGCCTGCCCTAAAGGTTACCCTGCCGTGATCCGAATTACCTATTTTGCCTAAACTTTCACATGGTTAATCCAAAGGTGTTTACCACAGGTTGTGTCTCATTGATCTCATGCACTCTGCATGCTCGTTTCATGTTGTTCTCCGAGCTGCAGTGTCTCTGTGTGAGCGCCGCGGGGCCCGGCCGAGCGGGATGCACAGCGGGAAGCGTTGAGCTGTAATTCAGGGGACAGATGAAGGCCTGCTGCTGCTGAATTAGAGATCCAGACTGCTGGAGACACTCTAATTTGCCCTGCCATGTGCAAAGGCATGCGTGGCTCGGAGCACCGGCCTGATCGCATGATTAGCGGGTTTGGCTCAGTTTTAAAGGGGAGGATGAGTCTATCAGAAAACATATGAAGGGGGATTTGAAAATGGTTTAGCTGAACAAACAGCATATTGGTTGGCGGTTCTGGGGAGCTTGTGAAAATACAGTGAAAATGATTAACTCTTTCCCTGTCATTGACAAGATTTTTCTGGCAATCCATGTTTTCACTGTTGTATGGTAGGGGGCATTGTTACGGATATTTTGAAATAGCGTGATCATTAACTATTTAACAGTGTATAAATCAAAACTGCAATTTTCTTTGCTTTTTGTCCAAAATGTTGCTTTTTAATGAAACTTACATTGACGTATTGATAAAAAGAAAGAAAGAACAGGCTCTGTTTTTCTTCTGATATATTGACTGTTTACATTTTCATACAATAAAATACTCTGGGGGCCATAAAGGTTTTGTGAATATAATTAAAAATGCTGGCGCTGGCTGGCAACTAATGGGGTTAATAAACTAAAACGCAAAATATAATCTGAGTCTGACTGTATAGTCCAGTAGGCTATAGCCAAATATAACCTGTCTAAGATTCTGCTTGCACTGTTTTCCTACAAAACACAGACAGTCTGCTGTGATATTTGGCTCTTTAAACAAGGGTTTCTAACCTAAACATTGATGGATCGAAATTACAGCCTACTAAAATGTAAACTTTCTTCCCTAAAAAATGTCTAAAGTGCTGCTGAATTTCATTGCTGTTGCATTGAGAACCAAGAAAGGAAAGTTGACTGAGCGCAGAAATAGCAAAACAGTGGAGAACAATCCTTCCTACGGGAAATGACATGTAATTAATCAGAGCAAGACAATTAATCTTGAGCTGTGGGCCTCTTGAAAGATTTTTGATTATTACTTCCACAAAAGACAAAACGAGTGCTTTTGGAGAAACAGGAATTAAATCTGATGTGAATCAAATTTTACAGCTTGAAGAACCTTTTGTTACCATAGAAGGTCATTTTAACTTCATAAGATGCCATTTAATCAATGCTCTTTATGGGCTTCTATGGTTTCATGTAGAACCTTTAACCCATGGAATCCATGGAATGATCTTTATAGTAGAAATATAGTAGATTATTAAAAAAAAAAAGTATCTTTTTAAGAACTGTTTACTGAGAGGTTTTTTGGGGAACCAAAAATGGTTCCTTTACGGCATCACTGCAAAAAAAAAAAAAACCTTTTAGAAGTGCTATTTTTAAAAGTGAAGTTTAAATAGCCTACTTGGAGTTACCACAGTTACAGTTGATAAACGTACTGTGTTTCATGTAAACAAATTATGAATGAATGTACCATTGTTTGCCGCACTCTTATATTCATCTTTCATCATGAAAGTAAAGTGAGTACATATCAAACTATGTAACAGACTAGCAATAGTGACACAAGGTAAAAACATTGTTACTCACACTTGTGTTCAATATAGTCGGCACTGCAGCATCTTTTAATTTAGTCTCTCTGAAAAGCCTGTGTCTTGTTTAAAAATGAGTCTGCAGTAAAATGAAGTTAAGCGATCTGACTGGAAATTGGTTAAAAATAAAGTTCATCCACACTTTCTTAATGTTAGGATCACAAGGATGAGAATGCAAAGTTTTTCCACTACTTGGCACTTCTAAACGTCTTGTAATCCTCAGAGGCATCTCTATGGTTTTGTTTCTGGAATAATCCTACGTCTGTCTCGCATTTACTACTACATGACATGCATGAATCAGTGGGCGGGGCTAAAGAGGAAATGATGTAGAAGTAGGTGTCGATCTTCTGCAGAGGCGGTCTTTCGTCGCAATATGATGTCATACTGAGACAAAATCTGAGTCATTTTGGGAGCTTGGTTTCAATAAAAGCTGTTTTTGTATTAATCATGAAGTTCTGAAACTTACAGGATATTTTTATAGTACAATGACCTCTTGAATGTCAAAAAATAAAGGAAAATTTGATTTCTCAATTCATGACCCCTTTAAAGAATGTAACCATATTAACCACGTTCTGTGACTCAAAAGTACATTTATACTTCAAACAGTGAAAGCATTTTTTCCTTTATGATCCAGAGAGGGCTGGTTAAGACTCTAGAATGAATAGGGTGGGAATACCATCTTAACACTATAGCGACGTATTCCCAAGACACCCAGAGCAAAGCTCATATGACGGCCCTCCTCTGAGATCCACAGCCAAGAGCGTCGGATCATCCTATCTAACCACTGCACAGACAATCAGACATATCAGACAGTGAGTTAGATAGTTGAAACTGAAAGCATGTTATTCGAAAATTGAAGTGTGGTAACCGGAGCATTTTGTATTTACTGGCAGTGCATTATGAAATGCAGTCGTGTATTGTTGGAGGAATGCTGAGAGATGAGTAATAAGAGGTGAATGGCCTCTGGGCAATCCAAGCCTGGTTTCCGTGGTGAGAGGCGTCCACAGTGAACCCCACACCTGGGAAAGTGTGAAGCGGGAAAGACCTGCAGCTCTAATTAGCAAACGAGGGAGACGCTGAAGTTTGGAGGTGACGGACTGTCAAAGGGGACTCGTTAGGTTGAGCATTACTAAAGAAAGCACACCGTATTAAGAATTTAAAATGTGCTTTGTGTAGTAACATCTAAATGAATAGGTTTTAGTCAAGTGTAATATGTTGTTTCTAATGATATAATCAACCTGACTATTTTGGGTTACTCCATTTGTAATAATATTTTCATTTTTAGTTTTCAATGGATGGATACCAGTAAATACCCCAATTATGCATTACTAATTACATTATACAATTCTCTGTATAGTGCCATTTATCCATTCATGCAGTCTGCATTGTTCTAGCACCCAATCAGCTGATGGTCACAAAATCTTAAACTGTATTTGATTACTAAAAAAGTAAAAAATAAATAAAATAATGCTCAAAAAAGTGGCATACACTGTTTAAAGGTTTGGCATTGGTAGTTTATGAAAGAAGCCTCTTCTGTTCACCAAGGCTGCATTTATTTGATCAAAGATATAGTACAGTAATATTGTGAAATATTTTTACAATTTTGTTTTCTACTATAATATATTTTAAAATGTAATTTATTCCTGTGATCCAAAGCTGAATTTTCAGCATCATTACTCCAGTCTTCAGTGTCACATGATCCTTCAGAAATCATTCTATTATGCTGATTTGCTGCTCAAGAAACATTTCTGATTATTATCAATGTTGCAAACAGTTGTGCTGCTTCATATTTTTGTGGAAACTGTAATTTTTGATGAACAGAAAGTTCAAAAGAACAGCATTTATTTGAAATAGAAATCTTTTGTAACATTATAAATGTGTTTATCACAGCTTTGTATTTTCTGTCTGTAACAATACATTTGATTAAATATACTAGATTAAATATACTAGAATATCATAATGATAGAATTTAATTAACAGTTAATCAAGACCAAAGAAATGTTTCATTTCAGTTATTTGAAGCTCATTTAATTTGACTAAATGTATTTATTGCGCTTTTGAAGTTCCTTTTGATGCATAAAAAGGACATTAAAAGACCAGTTTTCTATAAAGCATTATCAATACAAATACTTTTGGTTACTGCTGAGCATTTCTCTGACAAACTGCCCCTGTGAAATACAGTGGCATTTCCAAAGCACTTAAAATGCTGAACAAACTGCCATTAATGTTACAACAAATCGTTATCTTTAAGTGAATGACAGTTATTTAGTGCAAAATTCAACTCTCCCAAAACAGGCTACATCTTCAAGGTGGTCATTATGCATTATTACACCCTCTATCTACTTTATAAGTGCAAATAAATTCTATTTGTAGCTTCTTTCTTGTGTCAAGCATTAAATTTACAACAATAACACCAAATGATGAGCTTGTTAAAAAATATGTAAATTTATTCTTCTTCACATGAATAATTCCCAGGTCAGTGAGCACATGTTATTTTACACCACAGATATAAAACAATGTATGCATTTTCAAAAAAAAAAAAAAAAAAAAAGTTTCAAGTTATTGAAAGTATTCTTGGTTACATTTGAACCTAATAGGAAACTACAGAGTTAAAACAAACAGGTAAATAAGAAAGTTGCAAACAATAAAGTAACAATTTAAAATGAATAAAAATAATATTAGATGGTTAATAAAATGTATATGTAAGAATATGTTATCATATATTCATATATGATATTATTTAATAATAAATGTATTATAATATTACAATATTTTATTAATACAAAAATCAATACTTCTTTTTCACATCTTATTTTATCAAGCCAACACACACACAAAAAGTTCAGCTAAGGACATTTCATTTGATAACGGAGTTAAAATGTCAATGAAAGAGAGAAGGTGATGAACGTGAAAGACAAAGAGAGAGAGAGAGAAAAGCACTCAGCCGCATTAATGACTCCCGCTCCCATGAGCCTAATCAAAGATTTGTACATCTAATTGCTGTCAAGTCAGCGCTTGCCACCTGCTACGCCGTACGGCACATGTGCTTTCCTCCTCTACCAGGAGCTTTTCCAAACCAATCCATCAGCGCCTGGTTAGAGAGACATTACAACACAACCTGTAGCCACGGACACACACTCAAACAGTTATGAGTTAAAAGACCTACAGGGCTGAACCAGGGAAAGGGGATGTAGTTGCATCAGAGTCGTGACATGAATTTACAGGCCAGAGACAACTATGGTTACACTAATAAAGGGCCATATATATGTGTCTAGCTTAGTATGCGTCACTAAGGGGATTGCCAGGCTGATTTTATCTACAACAAATTTATCTACAAAATGTTTAATGAATGGTAAAAATATTAAATTCTTTATATGTCACATTTACACTTTTTTTTTTGTGAGTAGACTTTGTGCAGAGTCAGGGAGTAGTAACTTGATGATATCAACAATATTTTTGGATTTGTGGACTAGTGTTTTACTAGTCTCAGGTTAATTTACAAGAATGTCATTAAAATTAATTGACAAGAAACATGTCATTTTATGTCATGTATTATAGACACATCCCAACACTCGAGTGAGTTAAGCAATAATCAAACTAGCATAATCAAACTTGCTCATTTGATTGCAATAAAAATGCCTCTCTCGTACTGTATTTTGGGAAGTCTAATTCATTTAAGTGAATCTGTTCATTTGAATGAATCATATGAATAAATCTGTAAAATAAATAAAAATAAATAAAAATGATTAACTTATTCCCTGTGTGGCTTTTTATGTTTTCTATTTTGCATGAATGAATGAATGAATAAAGATGTACTTATTCCTTGTGTGGGCTTTTATGTGGAAATAAATAAATAAACTTAATCTCTGTGTGGCTTTTATGTATACTGTTTTAAACAAACCAACCAACCAACACACAAACAAACAAACAGACAAAGATTCACTTTTAAAGATTCACTTCAAGACTCAACATACTGTATGTTGGGAATGGGAATTCTGATTAATTTAAGTGAATCAGTTTATTTGAATGAATCTGTAAAAAATAAATAAATAAATAAATAAATAAAAATGATTAAAATATTCCCTGTGTGGGCTTTTATGTATTCTGTTATGAATAAATAAATAAATATACATACTTAATCCCTGTGTTGCTTTTCATGTCTTCTGTTTTAAGCACACAAACAAACAAATAAATAAATATTCACTTATTCCCTCTGTGGCTTTATATGTCTTCTGTTTTAAATAAATTAATATTTTAGTTAGTTTTTGTTAGTAGCTTTTAGCTAACTACTTTTCTCATGTACAGTAGCTTGACTGCAGATTAACTGCTTTAAATTATTATGAGCTTAGCTGCAGTTTAAGTAGCTTTTGTGCTCCTTGTGTGCTCCTTCATCACAGGGCCTGGGGGATCAGTTGTGCCCCCATCAATAGTCCTGAGTTTCATTAGCATTATACAAGCTGAGCGAATCAACAATATTATATCCACCATTACAAAAGTACTAAATTCTTACATAACCTGACTTAAAATGACTGTAACATAACAAGAAATAAGATTGCACAGAATGTCTCATAATGAATTGCGTAACTCATCATGCACCTGTGGAGTTCTGAGTGGACTATCTATATTTTAAGCTCTGACAGCCTCTGACAACAGGTGTCTGCATTTTCCTTTCCACACACATACTGTCTCTCTCTCACGCTCCTGGATCCCAGGAGAATCTGTCTGCTTTAATTAATACGGCCTGCCTTTGGCTTGTTGAATCCAGGCCGCAGTAAGAGAGCTGTGACCAGGTCTCCAGAGCTTTGAGCCCTTGAGCTGAAATACTAACCCCTCATTAGACTCATACTAGGAGACTGTTAAGTAGGGCCTCAGGTCTGGTGCAGAGAATAGCCAGGTCAGGGCTTTTTCTTACACCTCATCCTGATTAGCTGGGCTGTGTGTCGCGACACAGATTGATCGAACAATCTATTGATAGATCTATCGATCTGTCTGTCCGTCCGTCCGTCTGTCCGTCTGTCCATCTGTCCGTCCATCCATCCATCCATCCATCCATCCATCCATCCATCCCCTAACCCTACTCCTAAACACAACCCTATACAACCCCCCTTTTGATTTAAAAAAAAAAAAAAAAAATCACTTTTATATACAGACTTTGTTTAACCCTGTTCTCAGACCCAGACTTTCAATTTTAACTTCCAGTCTTGAAAATCCATCATAAAATTATGAATTATTACATGTTTAAAACTATAATAACATAAACAAATAGTGAAATTCATGTCCACATTTAAATATTTGTTGTATGAAAAAAAAAAAAAAAAATCCCTTTGAGGTAATTACAGACCACCACAACCTAGAATACCTATGAAGCTCGACGTCTCAACCCTTGCCAGTTTTACTGTATCAATTTTACTGTATGTAAAGGCAGAAGTTCTCTCTCAGTTGCATTCCCCAGACAGTTCCTCCTGAAAACATCCTCCCTCCTTCCATATTCATCAGTGGTCCCTTGAAGGGGGGGGTATAATGCTATTTCATGTATTCTGACTTATTTACACTGTTAAAGATTTGGATTCTCATGCTAAACATGGCCAAAGTTTCAATGTGAGTTGGACATATGACGGAGTATTTCTGTTCCAAAAATTCTCTTCCAAATCCTCACAGAACTCTGACTTTTTCGGCCTGAATGGCGTAAACAGGGGCGGAATTCCTTGTACAGGCACTTCTCCTGGAAGTCATCAGCAGCGCTGCACAGGTCACAGGACTGCACGAAATCAACAATGTCACCAAAGAAGTGTGTTTTTGGTTGTGAGGGAAAGATAACCTTGCTTCCCAAAGAACCCAGTATTCAGTGGAGCTGAGAGATTTGTTCTCACGCATTACATTGATGCGCTTTCGATATTTGGTATTAAAATAACCATAGAAACTGATAGTTGCAATGACTTTTTTTATTGGTTAAAATGAATGGAGAATATATTGTGTTTTCCATGGCTGCTCGAGCCATCAGGATCTGCGCTTATGGTTTCATAAACAAGGCCCAGTTTTACACTGGATTTACAGATCGTTTGAAACTGAAAGATGGAGCGGTCACAGCGGTAATGATCCCAGTCATGAGTCAGGACTGCAGGTGGTGAGTAAAACTGCTTCAAATGTCTGTTTTGTTGACAGTAGGCGCCTAAGTGCATATAATGTAAACAACACAAACATAGTGAATTCATAAATTCATTATTCATCATTCATACGCTATATTCATTATAGTGATTCAAAAGTTATCCATGGATAATGTGATGGTGTATTGTGTGTTTAAATACAGTTGTTTAGCTGACCATTGATAGCTTGTAGACGATTCCTACACAAAAGCTGCGCGTACTCGTGACTATCTCCACTCACAGGACATGCCTCCGGGCGCTCGGCTGTTTTTGGAAATACTCGGTACATCATATATATGTATCCTTCATATCTTTTTGGAGATATGAAGGATGCACTACTACTCTATAGGTACTCAAGATTAACATGAGATTGGCAGAAACTGTGTGTAATACCCCCCCTTTGAGGAACAAATCGCGGAGGCCACTCGATCTGAACCTGCTCCACTGGGAGGTCCTAAAGAAAAAATCTATGTTGTATTCTCTGTCTCTGACTTTCCCTCATGGACTCAGTTCACTCCTTCCTTAGCTCTGGACACACTGGTAGCCAACAAACCCTCTCACTCCTTCGCAATCGATACTGGTGGGCAAGTATGTTTCAAGAAGTCTATCGGTTTATACAAGGATGTCCTACCTATGCCATCTCCAAGACACTTGCCAGAGGGAAAGCTTCTTCCGTTGACCATTCTACACCAACCCCGGTCAACCTAGGAGTAGATTTCATCACAGACTTACTGGTATCCAACAGCTTCACATGCATTCTAGTAGTAGTAGATCAGTTCTCTAAGGCCTGCTACCTTATCCCAATAAAGGGACTACCCACCACATTTGTGATGTCCCTTTTACAGCAGGTCTTTTCCTGGTCAGGTGAGCCATCAAAGATTCCAGCTGTTGACCACTGGTTTAAGGAGAGTGAGAGGGTCTGGGACTAACAGGCAGTTAGACGGCACAAGAGCCAGGTCTACATCAGAAGATCTGAGACATACCAACTTGGGCAAAAGGTCTGGCTCTTCACCAGGGATATCCACCTTTGGCTGCCTTGTCACAAGTTGAGTACAAGATACATAGGCCCATTCACCACCCAGGGACAAATAAATGCAGTTGCCTACCATCTAAACTTACCATCACACTACAGAATTTCTCCCTTCTAAAAATTCACCTTCCTTCACTTGTTCCTCTTCTTGCAGGGTCTGGTGTAGCTGATGGTCCTCCTTCTCCTTCCTTGCTAGATGATGGACCAGTGTATGTATACTGCACCATCCTGGACCCCCAATGTCGGGGCGGTCATTTGTAATATATCACTGATTGGGAGGGGTATGGACCCAAGGAATAATCATGGGTACCACAAGACAATTTCTTAGACCCAGCTCTCAGAGTGCAGTTAAGTGCCACAATTCTCTCTACTACATGGCTTACATTCCAGTTAGCTCTGTCCTGTGGCAATCTTAAAAAGCTCAGTGTTGCACTCATCCTCTGTGTTTGTCCCTCATCCCTTTGTGACTATATATATATATATATATATATATATATATATATACATATATAGACACACACACATCATTTATCATCAATTTATTGTTTTGTAATCAAAATAAAGATAAGTTACTAATTTTAATCCATGTTAAACATCTCCACCTAAAACTGTAGTGTAGAAACCTCCATGACTCCATAGACCTCATCCATTTTATGTTACAGTAATCCATATAAACAGGTCTGATTCAGCCTCATGGCTCTGGTAATTACTTGACTTCTGTGATAAAGCTATATGCTACTATATGACAACAGACTTGTTTGTTACCAGTGGGATTTGGATTATATTCAGAACGGCAAGTCTGAGCAAGATACCTTGAATCTCTGGGGATGTATGTGTGAAGTGATCCTGACATGGGCAGATCTGCATGTGATCAGGTTAAGCAAACAGCTAGAGGGCTGGCTGGGTGACAGTAAAAAGAGTGCTGGCTGCTCCTGTCATTGACTTCATTGCTTGGTTTCAGCTCAAGTTATGTTGGCGAACAACACATATTATGATTGGTATCATGGTTATTCAAGTTTGATTGCATGTTTGTACTAAACACTTTTCACAGTCTAATCAATAATTCTAAAAATTCCACTTTATTGAGGTAAAATCAACTGTTAGTAATGTTTAGTACAGATAATCTTGCCAACTAGACGTATTTCGCCACTAATTCGAGTAAGTTTCATGAGTTGTGAAATAGCGGTGGTGATTCCCTAGCTTTTAATGTCATTACACCATGTCATAGGATCTGAATTCTATTAATCCAAAGTCTGAGTAATCATTACTAGTATATAAAATGAGGAAGGTAATAGATTTTGGTCACAGAAAGTGAGAATCACATGACAACCTGAGGAGCCAATGGCAATTTACAACTATTTCATGTTTTGACGAATTGGTGGTGAATTCATATAAGTTTGTACAGTCTCATATGTACATTTTTATGCATTCTGCTTATACTCCATTGAGGCTTAGCCACTTAGCAAATCAAAATAAAAAATAATAATAAAAGAAACACCTAAAGATTTACTTGTATAATAGATAGTTCTGGTCTGTATATATATATATATTCTGTATTTTGTCAAAAAACCAGAACTATCTGTTAAAATGGTTCTTCTGATTATTAAAAGTTCTTCACACTAGAAGAAAGTGAAAGGCTGGAATTAGTGGTTGATTTGCCTGTTTTGCTGTACGGATCAGTAAGTTAAACAGATTAAAAAAAAAAATTTCAGGATTCATTTTATTTTAATTTCAGCAGCCAATAAAAGTGCAATACACTTATTTTAAATTCATTATGCAGATCTTACCACAATATCAGTGCAGAAAAGGCAGTCTTCCAACAAAATCAGCACTTGTCTTTTGAGCAACTATTGGTTTTGCATTCTCAGTAATAGTTTCTTGATTTAGAGACCCTAGCTGCTCCTGGTGGCTGCAGTAATTTGATTTACACACAAAAAAAGCATCTGTTAAAATGGCAAGTAATTATATGAGTCGTGATGGCAATTATGCAGTCAGCAGCATTCTCTTCTCATATCGTGACAGCAGATGAGATCTGAGCAGTCACATCACTGACTCACATGCTCGCTGTACCATCTGATCAACGGTTTCTATAACGACCAGCAAGCACGTCTAAATATGAACTTGGACCAATTTCTTTTGGTCTCTCTTTTTATGATTCATAGCTACATGACCACAACAGAGCTCTAAAATTAATAAACAATAATCATGCATATGAATTCCCATGGTAAACCACACATATGTTTAGTGCTGTTCACAGGTAAAATGGGCAAAACAACCCATAGACTTACACAGAAGCTCTAATATATATATATATATATATATATATATATATATATATATATATATATATATACACACACATATATATATATGTCATTTAAATATATATATGTGTATATATATATGTGTGTGTGTGTGTGTGTATATATATATATATATATATATATATATATATATTTAAATGACATATATATACATATGACATATATACAAATTGTTTTTAAAAATAACATTAAACAGACATTAGATAAAAAGTTGTCTCTCTCTCTCTCTCTCTCTCTCTATATATATATATATATATATGGGCCATCAGATTCACATTTTTATGATGTGTGCAATTAATCACAATTAATTAATTTAAATTAAATTAAGCATACACTATTGATCTTGTTTAATATGTTCATTTTGTCATCATTTGCTATATCCAGCAAAGTAAACCATCAGACTGAAGGGTGATTCTCACAAAACTATTTTCTGAAAGCTTTTTTTTTCAAGGTAAATTTAGGTGTCTTTCCAAAAAAAAAAAAAAAAAAGACACTGGACACTCCAAAAGAAAACCAAATGATATAAGGAGTGAGTCCATACAGGCCTAATACATAAATGTATGCACAACCATGAAAAAAGTATCCATGAAGAAAAAAAATTAACAGTGTATACTGCAACAAAGAGCTTATTTACATATTTGACAAGTCAAGTTGGTAGCCCACTTGTGCCCACATTTTTTAAAATGGTTTCATGCATATAGTTGTGTTAATAGTGTCCCATGTGAACATGTTATACACTTATTTTCCCCAGAAAAAAATTGTATTTGAATGTGTGGCAAATATGTTTTAAACACCCTTTTATTGTCAAATTTGAATAGGAGGAGAACATTTGGCATCTAACTCAAAATAACTGCTTTCAACAGATCAATCAATGTAAAATCCCAAAATCATTAGGAAAGATCATGTTCCATGAAGATATTTAGTACATTTCCTACCACAAATATATAAAAAATGTATTTTTGTGAGTGGATATGCATTGCTAAGGACTTCATTTGGACAACTTTAAAGGCAATTTTCTGAATATTTTGATACATCTCAAATTTAAAAAAAAAAATTGACCCTTATGACTGGTTTTGTGGTCCAGGGTCACATATAACAAATAAATAAATAAGTAAATAAACAAATAACAGTGCATACAGACAAAAGACATTCGGAATAGGAAGTTATGTCATATGTGTCCTCCCTGCTCCCCTTTCAATCTTTCTTGGGTAGAGTTTTAGTGGTTTGCATGAAATTTCTTGAAGCACTCAACATACAAGGCAACACCGCATTTCTCACATGCAAAGGAAGTGTGTCCATCACTATCAAATTAAGCTGTACAGCAGAGATGTCAGTTAAAGGGTTATGTTCTAGGTGGGATATTATGAAAGAAAAAAGCACTAAACAAGACCAGTAACCTACCCCATTTTCCCATGATACATGTACTTACAAGTAATTTGCCCACTGGCAACTATAGTTGCTTGGACTAAGTGTACAAAAAACTATAGATCTCTTGTTTTGAAAGATTTTTTTTTTTTTTTTGGATGATTCTAGAGACCTTCATGATTATGTATATATGTCAACAAAAAATACTTATTAGTAACATGAAAATTAAATTTCTTTGGGAGAGTTTGCCTTCGCCATGCTTCCTGGAAGTAGGGGTAGGAAGTTGACAGCCTTATGTAGCAGGAAGGAAGTTAATACCTTTTTTTTGTTCTTGAAGTCCTTTATTTGGTTGTTTTCTTGCATATCATTGAGACATTAAAACATGGATAACATCTAGAAAAATACTTACAAAAGGAAAATGACAACTTTAATCTAAATTGGACTGTATAAATTTCACTGAGATATTTTCAAGTCCTAGCTTTGTCCAGTTTCCATTTACCACTGTACCGTGGTGGAACAATTATTATTTGCTTACCCAGCTTATTTTCAAAACCAACTTGGACCGTGTTCATCAGCTAAGGACTCTCAGCCAAAAGTAAGAGGAGATCTGTCGCCGCTGAATGGCAGGAAATGACCTTAAGAGAGCTTATCCTGAGTAACAGTAACTTAAAACAATATGAAGCATTTCTTAGCCGGTAAACGGCCATGTTTTTCCGAGCGGACACTTAAAACTGTTTATTTTTCAACCTGTTTCGAAGTGGCCACCGAGTTCAACTGTTATTGTGAAGTAGACCAGCTGAACTCTCTCAGGCCAAAAATCGGAAAAAGAATCCAAAATACGCCCCCAGATTGATAGCCATAAAAACACACCCCACCGCGAGTACCGATGGAGGGCTGTAACCTCGCAGTGTTGAGACAGCTGCTCTGATGACTTGGGCTCTCAACAGGTTGCGTGATTCATCTTGTGAGTCAGGAATCGAGACTTAATCTCCATCCGTGTGTGTGATTCACCCACGGCCATTCATTTACATGGCTGTCCAAAGCGGAGCAGCCAAAGGAACAAAACGAGGAGTCACGTAGAGCGTGAGATAGTCTTTTCACAGCAGCGGTGGACAGTAACCTGCTGTAAATGGCTTTGCTTATTGTCTTTACTCTGCTCTTTGTAGGGAAGTCTGTGAATGAAGCTTTTGTTCAACAGCTGATTATTGATGCAACGCCAGGGAAGAAATGTGGGATTTCCATAGAATCAGTGTATGTGTTCACTTTAGAGAGCATCTGATTGGAAAAAACTTTGTATACACCCTTATTTGGTTCATTTTCCCAGAAGACATTTTAAATGTGTATATCTGATTAAAGTTTTTTTTTTTCAACTTTGAGAAGTACACTAGCATACACATGGCCTTGAAGCTTAAAGTTCTCAAATTTTGATGTAAGAGAAAATAAAAAATAAAAAAACCCACTGTTGCTCTGTAAATCTGAAAAACATTCAATTAGTGCAACTAGGCCCGCAACGGCAGCAAAAAGGCTAGAGAGAAAGTTCATGTTTTACTTTTCAATTACAATTAATGAGCACATGGCTCTGACCCCTCGGTGACAGTACTGAAAGTTTAGTTTGATAAGTCCCTCTTACCATTACATGTGTGGAAAAGTTTTCCAGCCATGACCTGCCCGACCTGAGATTGAATAATCTGCTTTTGTTACATGACTAAAGGCATCAGACCACAACAACTTTATCTGAGATTTTCAAATGTATAAATACTGTTCTTGAATTACATATTCTGTCTCTGGTTGTTTTCGTATGGTTTCCAACGTTTATAAAATTCAAAAGGTTAAATAAGAGTAATGGCAAACAGCATATTCAACCACCCAGAAATCTCCTCAGACCCATTTCTGTAAACAAAAAGTTCAAGAAATTATGAACGAAAAAATGTTTAGTTCTGCTAGTAAAAAAAAAAAAGAAGACAGTTTATATCTCATTTCATAATATAAAAATATATTTATAGTGAAGAATATATATATAAAAATATATAAAAAAAGTAAAAATAATTTTAATATAAAAAAGATTATTATTATTATATTATTAAGATATATTACACATTTGCAAATATAAAAATACACATATATGTATTCAGAAAATGATTTTAGAAAATATATTTTATAATGTGTGTGTGTGTCTGTATATATATATATATATATATATATATATATATATATATATATTCAAAAAATATATTAGAATTTTAATTGATAATAACAATGACAATAACTTTAGAATATATATTTATATAATTATACTTTATTTTATAATTTATCATATATATTTATATAATACAATAATTATAATATACATAGTATAATTAATTAATATTTAAATATTATATATTTGGATATAATAAGTATATATTATTACATATTTGTATATATATATTAATTATATTAATTAAACATTATATTAATACATTTTATTAGCCCCGGAATTCCCTCGAAATTGCACTCATGACCTGAATGAAACTGAGGTACAAAAAAGTAATACATTTATTATTATTATTATTATTATTATTATTATTATTTAAATATTCTAAAGCATCAAATCAACATTAACATTACTTTTCCAAACATGGTGTACCCATATAATCCAGTATGGTTTATCATCACAGAGCTTGACAAACTGAGGGTCACAGGTGCTACATTATCTTCATGGAAAAGTATATCAGCAAATATTGGGGCGTCCATCAGCAGCTCTCTTATTTTTGAGTCAATCCTAATCGAGTGACCCTAACCAGAGTCTTTGTGTTTGTACCATTTTGTGCGTTAGTCAAAATCTTGGCCTCCAAACAGGCTTCAGTCACACCCTCCCTGGCTGTGGAAAGCGGTCTCAGAACTTTGACTGGTTCAGTCTGGTTCCTCTTGCCACCAACTGTTCAGCACCTCCCTGTGCTAGTCTGGACGTGTATGTGTGTGTGCGACAAAATCCCAACACGCATCTAGCGCACAAAAGCCACGCCACTCCTCCAGTGAGTCACACAAACCTCTCGGGCCTCTGGATTATGGTGCATGCGGTGAGGTACCCCGTGCATATTTTGTGTATTATGGCTTTGCTATTGAAATGCAGAACGTCAACACAGTCGTAAGAAGAATTGGTTGATTTGACAAGCTGTCATTTCAATAAATGCGCCGATCCACCACACCCAGCCCCGGACACAATTGCAAAGATCACGAGAAGGAAGTCTCTTTATGATCAAAGTGTTTAAGGCATTGGTTGCCAGCTTCCGACAGAGAGAGAGAGAGAGCTCGCCAGATCAGAGCAGTCCCTCTTCACGTGGGCCTGAGGGTGAAGGGTATTAGGGGAGAGGTGAGCGACAACTGTTGCTCCGGGTTACTGAGTAACCAGGGCGATTGCCTCCCTCTTAAAGGCCTCTCCGGCAGCGCTTCTATTGCGCATCTACCCATCCTCCTCTTCTAACCCCAGCCTTTCAGTCTTCCCCTTAATCGAGTAAGTCAACACCCTACTGAGTGCTCTTCTAAGCTAATGACCAAAGAAACATGTTGCATGATAAATTATCCAGTATTAAGGTGGGAAATGGATCTATTTTCCTGTTCCTTTTGTTTTGTCATCTTCACTCTGCTTATTTACTGACCTTGCCACCCACAAGATGCAGCACAACACCGTACCTGCTCTGCTGTCATGACCCCGTGATACAGATCTACACCAGCATGCTGTTGACGGGAAAACTGACTTCAGTGTGACAGCTTGGATCTGTTTTTCAAACAGAGCAGGAAGGATGGAGCCATTTGCTGTTTTTGCATTATGGTGGTGGTTATTGTTGTAATGACTGGAACAGTCTCTTAAAGGTACACTATGTAACTTTTTTTTTTCCAGAATTAACAAGATTGAAATAATGAGCCAATACATCATCAATCCTTCTTCCAAAACATGTTTTGTCTTACTACTTGTCTCTACTTTGACGTGTGTATGGTGTGGGAGAGGCAGAGGTTAGTTGTCACAACGAGCGATAAAGGTTGACATTGAGCAGCTAAATCTCAAACCTCGAGAAGAATCACCCATTTTAAACAAACAGCAAACAGAGGAGAGCCTGCTGGCAAAAAGAGAATGTGACAGAGCTTGTAATAAAACAAGAATCAACATTGGCTTTTCAGAGAGGGCGAGAACTGAGGGATTTGAAATGTGAAAGCGATGTGGAGATGCCGTTTTTATTACTCAACAGATAAGGTATTTTATTGAACAGATACATTTCCATATGCAGCTCTCTAACAGAGTTCATTGTAAAGCATTATCTCATGTGAAGGGTCATTTCATTATGGTTGTTGTAGCGCTGTGCTGGAATTTATTTTCATGAAGTACTGTGTCTATTAATGGGTAAAGCTACAGTAACGTCTTCAGCTAATTAGCTTGAGATCCTTTCCCATCCTGGTTATATCTCTTAAGCCTAGTAGTGAATGTTTTATGAGCAGTAGGATAATCTCTCTCTCTCTTTTTAGGTATGAGAAAGAACTCAAGCACAACCAAAACAATGTTCTTCTGCAAAATGCATGCTTTGCCAGTTTTGTTTTTTAACTGCTAGAGGGCCAAAAGTTAGTGTAACTTTAAATTCTTCTTTGAAAACACGAAAATGATTGAATAAGGCAAAGATTTTAAAAATATTATTTAATAGTTATTAAAAATAAAATTGATATTTTAAAGACTTTTCAAATCTTAAGTTTTATTTAAAAGAAAAAGTAAAAAAAGAGCAACAATCATTAAAATTCTTATTTAAATGTAATTAAAAATTAAAAACTGCTTCTTTCAATTCTATTTTTAAATTACATGTTTATTTATTTTGAAGTAATACTAAAGAACCACAAAAATAGGCTATTGGCTATAGTTAAAAGCAATTGTTTAATAATTTATATTTAAATATATAATAGATAATAGATGTAAAAATTAAAAAGTAGAAAAAGGCACAATCTTTTCATTTAAAAAGAAATATATTTAAAAAATAACAACTATTGTTGAAAGAGTATTTTTTAAAAATTTATATTTTAATTTTAATTAAAAAATAAAAAAATTTGTAAAAATAACCACAATCTTTAAAATCCTTTTTTTTTTTTTAATTTTATTAAAAATAACAACTACAGTCGAAAGAGGCATTTTTAAAATTAAAATATTTAGTACAAAGAACCACACTCTTTTAAATATTGTTTTTTCTGTTTTATTTAAAAATAACAACCCAAATATAGTTGAAAATGGCATTTTTAAGAGGCAAGTTTTTTAAATAAATAAAAAATGCAGTTTCTTGAATTTTAATTTAAACTGAAAAATTAAAAAAAAAAAAGCAGAAAGAGTAAAAGAAAAAGTAAAAAATATCAGTCTAATTTTTTAACTGAATATTTAATATATTTTATTATATTAATATTTAATAATAACAATAATTTCCTAAGTTCAAAGCTGGTATAGTAAAATGTTAGATTTCTTTTATTTTTATTTATTTTTTTAATATTATAGGATATATATAGTCCTAATCACACTACATAATTAATAACTATAAACCAATTAGTGAGTGTTATGGTGAAAGTCATTGTCAACATGATGGTTTCTCACTGCCAGACATAAAGTCATGAATGAGTAACCCGACTCCACCCGACTCTACTATCAGCCCTCTGATGTAGTACACCATGTAATCATGACTCGGGCCAACAGAGATTACGCTCGCCGAGCTGAATATTTACAACTGTGTCACCACTTTCCTGCCACTTAACAACAACAAAAACAAGAACAGCATCACTGAGGGGAGGGGGGGAAACCACAACAATGACCCACGGCAGAGCCAGAAACAGGGTCTGAAGTGGCACTATTTGGAAATTATGTAAGCGGTTTTGTAAAGGTTCCAGGAATTTGGACAAAGTGTTCACATTAGCTAAGCAAATACATTTCTTTGGCGATTAGAGGAAACGATTTACACAACAGGGCATCGCTGGCATGTTTGGTACAGTAAAAGCATTTTGGGGCACTGTCAGGGGAGTCTGGCTCTACTGTCAAGATACATAAGAACAATGTAATTGCGCAAATACTGTGACAACATTGTCTCAGATGTTTCTCCTAAATCCCCATTAAAATTAAATAAAAAGCTTAACTAAGACTAAAGAAAGACACAAACTGATGACATACAGCAAGAGCATAGAGTTATTAAATCAATTCAAGTTTATTTGTATAGCGCTTTTCACAATACATAAGGAGCTTTACAGAAAAAAGTGTTACAGTTTAGGAAGTATTCTGTTATTAGACGACTGTGTCAAAGTAATGTTCATATGGCATATAATACACAGCTATAACATAATATATTATGTGGTTAGTTAACATCATGGAATTCAGTTAAGCAGACAACGAATGTGTTGAGCAGCAACTACATCCAGACACTTCACGCTGCTGAGAGCAATGTTTAGATGAATATGTAAATGTGTTGCGCGCTTTCCTCTCAATAACAAAATAAACACAACAAAAATGACAGCAGTGAGAAAATAGCAGTTAAGAAAGCATCTGATCATAGCGCTGTAGATTTGTTTGCACCGGCTCTGCAATTCGACAGAAGTCACATCAAGTTTATTTATGTAGCACTTTATAGGCCTAAAAAAGATTACTTTAAACCAAACAGCTTTACAGTATTAAACATGAAAAAACAGTGTCAGTGTTGCTTTCAATTAGAATTACACTTACATTTCTACTATAAAGCGGCTCTCCAATGTTTATGTTGTCACTTAAAGACGTATGACCTCGACAGACTGAACAGAAGAAGTGAAACGGAGAAGATTTCAACGTCAACGAAGGCGGAGCCTCAGAGCCACACCTACCTATTACATCATCACCATGGACCAATGGTAGTTCGAAGGCATTTACCAGCCTTTTCATGGAAAGTTTGTTTTGGCAAGCTGTTTCAAACTCCGTTTTGAACTTCGTTTTGGCATGATTTTGTTAAAAATAACATCACACCAGCTCGTTCTTCGATTTCGCTTGAAGTATATCAGGCCTTAAAGTTGCAAATGTCATGTCGGCTGTCATTTCGCTGATTTTTTTTTTTACCCGCTTTGTATTGTTACAATGTCGGGACTAGGTTGTATATGTAAATAAACAATATTTACTTGTACTTTGTGTTACCTGGACCAAGAAATGTATGTTTATTTGTCAGCAGAAGTCCACAGGATTATGCAAAACACGCTTGACAGCTCCAGGCTTTCATGAAATCTATAGATTTATACTTCCAAAGTTTTTCTTTTAGGGGAACTGATGGAACGGAAGTTTCTTTCAGTTTTTCCCCTCTGTTTGGCCTAAAACAACATGTTCATGGTCATCCAGTTTGAAATGTTGACTACAAACACAAAGGTTTTTCAGATTTCCCATTGTGCCGTTCTCTCCGCATTTGCAATTCTTTGCAGCCTTTAGCCACTGCCTACAACACAATTTACACATTTACTCTTTGAATTCTTGCACTGGGAACAATACAAGTCGACATTACTATGACTAAAAGTTTGCTAAGAAGTATTTCCTACTAAAGCAAGGCAGTATTTGACTTTGGTAAGTGTATCCATAACAGACTGGTGGGAGTGGCCTTGGATGACAAGTTTTCCTACCTATTTAGTGAAAGGGAAGACAACAGCATTTTTTCTGTTTTCTCTAGTCAGGTAGCACCGATTTCAATACTATCCCACCTTTCTACTCTATAGGCAGCCAAGTTTTACTGAAAATCCATTTTGCCAGCAGTGAAGTTCCCCTTTAAGTTCATACTGAGATCGTTTGCATATGATTGCAGACTTGGCAAATCTGAACAGTTTGAGACACTTGAGATCTCTTCTAAGCACAATTTGAGACCTCTTATGTTTTATGTATCATCTTTGATGTAATGTTTCTCCTAAGAACCCTTGGGAAAAACATGACAAATTACACAATTGTTGACATATAACATAAGAGTATAGAGCTATGAATAATCTCCACTTGTTTTTCATATAATTCATATAATCAATCTAAGAAAACCAATTGAGATATTAAAGAGATCTAATTTGTGATTCTTCTTTCTAATGCGTTTACCTATTTATAAGTGCTAACTGTCTTAAAAACTAATGTATTTCTCCCTATGCAAAACTAGAGCATTTATTCTTGTCCTCAAATTAAAGGGAGATTGAAAACTGCAGTATAATATTGACGTGGCACTGAACGGTCCAAATTAGTTTGAGAGTGTTATAAAAAGTTCCACTCCCATTTAGAGTGTCAGAAATGCAGGCAGTGTTTTTTTACAGCTCTTTAGAGTTGGTCCAACCATGAGCGTCTGGCTCTCTGACAGAGCAATGAATAACCACATGAAGAAGAGAAGAGACCAGAGCGTTCGGCTGAGCTGCCCGCTAGAATCACTGGGACACTGTGTCTCATGTGTTTCATGTTACATTAGATAATCTCTTTCTCACTCGCTTTCACACAGATGCCATGCACTATGATAATGAAGGGTAAAAGTACTGCAAGTCTTCCTCTTTAAAGTCAAATACTGCAGTTCTTAAAGAGCACAGGGTTTATTCATTACTGGCCCCCTTTAATGTCTACTGTGGTTACGCTCCAGACAGAATATGATATTGGCATGGGGTCCCTTTGACTTGTAAATGACCACCTAAAACCACCCACAACACCTTAGCATCAGCAAGGCAATCAGATAACATCCATCAGAACACCTTAGCAACCACATTGGAGCATCCTGGCAACCACCCAAAGTCGGTGAAAAATCACAAAATTTATGGTTAAAAAAAAAAACAAAAAAAAAAAAACAACAGCTGTGGTTGCCAGAAATTTACCAAAAAAAAAAAAAAAAAAAAAAAAGTACGGTACAATTTTTGCCTTTTCCACTAGCTGAGAAAGTAATTGCTAATATATAGAAGGTGCACAGTGTCATTCACACAAACACCAAACACCATCATGGTATAGAAAAAACTAAGAAAAACTATTAAGAAAGTTCTGATAGTTCTGGGAATGTCAATTTACATTTTTTTTATTTTTTACTGTAAATTATACAGTGATTTGTTCTTTTTCACTTCCAAAAATCTGTAAATTTAACAGTATTTACAGTGTGCATAATTTGCTATAGTGGACTATAACCTCCTACTTGAGACATATTAAGACAAAAACCTAAAACAAAACAATACAAATCCACAAAAACCTACAACAAAACACAAAACAAAAAACACAAAACCAAACCCCTAAAACAAAACAAAAACCAAAACCATAAAACAAAACATAACACAAACTCCTAACACAAAACAGAACACAAACCCCTAACACAAAAAAACCTAAACAAAACAAAATCCCAAAACAAAAAGCACAAAAAAAACACAAACCCCCAAAACAAAAAACACATACCCCTGACACAAACAATACACAAACCCCTAAAACAGAAAACACAACCCCTTACACAAAACAAAAAAACAAAACCATAAAACAAAACAAACTTCTATCACAAAACATAAAACAAAAAACACAAACCCCTATCACAATACAACCCCCCCCCCCCCCACAACTCTAACACAAAACAAAACCCCTAAAACAAAACAAAACCCCTAAAATAAAACCCCAAAAGACAAACAAAACACAAACCCCTAAAAAAGCACAAACTAAACACAAACCCCTAAAACAAAACAAAATCCCAAAACAAAAAACACAAACCCCTGACACAAACAAAACATAAACCCCTAAAACAAAACACAAACCCCTAAAACACAAACCCCTAACACAAAAGAAAAAATCAAAACCCCTAAAATAAAACCCCAAACCCCTAAAAAAAAACACACACAAACAAAACACAAACCCCTAAAACAAAAACTCCTAACACAAAAAACACACAACACAAACCCCTAACACAATACAAAAAACACAAAACTCTAACACAAAACAAAACCCCTAAAACACAAGCAAAACACAAACCCCTAAAACAAAACAAAAAACAGAACCCTAAAACAAAACACAAAACCCTAAAACAAAACAAAAAACAGAACCCTGAAACAAAACACAAAACCCTAAAACAAAACACAAAACCCTAAACCAAAACAAAAAACAATAAAAACAAAACAATTTATAGTTAGGATATTTTAGTAAACTTGCATAATTTGCTAAAATCTCCTACTTGAAATGGATCACAACAAGAACAAAGCCCTAATCCAAACCAAAACAAAACCACAAACAAACAAACAAAAACACAAGACCCTTATGCTGGTGCGGAAGGTCCGTGAACCTTCCGGCCGTCCATGCCCATATCTGGTAAGGAAACAATTAGGTAGAAATTATAAAAGGGAAGTAAAACCTGGAGAGAGGAAGTGAAGTGTTCTAGGGAGGAAAGAGAATCGACTTACCTGCTGAACCACCTTCAGCTCTTCCGTGACGCGGCTTGCGTATCTGCCATGACTAACAGTGTGATCAAGTGGTGATCAAAGAAGTGCTTTACTCCTAACACTGGCAGCAGAGCAAAGCTGTGCTGTTTTCCCTGCTGAAGAGTGCTGAAAACTCGGTTCCAGCTCTTCCGTGACGACGTGGCTCACACACTGTATCTGCCGGAGCTAACAAGAGTGTGATCAAAGCAGCGCTTTACTCCTAATACTGGCTGCAAATCAATGTGCCGTTTTCCCTGCAGAAGAGTGCTCAGGTATTTCTTCTCCCTGCAAGTCCTCTGAACCCCTCAAGCTCTCCTGAAGTCATTCCCAAAACAACACGTGCACACACACACACACACACTCACCACCACAACAACACACACACACTAGCCCACAAAGTCACACATTCATGTCTGTACTTTCATGTATCGCCCGATAGCCGTATTCTTTTGACAAACTTGGGAACGTTTGAGAAAGTTGTTTATTTAATTGTTTGCGTCGCTCCTTTTTTTTTTTTGTTTTTTTTTTTTGTGTGTGTGTGTGAGATTATGTGGAGTGAAATGGACACTTGAAACTGCTGTTAACAAGCATTCACGGACTGACTTTATATTTTCTCATACTGTTTTTTTTTCTCTCCCCCCCTCACAAGTTGAAAATTGTGATTTGTTGTGAAAATTGCTGATTTTTTTTTCTTTTTTTCCCCTGATTGCTTTATTTTGAAAATATATTCAACTGATCTGCATACAGTTTTATGTCATGATTTAAAGTGGTGTATTTTCCTTAATTTTATGTAACTGGTGGTATATTTTGTACCTGGTGATAGGTTGAACCCTATCTGGTGCCCGAATTTAATATGATTTAATTAAAAATTTGAAAGATTATTTTTGGATGGACCGCCACCGTTACAGAGTGGTGCCCGAACAGGGACTTGAACATTTATTTTGTGAATTGTTGAATTGGTTGTGTTGGTGAATTTGTGAAAACCTTATGGTGAATTCTTTGGGGTTAAGATTGTGTTAAAATATTTTGTTGTGCTTTATGTACTAAGAAAAAGACATTTAAAAGTTTTTTTTTGTGTGTGAATCTGCTACACAATGTTGGTGACATTTGATTAATAATTGAATGATTAGAAGTTGTTAGTGGAAGGTACCAAAATAATTGGTAATTGAAGTGTGATCTAATGACTGAATACTTGATGAGTTTTGAGTGCAACTGCAAAAAAAACCCCAAAAAAACAAACAACAACAACAACACTGTACTGACATTGTACTCTGTACATTCTGTTTTGCAGGAAAAATTGTGTAATTGTGGAAACTGTTAAAACTGTGGAAATTTGATCCACCTCCAGACATATCAACCTGTCTGGCCTCCTGATCAACAACTGCAGCAGCAACCAAGATTTTACCCACCACCACATGTTCCCACCTTCTATGCAACACCCACTCAGTCCAGCAGCGCCCTGCGAACCCATGTGCGTTTTGTCTCCCCGACACCAGATGGCAGTCCAAGTTCCCACCTGGAGGATCAGATTCCATGCAATTATGCACCTCCCCTGACACTTCCTCATCATCTTCAAGAGCTCAACATGATCTGCCTGGTTATCTCCCAACTCCTGGAAAAGAAATTCAACATCTTACTGCGCAAGTACAAGGTAATTGGGACAACCTGTTTGACTTCATGAAACAGCAGGAGAAAGCTGTGAGTGAACTCACAATGAACGGCCACTTCTCATAGTGATAAACAACTCAGGGACCTGACTGCCAAAAGGGAGGCCAACCAACAACAAATTCTCACCACATTAACTGCAACTAGAGCAGATTCATCTGATTCAGATCAGCTAGTCAAAGCCATGATAGTGATGATCTCACAGGAACTACAAAAAGTGGAGTCTACCTTGATTGCTAAAGCCCGTTTCATGGTGGATCAACTTCAGGTTGAACTTCGAAGAGACATCAGAGATACATATAAGAATCTTCAAACAGATCATTAGCAGCTCTCCACTGAGTGTAATCAGTGCATCACTCAGATTGACAAGCTTGCAACAGAATTAAATGAACATCAAACAAATGTGGCAAAAGATAAGCAGAAAAGGAAATGGCTGATCACCAAAGTAAACGGGGTACAACCACCACCTATTGCCACACTTACCACACCCCCATCACCACTAGAAAATGTCCCAGAGTGTCCTCCTATTCCTGCTGGGAAAAGTGACCATTTAAAGTTGACCTTCCCCACATTTGGAAGACCGTCCAATGACTGTGATCCTTTGCTGTACCTTACACGGTGTCAGGACATTTTTGGCAGCCTTCCGCAGCGTACTCCATGGCACTGCACGTGACTGGTGGGAGGCCGCCCTATCTTCTGTAACAACATGGAATGATTTTGAGACTGCTTTCCTCTCCGCTTTCCTTTCCGTAGACTACAAAGACAAGCTGGCTGAAAGGGTTCGTACAAGATATCAAGGAGAGAGAGAAACCATCAGAGATTTGCCTTTACATAGCATGCTCTCTGCAGAAGATGGAGCGCTTGCCTAAATGAAAATGAAATGGTCAAAATGATTCTCAAAAAAATAAAACCTTACCTCGCCAGCCAGCTATGTAGTCGGGTGAGCACCGTGGAGGAACTGATAAAACTGGGACATCAGGTACAGAAAGACCATGAGCAGCAACTGCAATATGAAAGGTGTATGAGCAGAAAATCATCACAAGTAATACAAAAACCCTTCAGTAACAAAACCACTGTTCAGCCCCAAGTGCAATGTTGGAGATGTAAGGGACATCACTCACCTGGATGTTGTCCGCTTTAGGCCAACCCATCAAACCAACCTGCAAAATGGCAACATCCTTTCCCCAAGCAATGGTCATTTAATTCCCGTAAGTCTGGAAGTCAAGCAACGAATAATTCGGTGACTGCTACAACAAATAAAATCTTGTCCACTTCCAAGAAACCACCCTCTACACCAAAACCTGTTACTCCTCCAGTCATACCAGAACAGCTGGTTGTTCCAGTCCACATCGGTGGTTGGTCTGGAAAGGCCATCGTGGACACAAGGGCCAGCTACACCATGATCCATGAAAGTCTGTGGCAAAAGCTCTCTCCGCAAGAAAGCCTCCAACCTTGGTCTCTCCGTCCATTGTATTTGGCTAATGGTGAAGCAGAGGTTCCCTTGGGATGGCTTCAGTTACAAATTCACATTCACAACAAAACTTTCACTTTACCTGATGCTGTCCTTTCCCCTAAAGCTCTTGCATATGCTGTAGTATTGGGACTGGATTTCATCATCTTCAGTGGCCTGCACATCAATGTAATTGACAAAAAAATATTCATTTAAGTCCACACCACAAGAAGATCATCCATTTTAACCAGGCAATGCAAGTGTTCCAGATATAAGTCTTCAACGCCAAAAGACAGGACAACATGCAAAGATTTTTAACCAAAGCCTCACACTGTCAAGTTCTATCCCTCCGCCACAACCTGTATGCCGATTCTCACCACTTGTCAGTACAGATGTACAAACTTTAATTGACAGTGCTGTGAGTGAAGCTTACATACCCCCTGCTGAAAAAAATACATTGAGAAGAATCCTGGAGTCCAACCCTTAAGTGTGTTCTCATCAACCAGGTTGTACGGATGTCCTCCAACACATGATTTACACACAGCATCAAGTTCCCATTAAACAGAGGCCTTACCGCATGTCTCCTGGTAAATGAGCAGTGGTACAGGAGCAACTTGGAGATGTTGAATGCAGGAATTGTGGAACCTTCACACTCTGGCTGGGCCTCCCCTGTCGTCCTTGTTTTGAAGAAAGATGGCAGCCTTAGATTTTGTGTTGACTACCATACGCTCAATGCCATCACAGAGAATGATGCTTACCCACTTCCCAACATCACTGAGATCCTTGAATCTCTCTCTGGAGCAGCCATCTTTTCAACAATTGACCTCAACAACGGCTACTGGCAGGTGGCCATGGACCCCCAGAGTAAACCAAAGACCACATTCATCACTCCATCAGGGCTTTTCCACTTTAATGTCATGCCGTTTGGGTTCAAAAAAGCACCTGCAATATTCCAACGATTAATGGAGACCGTACTGGGAGAGCTATGTGGAAACATTTGCTTTGTCTATATTGGCGATATTATCATATATTCACCTTCAGTAGCTGAGCACTTCAAGGACCTCCAAACTGTTCTCTATAGACTACAGGAAGCAGGATTGACCATAAACCTTAAAAAGAGCAAGTTCTGCCTTAAAGAACTTGCATTCCTGGGACATGTTGTTAGTGTCAGTGGTATCACGGCAGACTCATCCAAAGTGGAGGCTACCAGATCCTACCCTGTGCCACGGAACATCAAAGAGGTCCAGCGTTTTCTTGGATTAGCGGGATGGTATCACTGTTTTGTCCCCGATTTCTCCAAGGTCACGGAATCCATCAATGCACTGAAAAAGAAAGGACACCCTTTTCGCTGGCCACCCTAATGCCAGGAAGCTTTTGAAAAATTGAAAGCCCATCTCACATCACCTCCCTATTCTGGGCCATCCAAATCTCCAACTTCCTTTCATGGTGTACACCAATGCTAGCAATACCGGACTCCGTGCTGTATTAACACAACAGAAAAACCAAGGACTGGAGGAAGTCATTGCATACGCAAGCCGCACCCTTAACAAAGTTAAATCAAACTATTCTGCTACTGAGAAAGAGTGCCTAGCAGTCGTATGGGCACTTGAAAAATGGCAGCATTACCTGGAGCACAAGACGTTCACCGTTGTCACTGACCATACTGCACTACAGTGGGTCATGGGTACCCCGAAAACCACCAGCCGTCCCATTAGATGGGCCCTACGATTGCAAAGGTTTGATTTCATCATTGAATACCGAAAAGGCAAACTAAATGTAGCACCTGATGCGTTGTCCAGGATTTCCAGCTTACCTTGTTGCAGCTTGTACTCCAGCCAGGAAGAGGCTGTTGAGTCTCTGCTGTGTCAATTTAGGAGGAACAACACAAAGATCCTGAAATCATAAAGGTGTTTAAAGCATTGGCAGGGAACAACAACCACCACTTATGCACCAACCATAGCGAAGATTCTCAGGACCGAAATCCTCACCCGGTGGGGTGTTCCAGACTTCATCTTGTCTGACCGTGGCACCCAATTTGTTTCCTCCACATTCAAAGAGCTTTGTGCAAAACGGAACATCACTCAAATTAACCACTGCATATCACCCCCAAACAAATATGACGGAGAGAGTTAACCGAACGCTAAAATGCATGATTGCCTTGTACGTGGACGACAACCACAAGAGGTGGCATCAGTTTTTACCTGAACTCTGTTTTGCAATGAACTCAGCGGTACAGGAAAGCATTGGAATGTCCCCGGCAGAACTCCAACTGGGAAGAAAACTGCAAGGCCCAATGGATAAATTACTCCAGGGTAAAAGCCTGTCACCATCCACTCCATCCTATGATGTTGTTTACCATCTCGCACAGCTGAAATTGAAAGCAGATGAGTGCTGTAAAAAAAGCCCAAAAAAGACAGCTCAGAAGTTATAATAAAAACAGACGGGAAGCCTCATTTGAAGAAAAGAGCCGTGTTTGGTTAAGGAATTTCCCTCAGTCCAGTGCTCAACACAACTTTAGTGCGAAACTGGCCACAAAGTGGAAAGGTCCTTACCGAGTATTAAAGTGGTTAGGCCCGCTGAATTATCAGATAGCACTGGAGGAAACAGGAGAGGACATCCACACAGTACATGTATATATCCTCAAACCATGCTACCCAACATCGGAGGCGCTGGAGTCCCAGGAAAAGGGAAAACTTCTGGAGTTATTCCAGCAAAGCTCTGATGATAAAGAATTCTTGGGTTTCTAAAACATGAAAAACACATACCTCCTGTTTGTTCCATCAACCATGGGTTGTTTCTTCCAGTTGGGGAGAGTGTGGCGGTGCGGAAGTTCCGTGAACCTTCCGGCCGTCCATGCCCATATCTGGTAAGGAAACAATTAGGTAGAGATTATAAAAGGGAAGTAAAACTTGGAGAGAGGAAGTGAAGTGTTCGAGGGAGGAAAGAGAATCGACTCACCTGCTGAACAAGCTTTAGCTCTTCCATGACGCGGCTCGCAGTATCTGCCGTGACTAACACGAGTGGTGATCAAAGAAACGCTTTACTCCTAACACTGGCAGCAGAGCAAGGCTGTGCTATTTTCCCTGCTGAAGACTGCTGAAAACTCGGTTCCAGCTCTTCCGTGACGACGTGGCTCGCACACTGTGTCTGCTGGAGCTAACGAGAGTGTGATTAAAGCAACGCTTCACTCCTGACACTGGCTGCAGAGCAATGTGCCGTTTCCCTGCAGAAGAGTGCTCAGGTATTTCTTCTCCCTGCAAGTCCTCTAAACCCCTTAAGCTCTCCTGAGTCATTCCCAAAACAACGTGCACACACACACACTCACCACGTCTGTGCTTTCGTGTATCGCCCGATTGCCATGTTGTCTTTTGACAAACTTGGGAACGTTTGAGAAAGTTGTTTAATTGTTTGCTTTGCTCCCTGTTTTTTTTTTTTTTGTGTGTGTGTGATTATGTGGAGTAAAATGGACACCTGAAACTGCTATTAACAAGCATTCACGGACTGACTTTATATATTCCTCAAACTGTTTTTTTTTTCCCCTTCAACAATTGACTTGTGAAAAATGCGGATATTTTTTTTTTTTTCTTGATTGCTTTATTTTGAAAATATATTGATCTGCATCTAGTTTTTTGTCATGATTTAAAGTGGTGTATTTTACTTAATTTTATGTAACTGGTGGTATATTTTGTACCTAGTGATAGACTGAATCTTATCTGGTGCCCGAATTTAATATAATTTAATAAAAAATTTGAAAGATTATTTTTGGTATAAAACAAGAAACTCTAAAATAAAACAATTTTCCATTACAATATTTTAGTAAACCTGCATCATTTGCTATAGTGAACAAGGCTGATTAATGACAATAATGTAAATTTGAATTCATTGTAAATATAGATCAAAAACATTTCTATTGTCTCTGGTTTACCAATATTTTACGAAAGCAGCCCAACGATTAACCCAGCACTATCATCAAAACTGTTGGCATCATAGGACATTTCATGATTAATCCTAATTTTCCTCATTAAACGAAACAGGCGGTAACAAGCGTGTGTATTACATAACCAAGGCATTCATTCTGATTTGATGAATGTAAAGAGAAGGAGACAGGTGCCAAGATTAACCAGACAATAGCAGTTGAAGAATTTGGCTGCAATGGTGAATTCCTGCAGAAAATGGTCTCGGCCACTTTAGAAGCAAAAAACGAGGGGAATGCCCTATCACCTTAGAAAACAGATCAGCATTATTGACACACTGCTAGACTGGATGCCTTTACTTGAATGAATTATATATGCAACAGATCAAGATAGGAATAGGATTCAGTCTGAGGAATGTGTCTGACATCATGCAGAGCTCGTGGCAGCAATGGACAAAGTCCAACAACACTCACTGATTCAACCACTGCTTCCCATCGAACAGCTTTATCACATCTGATTGAACTGGCCTATCCGTGCACTTCCAAAATCAGCTTGACCCAAATCTTGACTCTCATGCACCATCCTGATTTGCATACTATTCATGTGTGGAAAGAATGAACAAGAGGGTGTGTGGCTAAAGACGCTCATTTATGACTTGTTAGCACATCCCAATATCTGACCTGCTATATCATTGTAAACCATTTTGACCCAGAAACACATTTTTAATTACATGCACTGAATGAAAAAGGTCATTATTTCCATTTCTGCATTGTAATGGCATAATTATTAGGTTTACATTTTTGTTTTAAATTGTAGTCATTTATTTAAATGGTGCTGTCATAAGTAGTTTTGGGAAAATTATTTTTTATACAGACATTATTATGACAGAATTAGATTTATTCATGCATACTTTAAAAAATAAAATACAAAAAATAAGAGAAAAATTTGCAAGTTGTACTGTATCTTTCAACATACATTTAATTCATGTTTTTCCATACAGTAAAGAGGAAGAGATGATTGGTTTCCACATTTGTGTAACAACAATCTGTCACACCGCATTAAAGACAAGCAAAATGTTTATTGTATTAATTCTGTAGTAAAACTGACATAATTTGAAAGCTCCACAAACAACCAGTGTTATTTTAGTATTATTTACATACTATTGTAGTATTTATTCATTTTTTGAATTAGCTTTCATTTATATATTTTCAGTTTTTATTTTAGGTTTTAGTAATTATGTTTTTTGCTTTTGCTATTTAAAAAAAAAAAAAAACTATTTATATTTAGCTTAAATTTATTTTTATTTCAGTTTTAGTTTTATTAATTAAAGAACTTCAACTTAAACATTTTATTTTAGTTAGGTGCAAAGCCACATTTCTAAATTTTTAGGTTTGCAAGTTTGTTTTTTATTCTAATATTTATATTTATTTTATTTCAGCTTTATTTCAGCTAATGAAAATGACTTAATAGTTTTAGTTAAGCTGTTTAACTCTTTCCCCGCCATTAGCAGAAATTTCTGGCAATCCGTGTTTTCAGTGTTATACAGTAGGGGGTGCTGTTACGCATCTTCTGTAATAGTACAGAATCTCCCGATCTAAAAACAAGTGAAGAAGTAGAATAGAAGCAATAGAACACATGTAATCTAATGTGATCATCAAGCACTTAAAAGTATATAAATCAAAACTGCCATTATCGTCTCCGTGTAAACTACAAAAATGCGGATTTGTGAAAACGGTGACGTCATGCGCATGTGTATTATGTGTTTAGTCTATAGTCCCTGAGTTTTTCTTTACAAAGTGACATTGCCAACTACTGGCCTGGCATGAGTAATACAGTGTTTTTAGTCGTTTTCATGAATCCTTGCACGGGGATCATTGTATACAAACTTTTCCAAAATGCAAAGAAAAAATTGTTTTTAGTACATTGTTTTCATGTAAACGTACCCTTAAATGGTTATTTTAGTTTAAAAGCAAAGGCTCAGTTCTTTCTTTTGATATATTCATACAGCAAAATATTCTGGGGGCCATGAAAATGGCAAGGAAATAGTTAATAACAGTGCAAACGACTCATTGTGACTTCCAACTCTAAATGATCATACCAGATATTGTCTTAGAACACACTCAAAGTATGTACTTTCCTAACACAAACAAAGTACTTTTAGTGCATACTAGGATGAATTGGGATGCAGCACAGGGCAAAGTGTTCCAAGTGAAACTGATCTCCTGCCAACAGTTTAGTGCATACCGAAAGCAATTTGAACGCAAAGTAGGTCAAAAGGGCAAACGCAGGGCATTTCTGGTTAATTAAAAGAGAACTGACAGAGAAATGGTTGAATGGACGGATGGATGGAAGGATATGTCAGCTGTGTGCACTGAAGTGTTAACCCTAATGGTTCCTCTTACACCTGCTCATGGAACACAACACCTGCTGCACACTGGTGCGGCCGCCATATAACACGTGCTAATGGGAAGGTATGAGCGTGTGTGAGTCTAGTTAAACATGGCCATGTGCTTCATTGCACACTGATACATGCACAAACCAAAACCACCAGCTGGTGTAATACTCATTAACCCAGAACACTTTCACTGACACAAGCGGGTATAAATGTTTATAACACAGTTAGATACTTTTTACGAACCTTTTAGAGGGGTCTTTGAGGAAAGGTGTAAAATAATAACTGATAACAGGAGGCCAATCAAAAGAGCCCTGTTTGCAGGTGCTATTTGTGTACTTGCTGTACCAGAGTTGGAGTCAAGACCAGACCTTTCAAGACCTAGATCAGTACTAGAGCCAGACTCAGACTGAAGGCCGGTCACATGAAGGATGGTAACTATAACAATAATCGTACTTTGACAGCCAATCAGAATCCAGCAGTGCGTGCTTACAGTAAAGATAACCTTATTGTGCCATGGGGGGTATTCCAGAAAGCAGGATATGTTTAAGGGTAAGTAACGAATAACCTCAACTTTCGGTTCCAAAAACAGAGGTAACTTTCCGGGTATGTAAGTAGCCATAGTAACTATGGATGCACCGATACCAATTTTTAAGGACTGAGTACAAGTACCGATATTTTTTTTCTGGTAATCGCTGATACCGATACTGATGCCTATACATTTATTAATTTCTCTCTCTCTCTCTCTCTCTCTTTTTTTTTTTGTGATGTTGCAGTTTTTATTATTACTCTAATGAAAAAAGTAATAATTTTTATGTGCTTGTCACAAACTTAAAGAACAAAAATTTCACAGTGTCCAATAACCTTCAATGGGCATAATTACCAATATATATATATAACTGTTGTTATATAAAAAGAAATTTACAAACAAATTACAAACAATACAACAAATACTAGGAAAACTGAACAGTGTGTGATATTCATTTAAGCGGATAGAGGAGAAATATGGCAAAGTCATTTTGATGCACCACAGTTCCTGCTGCCACCAGGTGGCGCTTTGACTATTACTGAATATTGCCAAGTAGATGTCTTCAGGCCAGGACTATTATCAAACGTGTGAAGTATGGAGCAGATTGAACATTGTATGCCTGAGTTGCAACAACTTTCTGTTTCATGGCGTTAATTGCATACATTAGCACTTAGCCAAGTGTTGCGTGATTTAATGTGTTTCTAGCATGTTTGGTACTTCATGGCATATACAAATGTGTTTCTGGGAGTGAATTATTGTGCAAAGCATGTCATTTCCTGTTGCCAGCAGGTGGCGCTATGACTAACTAAATGTTGGCATAAAGATATCTTCAGGCCAGGATTCTTATCACACATGTGGAGTTTGGGGCAGATCGGACACTGTATGCCTGAGTTACAACAGCTTCCTCCTTCATGGCGAAACATCAGACTTTGTCAGGCCGCCACGGACACACCCTTCAGTGAAAACTCAAGATCTTTGCAATGTAATATTGCTAAGGCCTTAAGATTAGACTGACCAAATATGATTTTGATCTGGTTAAATCTCTACGAGGAGTTAATCACAGTCTAAAACATGTCATTTCCTGTTGCCAGCAGGTGGCGCTATGACTGTAACTGAATATTGGCATGTAGATGTCTTCAGGCCAGGACTGTAGTAAAACACGTAAAGTGTGGGGCAGATTGGATACTGCATGCCTGAGTTACAACAACTTCCTGTTTCATGGCAAAACATCAAACTTTGTCAGCCGCCATGGTCACGCCCTTCAGTGAAAACTCTTCACAATTTAACGTCGCCAAGGCCTTTAGATTAGACTAAACAAATATGATGTTTTTTTTAATCAAAGCTCTAGGAGGAGTTTGTTAAAGTACAACGTCTGGAAATGGCAAAAACTGCAAAATTCAAAAGATCTCACTTCCTGTTGGGTTTACAGATTTTGCACCCAGGGGCTTTTTTGTAGGGATTGGGCTGTTACATCTGTCTATCGAATTTCAGACCTGTACGTGAAACATAGCGTGAAAGGCACTTTTGGAAATTTTGTAGGTGGCGCTATGGAGCCATTTTGCCAGACCTAAATCAGAAACCCATATCAGACGTAAATTTTCACCACTTCTGACGCGTGTGCAAAGTTTCATGAGTTTTCAAGCATGTTTAGGCCCTAAAAAAATGCGATTCATTTCGGAGAAGAAGAATTGACTGAGCAATTCCAATAGGGTCCTCACATCACCGGTGCTCAGGCCCTAATAAATTATGACCAAAATCAGAATTTTCACCGGAAAATGTCATCTGAACAAGCAAGTAACATGTCTGCCACTTTTTTTCTGACCAAATGAGAAAAAAAGCATTAGGGCTACAATAAATCGCGCTGCCAACAGTGATTTAAATCTAACGATCGCTTAGCTCAGATCATGCCAAACTGTGCAAATTATTATTACTGTTACACTTTGTTCTCAAATTGCTAATATTAACAACATCAGCATTGCGTGACTATGTGTATTTAGTGTGTATAATCTGTAGATTTAAATTTCTGTAGCCACTCAGCAGTCCGACGTCTTTTGCTTTTGACTACGGGAGAATCTCCAGTTGTCACTGATGATTGTGTTCTGGATTACAATCCGTCAAAATGATACGTTTAATTATTTTAGCTGCTGTGAGAAGGGGCTATAAATGATCTGCTACAAGCAGCATCCTCACATGATATAGCTACTAGCTGGGACTTCCTTTCTGTTTACAGACGTGACGTAATGATGCAAAGACAAACGGCTATATGCTTGAATTTCCCACGGAAACCCACCAGGTCGCTCTTATTAGAAAACATTATTACAAGCTTAGCGTTGTGAATCAGGCTAAGATAAGGATATAGTTTTGAACACTGGCTGGTTATGTACTTGCTCAGAAATGGATATTTGGTTAATTTTTAACCAAAAAGAGTTACGGACTGCAGCTTTAAGTTATTTTTTTATTTTTATTTTTTTATTATGCAAACAGACAATAACAATTTACAGATTAGAAATTAAATGTAAAATACAAATACAAAGACCAACAAAACATACATAACAGCCAATAAGATGTGTGTGTGTGTGTGTAACTCTAAGTGTAACTGGGTGTGGGAGTGGAAATAAATGAATAAAGGAGCATGTAGGGAAGTACAACAGACATAACCAGAGTTTTAAAAAAAATGTAATGACAATAATAGTATCACACGAAAAACTGGAGAATGGAGGATGAGGAGGGTGACAATAGCAATAGTAATAGCAATAATAATAATAATAACAATAATAATAATGATAAATTCAATTAATATGAAATGACAAATAGTAATAATAGTATTGGCAATAGTAGTAATGACAACCATGTTAACAAATAAACTTATTTCATCTGGAATTTTGGATACTTTCCAAATATGGCTGCATTAATTGTTATACTCATGAAAATGAATACCCTTTAATACCCATGGCTCCTGATGATACATCAAAATGGTACTTACTTGTGCTTATCCTGGATGCTGCAACCTATATAAAAATTAAGATTACATTCACTTGTGCAATCTCAGGAAGATTGACTTTTCATTCCCAACGTTTGAGCTTCCACATTATACATTATATATATATATATATATATATATATATATATATATATATATATATATATTTCAGCTAGTTGCAAAAACAATTTTTAGGTTAAGTTTAAATACTAAAAAAACTACATAAAATAAAACTATTAAAAATAAAATAAATAAAAAAACAACAAAATTACTAAAACTTTAATTAAAACTAAGATGTAACAGAAAATCTAAAAATAAAATCTAATTCAAATATTAACAAACAATATAATAGTACATCAATGGTGCTAAAATAACATTGTTCTGTATCTACCAAAAGTAAATGCTATGGGGACTGTTTCAGTTACAAAAAAAAACAAAAAAACACTAATGTTAAAAAAAGCCCTTAGATAATACCTATACAATTATAACTTATTTTAAGTAACAAAACCCGTCTGCTTATAATATAAGGACCTCATCAACTTTAGTTAGCTGGACTATGTTGGTCTGTGTTGATTGTGGGTTTGGACGGGTTGGGGTGGGGTTAGTCTAGATCTGAATCCAGCGGTCTATCCACAGCCATGATGTCATCACATTACAAAGTCCAACACCTCAGCATTGACCCCACTTAGATAACATCTCATGGTGTGACACTTAAGAGCATGTAAGGTTAAGAGTTGGCCTGCAGGGACAAACTTAATATGCTAACTAATATATATATATATATATATATATATATATATATATATATTTCTTTAAGCCACTAGTGTTGTACAGTGGCCCCACAAAAAATATTTTGACACTTAAAAGGATAGTTCACCCACAAAAAAAAAAGAAAAAAAAAAAAAGAAATATATATATATACGCGTCAACGGCTACCATCACTTTGAGAGTCAAAACAACATATACAGGCAAAACAAAATTATTATCTGTGGCTCCTGACGACATATTGAGGTCTTGTGAAGCAAAACGATCGGTCTGTGAGAGAAACCGAACATTATTCACAGCATTATTACCTGTAAATTACAGCCTGGGGAAACGATCCTGAGTGTGTTCATGGCAGTCTGGAGCTCGTGCTTCCTGACACATAATGACGTATGTGTGGAAGCTCAAACGTTGGGAATGAAGTCTTCCCAATTGAGATTGCACAAGTGAATGTAATCTTAATTTTTTATATAGGTTGCAGCATCCAGGATAAGCACAAGTAAGTACCATTTTGACGTATCATCAGGAGCCATGGGTATTCATTTTGTTTTGCCTGTATGTTTTTTTGACTCTCAAAGTGATGGTAGCCATGGACTTGCATTATACGACTCACCAAGGATACGGTTTTAGCTAAAAATCATCTTTACTGTTCTAATGAAAAAAAAAAAAAAAAAAAAGTCACTACATCTTAGATAGCCAGAGGGTGAGTAAACTGACCTTTAAAGGGTAACTTTGCCAAATTTCAACCAGCTTTGTATTGTTGCCATTTCAGTAATATGTAAAATAACAATGTGTGCTCTTTCTCTGTGTTACCTGCACTAAACTATCCCTGGTTATTTGTTAGCAGAAGTTGACACATTTGACAGCTCCAGGACTTTTGTGGAAACTACAAATCGTACTTCCACATTAGTGCATTACTGGTGTTAAAGTTTTCCTATACCTTTTGGCAAAAGGGAATGGCACAGCCTTTTCTTCTCTAGTCATGCACACCAATTTAAAACTATTCAATTGCAAAATAACATATTCATTCAATGTACAAATGTGGATTTAAACAAAAATTTAACCTAACAATAATCACTGTACCATGTTCTGATGGAGAACTGAGAAAACACTATCACAATTATATGTAATGCAAATGGAAGGTAGAGCAAGTTAAAGATCTTTCTGATGATAAACAGAATGCTGAGTGTACAATACAACACACCTGCACTTCTTCAAGAAGATGGAAAGAAAAATTGTGTTTTTAGTTATATGGATCTTGATCATTTTCATGTATTTTGGAGCTGCCCAAATTTAACTTTTAACTTTTTTTAAGGTATCCTTGTAAAATTAAAATAATAAAACATTTAATATGATTTGCATTTATCCAGATTTATTAATTTATACTGTAATAAAGAAAATGCAAAACTTAGATGCAATTCATACATATTGTATGCTGACTTGAATACACATCTTCTATGATGCATGTTTTTAATTTATGAATTAAAATTCAGTTCAATATTTTTTTTGGAGGAATATAAAGTCAAAAATGTCAGGGTGGTAAAACTGTCATAATGAAATCATAATCCCTATTAAATTTAAATCTTAAGTAGTTTGCCATACTTTTTTTTTGTTAATGTTTCTTAGAAAAAATGTTAACAAAACGACTTACTAATATGTGAAAAATGTTAAAATAAAGTCATGTGGTGCAACCAACAATGTCATTCAATGACATGTATTAATCTTTAATGTTAAAAATACAATTGTTCATTGTTAGTTCATGTTAATTAGCGTTGTTAAGTAAAAAAAAAAAAAAAAAAAAGTGTTACTAATTAGTCTCAAAAACGAAGAAAAAACATTTACTTTTTCACAATTAAATGTGAAACATTTTTACCTTCTCAAGTACTGCGTTTTATTTATTTTTTGCTTGATACTTTTACAGTATTCATACTTTTACTTGAGTTAACTTAAATGCATTTCAGTGTTTGAACACTTCTTGTAGCCAGTGAAATGCAAATGCAAATGCTCAGCTCATACTGACACTGGACTGCACACAAACGTTTTCATTTCAGCTGGAGTGTTGCAGGTTTAGATGCTGTGTGATAACCAAAATGGGTTTCCGTGCCTCCCACAGATGTGATCTGGGTTAAAAATAGTTGTCTATATTCATAACCCATTTCACAGTAAACCACACCACAGTGTCACACTTGTACTTCACTTGACTTTGCTTTTCACAAGCTGCAAGCCTTGAGCTGAATGCGAGGCATGTGAGGGGCGTCTTGGCTACGGGCACCGCGGGGAGAGTCCCTTTAATGCGGCCATGTGACACGCTCAAAATATTCCCCCAGATGAGAGGCCATGTGGCCCCCAGCGCCTCTCACACACTGAGTTCACTGTAGTCTCCTCACACCCTAACTCTCTTTATCCTTTACCCTGCACTTCTGCGAGGCTTTACTGTTGCATCTGCTTTCATTTCAGATCTAGTACAAACTTCTATTAATAGTCTGAGAGTAATACTGCTTTTATTTTCTCTGCTGTTTTTCAGTGTTTTGCTAAATTTAGTTGACGAACGAGCACTGGCAGGCGTTTTGTCGGCAATTAAAGGATGGCGTGACTGGCCATTGGGCCGCTGACATGAAAGCACCATTGTCTGAGAGAATGCCTTCCACTTACTCCCCATTGGTTGAGTTCTCCACTGGGTGGCCACAAAATTTCATTTAACTATCTCCTTCAGAAGAGGCTGAGAGGGAAAAAACAGCGTGAGACACACAAGCCTGTGAACTTTTGAGTGTATTTTAATGTTGTTTAGAAAACAATGTGATTTAAAAGAGAAGAAAGAATAGATAGATAGATAGATAGATAGACACACAGAATCAATAGACAGACAGGCAGGCAGACAGGATACATAAGACAGACAGACAGACAGACAGACAGACAGACAGATAGATAGATAGATAGATAGATAGATAGATAGATAGATAGATAGATAGATAGATAGATAGATAAAAACTGACAAACATAAGCCTGTTAACTTTTGAGTATTTTAATCCAGTTTAGGAAAAAATATGAAGACAGAACTGTTTCTGATTACAGACCGACGCTGAGTCACATCAGGCCTCTGTGGTGGTGAATGAAAAAAGCCCCCGTGTATGTAATGCAATGACTATACTTATATTTGAGTGCATGTGAATATGTGTGTAGCAGTGGAATGGTCTGTAGTTTGCTTCCCCAGGCCTGCTAGTGGGGATCTCCATTCACGTGGGAAGGAAAAATAAATATTTTTTTCCTCAGTGTGAGCTGTCCTCCCCTCTTCTCTCCTCTGTCACACAGCAGCGTCCACAGAGCAACGTGTGAGAAATCCAGACAGATATGTTTCTGTACGCTCGCTGTCATTGGAGTGTCTTTGTTTCACATAATTATTATTACGCAGTGAGAAACCCCTCCCATCACCTGACGAGTACATGAACACGGTCTTGTGGCCAGTCCCAGAACACTGAGTGTGTTGAGTATCACATCCTGGCTTGTTACAATTTGTAGTGTGTGTGGCACATTTCAGGACAGCAGGGTTTGTACCTGCTGTGGAGATCTGTGCAGGACAGACTCAGCGTCTTTATAGGCATTTGTAGGGTTGGTGACAGCTTTATACACCTCGCCGTATGCACGAAACACCAGCTCTGTAGACTGTTTGAAGATCTGCTCCCTGAGAGAGAAAGAGAATGTTTCTGAATATTATATGCTAAATTTACACATTCAATTTAAGTTAACACATTAAACAATGGTTACATTTTACATCACAGTACCCATGTCACCATGTTGACTTTTTTAAAACTTTTTATTTAATAATATGAATAGTGAATTTAATGCGATTAAAATGTATTTTTTTTCTATACAATTGAACCAGACAGACAGATAGACAGACAGGTAGATAAAATGACAGACAGATAGATAGATAGATAGATAGATAGATAGATAGATAGATAGATAGATACACAGACAGACAGACAGATATAGTAAAAGACAGATACACAGACAGACAGATAAAATGACAGACAGACAGACAGATATAACGGCAGACAGACAGACAGATATAACGGCAGACAGACAGACAGATAAAACGACAAACACACATACAGTTAGACAGACAGATAAAATGATAGAAAGAGTGATAGAGACAAACAGATAGACATACAGAGAGACAGACAGGTAGATAAAAAGACAGACAGATAGACAGATAGATGTAACAGCAGACAGACAGAGACAGACAGACAGACATAAAACGACAGACAGACAAAACGACAGAGACATACCGATAGACAGACAGATAAAATGATAGAAAGACAAACAGACAGAGAGACAGACAGGTAGACAAAATGACAGACAGACAGATAGACAGACAGATATAGTAACACACAGATACACAGACAGATAGATAAAACAACAGACAGATAGATAAAACAACAGACAGACAGACAGATAGACAGACAGATATAACGGCAGGCAGACAGACGGATAAAACGGCAGGCAGACAGACGGATAAAACGACAGACAGACATACAGACAGATAAAATGACAGACAGACAGATGGACAGACAGATAGATAGATAGATAAAATGACAGACAGATAAATAGATAAAATGACAGACACAGACAGACAGATAAAACGAAAGAAAGACATACAGATAGACAGATAAAACAATAGATAGAGTGATAGATAGAGACATACAGAGAGACAGACAGGTAGATAAAAAGACAGACATACAGACAGACAGACATAGTAACAGACAGATAGATAAAACGATAGACAGACAGATAAAACGACAGACAGAGATAGATAAAACGACAGACAGACATACAGATAGACAGACAGACAGACATAACAGCAGACAGACAGACAAAACGACAGATAGACAGATAAAATGACAGACAGACATACAGATAGACAGACAGACAGACATAACAGCAGACAGACAGACAAAACGACAGATAGACAGATAAAATGACAGACAGACATACAGATAGACAGACAAACAGATGTAACAGCAGACAGACAGACATACAACAACAGACAGACAGATAGATAAAACGACAGACATACAGATAGACAGACAGATAAAATGATAGAAAGACAAACAGATAGACAGACAGAGACAGACAGACAGAGAGACAGATAGATAGATAAAATGACAGACAGACAGATAGATAAAATGACAGACAGACAGATACAAACGACAGAAAGACATACAGATAGACAGATAAAACGATAGAAACAGTGATAGATAGAGACATACAGAGAGACAGACAGGTAGATAAAAAGACAGACAAATAGACAGAAACACAGACAGACAGACAGACACACAGACAGACACACAGATATAGTAACAGACAGATAGATAAAATGACACACAGACAGATATAGTAACAGACAGATAGATAAAACGACAGATAGACAGACAGATAAAACGACAGACAGACATACAGATAGACAGACAGACAGATGTAACAGCAGACAGACTGACAGATACACAGACAGATAGATAAAGCAACAGACAGATAAAACAACAGACAGAGATAGATAAAACGACAGACAGACATACAGATAGACAGACAGACAGACAGACATAACAGCAGAGAGACAGACAGACAAAACGACAGATAGACAGATAAAACGACAGACAGACATACAGATAGACAGACAGACAGATGTAACAGCAAACAGACAGACATACAACGACAGACAGACAGATAGATAGATAAAACGACAGACATACAGATAGACAGACAGATATAACAGACAGATAGATAGATAAAATAACAGAAACAGACAGACAGATAGACAGATAGACAGATAGATAGATAGATAGATAGATAGATAAAATGACAGACCGATAGACAGACAGATGGACAGACAGATAGATAAAATGATAGAAACAGATAGATAGATAGATAGATAGATAGATAGATAGATAGATAGATAGATAGATAGATAGATAGATAAAATGACAGAAACAGACAGATAGATAGATAGATAGATAGATGGACAGACAGGCAGATCAAATGAAGGACAGACAGATAAAACAACAGACAGAGACAGATAGATAAAATGACAGAGACAGACAGACAGACAGACAGACAGACAGATAGATAGATAGATAGATAGATAGATAGATAGATAGATAGATAGATAAAATGACAGACAGACGGAAAACATGATAGACAGACAGGTAAAATGACAGACAGACAGATGGAAAACATGATAGACACAGAGAGATAGATAGACAGACAGACAGACAGACAGACAGACAGATAGATAGATAGATAGATAGATAGATAGATAGATAGATAGATAGATAGATAGATAGATAAAATGACAGACAGACGGAAAACATGATAGACAGACAGGTAAAATGACAGACAGACAGATGGAAAACATGATAGACACAGACAGATAGACAGACAGACAAATAAATAGATAGATAGATAGATAGATAGATAGATAGATAGATAGATAGATAGATAGATAGATAGATAGATAGATAGATAGATAGATAGATAGATAAAATGACAGACAGACGGAAAACATGATAGACAGACAGGTAAAATGACAGACAGACAGATGGAAAACATGATAGAAACAGACAGACAGACAGACAGACAGACAGACAGACAGACAGACAGACAGATAGATAGATAGATAGATAGATAGATAGATAGATAAAATGACAGACAGACGGAAAACATGATAGACAGACAGGTAAAATGACAGACAGACAGATGGAAAACATGATAGACACAGACAGATAGATAGGCAGACAGACAGACAGACAGACAGACAGACAGACAGATAGATAGATAGATAGATAGATAGATAGATAGATAGATAGATAGATAGATAGATAGATAGATAGATAGATAGATAGATAGATAGATAAAATGACAGACAGACGGAAAACATGATAGACAGACAGGTAAAATGACAGACAGACAGATGGAAAACATGATAGACACAGACAGATAGACAGACAGACAAATAGATAGATAGATAGATAGATAGATAAAATGACAGACAGACAGACAGACAGACAGATAGATAGATAGATAGATAGATAGATAGATAGATAGACTGTTCACAATATCTTTAAAAAATGTAAAAAACTAGTTGCTATTGAAATTGATTAACTTTCATGTATCATGTCAGACACTACAATGTAAAGTGCTCCTCAAATAATAAAATGGGTAGCAATTAAAAACTGATTACCATATATGATTAGTAAATAAACCAGTCAAGGTTAATCTGAAAACCACATTTTACATTGTGTGACTGAACAAACCAAGTGATTCAAAACAACACCATAGATAAATGACTTTAGGAACACATTGGTAGCCATAACTTGGTGCTGTTTTGGTTTTGAGGGTACTTTTGTTGATCTAGGTTCTTGGAAACACATCACACATGAATCAGCCCTAATTGAAAACTACATAAACTGGTCAGAATATTTCTGGTCCAGTGAGCAAAGACAGTAGAGCTTCACAAAGCACTGATCTGGGTTCAGTTCAGGACTAACACTGCCCTCTACAGATGTTCTTCTACCAGTGCAGCTACACATTTGCACATACAGCAATCTTGAAGGTAACTGCACAATTTACATGCATGCAAACCATCATCTCATATATAAATATCAACTTGACCTTAAAGAACAACCGTTCAACCTAAAATAAAATGATTTGTCATTTAAATCACCCTCATGTTGTACCAAACCCGTGAGACTTTTTTTTCTTTTTCTTTTTATTCTGTGAAACATAAAATGCTTCTCTTTTCCATAAAATTATAATGAAAGGCACTGCAAGCTTCAAAGGGGATGCAAAAGCACCATAAACGTATCATAAATCATCTGACTCTGTGGCAAATTGCTTTTATTCCTCTATTTTTAAGTTGCTTTAGATAAAAGCGAATTGCTAAATGCATAAATGTTAAACAGACAGACAGACAGTTAGACAGACAGATAGATAGATAGATAGACAGATAGACAGATAGTCAGATATGCGAACAAATCATTCAGAACAGTTTTATGAATCGGATCAAACAATTCACTAAAAAGATTCCTATATGAATCGGACAGGAAAGCATGAGTGGGTGTCAAGGTTTTCCAGCAAAAACTTCTCCCTCACAGAGAAAAGAAAGTCATTAAGGTCTGAACAGACACAAGGCTGATTAAATGATGGCAACATTTTCAGATTTGGTTAAACTTATCCCTTTAACGTGAAATAAATGGAACAAAATCTATGTGTGTGCGTATGGATCCATCTCCATTTAACTCGTCTTTGTATCTCACGCAGAGTTGAGTCACGTGCGGCGTGTTTATGTGTGGGAGAGATAGCCAGAAAGAGAGAGAGAAATGGACCAGGAGCTAATTAGCTGTGCCAAGCCCGTGCACGAGTCCATCTCCATTAATAGAGAACATTAACCTGAGGGACAGTGAGTGCTCCTTAAGCCTGTTACATTTCCCAGTAACAATGTGACTCAATGTGTGCGCCTCTCTACCGCTCAAATAGCAACATCGCACTGATGTGCTGATGCTAAAAGCACCAACTGCAAAGAAGAGGGGGAACAAGAATCATGACAAACGCACCAGAAACCTGTCATGCTCTTGACCGCTTCATTAATTCCTTGACGAACCGATATTTTTTATGAACCAAAACCTTATTTGTTTGGGATGTGATGTGATTGAGTAATAAGAATTGAGTAATAAGAATAGTGTGGCTAAACTTAAATGGTGTTCAGTTAAAATAAATTGAAAATGGGATGTTTTACAAAAGCGCAACATTTAAAGGGGTCATATTCTACACTAGAAATCATCTGAAATTGTCAATAAATAACGCACATTTTTTGTGTTCAAACATATTTGGGAATTTTAAGAGAATACAGTGTAAAATGTGAACTGTGTTAAAAAAAAAAAAAAAAAACTTGTTCCAAACTTGTATGAGTTTCTTTCTTCTGTTGGACACAAACGATATTTTAAAAAATGTTAGTAACCACACAAGGTAGCCATTGACTTCCATTGTATTTTTTTTCTACTATGGAAGTCAATGGCTACAGACAACTGTCTGGATACCAACATTCTTTAAAATATCTTCTTTTGTGTTAAACAGAAGAAAGAAACTCACACAGGTTTAGACTGACATGAGGGTCAGAAAAAAAAAAAAAAGTCACAAGAGTTTCATTTTTTGGTAAACTTGTTATTTTTAAATGCTCTTCAACTCCTTGTATATAAAAGGTAAATCTGTAATTATAATGTTTTGAAATGCAATGCTTCATGTTCTTGGCAAATGGCTGTATTATAGACAAAATGTGTGTGATAAATGCAAGCTGACTCATACTTGATAGCAGCACTGAGCAGGAAGTTGAGTTGCGGCATCACAAGTGTATCAGGAGATGCCAAATAACGGTCAAACTGGACCTGTGAGTAAAACAAAGAACACACCATTAGACAAAACAGGGATGGAAAGAAAAAACATTTAATAAAAAACATTGCCTACCTATCTTTTAAATGTTGCTGAAATTTTGCAAATGTGACTGCACCTTTAAAACCATTAGGTAGCACTATTTGGACAAGATTTGATTTGTTAATTTACAATTATTAACAAAGGATGTCTGTTATTTCACCTAAAAAAGAGGCAAAAAGGTCTGAATCCTAATGATGAATACTAATGATCCATTAGTAAAAACTATTTAGTAATTTGTTCTGCAGGTTGTGTGAGAAAAAGACATTTTCAATTCAGACTGGATTAAAATCACTGGAAGTATGTCTGGAAACATGAATCTATGTAGTGTGTAATATAACTGTTTGTGAATGTAAAAGGTCTGCAAAGTTTCAAAGATAAATGGAGTTATTGTCTCCCAAAAAAATAATTGATTTTGAACTGCCTGAAACGAGTCATTAGTAATTTCATTCTTACTTCCTGCTGTAGGTTTGTAACAAATTTGCATGAATGTGAACCATGTCTACTTTGACCCACCCTCAAACATTGTAGTTGTATCTGAGGCCTGGAAGAGTTTGGTTTGTGCTGTCAACATGTTGAGAAGCCACTTTTTTTCTGCACAGCGAAAGCAAATGTACTTTGCAGCACTTCAAAAGGATGAGGGACTCAGGCTTGAATTGATACAGTAAAACCAACGCCATTGTTACACACGTATCACTGTGTATCAAGTGGTGAGAAAGCCTAAAACTCAGATATCTGGTTTGGTTTCCAACACACGCTGTAAGCGGTCAACCAGTCACAATAGACTGGACTATCTGACCAATCAGAGCAAAGCAGACTCTTGAAAGGGGGGATTTGGACAGACTAAATCCTTGACGAATCGTTTCAGACTAGGTCAATTTACATAAATGACCATAATCGAATTGATTAATTCTTAACCTTAAAGGAATAGTTCACCCAAAAATAAAAAAAATTATCCCATAATTTACTCACCCTCAAGCCATCCTAGCTGTATGACTTTCTACTTTCAGTTGAAAACAATTGGAGCTATATTAAATAATATCCTGGCTCGACTAATCGATCTTTACTGCTTTGTAATGGCATTGAATAGAGCCCCAGGTTTTGAAGCTCCAAAAAACCCATCCATCCATCATAAAAAGAAATTCTTACTACTCCAGTGGGTTAATAAATGCCTTCTGAAGCAGCTTTCTTAAGAAAAACATCCATATTTAAAACTTAAACTATAATCACTGGCTTCTGGCCATGGGCGTAAGCGTGATCTTGAGAGAGTTGAGTTCCGGCGGAAGGGTGACCCCTGACCCGACGTATGACGTAGGCGTAGCGTGATCTTAGGTGAGAACTGACGAACACGGAAGCGAAGAGGTTAGAGCAAAACAAAACATCACAAATTAGAAGTCTAATACAAGAAGTTTAAGAAAAATGTTGGAGGATTTCGATATAAGAGAAGAGGAGCTATATGTCAATTCAATGATTAATCATTAGCATCACTATTTCAGATCGCTATTTCAGAAAAAAGGTTATGCTGCAATGTATATTATGAGACAGTTTAAAGGGGTACTTCACTGCTGGAAAAATGGGCTTTCAATAAAACTTCGCTGCCTATGCAGTAGAGAGGCAATTTTTTCCCCCCTTTTTTTAAATTGGTGCTACCTAACTAGAGAAAACAGAAAAAAGGCAGTTGTCTTCCCTTTTGCCAAATAGGTAGGAAAACTTCAACACCCATAATGCACTGGGCATGTTGCCATCCAAGGCCACTCCCACTTCTCTGCTATGGATGTGCTTACCAGAGTGAAATACTGCCTTGCTTTTCGTAGGAAATACTTCTTAGCAAACTTTTAGTCTTAATGGTGTTGACTTGTATTGCTCCCGGTGCAAGAATTCAAAGAGTAAATGTTTAGTGGGAGTGAGTTACTTTTAGTTTCCGGTAAAGGATCCAGCATGTTGTAGGCAGTAGATAAGGCTGTGTGTCCACCAAAGCATTTTTTTTTCCAATGGCTAGCGTAATTTTTCAATTGTTCAGTTGTATGCCAGAAGCGTTAAAAAAAAGGCATCTTTTTCACGCTCAGGCACTGAGCACTCTGCGTTTTTTTTACGGGTTGCCTCGAGCTGAAGAATGTTCAACTTTGAGTAAAACGCTGCGCTCATCACTGTCACTTTTTGGCCGGCCGTCCAATCAGAGTGGAGGAGGGGCGGGACAAATATAACACTGACCAACCGCCACATCCTGCTTGTACAATGTCAACAGATGAAAACAAGCATAATAACGGGAAAAAATCATTTAAAACAAGAGCCAGAGCAAATACTTTACATTGTAGCAACATTTTTATATAGAAACAGTATAGAAACAAACTATCTAGCAAGTATCTTAGATACTAGCAACACTTCCACTGATATGATGAATTTTTTTTTTTTTTTTTTAAATGTTGTGCTGCCGAAGCGCTCTCAAGTGCTCACAGATAGGCGTCTTCAGCTCGCTTTGGTGGACATGGCCTAAAGGCTGCAAAGAGTCATAAATATGGAGAGAATGCCGCAACGTGAAATCTGAAAAACCTCTGTGTTTTAGGCCAAACGAAGGGGAAAAACTGAAAGAGACTGCTGTTCCTTCAGTTCCCCCTGAAGCAAAACGCTGTCGCGTACAAGTAAGAAAGATGTTGCCATAGTGTTCAATTTTCACCATAATGCGGTTTAAAGAGTAGACAAAGTATGATATAGTTTTCAGACGTGTCAAACGTGTTAAACGTGTTTTCTGTGACCCGGTGGACTTTTGCTGACGAATACATGTGAATTTCTCAGTGCAGGTAACAAGTAAACACTGTTCATTTATATACTACCGACACTGTAACAATACAAAGTGGGTTGAAAATCGCAAAGTGTTTTTTGACCTTGGATGCCTGTAAAACTAGTAGGGAACTTCCAAAACAAAATTAGAAACCTTTAAAATAGCATAACAGTAAATAATAGTTGGCACTTTAATAAAGAAAGAGAAACAGGCCTCACCATTGCTGTTTTTAAGGATGTGCTGTCCATTCCAGGGAGGTTGGCCAAGGGACCCTACGAGGGAGAACAGCAAAACATGAGTGAAGGATACACAACTACTTCCCTTCAGCTCTGTGAACTGACACAGCCTGTGGCACAGATATAACACAAACAAAGAGGAGAAGGAATAGGTGCAACAGGAGAGCTTGAAAACACATGAAGTGAGAGATTTCACATTTCAACCCAATTCATAGCTGCTTTGGGACTGTTGAATAGATGTTTTTTTTTTTTATGAATGGGAGAGAAAAAGAACAAATATATGGCTAAGAAAAGAACACAACGTATCCCAAATGTCAATCTGACCATCTATTGTACAATGCAATTGTACAGCAACAACACATCCTTGGTATTGCATTATGAATTGAGTTCTGACACATTTCAGAATGCAGCAGATCAAGCTAATGTACCTTTATGTTCACACACTTAATCACTCAGATTATGACAGTAGTAGATTCTAAAATTTTAATGGATGAGACATGTTTTAAGTCATTATAAAATAGCCAATTTACAGAAACTTGTAAATGCACATAGACTGAACATTATATGAATTATAATAAGTCACTACAAACAATACTGTTAAGATGTGGTTACATTTACTAATAAAAAATTTGGCAGGCGAAATCCAGTTATTTCAAGAGGCATCCACATGATCGGGAATTTTGCGTAAGGGTGAAACATTTCAATATGCAGATTTTGCAACAGGTTTAATTTTTTTTCAAATTTCCCACATTCACGAACAAAAAGCTGTGTGAACTATGCTTCAAACATTGCTACGCTACTGACAATAGACAATGGACCTTTTTGCTGGTTAAAGGTAGGGTAGGCAATTTCAGAAAGGCTAGCAATAGCAAGCTAGCTTTGAAGCATCCTACCCACCCTTCAGAGCACTGTCCAAAGCCACGCCTCCTCCAAAACACATGAACGCAGACAGCCAGAGCAGAGTCTGCAAAGCACCACTAGAGACTACGTTAAATTACCTCATGTCTCAAAAACATAACATTACAATAATAAATCATGAATATAAACATCTTAAAGGGTTAGTTCACCCAAAAATGGGTGACAAAAATTCTGTCATTTATTACTCACCCTCATGTTGTTCCACACCCGTAAGACCTTCGTTCATCTTCGGAACACAAATTAAGATATTTTTGATAAAATCCGACGGCTCAGTGAGGCCTGCATTGACAGCAAGTTAATTTAGACTTTCAAACGCCCAGAAAGGTACTAAAGACATATTTAAAGCAGTTCATGTGACTACAGAGGTGCAACCCTAATGTTATGAAGCGACGAGAATACTTTTCGTGTGCCAAAAAAACAAAACAACGACTTTATTCAACAATATCTAGTGAAGGGCGATTTCACAACACTGCTTCATGAAGCTTCTAAGCTTTAGGAATCATTTGTTTTGAATCAGTGGTTCGGAGCGTGTATCAAACGATCTCAAACTGCCAAAGTCACGTGATTTCAGTAAACGAGGCTTCGTTACATCATAAGTGTTTCGAAATTTCAATGGTTTACGTGACTTTGGCAGTGCTCCAAACCACTGATTCGAAACAAAAGATGCGTAAAGCTTCGAAGTTTCACGAAGCAGTGTTTTGAAATAGTCCATCACTAGATAGTCGTTATTTAGTTTTTTTGGCGCACCACTGTTGAACCACTGTAGCCACACGAACTGTTTTAAATATGTTTTTAGTACCTTTCTGGGCATTTGAAAGTCTAAATTAACTTGCAGGCCTCACGAGCCATCGGATTTTATATAAAATATCTTAATTTGTGTTCCGAAGATATACGAAGGTCTTACGGGTGTGGAACGACATGAGGGTGAGTAATTAATGACAGAAATTTCATTTTTGGGTGAACTAACCCTTTAAAGAGCTCGTACTTGTACCACCTGACTGCTAAAGATTCATTTAAATGTTGATAGTGTTGTAGACATTTTTAATTTTATTTATTTCTTTATTTAACAAAAATGTAAAGAATATTACATTTTTAGTTATCAGCCATAACATTAAAATAATTATCGGCTATATATATATATATATATATATATATATATATATATATATATATATATATATATATATATATATATATAATAAAATATAAATATAAAAATAATTTGTTTTTATTTTTGCTTTTACCATGCCACTCTTTCCACCATTTAATGATGAAACATTCATACAGTGATTTTTACCAAAATATAGGAGGTTTTAGACATTTGAACCTCTCATAGCTTAGTGCTTTATTATAAAACTGATCATTCTGACTAGATACTTCGCATCATGCCTAACAACATGAAGTGTGTACAAAAGATGCATTATGATTTTCAAACTTCAACAGGATCTTCATTTAGCCTCATGGTCTTTTGCTTGCATATACAATTTGGAGGGTCGTAATGTTTTTAAAATGATGCCATCGACATGAGACACAAAATTGGCTTTTGAGGGCCTGTTTCATGAATCACGTCTGTTGTGGGCAACAGGAGCCATATAAAGCCGAGACAGGCCGTAATTAACAGCGTTGAGCGGACAGAGAAGACATTGAAGCAGTAGGCGAGACAGTTGTGTCCTGTGCTGTGGACAGCAGGTGTCCAGAGACGCTTAGTCACACGCCAGCCTTTTACGGGGGTGTGTGATGAGGACAGGCGTGGAAATGCCCAGACTGCATTGCTCTGCCAAGACCCACACACACACACCCGTGCTTACTTTCAATGCTTCTGCTTTCTCGCCTGTCTTCTGTAATATAACACCTTACTTAAAGTGCCGCTACATGTCCGAAAGAGTCACCAAGTTTGCTGGAAACTTTTTCACCTGACAATTAGTCAGCTGAACTAAAAAGACCATGCTGGTTTATAAACTCAAACACCCATAAACAAGTGTAAGGCTCAAAGCCATAGGAACAACATGAAACAGTAACAATTCTTGGTCATGTCATGATGAATAACGATTTAGTGAGTCAGTAGCTGTTCCAAGTGATTCATTAAAGTGCCAGTTCACTGGCGGTGTTACAGTCACGCCTGTCCCAGACTCCGTTTCCCATGATCCTCCCTGTTCCACACCTGAATGCACTTCCTCATCATCTCTCCTGCTCTCCCTGGATTCCCTGCACCTGGTCTTCGACGTTTGCACACTCTTTATATTGGACTCACTCCCTGCACTCTTTGTCTGTTCTTGTTGTTGTATTACATGTGTATGGTGTTAGATTGCTGTTTGCTCCTTCGTTTAATAAACCCATCTTTTGTGGAAGTTCCTATTCTGCCTCATCTCTGCTGCACTACACCATCTGTAACAGAAGAACGGACTCAACTGCAAGGACTTCTGCATCTAGATGGGTATCTTCCTGGTCCCGATCTCTCCCTTGCTCCCCAGAGAATATGATTCAGCGGTGGACCGTCTATGGACCCTCAAGCAGGACGGTCGCCCGCTGGACAGGTATGTGGAGGATTTTTCAGAGCTCTCTTGCTTGGTGAACTGGCCAGATGCACCGCTTAACGCGTGCTTTCTGAAGGGCCTGGACGAGGATACGATCCATTATATTGAACCTGCCTGTTTCTTTTTCCTAGTCGAGTCTATTAATCTGATTCTCTTTCTAAATCGGTCCGATTTTGAAATTGAAGAGGTTCAAGGAAAGTCGTATCATCCTCGTCCAGTCCTCTCGGAAACACACGCGGCCTGGTCAGTTCGCCAATCGCCTGTTTCCTCCACATACCCCTCCAGTGGGTCGTCCCATGTGGTCCTGCCTGACCTGAGGCCCAAACCGCCAAAGAAGATGGCCGCCGCCGCATCTAAGCCACGCCATAAAATGGCCGCCGCAAAGCCCAAGCCACCAAGGAAGATGGCCGATGCCGCACCCGGGCCACAAGGCGAAATGGCCGCCGCCAAGTCTAAGCCTTCCCTAGAGGAGGAACATTGGCTCAGACTTCTGGACTGAACCTGACGCTCCAGCCTTCCACAAGCCCGCACAGCCTTCCACGAGCCTGCTCCTGCCCACAAACCCACTCCTGAGTCCATTCCAGCCCATGAGCCCACTCCATTCCATGAGCCCTTCCTGCCCCACCTAAAACTCCCACATTTTTTTTTTTATTTGGGGGGGGGGGGCAGGCATGTACCCATGGGTGGGACACATGTGGGTGGGACTCCTCACCCGCCATGGAGACCTCCGTACCCGTCTGCACCTCCCCCCGCACCTACGTGTAGGTCTCCAGGGTACCCAACCCCCTTCCCCAGTGTTACATCTTAGATGCGAGGACGCGCCTACCAGGAGGGGGAGATAATGTTACAGTCACGCCTGTCCCGGACTCTGTTTCCCATGATCCTCCCTGTTCCACACCTAAATGCACTTCCTCATCATCTCTCCCTGGATTCCTTGCACTTGGTCTTCGTCGTTTGCACACCCTTTATATTGGACTCACTCCCTCCACTCCTTGTCCGTTCTTGTGGTTGTATTATGTGTGTATGGTGTTAGATTGCGGTTTGCTCCTTCGTTTAATAAACCCATCTTTTGTGGAAGTTCCTATTCTGCCTCATCTCTGCTGCACTACACCATCTGTAACAGGCGGAAGAATCGTTTGTTTGGGAATCTGACTACACTGGTCGCACTATGTGTTTCAAATTCCCTAATGCAATCACACTATCACACTACACCAGTCAGGTTGTATGTTATGATTCATTTAAAAGGACAGGTGTATTCATGCAAGTTCACTGGAAGAAGAATCATTTGTTTGGGAATCTGACTAACACAGGTCACTGTATGTTTTTGATATGCTAAAACAAAGAGTCATTTTTTTGAGAACTGGACTACACCGGTCACCTTGTATGTTATTGATTCATAAAAAACAAACAAAAAACTTGATAATTCATGCCAATTCATTGGCAAAAGAATCAATCATTCGGGAATCTGACTGCACCGGTCACACTGTATGTTTGAGATTCACTAAAAAGGGCCATCACATTCATTTGTTTGAGAATCAGACAACACCGGTTGCTCTATATTTCATTAATTGAAAAATTGGACTAGACCAGTCATGCTGTATATTTTCTTTCACTAAAAAGAACTGGCTCATTAATGCCAGTTCATTAGCAGAAGAATCATTCATTTGGGAATCAGACACAGGCTGCACTGTATGTTTTGGATTTACTCAAAAGAACTGTCTCATAAGAGTCATTCATTTGGGAATCAGCACACTGGTCGCACTGTACAGTATGTTTTGGATTTGCAAAAAAGTACAGATTCAAAAGAGTCAATCATTGGACAATCGGACTACATCTGTATTTTTTTGTATTATTTAAAAATATGAGAGATGAGAATCATTTGGACTACACTGGTCAAGCTGTACAGTTTTGATTCATTTAAAATAACTGGCTCATAGAAGTCAATAGTTCAGGAATCAGATTACACGGGTTGCACTGTATGTTTCTGATTAATTTAAAAAACAAAAACAAATAACCAACAACTCATAAGACTCACTGGTTTGAGAATTGGACTACACTGTTAAGTTTTTGTTTCACAACAAAGAAAAAAGAAAACATCTGGAATGAGTTCCAAAAAATAACTGGTTCTCAGTTCCTGAATCTATTCAACATACTTCTGTAGAGCACAAAAAGAGAAACTTTGAAGAATGGTTGAAAAAGAGAAGAGCCAACAGTGAAAGTGGATGGAAACCAGTGGCAGACTAAAATGTTGTTGTTTTAAGATCTTCAGCAATCTTAAATGTCTGAAATACACCTTATATAGTACACAATGTGAGAAGAGATGCTGAGTGCTTTTAGCTGTGCGAAGCCGCATCATTAATGAACAACAACAAAACAAAGGTAAATCATTTGCTTGGTCTAATCTGTAAATGCGCACAGAGATGTGTACAGGTAATCGTGTTTACAGCATAAGCTTTATTTTTGTGTTCTTTTTCAATCTCAGGCCATTTCCTGCCATGTGATGAATTTGACTGAAAATCCATGCTCTGTGATTTTATTAATGAGCCTCTAACCATAGGGTAACCATGGTAATAAGGTCTAAAGGGAAGGAATAGACAATAGAGACTGTTCCTGTGAAATGAGAAAAAGATAATAAGGAAGTAATGTGCGCTATTAGTGTGTGCATGTGTTGGAGGTGATATAAAAGGGGAAAGATGGCCACAAATAGTGTTCTGCAAAAGAGAGCTCAAAAAGGGTTCCTACACATTTCCCTTTTCAAAAATCCATACTTTTCCAGACTCAAATATCCAGACTCATCTGTAGATTTTCCAGACCATATTTACAGAGACATCTGACTGTTAAAATAAACAATTGCCAGAATATCAAGGCTCTGAACCGGTTCAAGGAACAAAAACAGATGAATTAATAAAATTTTAACAGGAATAAAAACAAAAACAAAAACCTAATGAAGTTTAATCGTTCTGAACAGAAACACATATTTAATATCACCTTTAACCGGTTAATAATGATATTTTATTGTTCTGTTTAATATTCTAATTTGGCAGTCAACCAATCATGAATTCAAATAGAAAAGTCTTTGCAAATGTGACGTTGATGCATCCAACGTGAGAATAAAGCACGCTCAGCTGTCAAGTCATCACAAGTAGTTCTCAATGGCAATTTGCTGACTGTCACAGTTATGTTCAGTTAGTTTAGTTTCATTCATGACGTGTACCCTTTGTTCTAGTTTCCAGCCACTCATCAGTCACCATGGATACCAACACTAATTATCACAGCTGTTCGTCTTTTAGTTAATAATCACAGTGTATTTAAGTTCCTCCCTTCGTTCTGTTTATGGTCCGGTATTGTTTGTGTTTGATACACTGTCTCGCATGTTGGCTTTCTTGTTAGTACTTATTTAATAAACCTTGGATTACTATCATCATCTTTGTCTTCTGTGGATATCAGCGTTACAGAATACAGAACAAAATGGATTACGCAGTTTGTGGCGTGGCTCTGATTTTTTTTTATCCTTTTCTGAGGAGTTTTGTCATCTCACCATCACCTACCCTTATGACAACAAGACCCTGAAGTCACTGTTCTAGTATACGTGTGAGCCCCTTGCAGATAAAGAGCTACCGCCTGACGCGACAAGTCAGCCAGAGTCAGAGGAAGAGAGAACAGAGTTGACCCTTGCCCCAGAAGTGGAGCTCCAACATTAGTCTGACAAGGGGTGTGAGCCCGCAACTTCAGCGGACGAGGGAGTATGGACAATGAGGACTGGCTGATAAACTTCAGTAAGGAGCTAATGACTCCCACCCTATCCCACCTGGTACCTTCATCATTGCTGTTTCTAGACAGCACCATGTACTATGACTTATTTTCATTGACCTGCATGGACATTTACCGTTATTCTGTCAAGATTTCGGTTGCCGCAACGCTCAGCCAGTCCTCTAGTCCAGCCGATTCCAGATGTTCACATCCCCATCTCCATGGAAGCCCTGCTATGATGCCGAGCCGCAGGTCATGTTATCACCAGCAGCTTCAGTGCGAGAGGATCCTGCGGCTCCACCTCCGGCCTCGGATCTCTTCTCTCAGCCTGTCGAAATGTCGGCTCCGCCTTGGCTCCTCCCAACTTCGGCTCGACCGGAGACCCTCAGACTTGCGGCTCCACCGGGTTCTCTTGTCCTGCCGGCTCCCCCTTGGTCAGTTGTCACACCACTTCCACCACAGACTTCTAGTGTGCTCCGTCCCTTCGTCCCTACGACTGGAGTGGGTTCCTTCTTCCCCTTGGCATCGCCTCTGTCCTCCATCACACCAGCTCCACCACGTTTGTCGAAGCCCCCACCATCTCTCTCTCTCTTTCCGTCATTCGTTATGGCACGAGGTCATGCCTTGCCGGAAGGGGGGGTGGGGTACTGTCACAGTTAGTCAACTATTAGGGGGCAGCCCTAAGTTTAATGTGCAGAATTTTATTGAAACAGTAATGCTAAACTACAGGACTACGTTTGGCACGCTTTCACACTTTCACTGACTGCATACATTTTAAATAATTTAAATTCATATTATGTGTTTTAAAATAATATTGTAACAAATTACATTTATTTAGAAATAAATTATTAGTATTTATTTATTTATTAAAAATATTATTTTCAAATTAATTGCAGGCTATGCTATCTAGTATAGTAATGTGTGCTATAATATAAATTTACTGATGAAATCATTTGTTATCAGGCATTATCACAAAGTACTCACCCATAAAATATTGACCCATACAGCATTTTTTTTTAAATACATTATTAAATTACATTACTGTCACAAGTTACAATTTAACAAACTTCAAAATACTAAGTAATAAAATACTTCACTTTGCATCGCTCCCATCTACAACCCCTTAACCGTGGTAAAAAATAAATGAATTTAAAAAAAAATCACTGTACTACATAGCCTCTCATAGCTTCTTGATTTTATAAAACAGCAGCAGGAGTAACATAATAAAATACATGAATGCATACAAATATTAAAATTTTTAAGTAATAATAATAATAGACTTATATTAATAATAATCATGTGTACTACATGAATGACACTAAAAAAAAAAAAAAAAAAACGAAAAATAATAAAATAATCAGTTGTTTTACCAAGTAATTTTGTTTAACCAACTTGTTTACATTTCCAAGCACATTCATTTGCATGCTGTCAAGTTTATCGGCTTTAAATATTCGATCAGATTTTAGAACTGAAATTTTAAACACTCATTTGCTCCTGTACACTTGACAAGAAGCAAGAAACGCTCAAAATGTTCAGGCTGCAATAACAGCATAAAAGCAGCACTAATATAACTGATAATAATTGTCAATGAGCTGCTCTGTGGAAATAATTTCTTTAAAAGCTTTATTTCAGGGTCTTGTGAAGCTGTGTATAATTTATATAATTCCCGTAACGCTGGGAATCTTCTGCAGTTGCAGAGCAGGCGACTGAGCAGAACAGAGAGGGGGAGAGTTTTGGGGATTTTTGCATGTGTCATACACTGTATCACAGCAGCCAGTTCAAGCTGTGATCCAAGAAGAGCTGTTCCTTACCCAAATCCTTCACATTAGTTCTCACCTGCTCTGCCGTGTGCTGCTGGACACAGCTGTAGATGTGACTCAGTGCGGCTCTGGTCAGCACGAATGTCGCCTGCTCGTTGATTAGAGTGTCCAAGTGAGCCTCAATCTGGAGTAAGTCAAATCAAAAAATTAAACTGCATTTGACCCATTTATAATTTTAAATTGTCTAAATTATCTTATAATTTCAAATTTTGCAGTAATACATGTGTAACACACCTGAAATTCCAGCATTTCCAAGCGTTTGTCTGTAAACTCAAAGAGTGCCAGTGTGGTCTTCATCATGTAGAGGGAGTTCACCATGTAGGTGGCCATATCTGCTGTGCCCAGGTTACTGGCTGATACCGTGCAGAGCTGCAGCAATGGGTCAAGGATGCAGGACAACACCTGAGAACCAGCAAGAAGGATGATGGGGTAAAAAAAAAAAGTCATGACCACTATTTGACATAAACATAAGCAGTGTTGGGGTAATTTAAAAGTAATGCGTTACAATATTGTGTTAATCCCTAAAAAAAGTAACAAACTGCATTATTTAGTTACTTTCTATGGAAAATAATGCACCATGTTACTTTTGTGTTACTTTTTCTCACCTGGGATGGGCTTGCTTATTTGTTTTATAATAACAAATATTTCTCGCAAATGTAAGGGCCAAACAAAAGTGAAATGAATAAGCCTCAGGCTGAAGGAAATGCAAATTCACGACTGTAGAGGGCGCAGCTCAAACAAACCAAACACAAAAGTCGTTTTTGTTTATTAGTATGGTTCAATTGGATCAATTTATCAGTCAGCAGCAAAGACATTGGTTAATAAAGTGAGATTAAATACATAAGGTATATTTGTGAAAAAAGTATAATGCGTTTCCCCCAACACTGAACATAAGTACAGCACTCCATGCCTATATGGAAAATAGTGTATAATATTACTGAAATGAACATGGATAAACATAAACACAAATATAAGACAACCGATTCATTTCTAGAATTAAACAATAATAAAAAAAAAATACATAAGTGTTACAAAAATGTATCACTTCTACAAAACCACTTAATGTTGTAAGTAAATAAAAGTTGACAAAACAAAACAAAACACAAACACAAAACCTGTGAGTATTTCTTACGGACAACCACATTCCAGTCACTAAGAGGTGGAAACACACTGGATTCCTCCACAAAACATCAAATAAAAAGTCACCTGTGCAAAGTCAGCCTGACGGGCATCAAGAGGCAGAACTGATGAATCATGGGAGGCCAAAACCTCTCTGAGGAGAGACAGAGTCTGAGTGAGGGAGGCAGTGGGACCCAAATCAGGAGGTGGAAGCTCTACCTAAGAAAACAAGAGAGAGAGGGGAAAAAAAAAAAAAAAAAGAAGTCTTTTAAGGGTCTTGTTTAAACCACAAGTAATATATTGTAGGTTGTGTGTGTTTTATACCCATTTCAACACAAGTTTTAATTTAAAGGGTTGCCAAAGAGTTCAGCCAAAAATGAAAATTCTGAAATGAATTACTCACCCTCATGTGTTCTGAAGATAAATGAAAGTCTTACGGTTTTGGAACGACATGAGGGTGAGTAAATGATGACAGAATGTCAAGTTTTTACACCACATTTTGACTTTAAGCCCGCAAAAATATCAAAATGAATTTTAATGGAAAAAACTGAAAACATGTCCATCATGAGATGTATTAAAAACACTGTATGTAACATTTTTGCATTATGCATCTTTAATGTCTTAAATAAATTCATAGGTTCAGACACAAAAAAAATCCATCCTGCCACTGGCCCTCTGACAAAACATTCAGAGCTTTTGACTCTGCACATTCAGACTTTTAATAGCAGTATTTACCGTTCTAACTCATGTCCAAGACCCTAAAAATCAAGCCAGGCATGTCTGACAGTGAGACTGACACCTCTGAAGGCTGACTAATAAACACCCTGCTACGCGAACACTACCTAAGGCTCTGCTGCCTCTAATATAGCTTATTAGCTTGGCCTGGTGTTCCTGGCACTGAGCGACGTCAGGGAGTGATACGTAACGTCCTAAGCCTGAGGTGATTTGATTAGCATGCTGCTAAGGCGATAATTCTCTCAGAAGTGTGGAGAGGAGGCCATCTTGTTCTGGCTATTGATCCACTTATCAACGAAGTGTTGTTTTTTTTCTCCAAAGTAGCCTGTTCGTGTTCAAGGATATTTTGGGGATTATTTAAAATCCCTGGTCCGAGAATGCTGTTTTTCAGCCTGTTAAAAAAACGATCCAACTGATGAATGACCGTAAGGCACATTTACACACACTTGTTGTGTCAATCACTATAGAAGGATTGGATGTTGTGTTAGAGCGCCAAAATGAAAGGGTGTTCTGGGTTGTTTTCAGGCAGTTGTTGAAAAAAAGTGTTTTTATTGGGTGTTATTTACTGGATTACTAGCATGAGGGTGAGTAAATAATGGCAGAATTTTCATATCTTTTCAGATATATGAAAAAGGGAACAATAAAACAGAAGAGAGATTTGATGAACTTGGTATATGTAGCGTAAGTGTTATTTTAGTATCATTTATATACTATTGCAGTATTTATTAATATATTTTGAATTAGCTTTTATTTTCATATTTTCAGTGTTTGTTTTTTTTAGTTTTGGGTTAAGTTTTAGTAATTTTGTTATGTGCCTTTACCATTTTTATTAGTTTTAGTTTTTTGTAAATATTTCTATATTGGTTTAATTTATTTTTATTTCACTTTTAGCTTTAGTGATTTTAGTATATCAACTTAAACTTCAATTTTCATTTACATTTTATTTTTTTCCTCTAATAATTTGTAAAAACAGTTAACTCCATTTTTATTAATTCTCACAAATCATTTTTTTTTTATTGTGCATTCCAAGTAATATCAATCAAACTGCAGTTGGGTTGTTTTGATTAAGTAATAATAACTCCAAAAAATACAGGTAAATAAAAAAAATTAAAGTTCATTGAAAGTATGTTTTTTGGCAAAAGCAGATAACTCCACATTTCATGTTTCAGAGTTAAACAAAAACCAAGTAATTGCTATGTAATTGCATTTAAAACACACTCAAACACACGTGTGCACACAAACGTGCACACACACTAACAGATCGAGACACACACACTCATACGTGCTCATTTCCCTCAGCTAGCACGTCTTTTTGAAGTGACTAGAAGCCTTGTCACCTGACCTGAATACTAAAATGGAGTGGACAATACCGGCTTTTCTGACAAAACGGATTTAGGGTACAGAACATGCTATATGTGGAGAATAACGCACAGCAGTTAGTTCTTTTTTTTTTTTTTTTAAAAGTGGCGTTTATCGGTTTTTGCAAATGAACTCTTCATTTACATTTTATTTTATTTCAGCTTTATTTCAACCACTGTAAACTATTCTTAAAAGTTTACATTTTAGTTGGCAAGGAAAAAACGTATAGGTACTTACTTTATCCATGAGGCGACTGGCGTGGAGACTAAGACTGTTGAAGAACATCTTCTTACTGAGCATGTGCATTTCATCGATGGTCATCAATAGAGAGGAAACGCTGGTACCCATGATGCCACTGAGAGAGAGACAGATGCATTCAGAAAAACTGCAATATTAAAGTCTATGCCATTTCCGTTTTGGATGTATGCCAAGCTCTTTAGTAAAATAAGAAGAAGGATTTGTCCTTCCATCAAATGTAGTCTGAAATTAAGACAATAAAGCTCACAGAGGTGTGTGTGTGTGTGTGTGTGTACCTGATGGTGTGATGGTAGAACTTGAGCAGGTTGGAGAGTTTATACAGAAGAACTGCACCAGGCTCTGCAATGATCACCTGCTCGATTCGCACCTGGTGGAGGAGAAAAAAAAACAAACAAAAAAAAACACACAGATCAGGTTTGCTTAAATGTGAATTACTCAAATATAAACAGTCCCAAGGAAAGTACAAAAAAAAAAAAATCACACGAGGTGTTTATGGGATTAAGAAGTGTTGCAAGCAGGACTTGAACCTTAGTTGCCCATTTGAGCACCAGAGCTCAACTACTAACCACTAATAGAGCTGATATTTGTTTTAAAAAGTTTAATTATTAGTTCTAATGACATTGTTTCATCTCACCTTGAGTGGCCTGCACACTCCTTCGGTGATGTGGCCAACTACTTCCTGCATGTTTTCTTCAACCCCTGCACAAACATAGCAGAACAATTTATCTACAACTCAACTACATTCAGAAAGCGAGGTAAAACTCTGTAAGTTGCCATGTTCACACTGCAGTTAAATTCAGTTGTCAGTTCACCTTTTAGTGATTAATCCCGTTCTGTACACACACAGTTTAGTAATTTACTGCTGAAAATTGCAGGTAGTGACAACCATATTTAAAAACATTCTATGCAGTGTATGGAACCGAACTGAACAACTAGATGTTAATGACGTATTTGAACACGCATCAGGGATGTGTCTCTCTTCTGTATGTGTGAGGTGCAAGAAAACCACAGGGAAAGAGTTACGAGTCTTGACTCATTTGTGTTGCCAAATCTTCCTAGAAAAAAAAACAACAATCAAGAACAAGCCCATACACACCGAAATAAATCAAAATGCTTTATACTGAAAACAATACCTAAATATTACGAACCACATCTGCCTACTTTATTAACTCCATAAACTGGATTGTTTATTGAGGCAAGTGCAAACAGCGAGTTGCAAAACATGTATAACAAGTGTCCATGGCAACATTCAAATGTGTGCACTGCGTAGCAGGCTTACAAAAAGAAAACACAACATCGCTGTCGAGTCGACGGTGGTTTAGGTAAAATTGTAGAACATAATGAGTCACTGTAATATTAATTTGGTCAAAAATAGCAGATACCAAACACAAACGACACCAGAATGTTGCTATGGTTATCATGCTGTCAATCATCGCAATTTCAAGTGGTCCGTACACACACGGAACGTAATTTAGGGGATTCACTCCCAGTATTCAACTGTGGCTGTCACTCCTGAAATGTTACAGTGTGTACATGGCCAATTCTGTGAAATTTCATGGATAAAATTGTCATTGTCAATAATATGAAGCACAGTTTACACAGAAGTCACTTTCAAACCAAGTAGCTTTGGGGGCTTTCACACCGGGTAGTTACAGGAACTCAGTTATAGGAACTAGCCACCAGGGCGGTCCCCCAAGAACAAAATTCTCCCCTAGGGACATTTTCTTGGCTGCATTCGCACTGCCAGTAGGAACTCTGAAGCAAGACTTCAGCAGCTGTACAATGAGTGAATGCATCCCATTTGATCTTCAACAGAAATGGTATGAAAACTTTTGTGAGTGAAATAATTTTAATAACTTTAAAAAATTTAATTTAGAACAATCAATTGACACATTATATATATATATATAGTAAATAGATGAACAGGAAAACAAATAAAGACACGGGCCTCTACTCAAATTTCACAAGTCACATTGTAGACAGATTTGTTCATATTGGAAGCAAACTAGTTCTGAACTAGCAAATGTCACTTCCAGTGTAGACACAGTGTAGATACCGTACCTTGCACGGTAACCTGCTTGAGCAAAGCTTCCAGGTGCTCCTTCTCTGAGGCTGTGGCTTGGTGAAGCCAGGCCAACATGTCCCCAACATACCTGTTTGGATGATTGTATGTTCAGACATGTATAAGTAAAATACAGATACAAACATCATTTATCATTATCCATACAACATTTTTTTGAAATTTGTATTATTTGTACATCTCTCAATCATCATTACATATCATTGCATTATATGCCTTCACACTAAAAACTACAGAGCTTTTATAATAAAACTAACCATTTAAATACATAAATGCTACATATTACTACCTTTTGAAAGGGTGCCGGGCCAGTAACAGCTTTTGTACTTTTTTTTTTTTTTTTACTGAGAGTGTATCATACTATATGAGTCATAAAAGCCTGATGTATCATTTATGATTCTCAACAAAACACACTATTTTCTTATGCAAAAAAAAAGTCAATTATTAAATCGGATTCCTTCAAAAATGCTGATTCATTCAGGAACGAAGGAAGTGATGGTCTTTGTCATTAAATCATTGATTCGTTAAAAAATGCTGATTCATTCAGGAATGAAACACAATTGCTCTTTAGTAAAGCAGTTAAGCAGTAACATTGTGCTTAAAATGTAACTCACAATAGTAACTTTTTGTTTATTGAACTGCTGTATAAAAATCAATATTTGCAATCGTGCTCATATTCAGGAAAAACAGTACACTTGTTAAAGTGATAATGATTAATTACATAGTTTAGGAATATAAGACAAAACCTCATACAGGGACCTTTACTGCCTCTAGCATCTAGCACATTTATGTTTACATAAAAACAATGGAAAAGCCTCACAGTGGAATGCAAAAACGCTTTCTATGTGACTGGCCTCTTTTCAGGTTTAGAATGAGGGAGAGTAAATAATGATAATTTTCATTTTTGGGTGAACTATTCCTTTAATACCTCATTTTAGGGGTTTGTTCAAATCTCTAACCCTAACAATGAGCAATTACAATAGTGATGATGGCCTTAGCAAACAAAAACAGCTTGCACAGGTAGGAACTGGATGACTAGATGATTAATTACTTGAAGCGTTTCTTCTAGATTTGAGTTATAGATTTCCTGAGATTTGAGGCCATCACACAGTCAGCTATCATTACATCGGCTCCATATCCTTTAACACCGGACAGCAGGGGGAAGTGCTGTTCTGAGAACCACCGCTTCCCACTTTTATCGACGTTCTGCCAAGAACCTCATGTTCTCTCCTCGGGTTCCTGACGGGAGGGGGGAGGAGGGCGTTCGAAAGCTTGATGGGGTGCCGGCCTGGAGCACGTGTGACGATCCATAGATCTCAACAGCCCGACCTTTCTCTGAACCCACACTAAGTAATTCTATGAAAGAGGAAGCACTTCCCTGAAAGAATCAGGTTGGGTTTAATGTGCTTAGATGCTGAATTGGATTTGCAGCTTCGGGATACGCAGCACATAAAGGAGCATGGCGGCTCTACATGTGAGGACGTTAATCAGCGATGGAGAGGCTTTTAGTGGCTAACAACGGTGTGACCCTCAAAATGACCCCCAATTATAGCCGGTTTGAAGTGATTATTTTTAGCGTGTAGAATAGAAAATGTCATCCATTGTGTTTCCGCAAGCTTTTGAATGGAATGATCGCAATGAGTGCACTTGTCGTGGACTCTACCTCATCGGATCGTGAGAGTGCATCTCTATGGGTCTCGGGGTGCCACCCGGGCCTCCGCGGGTCAGGGCGTCAATGAAGCCTCGGACCACGGCAGAACGCCGCGCCGTTCCGAACTCATCCAGTGTGTACCTGGGAGAAGTAGAAAAAAGAGTGAGAATTAGATATGAATTCAAGAGGTCAAGGTTTGGCTGGTTAGCATGGCCCTGTCAGCTTATGTTGTAACTACATTCTCTGCAGGCAAAAAGGATCCTCCTCAATTAAGGGCCGTTCCAAATTAGCTGTGGTTTTTTTTGGCTTTTTTTTTTTTTTTCAAAACAATATATATTGGCAATATTTCAACTTTCTTTTAATGTAGAGTCAATGCCTTAGCAGTGGCTGATTCTTTTTATAGGCCTGTTAAAAGCACAACATCACCGCTCAAGAGAGTTGTATGTGAAGGGTCTGGAAATGTGCTCATTCTTGAGTTGCCATCAAACAACTTTGTCATTACGACTTTTTTCCCATAGCTCCTTAGTGATGAGACACATGGTCATGTTTTGTTGATGAGAACTTCCATATATGCTGACCCTCTAGCGAGAAAACCCATTCGCAAAATAAAGGAAGTTCATGCATATAACTGGGAATAGTAAGCTTGAAATTATAAAGACATGTTGTTTACAAAATTAAATAATTGTCTTTTTATATTGTCATTGTACTAAAACCAAAATAATTATTATAATATTATCTGGAAAATATTTACAAAAGAGAAAAATTAACATCACTAATAAATAAATAAAATATTCTAGAATTCTATATAATTCTATATGCACAGTTGTTTTGACTTCATGCTGTTAAATACCAGGGATGATAATTGTATGAAATCATGAATAATCTACTAATTTCAGTCCTTAAAAAGTAAAATGTTACTTTTTTAAAATGTAACATAAGGCGTTTAAATACGCCTTTCTTAAAATGTTCTTTAATCTTTTTTTTTCTCTAAAATTTTCAGAAGACCCCCTAGCATAGTGGTTGTCAGCCTTTTTGACTCCAACTATCCATCATGACTATTCCATGTCTAGAAATCACACGTTTAAAATTTAAATTAATTTATCCAGGTTTTCCTGGTTCAAGCCTTTTTTAATGCTTGTTTTGTCTTCTTGTCATCTTGAGGTACATACTGAAAATATGTAGTTTGCACATTTCTATTATAAACAAGATTAAATGCCACAAAACAAAACAGACTGTGCGAGACCTTCAGAACAGTCACCGAAATCAGCGAGAAAAAAATACTTTAGGTTAGAAAGACCCAGGGTCACACACACAGACAAAAACAATGGAGGGCCCCGTTCACAGTTAGGAAACGTGGCCATGTTTTGATCTACAGGCTGAGAACAGCCCTGTGCAGACTAAACAGTAGCGACCGCAGCGGCCAGAGAAAAAGGGAGGAGAGGAGGGATGGAGAAGTTTGGCACAGATTCCAGGAACTCTGGGGGCCCAGTCCTCTCGCTCTTTCTCCTTCGGCCTTGGACTCCCGTAGATAAAATCACTGCGGGTCGAGGGGGTGGGGGCGGGGGCGGGTGGGGGATTGAGAGTGTGGGATAAAAGAGAAGGGGACACAGACAGAATGAGAGAGAGAACAAGAAAACATAAAAATGTGTGAGAAAAAAAAAAACACGGAATGACAAGGAAACGCGCAAGCCCATCCACGTGTTAAAACGCATGACGCTACTGTGGCACCTTGGGAAACTGTGTGGTCTATAAAAAAGATAAACTGAAGTTTTAGGAAATATAGAAACGGAAACAAATGTGAGAGTATCTGAACATTTTGACAACTATTGAGAGATGCTGGGGATGTTTTTACAGATTGGCTGCACCGAAAGTAGCAATGAAGAAATTAGCTATTGAAAGGAAATAGACATGATCCGGGGACTTATCTGGTCATCTGGTCTCCATTCTCCATTCCATTCTTTAAAAATAACAGAAAAGGTTGTGCATAAACTGATGTATGAATATGTATGAATAGATTCATTTATGATTTTCATAGTAGGTCTGATTCAACAAACACCCGTTTAATTTATTAAACATACTTCATAAGGAAACTTAATTTGTGTGGCATGGTTCTTTTGAACCCACAAAAAGCTTCTGATACAGAGAACCACTCAATACTGTTAGATAAATTAAATCTTAAGTGTTTCTCGAGTACAGTGATTGCACGGTTGGCTTCTTATCTAACAGGAAAAGTTCAGAGGGTAGAAGTTGGAGGAATACTTTCTGAGGGGAAACTTGTAAATAACGGAGTCCCTCAGGGTCGTGTACTTGGCCCTGTTTTGTTTTTATTACATATAAATCATATGCAAGGTGTTTGTAATTGTAAGTTGATTTTATATTCTGATGATTCTGCTCTATTGGTCAGATACGGAGACTAGTAGAATACAGAACAAATTAAGTGAGGAGATTGGCTGTCTGAAAACAAACTTCTATTAGTAAAACAGAATCTAGGGTTGCCCCCTAATAGGTGACTAACTGTTAGTCGACGAGAAGAGGCTTAGTCGACCAAAAATCATCATTCATCAACCTCAAATATTAGGGCTGGGACAATACATCGAAGCACTGCGAATCAATAAATAATTCTGGATCAATTATGATATTTTCCGTATGTATCTTGATTCTCTATGAAATCGATTCTGAGCTTAGTTTTCAACAGCAGATAACACAGTGCTTTAAAACAGCCGTACTCTGCTTCCTTCCAATTCCTTACACACACACACCACTTGAACCTTCTATAAAATAAACATTCATAAAGTTTGAAGCGAATTACATCTCACGTAATACATAATACACTGTCAGACTCAGCCGAACGCACAAGCATTTGAGCATGCGGTTAAAAACTAAGCTCAGAATTGATTTGCGATGCATCTGGAAAATATCAGAAATGATCCATGAATCGTGATGCATCGATAGTACTGTCCCAGCTTTAACTTTAACCTAGATAAATGTAGGCTATTCAAGTGTTTGTGAGAAGTGTGGAAGCTGAATAATAGAGTGCTGCATGACAGCCAACATGGAGGCACCGGTGCGATCACTTGCACTTAAAATACTCTGTCAACATACAGATAAGAGTAATACATCGTTTGAATCTGTGAGGAGTCTACTTTTATTTGTGTGTACTCTCAATAACAACAAAACGTTGTGCTAAATCTTTAGTCGAGGGCAGCCCTAACAGAACCTAAACTCTTTGGTTCTAAATGCAAATTGCGTAAAGTTGATGAGTTGATAGTCAAGTTGGTGACTGTGTAATATCAAATAGAAATTCAGTTAATTATCTAGGTTGTGTTTTTGACAATAATTTAAAAGGTAGGGTAGGCAACATCGGAAAGGCTAGCAATAGCAAGTTAGCTTGGAAAGCATTAAATCCCACCCTCCCTTCAGAGAGCTCTTCAAAGCCATGCCTCCTCCAAAAGACATGAACCCGCACAACCAGGGCAGAGTCTGCAAAGCGTCACGAGATGAGAGACGGTGTTAAATTACCTCATGTCTCAAAGCACATCACATTACAATAATAATGAAAGTAAACAACTTACAGAGATCCAACTTGTACCACCTGACTGCTGCAGATTCATTTCGACATTGAAAGTGTTGACATAGAAATGCATAAATCAAAGTCTGAGGACAAGAACAGCTCTGGGTAGAATGTCACAGGTTGCCATCTTGTAATTATGGTTACAACATGGCACAAATGCAGCATAAGCTCATTGTTTTTAGTTCAGGAGGAACTGTAAAAGGCAGCTGTTTGTTTGTGGCACTCAGTGACTGTCTGTCTACAACTCTGCATAGCCTTATGGAATGCACTGATGTCGTGTGATGTCTGTGTGAGCAGGGTGCGTGGAGGTATGAAAATACATATGTTATCAGACAGAATGCAGTGATTGGACGAACATTTTATGGTCCTACGCCTTCCACAGACGATTTATGTACATCTATTAATATTTAGACCACTTCTATTATTAATTGCTATTAGGATGTGAAGAGAGTTTTAACCAGAATAACAAAAAGTGTTTTTAAAAATGCCTACCCTACCTTTAACTGGTGCAAGCATGGCCTTGAAAGTTTTAGGCAGGGTAAATGCCAAGATTCAATTTCTAGCTATACATGTTAGTTTTCTGGATAAAGAATATTTAAAATTGCTTGTTTCAGGCTTAGTGCAATGCCATTTTGAGAATGCCTGTAACTCTTGGATGTGTGATTTATCTAGTATGTGGCTGGGAAAGTTACAAGATAAATTGATTAGATTAGTTGTAGGACATCATTGTTTTACTAATGCGGATGATAACCATTTTCGACAGCTTGGCTGGTTACTAATTGAAAGAAGAGTAGCTCACCTGAAACTAAAAATAGTACAGAAGATTACCAGTAGAGTACAGTTTACAATACTAGACAAAGTCTTATGGATCTTAATCGGTGTCATTGCAAGACCATATATGGGCAGAGGTTGTTTGAATAGTTACAAGAGTGAACAGGACAGTACAGGAGTGGAATAAGTTACCTATGGATATTAAGTATATTAAGGGTTTAACAAATAGAGTTGGTTTAGTTTTAAAGTGAAAAGTTGGTTGTGAAGTTGTATTTGTGCTGCGACAGCATGCCAATATATCCACTGCCAATAGTGTTGTTTTTGAAATCAAAAAAATCTTTTTTTTAAAGGGTTAGTTCAGACAAAAATGAAAAAATTGTCATAATTTACTCACCCTCATGTCACTCCAAAACCATAAGACTTGCGTTCATCTTTAAAACACAAATGAAGACTTTTTAAATGAAATCTCAAAGATTTCTGTCCCTCTATTGACAGTCCACACAACTACCACTTGTCTTTGTCGCTTCATAAAGAGATCATACAACTAATCCATATGAATCGAGTGAGTTTTACAATCTCATTATGAACTTTTTGAAGTGTCAAAGTGGTAGTTGCGTGGACTGAATCTTACATTTACATTTATTAATTTGGCAAATTCATCTTTCAGATTTCATTAAAATATTAAAGTCTTACAGGTTTGGAATGACATGAGGGTGAGAAGTTATTCACAGAATTTTATTTTTGGGTGAACTAACCCTTTAATTTTATTATGTTATCCTTGACAAACAAGTTGTAACACAATTAGTATATTACTTCTTTTTGTCAAATAAACAAACTCATCCAAGTTTATTTCAACAACGAACCATGCGCTATCAACTTAACTCAGCACGTGCAGCACAGCAAAATTAGGGCTGCATTTTATTTTACAGTATGTGCACTTACATGTACTTGTACAGAGTACTTACCTAACAAAGTACTGGGTAATATAAGGTAACTACATGTAGTGTTTCCCCTGCATACATTTATTATATTTAATAAATAATATTTAAACGTCTCATTACAACATAAATGGTTGTTAATGTTGCGTTTTTCACCATTGCTGTCAAAAAAACTAAAATTGAAAGTGCGATAAGGCTTTGTCCTTATCAAACTGCAAAGAGAAGTGTGCGCATCGCTCACGTGATCAGCTCTGTGTCTCAGTTCACAGTGAATAAGTGCAGTCAAAGAACTTATACCAAAAATAGACTCTTTGTGGAAACAATCTTTTCACTTCTACACCGCACCGACCGCATTTGCCGTGCCGCATCCGCGTGATGTATGAATGCTCTAATCTATGAATATAGGCACAGAAAAAATATGCACGGCATACGCACTGCAAACAGAGTGTGTGTAAAACAGGTGGAAAGAGTGAACCCAAGTATGAACCAGTGTTAATTTTGGCAGCCATTTTTGATTTAGTCTTAGTCTTTATCTTCAGACGAAAATGCTCCTTAGTCTTTGTCACATTTTAGTCATTTTTGTCTTTCATATTTTAGTCTAGTTTTAGTCGACGAAAAGTCATTGCATTTTTGTCAAGTCTTAGTCATTACTTTTAGTCAAGCTACAGTTACCAACATTAATTTTGATAACTATTTTATCTTTACACAAAACAGTCATAATTTTTCTCTTTAGACCAATTCATTTAAGCTTATGAAAAATCTGAATCAAGGTTGTATTGACATTGCACTCTTAGCAGTAGCACTTGTGCAATTCTACATATCCCTTTTCAGTGGTTCTCAAACTTTTTAGAGTGTCGTACCCCCTGAGGGATTTAACATCCTTCTGCGTACCCTCTCTTTACTCAGTGCAGTTACACCTTTTCCAATATTTGCCCTCTTAAATCAATTTTTCCAGTGCATTTTTTACTTTTATAAATATCTTTATAAAATAAATAATGCTTAAAAATAATTTATGAAAATACAATGATGATAAAAACGAAGTGATACTTTTAAATATTACATTAAAACCGCCAGTAGGTGGCGGTAAGTCACTGTTTTTATGAGTGAATCATCGAATTATTTCATTATCAAAGCACACAGTGTGTGGCAGTTCTGCTGTGGCTTTCGTTGCAAAATAGAGCAAAAATCATGTTTAAAATGTACATCACTTAATATTACCCTTTTGTTTGTTGAAGTGTTGTATAAAACCAATGTCACATTTGAAATCGTGTGGATATTCGGGAAACATTGCATTCTTGCTCGTATAAGATCAAAATTAAAAACAATAACTCGCCAATTTTTGTATCAAGGAGAGCTTTAATCCTAAATCTATATGCAGTCTGTGTCTATATTTGTTCTTCATGCTAGTAAATGCTAAATCCCCACTTTCACAAAGGTATACTGTAGAAAACAGCACTTAATATAGCACTTAATTTGCTGGCGTGGATGCAGTCAGTTTTGACCGCGAAAGATGAGGTAATTTGACTGAATATCGTGTATTTACGGAATTAAACCTGCTAGAAATACATCTTCAGTTTTTATGTTATTTTAACTCAGCATTTTGTTCGCATACATCAGTTTGAGAGCCACTGCTGGATATCAGCCTACACTTGGTCGCAAACGAGCAGCGAAATATAGACTGACACCGACTGAATGACACTTTGATTTAAGTTATAAATCTCAAATGAAGACAGCTGAACTCCAGCTTTCTTGTCTGTGTTTTCAGATCTTCCGCGCTTCTTCCTTAGGTGTCGAGAGAGCTCGTGTGTATGGTTGCCAGATGGCAAAGATTACGTAAACGTGTTCTTTTAACAGAAAAGCTCAGATAGGGGGTTTAAATTCTGGAAATCTGGCAACCGTATGAACGCTTGTTAAAACAGTCTGTTATGTTTTATCTCCTTTATCTGACAAAAACAAAAAGTGATTTTGGAAAAGTTTTTAGTCTTTTACCCACATTTCAGTCTCATCTTTTTTCGTCAACGATATGGCATGTGTTGTTTTAGTCACGTTATCGTTAAATGACATTGGTGTCGTCTTTCATCGTCTCGTCTTAGTGATGGAAAAAAAGGTCGTCAACGAAAATTGTGTCATAGTTTTCGTTAACAAAATTAACACTGGTATGAACACCCTTAAAAGTAACTTTTTCCATTAGAAAGTAGCAGTAGAGTCTTTGTTTTTTGTGTCTGGATGTCTCGGTATAGCAATATGAGACATTTTCATATGAAATGCCATATCACACAACATACAGTATCTCACAGAAGTGAGTACACCCCTCGCATTTTTGTAAATATATTATTATTTCTTTTCATGTGACAACACTGAAGAAATGACACTTTTGCTACAATGTAAAGTAGTGAGCGTACAGCTTGTATAACAGTGTAAATTTGCTGTGCCCTCAAAATAACTAAGCACACAGCCATTAATGTCTAAACCGCTGGCCACAAAAATTTTCCAGCACTGCCTTAACCCTCTTGGGCATGGAGTTCACCAGAGCTTAACAGGTTGCCACTGGAGTCCATGACGACATCACAGAGCTGGTGGATGTTAGAGGCCTTGTGTGCTCCTCCACCTTCCGTTTGAGGATGCCCCACAGATGCTCAATAGGGTTTAGATAACCTCAGCTTCTTTAGCAAGGCAGTGGTCGTCTTGGAGGTGTATTTGGGGTCGTTATCATGTTGGAATATTGCCCTGCAGCCCAGTCTCTGAAGGGAGGGGAACCAAATAAGTTTATCATGGTCTCATCAGACCACAGGACATGGTTCCAGTAATCCATGTCCTTAGTCTGCTTGTCTTCAGCAAAATGTTTGGTGGCTTTCTTGTGCATCATCTTTAGAAGAGGCTTCCTTCTGGGACGACAGCCATGAAGACCAATTTGATGCAGTGTGCGGCATATGGTCTGAGCACTGACAGGCTGACCCCCCACCCCTTCAACCTCTGCAGCAATGCTGGCAGCACTCATACATCTATTTCCCAAACACAACCTCTGGATATGACGCTGAGCACGTGCACTCAACTTCTTTAGTCGACCGTGGCGAGGCCTGTTCTGAGGCCTGTTAAACCTAAAGCTCAGTTTCAGGGTCTTGGCAATCTTCTTATAGCCTACGCCATCTTTAGAGCAACAATTATTTTTTTCAGATCCTCAGAGAGTTCTTTGCCATGAGGTGCCATGTTGGACTTCCAGTGACCAGTATGAGACAGTGAGAGCGATAAGACCAAATTTAACACACCTGCTCCCCATTCACACCTGAGACCTTGTAACACTAATGAGTCACATGACACCGGGGAGAGAAAATGGCTAAGTGGGTCCAATTTGGACATTTTCACTTAGAGGTGTACTCACTTTTGTGGCCAGCAGTTTAGACATTAAATGGCGGTGTGTTGAGTTATTCTGAGGAGACAGCAAACATTACACTGTTATACAAGCTGTACACTCACTACTTTACATTGTAGCAAAGTGTCATTTCTTCAGTGTCGTCACATGAAAAGATATAATAAAATATTTTAAAACATACTACATAAAGGTTAGATATTTTGCGTTTACTTGCCTGTAATTTGACCATTAACTGATATCAGAGAACCGTGAACATGCGAATATGTTGTTAAATCTCAGGGGTACTTCAAGTAAATATTTAAGTCAAGGGGTTTGACTGACAATTATGGAAACCTACGAATATCTGAGCTCAAAAATCACCAAAATGATGATAGAGTGCTTTTGCTAGTTGACATGGTGTTATGAGTTGTTGCAAGGGTGTTCTAGGTGGTTGCTTCCTGGCCAAAGTAAAAAACTCCCACTCCCAGTTGTCATCTGTGATTTTCAGGTCTCTAGATATGGCTTGGGTTGATTATGTGTCTGATTACCTCTTTTATATGCAATATGAGGTATCATTCATTTTCATAGCACAAAAGTGCGGGATGTTCTGATGTTTAGCACTTTCGGTAAGGGGTTTTCTCAGATGGCTAGCCCTAAGTATGAGTAATAATAAGAGTATGAATAATATCTACAACCTGTGTGGGCTTCACCAAAAATATGTTATGTAATTTAAACCGAATTCAAAACATACTGAAGTGAGTTTATTTAAACTGTAGAAATGTGTCATTTTTATGGCTGTGTTCATTCATGCATACCAAGTTGTTGTTGTATTGTATTGATATGGCTCATTAACTCAAACACACTAATCAATCTTGATGGTTGTTTTCTTTTACGGAAGTCTGAACATTCATAACGTACTGACATTTGGAGGAAGGTACAGTAAACACAGGAAACTGCTTCCATAAGGATGTGTGAGTCTGACACCTTGTGGTACATTATGGAATTGCAGTCTGATTCCCTGTTGTTCACAGGTATGGGTAACCACTGTTATGTTTACAGTACCAATGCTAAATCTTACATAATTGCATGTACACATGACAAGACAGTTCATCCCATAGTTTGGTAAAAACATCACTTTTACTTGCAACCACAAAATTCTAAATAATAATAATAATAATAATTATTATTATTATTATTATTATTAAATAGTGGACAAATATATTAATAACTTTATTAATATTTTAAAATTAATAACAATTCAAGACTAATAAATATCAGATTTGCCACTAATATATTTTTGTTCAGTACATTTCGTTTTTAAAATGTTAATGTATTGTGTAAAGTTCGGATTTCCTCCAGCAAGGACACAATTACATTGATCAGAAGATGACAATTCTATTTCAACTAAATGTTGTTCTTTTGAACTTTCTATTCATCAAAGAATCCTGAAGGAAAAAAAAATTGATTTCTGAAGGATCATGTGACACTGAAGACTGGAGTAATGATGCTGAAAATTCAACTTTGATCACAGGAATAAATTACATTTGAACATATATTCAAATAGAAAACAGTTATTTTAAATTGTAATGATATTTCACAATATTACTGTTTTTACTGTATTTCTGATCAAATAAATGCAACCAAATGAATGGTAAGCAAAAGAGAGAAAAAAAAAAAGTTGTGTTCAAATTTCTGAACAGTATTCACCACAAATTAAAATTATGACTGAACTCTTTAATAAAGACTTTATATAATTAAATAACATTATATAATTGAGTTGGTCTCTCTACACTTCTATATTTGATAAATCTCAAAGTTTAATTAGACAACATTGTACCTTCATCTTTTATCCAACTGTACATACTTTATTGCTTCAAATCAATATTTCTAAAGTCGTGATTCGCCTCGGAGCTGACTGGCTTGATTCATGGCTTTGAACTCTATATTAAACAATGTTTTAAAAAGCCTACAGAGAAAATGAATGGGTAAAACACCACTGCTGAAAATGAATGTACGTTGTTGTGCTCTACAGGCACTGGAAGACTGTGTTGAAGTGCACGTGTGTGCGACAGAAGAACTCACTTATAAAGAACAGGCCGATCCTGGAGAGACTCCATAGCCTGACTCAACACAGGAGGAATATCACATGTTTCCTGAGTCAACCCTCTGCACTCATCTACAGACACCAAAGACAGACACAGAAACATCTATGAGGCCTCCTATAGCACTAAGCCACATAAATTACTTGTTTTATTTATATTACATAACTAAAATATAGTACTAAAATACTAAAATCATCATGAATGACAGAAAAAACAGAAGAGTGTCATAAGACATACTAAATGCTACGAGTCAATTTTCTGTTCCAAATTCTCAGGCAGTAGCAGCTGTGCTTATATTCCAGAAATTTCTCTCTCGCCTCTGCTGTGTGTATGTGTGTGTGTGTGTGTGTGTGTGTGTGTGTGAGAGAGAGAGCCAGAGCACACACTCACTCTGAGCCCAGCGATAGAGCTGCTCATATGCCGTCTCCTGTAACACAGCCATCTGCTCCATGATCTCCAGCCTGCAGTTTAAGCACAGACATCACTGAACATCTACATGTAAAAAAGCCTGTGAGAATCATTAAGTTATTTTTTTTGTATATTTTGATATTTTCTAAGTCTATTTTATTTTATTTTATTCTCTCCTACCCGGCTGTTTGCTGGTTGGTCCTCAGTAGGACCTTGACATCTTCATGGATGTTCTTCACACGGTTCAGCGCTCCGAAGAAGTCCTACACAATAAAAAGAGTTCACTCAACTATTACAGCTGATTGTGTCTACATTAATTTTTCAATTACTCTGCAAGACATGGTTTCTCCTAAAAGTTTTATCTGACAAGATCATGAAACATTCTAGTTGATAAAAATTGGAAGATTGAGTTAAAATGTTTGTAGACTTCTCCTGTCAGTTCACTTCTATGAAGTTATGTCTGTCTGTTCTGCATGTTTTTTTTTTTAAAAGGGATGTTTAAAAAAACTAAATAAATAAAAAATTAAATGCATTAGATGTATTATTATAATTATTACATTTATAATCAGTGTTGAGGAAAAGTAATGTGTTTTTCATGTCCTAAAAAAGTAACTAATTGTGTTACTTTTTATGGAAAGTTATGCGTTACGGTACTTCTGCATTACCTTACGGGGAGGGGACATGTTCGGTTCACTTAATTTTGTCATGGGATATTAATTTGTGGGAACGTAATAAGTCGTGGCCACTTATCACAGATCATTTTGCAGAGGTAACGACATCCTTATGTCGTGGCCACGCGATGTAAAGTCATGGCCTCGAGATCATATGGTGAGGAAACGACTAAACTAGCCAATCATATTTCTTTTCACCCATATCTCCCACGCCCACCCATGCATGTACATACACACATTTGACTTTACAACACAAATGCACACCTTTATTTATTCTCATTTTCTCTTGCTCTCTTAATATTTCATGAGTGTACGCAGATAGATTTTAATAATCAATTTAAAAATTATGTAAAAAATAAAAACGGCATTAATTAGCGCCCTCTCATGGTACTCACAGTGCGTACAGCCGTACGGCTGCAGGCACCACTGCCAAGGGCACTTTCACATCCAAAGTGAAATGAATAAGCCTTAGGCTGAAAGAAATGTAAATTCATGCCTGTACAGTAGAGGGCGCAGCTCAAACAAACTAATAACGTAATGTTTGCTTATTCGTATGGCTGAATTGGATCGTCAAAGGTCAGCAGCAAATACATTGGTTCATAAAGTGAGATCAAATAAAGTATATCGGTGTTATTCAACATATTGCCATTCAACAATTTGCCATTTCAAAATCCATACTTTTGCAGACTCAAATTTTTTAACCTCTCTGTAGATTTTTGGATCATACAGCATTATTTAGGTATATAGTACAGTCATCTGTAATTATATTATGTTTTATGTTCTGTTTCTCCAATTGTTTTCTTAAAGTGATAACATGCACTTGATAACATGCAACAACATCTAAAATGCTTCATAACCTGCATGTATTCACCTCTGACACAATGGTTTGATACTGTAGTAGTTCGATGTTGCACAATCACAAAACAACAAAGTACAGTCTGAATTAAATGATCATTTCATCCTTTATCTGTTGCTGGTTTGAGCGGCAATTACGTTCAAAAGAGACTTGCTTATGGTAACAGTTTGATAAAGTTTCATAATGAAAATCTTGAAATCGTTGTGTTCGACAATGACTATATGATCTCTAAACTTTTACCATGAAAACACTTATTTTTAAAAATTTCTCCTTTTATATTTAAAAAAACAGAATAGGGGCAATAGTCTGGAAACACAATTTCTTTTCCATACACTGTTTTCTTTTTTCCGCATTCATCCAGACCTGCAAATTACCTAAATCAAATTCCATATTTTTCAATACTTGTCCATACTGTGTAGGAACCCTGTGAATCTTTTTTTTTTTTGTGCAAGTGAGATGAGTAAATGCATTACATTAGTCCAGAACTACAATAACCATCATGTTTACACAGCGCACAACGCCTCTGCACTCATGATTTCTCTCAACATTGGGACAGGAGCCAGTCAATAAATGAGAAAAACAAAGTCACTTGTATTACGTATTTAAAAAAAAAAAAAACTCAGGTATTTTGTATGTGTTTACTAGTTACTTGAAATTAATCAAATTATGTAACTCGCATTACTTGCAATGCGTTACCCCCAACACTGGTTATAATTATCATTCAAGATAAAAAATTATGCTGCCACTCTGCCATCCCCTAGTTCAACAGCATTCACATGCTTTGACTCTCAAATGAAATTACATAGGGAATAGCAAGCAGGTCGTTGTAGGATAACGTGAGGTCACCTCTGTGATGGGTCCATCTCGTGCGGAGCGTAACGTTGCCATCTCGGCGGTGGACAGCTGGAACTTTAACAGGAATGCCTGGGCCACCTGAGCTCGAACCTCCAACCGATGACTAAAGAAAGAAGGAATATAACTTTACATAATTCAATAATTTCAGCAGAGTCATATATATATATATATATATATATATATATATATAGAGAGAGAGAGAGAGAGAGAGAGAGAGAGAGAGAAAGAGAGGTTTTCATTTGGGCAAAACATATTTACATTTATTTCATTTATGTACTCACAGAAAATTCTATCCAAAACAACTTTTGCCAACACTAGATGGCAGTCACACTCTTGCCAAAAACAACCCACATTTATACTTAAAACTTTTGAAACAAACATATCATTTAGTCTTTCATCTATTTATTTTTAAGAAAAGAGCACTGTAAGAGCAAGTGTAGAAAACTAGCACAGGGAAAAAAGGGCTCGAGGCGACATTATTTGAACAAGAACATCTATAAAGTATGACATCAGAACAATAGCAGTCATGACAACCGCTGTCCTCAGAGAGCAACTCACTGCTGATTCAGTCCTCTTTCATTTCTTCACTTTCCTCTCACCAATAAAGCCTACTAGCACTACTATGTATTACTATGTATTTATTTTGAGTAGCTGCTTGTAAGTAGCTACTGTTAAAGCAATACTATAGTTACATAATATGTGTAATGACACAAACAAAAGTATAATTTTAATTAAGTCTTCCACACTATATATTTGTTTTGACCTCCTGAGGTGGATATTTTCAGAACGTTAAGCACCACATGGCAATTTGTTGGAATAATCAATTTTTGGTTGGGCATATCCAATTGGAATCAGATCATATTTAGCAAGTGTGAACTGTCGCTGCTTCATTAGGCGCAGTAGTAAAGCACCATGATTACACATCATGTTTTTTGGTGTAGGCATTATCAAAGCAATGTCATTGCCATAGAAACCAATCCAGATATTTCGGAAAATGAAAGAGCTCCACAGAGCACACATTTAGATCTGAACAGCTGCGATAAATAGTGTGGACAATCAGATTCCAATCTGATAAACAAATAATCGGATTTGGACTGACATTGTGAATGTAGCCTTTGTCCCCCAACATGATAACATGGTGATTATTAAAATTAGATATGGGAGAAAACACTCAAAGCTTTTGCGTTCCCCCAAGAAACTTTGCATTAGCTCGCAAAACTTTTGCAAGAGCACACAAATATTGGTGATGGAAATAATATGAGGTCAGAGGAAAAATCTATATTTCAATGCTTTGGTGAGTGAACTCAAAACTGTTGCAACTGTTGCGAGCAAATGTAAAACTTTTTTAAAGTTATGTTTTTGGCCTTTTTATGCCTTTATTGCAGGGGACAGCAACCTTTTTGTCATGAAGTGCCATTTTTTGTTTTACTGAGTAAATCACTGTGACATGTATAAAAACACATACTATTTTAAAGCTGCAGTCCATAAGTTTTGTCTCTTTGTCACTATCACTATTTGAAACCTGCAATTGCAGTTATTTGCGGAATTATCATATTTACATGGGTTGTGCATCAGCACGGCTCCTCAGTGCGGATGAATCTAATGTTTGCTGTCAGTCACCACGTTATATCATTCAGTATGTAGATACTGTACTTTGGAAACACAGATTGTAGTACAGACAGTCTTGGAAGTATGACCAAAATAAGAATTTTCATCAGAAAATGTCATCTGAACAAGTAACAAATCTGCCACTTTTGTTCTGACCAACTGAGAAAAAACAGCATTACAATAAATTGTCCTGACAATGGTGATTAAATCTAACGATCGCTTAGCTCATATCACATCAAACCGTGCAAATTATTATTATTGTTATACTTTGTTCTCAAATTTTTAATGTTAACAACATCAGCATTGCGTAACTACGTGTATTTAATGGTGTATTAGTGTTACCTGAAGATTTCAAGTTCTGTACAATCTAATCTATAGTTAATTTGTCATACCATACAATGCGCCATCAAAAAGATAAGTTTAATTATTCCAGCTTCTGTGAGAAAAGGCTTTAAATGACCCGCCTCATCAAGCATCCTCACATGCGATATAGCCTACTAGCTGGGACTCCTTTTTTTAAACAGATATGACGCAATGACGCAAAGACGAATGGCAGCATGCTCGAATTTCCAGCGTACCGTTGTGATTCGGGCTAAGGTAGATGGGAGATAGTTTTGAATGCTGGCTGGTTATGTACTTGCTCAAAAAATTGTTTTGGATCATTTTTAACCAAACAAAGTTGCAGACTGCAACTTTACATATTTATAATGACTAACATAGTAATAGTGTAGAACCTTAAATTTTTATGAAGCATTTTTTTATTATTATTATTAAAACAATACAAATTGTTCTAAATTTGTCAAAATCCTTTAGTTTGTTTTCAGGTTTAAATTAAACTTTGAAGAACAGATTTCCAATGGGCCTGTTTACACCCGGTCATTCATGTTTGTTTACCGATCTAAAACTCTTCAATTTACATTTGAAATGAATATAAATCTAATCTTCAATACACAAGCTGTATGCAAATTCAACGGAGTTCATGCCAATGACAGCAACAGATATAAGCTTCATTTTAGGCCTATTTATCATCAGCTAATTTCAAGATCAAAGACAGCAATAGGAAAGAAACCGGCCTCAGCACATGCAAGATAATTCATTTGGGCAGTTTGCTTGTTGGCTTGCTAAAGAGATGCTCTGTGGTGATGCCTGTTGCAGTAGCACAGTCATATCTGGCTACCGGGAGCTGTTATAACACAATTTCACACACACACACACACACACACACATATACATATATACATATATATATATATATATACATATATATATATATATATATATATATATATATATATATATATATACACATATATATATACACATACACACACACACACACACACACTGAACAAAATTATAAATGCAACACTTTTCTTTTTGCCCCCATTTTTCATGAGCTTACCTCAAAGATCTAAGACTTTTTCTATGTACACAAAAGGCCTATTTCTCTCAAATATTGTTCACAAATCTGTCTAAATCTGTGTTAGTGAGCACTTCTCCTTTGCCGAAATAATCCATCCACCTCACAGGTGTGGCATATCAAGATGCTGATTAGACAGCATGATTATTGCACAGGTGTGTCTTAGGCTGGCCACAATATAAGGCCACTCTAAAATGTGCAGTTTTATCACACAGCACAATGCCACAGATGTCGCAAGTTTTAAGGGGGGTTGCGTGTAATTGGCATGCTGACTGCGGGAATGTCCACCAGAGCTGTTGCCCGTGAACTGAATGTTAATTTCTTTACCATAAGCCGTCTCCAAAGGCGTTTCAGAGAATTTGGCAGTACATCCAACTGGCCTCACAACCACAGACCACGTGTAACCACACCAGCCCAAGACCTCCACATCCAGCATCTTCACCTCCAAGATCGTCTGAGACCAGCCACCCAGACAGCTGCTGCAACAATTGGTTTGCATAACGAAAGAATTTCTGCACAAACTGTCAGAAACCATCTCAGGGAAGCTCATCTGCTTGCTCGTTGTCCTCATCGGGGTCTCGACCTGACTGCAGTGCGTCATCGTAACCAACTTGAGAGGGCAAATGCTCACATTCGATGGCGTCTGGCACTTTGGAGAGGTGTTCTCTTCACGGATGAATCCCGGTTTTCACTGAACAGGGCAGATGGCAGACAACGTGTATGGCGTCGTGTGGGTGAGCAGTTTGCTGATGTCAATGTTGTGGATCGAGTGGCCCATGGTGGCGGTGGGGTTATGGTATGGACAGGCGTATGTTATGGACAACGAACACAGGTGCATTTTATTGATGCCATTTTGAATGCACAGAGATACTGTGATGAGATCCTGAGGCCCATTGTTGTGTCATTCATCCACGACCATCACCTCATGTTGCAGCATGATAATGCACGGCCCCATGTTGCAAGGATCTGTACACAATTCCTGGAAGCTGAAAACATCTCAGTTCTTGCATGGCCAGCATACTCACCGGACATGTCACCCATTGAGCATGTTTGTAATACTCTGGATCGGCGTATACAACAGCATGTTCCAGTTCCTGCCAATATCCAGCAACTTCGCATATCCATTGAAGAGGAGTGGACCAACATTCCACAGGCCACAATCAACAACCTGATCAACTCTATGCGAAGGAGATGTGTTGCACTGCGTGAGGCAAATGGTGGTCACACCAGATACTGACTAGTTTTCAGACCCCTTTGGACCCCCCTAATACAGTAAAACTGCACATTTTAGAGTGGCCTTTTATTGTGGCCAGCCTAAGGCACACCTGTAATTCAATAATTATGCTGTCTAATCAGCATCTTGATATGCCACACCCGTGAGGTGGATGGATTATTTTGGCAAAGGAGAAGTGCTCATTAACACAGATTTAGACAGATTTGTAAACAATATTAGAGAGGCCTTTTGTGTACATAGAAAAAGTCTTAGATCTTTGAGTAATCTTGAGATCAAGAGTAATGTTGTCTCTCTAAAGGCCAGTTCACACCAAGACCGATAACTATAAAGATAACTATAACAATAACTACTATATTTGCGTCCACACCAACGAACGATAACGATATGTTTATTCTAAGCTCACACGCTGCGGTTTCAAAGTGTGTACAACATGTTTTTGTTGTTCTTGTTGCATTTACACGGCTTTAACCAGGGGCCTGTTTCAGAAAGGACGTTAAGTGAGAACTCTGAGTATGTTAACCCTGAAATGAGGGAAACTCTGGGTTTTCCGTTTCAGAATGGGAGGTATGTCAAACCCGAGAAAGCAGCGTAAGTCAAGCCCGTTTCTGAAAGAGAGGTAACTTATACTCAGAGTCAGTTACCATGGTAACCTACTCTGTGAACCTAACCTGTTCAGGAGCAGGTTTTCTTCAGTAAACCCAGAGTTTCTTTCGGTCTCCTCCCCCTTTTTAAAGTGATGTTTAAAGTTCATTCATTCGTTCATGCTGCAAAAATGCTTTTCTTACTGAGTATTTTTTTGTTGTTGTTGTCCTATTTCAAGTACAAATATCTAAAAATTCTTAAATCAAGATAGATTTTCTATATAAGAGAATTATATAAGATATTTAGTTGTGTTTCCTGGGGGGATCTAAATTAAGTGCATTTTACTTAAGTAGAATTCTCAATATCTGCCAGTGTGGTAATAAAAATAATCTTAATGCAAACGGAAAACAAGATTATTCGGAGTGTCTTATTACTAAAAATAATGCTCGTAAATAATGGCTTCAGTGGTGTAAGCAGTAACGTGTTGGGTTCGGAGAATTACCATGTGACACGATTGACTGTGTATGAATCTGCCTTCTGCCTAGCTCACCCTTTTCCCATCACATTAGAAGGGCATTTATTTTCAATAAGAATGAAGAAAATGTTCTAAAAGTGGAAGTAAATTGCCTAACGAGTGTTTAATAATGATAAAATAATTTACACTCTTATTATTGAATCCTGTTAATTTACAATACTGAGGTGCAAATAATAGTATGTATCTGCCAGTATAAAATATAAATATCATCTAATTACTATATACACTTATTGCAAAGAACTGCTACGGAACTGCTAAACAGAACATACATTTCTTTTTGCATGTAGGATACCATGAAAATAAATATTAGCTCAATAACTTACCGTTCTGCCAGTTTTCACCTTTGATATTATAACAGTGATAAGAATTAAACTTGCATTGACTGAAGTATGCGGACGTCATTTTGTCACATGCTATTGCCATGGTGAATCGTAATATCGGAGCTCCATTGATGATGGCTTTTCATAGTCGTTGTGCATGCACTTAACTCCGAGTCAGCCTACTCAGAGTCGATTGAACTAACTGAATTCAGCTGTTCTGGAACAAAAAACTCAAGAGTTTCCCATTTCAGGGTAAGTCAACTCCGATTTCAAGTTTTAATTCAGAGTTGGTTGAACCTCCTTATTGAAACAGGCCCCAGATGTCCTCAGCATGCTATATTTTAAGTGAATAGCTAGTGTAATCAATCTAATCTAACAGTGAATTTAGTTGACAAAGTCAATAGTGGAATAAAACAATGCCTAGTCTTTTTCACTTCAACTTCAAAGGAAGCAAGACAACATGTTGTCGAAACTAGCGCTGGATACCTGAGGTAATTTTATGTTACACTGTTTGCTAGCATGGCATAACGATCTCATCGTTAATACTTTTCACCATTTATTCCGAGCGTAAGACTAATTGTTTTCCATATATCCATTTTCTTTAAAGTATCCTTGAAAAAGGGATTTGACTTGTCAAACAGTGGTGGCTTTTTCTGGACCTTGGTAATTAATGTCTCTGCAATGACGTCTGCCATTTTAAATGTGCAAGACCTTAAAATTAGAATCAATTCTGATTGGCTCTCAGTGTTTTATCATTCAACAGCTGAAAAAAAAACATTCTGAAAGTGATCCCAATGATACTGTTTCTCTTTATCGTTATAGCTGTGGTGTGGACAGTGCTATTCTTTTATATTTAGAAAGATTTTTAGAGCTATATCTTTATTGTTATCTTCATAGTTATCATTCGTTATCATATAGTTATCGTTTCAAAGAAGCTTTTACACCTAGAATGCACCAGTTTTGGGAAATGAAAATGCAAAGAGAGAATGAATAAGAGAATCTAATGAATAAGAGAATCTGATGAAAATACATTTGACGGCCCTAGGTGTCATATAGCAGCTAAGATGTTTTAGTGTAATGTATTTTACATTAACATTGTGGTAAAGGAACCCTAATTTCATAAGCAAATGGCAAAAACTATTTAGCCTGAGGGCAAGTTCCAATCATACTAGGGGTGTGTGATATGGCAAACTATCACAATTCTTGTGAGTATTTTGCAAGTCACTATGCAGTACAGCCAAACTAATTTCTCTATTTATTTATTTATTATTTTTTTTTTTTTAAAACAGCCTTACAAGGTAACAAAAGAAAAAAAGAATGACAGACCATTTAGGCCAAAGTAGAGGTGGGTGATTCGACTAAAATCTTTTCACTTTATTTTATTTTATTTTATTATTGTATCTTTGTTTTAACGATAGCATTCAAAACAGAAATTGAATTAAATGTAAAAATGAAACCCTACATAGACTTCACTGTATGAATTAAATATACACTGACTCTTATTAAAGCTACTTAAGCTATTAAGATCAGTGAGTGCTTTTCGCTTTGTATTTTGTTGTTTGATTAACATTAATGATACAAATGGCATTAGATTTATTAGTTTATTAGATTTATTACTACGGTCACTTTAGGACCTAATGCATGGATCTAATATACTAAAACACGTGTATCATAATATACTGACACGCATCCGAACGGTTTACATTCACTCAAGACATAAATGACCATGTTTATGTAAACCTTGTGTGTATTGGACAGTTTAAAAGCAATAAGACTCAAAAGAGAACTTTGTTCAGTACTCACACAGTGTGACAGAAAAGCTTGTGTCAGAACAGTGTGTGAATAAAAAGTTTACCTGGCAAGGCTTTAAAAGACCCGCTGAAGTGTCTTGGAACGTGCAGCATTTTTCAATGTGTTGATGTAATTTCAACTGAAACAGCAAGACCTGCCCCTTTTTTTTAAAATAGCCAATAGCGTTTCGTTTATATCACAGCTCGGCCAGAGCCATTAAACTCAGTAAAACCTCCGTTTCCTTTTAATATCTAACCGTTTCTCCTCCTAATCTCCTCTATATCACTTTAAAATATAGCATTCTGTGCAGAATTTAAATGGGTCCGATACCTTTCGTGGTCTGAGCCGACTCACGGATATGATCTGCTCTGTGCTCTCGTGTCCTTGGGCCAGAGCAGACAGTGCTCGCACTGCGGTGGACTTAATTCACGTCAATGGAAAGCATATTTACACTTTCTGAATCGTTCCCTATTCTCTATATAGTGCACTATGTGCCATTCACGATGTAGAAACTACAAAATGTGTGAACAAATGACCGATTTCAGCCACAGCTTGTCTGTTGATAGTGTAGGAGGGGGCGGGACTTCAGATTCTAGAGAGCATTTGATTGGACAAAAGATTTGATGAGAAGCTGAAGTGCGATGTGATGTCATCAAAATCTGTGATCCATTTTAGCGGAAGTGAGAGACTGTTTTGAATGCTTATATCTCCTAAATGCAAATTTTGTCATTGTTTTGGAACACACCAGCTTATTCATAACATTAAGGCTAACATATTCATACTAAAAACTAAAAAAAACTTAAATTTTGATTTCAGGGGGACTTTAAAACACATGCAAATAATTAACTTTCTTTATGCCGAAGAACTGTAATGTCACGTGAACTAGGAATGCACCGATCCGCCTTTTTCGCTTCTGATACTGATTCCGATACCTGGGATTCAGTATCGGCCGATACCGATCCGATATTAATAAAAAAAAAGTGCTAAATTACCTAATAAACTGTATGCCTCACTGTGTGGAAGAAACTAGGATCATTCTTCTGTGCAAGGCATCAGGCTTGACTTTCCTAACTTCACTAGCTTGGTAGACATTCAAAATAAAGTCCAGCTGATTCCTTCATCCATGACTCATGGCTTGTTTATCATAAATGTTTGAGTCATACATGACATAAACTAGATATATTTATATATAAATATAGGCTATACTATAAAATTAAAAGACATTTCTTTTAAATTTATATCAGTTTTTTTTTTTTTTTTTTTTAATGAGGCAGCAACATATGATAGATAGGACAGAACAAAAAATGCTATTAACAATCTTTCATTGCGCAAAAGTATTATAATATAAACGGCTCACATACAGAGCGGCACAAAACGCTTATGCGCATCCTGTGTGCAGAATGATGCGTTTGAAGCATCATGGAGTAACAGCGAGCAGCGCTCCGCACTGAAAAGTTCAAAGCACAAAGTGAAGATATATTGATGCGTATTGTATTACCGGTATCGTTGTCTACAGATGAAGTATAATAAAAGAAACATTGATTCATCTTGGAGAGAGTTTCATTGTGTTGACTGTCATAACTGAACGTGACACACAGTCTGAATGCTCAATGACTGACAGCCGCAGCGGAGGGAGGCATTTACGTGAACTTGAATTATACCTGAAATTTAATATTTATCTGTACCTCAAATTAAACTATGGAATGGCTTCAGAACACTTGGAATATAGTGCAACGTTATGGTGCTTTTTAATGTTTTTGTGCCTTTTGTGGAGCTTAACAATAACACAGAATAGTACACGCATAATATCAGATTCGGATCAGTCCCATCCGGCCGATACCCGATCAGGTAAAAATGGCAGTATCAGAGCCGATACCCGATCTGAGTATCAGATCAGTGCATCCCTAACGTGAACTTAACCCAACCGCTGCATTGCTAAACGTAATTTGAATGTACGTCGCGTTATAGCACAATACTATGATTTCTCTTCAAAGGCAGATCTTGGAGACATTTTAATCATTCACAATCTAAAATCAGGATATTACACACCCCTAAATCATTCTCTCTGTAAGATGTTTCCCCAGTTTAATACATGATGTTACCTTAACCCTCCCCATGGCTACGTGCTTGTAACAGTGTTTAACATGCCAAAGAAAACATGTAAGCATTCAGGGGACGTGTCTAATCGTGTGGACTTGTTTTGGGATCATATTCCATGTTTCCGGTTTCAAAGAAGTATTTGACATTTGCTTCAGGCCAGGGGAAAGATATCCAACCTGGAAAATTTGAACAATGAGAATATGTCAAAGATGTATTAAATGGCTATAATTCCCTGCCACCCAAGGTTTACCTCTGCAGGGTGTGTGTGTCTGTGAGGGACATCGTAAATGTCAGAGATGATGTAAATTACAACTCAAAGAGACAAGCTTTCTGGAAAGAAAACTGGAATTTAGGCATCCAATTTAAAGGAAAATGTCACGCTTGTTTTTATCTACTATTTATATTTTATATGGTTTCAGCTTTATTTCAATTAACAGTAATACATTTTAATAGTTTTAGTTAATAATAATAACACTGATTTGTGAATAAATCATTCTTTTGAGTCTTTTGAATCTTGATCCAATTCAGAAACCCGATCTGAAAAATATGTTTGCAAATGGTCCGAAGTTCAACTTAAGCTGTGTTTAAATCCACTTTTTTTTTTATGTCATCCCTCACTAACTTCCCTCCGTCTTGTTCACTCGGATGTACGTCATTGCTTACTAGAGGTACCTGAAGCCGACTTCCGAATTCAGAAAGGCATGGTAAATAAATATCAGGGCCCCAAAAAGGAACATGGTTAGGCTTGATGCGGTAATCGGTTACATTACATCAGATTTTACTTATCATGTGAAGATATTGAGGATAGATGACTGACCAGTCAATGGCAGAAAATTTGGTGTGCAACCTAAGTTTGGTGATCCTAAGTGTCATTGACAAATATTTTATCTTGTAAAATGTGCGGTCAGTACATACGCTCCCTATACACAGAGTACACATGATTGCGAATGTGAAAGCAAATGTAAAAAGCGAGTGTGCATTGAAAAGCCATTTCAATACACAACATACTGATAGCGGCTCCCTGATGCCCGCAAATTATATCTTATAATTATTATATATTATAATTATACCTAATTACCCAACTATGTATTTGTTAGAGAACGCAAAAGCATTGAAATATATTTTTTCCCTTAACCATGTCCCTTTAGGGGCTCCGTATGCGTTATTTCCTTTCAGAATTGGGTATTCATCTTCGGGCACATTCCTATTGCTTACACTGCACGAGTGGCCACTACTGGCAGAACACTTGCAACTGGTTTTAAATTGAAAGCCCTAAGCACTTAATCACGTTAGTCAAGTATGAGCACTACGAGTTGCTGTTGTGACATCATTGTGGTCTATGGATCTGGTCTTTGGTGTGGACTCGCTCCCTTGGTCAGAATTGAGGGTCTGTCCAAATAAACTAGGGAAGATTGCGAGTATTTCTAAAAGTGAAGTTAGACGCAGCCTTGGTGGTTCAATGATTCGGTCACAACAGCCCATTGCAGGGGAAGATTTTCAGTGAATAGCTAACTAAATTTTAATTTAAGCATCACTAGGCTTCAGGCGTGTCATTGCATGGCCTCAGAAGACTTGAAGACAGTTCTACCAGGTGTCTGAAAAGGACAATGATACAGCAATGATAGCTGCGAAAGAGATACTGTTCCCAAGCGGCTGTCTGTGCGCCTCCGAGACAGAGTGGAACACAGACAAGCAAAGTAAACTTTAAGCTTCGGGTTCAAGAAAAGGAAAATGCCCGGCTTGGTGAGTATTCACTTAAACACCACTGGTTATGTCATAAGTGAACATAAACAGTTGGAAAATAATTTGCATGTATAACAGTATATTGGATCTGTGCATTCAGTCTTAAAGTGACAGCAGCATAATATTCCTGCTGGCGTCTGTGTCATTAATATTGATCAAACAACAAAAGACAAATCACTATCTGCTCTTTAGTAGATTTAGTAGGATTCATCTATACTTTATGTTGATAATGACCGTTGTTTTTATTATATATTTCATAGGACAGCTACATTTGTTAAGCTCTAAGCCAGGGCTATTCAAGTAGTTTCATTCGGGGGCCAGATTATCAAATCAAAAATTTGAGGTGGGCCGGGGGGGCTTAAATGAAAATATTCTGACAGTGAGACTTGGTAACCACAGGTAAAACCATACAATGGCTACTCACTACCACTGTCAAATGATAATATATGTTATATAGACCTATAAAAAAAACTACATAGACCTGCACAAAGAAATTAAGTATATATATTCCCCTACCCACCTAATAAATATATTGCAATATAAATGGCTATAACATAGTATTCAATATAAATATTCCACATTTCCACAAACCATGGTAAATTACTACAGTTCATTCATGGTTAATGTTTGTACGGGTGGTAATTTTGGGATTTAAAATTCTTCCAACTTCATTCTTAGCACGTTCTTCTGTTTTCCTCATCAGTCTTGTGGGGAATGTTGAGGCTGTTTCATCCGATTTAAAACTAGTTTAATCATCAAGTTATTTGTGGTTTGTAACCGAGAGGAGTGTGTCAAATTGAAACGCTTCTCACCGGATGTTGCAACGCTAATGGTATCCATAACCGGGAATAAACGCAGCTCCTTTATGCTTTTGTTCCGTTATGCACTGGGCCGTGCTGCATAGTTCAAAGTAAACCATCATAACACATGAAAACTGCTATTTGTTCTGTATTTGTTGTTACTGACTGAGAAACCACTTCAGATGATTCAGTGACAGAGCGGTCCGAACGAATCCAAATAGTTTCAGATCGTTATGCAAGCCCGTTTGGCAATTCACAAGAATCGAGACAAAAATGATTAATTCACGAATTATTGGTATCGCTGATTCCGTCGACAGAAATATGGGACACACATACTAACTGCTGAAATATTAGTTTATAAAAACGTAATAATAAAAAATTTCTCAGGTCAGTCGGAGGAGTGTGCATGGTACGAACAGTGCAGCCATAGATGCCACTGCGGCCACGTATCTAACCAAATTTAGCTGCACCGCCAGGAAAAGAGGAGGAGGGAGGTTGGGGTGCCCTCGGGCCTGATGAAGATGATTGGTGGGCCAGATTTGGCCCGCAGGCCGCCAGTTGATTAGCCCTGCTCTAAGCTGTTCCTAATTACCTCTATGAGGGGGAATGGAATATGTTGCACATTGCTTGCCAATAAATAAAGAGTTGTCAATTCATGATACTTTTTCATTTCCTAAAATTTTAATACTTAAAATACATTGTTTTTAAGAATAGTATTATTTATTTTAGTGATCGTATCGACCAATACTGCTTCTGGTGATCGTAATCGGCCCCAAAAATCCTAATCGGAGCACCCTTATTTATAATGTTTTTAATGCACTAAACTTTTATTGCTGCATTAAAAAACTATGATTAGTACATTCTTTAAAACTTCTCGTTTTGTGTTTCTTGCCAGAAAAAAAAAAAAATGGTGTGAGTAAACAATGACAATTTTTCTGGGGGAACTAATCCTTTAAGACTAAAAAAACCACACTACTTTCACTGGAGTGTAACTGTGAAAAAATTTGACTAACAGATCCACAGACGGTAAGTTTTGTGCATTTATGCTCAGATGAGCATGGGTGACTTCACTTCACATCAGACACCAAACTGTGATGAAGGAGTGTGTTTCATCAGTCATCCTCTGAATCTCCTCATAGGCTATTAATGAGAACTGCTGGTTCCACAAGATCACTCCATGGATGTCAGAGAAGAAAAAAGAAAGTGCAACGAAAAAAGTGCGACCATGACACATTTTTACTTTGAGTAAAGTAAATTAAAGAAATATAAATATAAAAAAGCACAGATGAATGAATATCTAAGCGCAGTATGTAAAGTTCATGGCATGTAACCACACAGCTGTCAAGACTAGCAGTCATGATGGGCCATGAACATTTGGGTTGCCAACATTTTCATATATATATATATATATATATTATATATATATATATATATATATATATATATATATATATATATATATATATATATATATATATATATATATATATATATATATATATATATATGAGAGAGAGAGGGAGAGAGAGGGAGAGAGAAAATATAGGTATTATTTAATAACATTTGCAAGCTTTATGATGCACCACAATAACAGTGCATCTGTTGACACTGAAAGAACCATCCAAAGAATGACTCGTTCCTCAGCCTAATGCCTCCTCCAATCAAATCTACTGATTATCAAATGCAACATATTACAGAAATGAGTGGTAAAGACCTTAATCAATGCCTCAGCTCAGAAAAACATATCTGCAAAAGCCCAGAACACAAAGCAGCAGGCTTGCCTACTTATTGACTTTCTTTTACTTGCTATGTGGATGGGGGTGTATGAAAGACGGAGAACATTTGTGTGGGTGGGTAATAAGGTCCCAGCTTAATTAGCACAATAAGATAACAGACCCTTCTGGATATCAGGATTTTCACTGCAAGTCTTACAGCAATATCACTACCAGAGAAAGAGGCAGCAAACTTGAAACTAGTTCATTGTATCGAAGGACCCTTTAGAAACCAGAACAACAATAACAGGGTTTAGACTAATCAAAAATGGTCTCCCCTTTATGTTATATCAGTTATTCTGATGTAGAAATCCAGAAATCACAAATCCATCAGAAAGGTGCTGAGCACATCTCAAAATGTCACTGGTTGGACAGTTATCAGTTATTTAGCTTCCAAACATTCAGGATTACATGATTCACATAATTCTACACAATTTTGTACAACTGATCAGAAAGTAAACACAGAAGTTGAACTCATGTAAGAGTTCATGAGAGATTAAAAGGACATTCATTAGACTCACAAAGACAAGGGCTGTCTGAAGATGTTTCTTCACCACTTTCCACATCTTAGTAACTCATCTCTCAAGAATTTGTATTTTAGTACGTCTGTGTAATAGGATCTCAGGGGTATAATTTTCCCCAATGATCCTGGATGATCCCTTAATTTTTTCAATATTATTAAATTATTATTATTATAAACCTAACCATATAATTATCCAGAAATATAATTATCCAGATGTTTGAAGTTTGTGTAAGAAAACCATCCCAATTGCTATTCAAAACCTGCCCAATCACGGCCAAAATTTGCCCAGTTGCGTACAATGGGGGTGGGGGTGGTGGTGGTGTGGAGGTTCCCCGCTAAAAATCACGTTCCGAGGGATAAAAATTACAGGGGGTAAAATTCAAATTCCTTGGGTGGTTTCGCTTCACCCCGCAGACTAAAAAACATCCCACGGGTTGGGTTGCCACTTGATGTCTAGTGTAAAATTAGGGTTCTGAAGCAAAACCAGTTGAGAAACAATGGTACCGCATACTAAACTATCTGCTGCTGATCTTCAGTAACGAGTGTTGGATGCAAGAGGCATCACCAGGCTTCAGACAGGTGACACTCACTTCCTGCCTCTTAATAAAAAGGTCTCTCAACACCAACTAAAGCTTAAATGATATGAATGAAGATATAATGAAAGGTAGTGATGAAGGTTGTGGAAAAACAATGCTGCCAGGTCCTGGTCTGTTTGACTGTCCTTGGTCTTTTATGTTGGAGCTTTCAGTGCTGTCGTGAACTGGTGTTTTGCTGTCACTAATGATACTAGTGCTCAGACTTTTCCACTGACATCAAAGTGCTTTCAAAATCTTTGATACAGAAGGAAAAAACCCTGTTACACCACAAGTGAGTCTAGAGGTTTAAGAAGTGAAAAATTGGGGGTTTGTCTGGAATCACACTATACTTTATATGCAGAAAGTGTTGCAGTGTAAAGAATAAAAACTTACTTAATTGATCAAGTCTCTCACAAACTTGAGCCTCTACATAAATCAAATGAAGCTATGAAAACTAATAAATGAATGCATGTTGTAATTTAAATCAACTCCTGTTGCAGGTATTTCTGCCACACAATTTTCTCAGTCAATATCAGTGAAAGAAAGGTCATCCGGCAAGACGAACTCCAGATTGAGAAAATAGAACACCACCAGGTGTGTATTAATATTTGAGATCCTGCTTTCTGTCCTCTATGAAAGCATGACAAGCCATGTCCTGACCTGTCCCTTGCACAGCTGTCCCTCTGGGGACAAACACGGTCAGGCAAGGTTAAAAAGCAGCTGGACAAGCAGGCACAATCCCATCTGGCTGATGAAAATGTCACTGAGACAGGCAATGTCCCTACAGAACAACATAATGTGGAAGGACACATATATATATATATTCATAGAATACCAAATGTGACTCCATATGGGACAATGCAGCTAAATGTATATTATTAGATGTAATGTAGACATACTCTTCAGTATTTTATTTTTGTCTCCTGAAGTCAATTTAATGGTAGTCCTAATTTAGTTTTCATGACCATTTTCTCACTGACCCCTAAGGTGTAGTACATTAATGAATTTTCGGTGTAATTTTGTGAGCAAAAAGGTTCACTGTATATTGTCCATATAGTGCAGCACTCACACCTTGTCACTTTCGTCCCCAAGCGAAGTTTGCGATCGTGCAGATTCCTTTTAGGATTTTTTTTTTTTTTTTTTTTTTTTTTAACCATGAAAATTCTGGGGATTTTATCCCCACCCCAAGTTTTTTGAAACTCTAAGGGGCCCTTCACACAGAACACGTTTTTGCATTTAAAAAACGAGAGGCAGGGCAGTGAAATAAATAAAAAAATAAAATAAAAAAAAACCTGCAAAGTCTAGAGCAGGGTTGCCAGGTTTTTACAACAAAACCCACCCAACTGCTACTCAAAACTAGCCCAATCGCGTTTTGGGGGTCCCACGGTAAAATACGTGTTTTTAGTGGGGTTCCTCTGGTAAAATTCCCATTCCAGGAGCTAAAAATCATGTTATTTGGGGTAGCTTCAACCCACAGACAACCCGCGGCAACAGTTTAAAAGTAGCCCAAAACCTCAGACTTGGCAACACTGGTCTAGAGACCACATTGTGTCATGTGCAAGACACAGCAAAAGACGTGAGCAAAATGTTTAAATAGAAAAAAAAATGGAAACACAGCCCAGTAGATTTCAAAAATTCATTCTGTATGAATGTACCATAAAAAGTTATAATCGGCTAACCTCTGTGTACCACCATACTTTCACATTGTCTGTTCTTCATCTGAGACAGAAGTGACCAACCATGATTCTGGAAAGCCCACCTTCCTGCAGAGTTTAGCTCAAAGTTAAACATACCCAAACTATCTAGGTTTTCAGGATAAACAGAAAGTGATATTGGGGCACTTCCAGGCAAGTGTGTTGGGGTAAGCTGGATCTAACTTTTCATGATGTTGGCCCTAGGAGCAGGATTAGATACCCCTGGGAGGACCAAGTTGCTGAATATTAAACAGGTTTTGCTATGCAAATTCCAGTGATCATTAATAAGCTCATGGTTATGGCATTATAAACAAGCCATGTTTGAAGAGAACACTTTTGCATTCAAGATCAAACTCTTATTTCAGCAAAAAGAGGAAGGGGAATCTTGTTTTCTGTGACATGTCCCCTTTAAAATGAATGAATTTGAAACCTCACGGAATGGCATGAAATGAACACTAAGCATTTTTATTGGCCTGGACAAATATTTCCTGACAGCATTCCATTACAATACATTCCAGAAAAATGACCTCATTATAGTTTCATCGATGTCTCTCTCTCTCTCTCTGCTCCATCTCTTCTCTCTCACCTGTCTGTCTTTGTATGTCACTCTGTGGATTTAGACAAACTCTCCTGCTGGACGAGTACAGGGTGGATGGTAGTAGAGCGTGGAGACACCAGCTGTCCATCACAGCTGTCAGCATTTCCTTTGGTGCCAAAATCAAGGGCCGTTCCGCAAGGTCAGAGATACGATGGACTCTCGCTTCTAAAACAACAGGATTATTCCCTCTGCCAATCTCAGACTCGTTTAATCGCACAAACCTCTGAACTTAGCTCATCTCTTAATCAAAAGATCTTGTTCTGTCTTCACAATGTTCGCCTTTCTCATTGAAGTCTGCATCTCTTTTCCAAAGTCTAATGAGTTTCCAACCTACTGAGACATCATAGGCACGTGCCTGGTGTGAAGTCTGTTCCAAAAGTTATGTTGCCTTCTAACACTTTCTGTAAGGCAGCATCACATTTATCCCTCACTTAGAATGTGATCGCACTATGAGATTCTTGTAGACTATATTTGAAATTAAATGTAGTAGTATGTAAAAATGTGCTTAGGACTGCACCCTAATAGTCGACTAACCAGTAGTTGACGAGGAGGCTTAGTTGACCGAAATTTTATTAGTCGCTTCCACAGAAAGTGGAAGTCAGGCAGTCTGTGACGGACAAATCATTAACAGCTGGTCTATGTGGTAAATACAGTACATAGGGCAGGACATCCAAACGCTCGCCTATCATCCTTTATCGACCTTAAATATGGCTTATCATCTGAAACGTAAGTAGTAGCAACTTTACATGGCCGCTCACTTTAACGTTAACCTAGAAAATGTGGGCTATTCAAGTGTTTGTCTGGAGCGTGAAAGCTAAATAGTAACGTGCTTACTGCATGACAGCTAAAATGAAGGTGCCAGTGCGATCACTTGCAATGAAATACTCAGACATTTTTGGTCATACAGATAAAAGTAATACATCTTTTGAATCTGTGAAGGGTCTACTTTTATTTGTGTGCATTCACAGTAACAACAAAACACTGTGCTTTTGTAAAATAAAAAAACAACACAAACAGGTTGCGCTCTGTAAACTTGAGCGCGCCAAAAAACAAAAAGAAAAAAAAAGAACCGAAACTCAATGTAAACTTGCCTCACAGACATGAAAAATATATTTATAGAAAGCGAAATGTCTATTTTTAAATGAACAAATTCAACCGGAAAACAAATATTCTCATGTAATACATATGAAACGTGCATAGGCGCATCCACTACTGCGAAGATGATGAGTCAGCTTCGTCAACATCACTGCAGCAAAAAATACAGAAAACACTAGTTTATCAATTAATTATTAAAATGTTAAAGCAGTTTCCTTCTGATAATTATTACTTTTGCCGGTGCGCTGTGGCAAGCTTTATGTGTGCGCTTCAGCGCTGATTAAGCTATGTTGGCATTAAAGACTCATTATTATGATTTATATGGTCTAATAATAAACATGCGATTAGTCGACTAATCGCTTAAAATGAACGACTACTAGTCGACCAGAAAAATCTTTAATCCCTACTTCGGACTAAATCCTCCAGAATCTGCAGCAGTATTAGCAAACAAACAGATTACAAATCAATGCCTCACAGCAATCATCAAAACTAAATATAGTTGACACTTCTAAACCCTCTAATAGCGCTGGGCGATACAGCTAAAAAATTGATCACGATATAATGTTTCATATTGTTCGGTATCGATAACTATTGAAAAAAACTGAATAACCTTTTTAAAAAAAAAACAAAAAAAAAAACAGACCAGTAGAGAAAAAAAAAAAAAAAAAAAAAAAAAAGAGTCTGAATTTAACCAATGCATTTTTAATTAAGGCAAACAAAGCAAAATAAATAAAATGTAAACAAATCTCTCTTATATTTTATATGAAGATTAAATAAATAAGTGTTAAAGAAACTTAGCAGTGCACAATTCTGGATAAATTAAGAAACTTTTTTGTTTGTCTCAAATAGAGATCACAATTCTGAATGACAACTAAATAAAATAACGTAATTTACTAGTGGTTCTGACAAAATATTAATTGCTGCAGTATATTTTTAAATTTCAAATTTATTTGAATTACTTTTTTTTGTAATCTGGATGTATGATTCAATGACTCGCTCATAAATACTCTTGTTTCATTACTGGATGAATCAGTGTATTTGAAAGAATCTGTTGAATGAAGATTCAATGTCACAAATACATTTTTTAACATTCACTTGTCGCCAACTGGTGGTAAAACAATGTAAATCGATAAATGTGTTGTTTTCAGCGCTAAGTTTCTTTCAAAAGCTATAGAATAAACTTTAATCTCTGTGATTATTTGAATATTTGTAACACAGAAATAAAAATACTATGTGGTTGAAAACTGTTTGTGCAGCTGTTAATACCTACGACTGCTCTCTCAAGACTAACTTTGAAGTAGATCAACTGTAAGACGTAAGGAAACCATGAAACTGCCGCACAGACGAGCTGACGTGTACTTTTTAATTCACAATCTCCTCGTCACCGGCAGGTACAACACTCATTTTCACGTTTGTGTGTTCTGATTTCACGTGACGATTGCGCAACTGAACTCCACAGCAATCTGTTTGCGTGTCACTCGTAGTGCATCCGTTTGTGACCCAGGGACGGAGCGAGCTTGAGAGTTGTTCATGCAACCGAACTTCATGTCTGTTTACATATTAATGCATTTAAGTGAAACTTTATCAAGACTTATATTGAACATTTTTTCTATCGTTATTGGTTAAGACGTACCGTCGATAAATATCGATATCGTTATAGAGGGCCTACCCTCTAAATACTCCACTCACTGTCAGTCCCACAATCCCCTGCATAAACCTTCTGCTCAGCTCTCATAAAGACTGTACAGAAAACTCCCACTCAGCTCCACACCAGTGGACACATACAGGTGCATCTCAATAAATTAGAATGTCGTGGAAAAGTTCATTTATTTCAGTAATTCAACTCAAATTGTGGAACTCGTGTATTAAATAAATTCAGTGCACACAGACTGAAGTACTTTAAGTCTTTGGTTCTTTTAATTGTGATGATTTTGGCTCACATTTAACAAAAACCCACCATCTCATCTCATTAAATTAGAATACTTCATGAGATCAATAAAAAAAAAAGAATATTTTAAACAGAAATGTCAGGCTTCTGAAAAGTATGTTCATTTCTATGCACTCAGTACTTGGATGGGCCTCCTTTTGAATGAATTACTGCATCAATGTGGCGTGGCATGGAGGCAATCAGCCTGTGGCACTGCTCAGGTGTAATGGAAGCCCAAGTTGCTTTGATAGCGGCCATCAGGCCATCTGCATTGTTGGGTCTGGTGTGTCTCATCTTACTCTTGACAATACCCCATAGATTCTCTATGGGGTTCAGGTCAGGCGAGTTTGCCGGCCAATCAAGCACAATAACACCATGGTCATTGAACCAGCTTTTGGTACATTTGGCAGTGTGGGCAGGTGCCAAGTCCTGCTGGAAAATGAAATCAGCATCTCCATAAAGCTTGTCAGCAGAAGGAAGCATGAAGTGCTCTAAAATTTCCTGGTAGATGGCTGTGTTGACTGTGGACTTCAGAAAACACAGTGGACCAACACCAGCAGATGACATGGCAGCTTAAATCATCACTGACTGTGGAAACTTCACACTGGACTTCAAGCAACATGGTTACGGTCCACTCTTCCTCCAGACTCTGGGACCTTGATTTCCAAATGAAATGCAAAATTTACCTTTCATCTCAAAAGAGGACTTTGGACCACTGATCAGCAGTCCAGTTCTTTTTCTCCTTAGCCCAGGTTAGACGCTTCTGACGTTGTCTTTGGTTCAGAAGTGGCTTGGTAAGTGGAATGTGACAGTTGTAGCCCATTTCCTGAAGACGTCTGTGTGTGGTGGCTCTTGATGCACTGACTCCAGCTTCAGTCCACTCCTTTTGATGCTCTCCTAAGTTCTTAAATCGCCTTCGCCTGACAATCTTCTCAAGCCTGCGGTCATTCATTTCACTTATACACCTTTACCTACCACACTTTTTTCTTCCAGCCAACTTTCCATGAATATGCTTTGGCACAGAACTCTGCGAACAGCCAGCTCTTTCAGCAATGATCCTCTGTGGCTTACCCTCATTGTAGAGGGTCTTGATGATCGTCTTCTGGACAACTGTCAAGTCAGCAGACTTCCCCATGACTGCTGTTGGGATTACTGACCTAAACCCCTAACCCTGAGAATGGTAATTTAATAGAACTTGAAATTAAATATTCTAATAATTTGAGATACTGATTTTTTTATTTTGATGAGCAGCAAGCTGTAATCATCAAAATGAAAACAAAGTCTGGAAATATTTTACTTAATGTCTAATAAATCTAGAATATATTTAAGTTTTACTTATTGAATTAAATTACCGAAAAAAAAAAACTCTAATTTATTAGGATGCACCTGTACATGCTGCTTAGAAGGCAGCTGTCCATAGAAAGCAGACAGCAAAGTACCTCACTGCTATTTGTCTCTCTCTGCATCTCATTAGTCCACCACATGGCACACCACAGCCTGGCAGAGTCAATGCCCCGTCAGCCCTCTCTTCAATCAATTCCACTCAAATAACTTTCATCAGCAGTCTCTCAATGGCCATAAACAAGTATATTTCACCAGTGAGGGCCATAAACCTGATCTGTGGGTCACAGGAAGTACAAGATATGCTGAAGTTAGAGCCTCGGCTTATCATTCTGTGCCTTCACCTTGAGTCTCAGACCTGGAGCCAAATTCCCTGATATGATTTGGTTCGACCAAACAAGTCAACAAGGAACACAGTCTCATATACCAGAATCCTCTTCTCTCCGCATCATTATTAACTTTTGTGTATCGCATTGTTTCGTTATCAGCAGCTAGCTTGTAATCAGTTGCATTCAAAGCTAGCAGCAAAACAGATAAGGAAATATTAATTGGAAATGCAAAACTGCACCATCATAGTATATTGTATAGTATAATGGAGATAAAAATTTTCCAGCAGAAGACAATGAATGCTTCATTGACCTAATCAAAAGTTGGACATTACAGTGCTCAGTGGTGAACATGTGCACACTCTTTCAAATTTCTCTGATGTATAAATGGAAATGAGATTCGTGTAACACCGCAGTCTTGTCGTCATCTGCTCTGAAAGGCTGCCCTGCTGGCACTGTTGTACTGCTAAGAATAGTCCAACATTGTGATGTTTACCAGAAATAGAACACTGTGACATTCTGGTAGGATATTCATTAGTTACAAAGAGTATTAAATTAAATTACAGAACTTTTCTTCTCATTTCAGAAGCAAACATCAGTGCATAGAAACAGAACAGATGGCAACGGGAGAAATTATCTTATACTGTGGTTAGTAACACACATACAGTGTATTGTGAGCCATTTAAAGTCTTAGGGATGTGCTGAAGTAGACTTTATAGAGTGCTTGACTCTTGCATTGTCAATACAAGAACTTGATCAAAAACTGTTGCACCTCTTAAAGGGTTAGTTCACCCAAAAAAATTACTCACCCTTCATGTCGTCCCTACGTTCATCTTCTGAACACAAATTAAGATATTTTTGATAAAATCAGATGGTTTCTAAAGCACACATTAGCAACAATGTCATTGCACCTTTTTAGGTCCAGTAAGGTATTAAAAACAGTTTGAACTGTTGTCATACACAGTTGACGTAGTGAACGCAGTTCAATGCTTCCATGTTTACATCCGAACACCAGCTCAGTATTGTTGACGTGAGCAGCACAACACATGCGTGTGATGCTGACGCAGGAGCCGATCAATAATGAATCGGCGTTCTGGCGTAGAACAAAGAAGCCTGCACTGCGTTCACTACGTCAACTGCATATGACAACAGTTAAATAAAGTCATTATTTTTGTTTATGAGGGTGAGGTACTTAGTTCACTCAGAAATGAAACTGCTGTCAATTAACCCTTTAATGGAAATAAAATCACAACATTTATTTCCTTCAAGAGGACTTAGATGTGCCAATTCATGTGTGAAATAATGCTCCCTCCCAACCATTCTTTTTACAATTTGAGCTTGATGAATCAGAGTAAAGCTGTGCTGTTAGTGACTGCCACAACAATAGCTATAAACTGAAGAAATTCCTAGAAAGTATGCGTTTTGAGCACCAGCAAAACAATGTCTGTATATGGCATTTGTAAAAGTATGGCTTGTAGTACTTAAGTTAAAATACTCACCATAAAAGGTATATGTGCGCCCTTATCATTTTGAGGACAATGCATAGAGTCAAAATAGAGTTTTTAACATTTTTGAACTTGAATCAGGCTTGGACCTGACTAAATGCATACATTTAAAGTTTAAAATGTTCTATTATAGTATATAATGCATTTTATTTTTATTTTATTAATAACAATTAATAAACATGGAAGCTTAAATGTCTCACTTTTACTCTATTTGATGCTAAATAAAATCTGTCTAAACTAAACTTTAATTTTGGGTTTAACTATACACAATACATATCGTCACGATCCATGATACATATTGTTGCATTTTCGTATTGCAATATATTGTGACATTGTGTTGTTACACTGCAACCTCCATATGATATTTAGTGCCACAGGGACTTTTTATTGTATTGCAACTCTTGTTCTTTTTGATAATGCTTCAATTTATGCCATCGGCAAGCCTGCTCTCCAGCTACTGAAAATCTTATATCAGTCAAACACTGCAGAGCATTATATCAGACTCACTTCTCTCCTTGAAGTTTGTTGGTTTTCACAATCAAGTCCTGGGTTTGTTCTTTGGCTGCCTGTTGACACAGAACATGGAAGAGCATGTTGGTCCTTCAGCTATGTACATTCAAATATCTTCTTTAAACCCTTGAAATGGCTTTTAAATTTTTATTTTGTCAACATTCTGGAGTACACTAGATGACCTCAAAACCAATAGACATGGATATAAAGTTCCAAAAGTCCCATTTTGATTTCACATGGTCTTTTACAGATGATGATGGTAACTATCTGAAAGCAATGATGTGTGATTACCTTTAACCTGTTGGTCATTTCTTCACAGCAGGAGCTCATAGCCTGAACATCTTCATGAACACTCTCTAGTTCCTGAAGCAGAAAGACACACTTAAGATCTCTGAAGATGAGTCCTATACAGCAGCAGAAGGTACATAGCATGTGCAGTTGGAGCAAAGTTTATTATGTATATCTCATTTACATTTAGTCAGAAGCTTTTATCCATAATTTATAATGAGAATAACAATGTTTGAAGCACAGTACAGTTCAAAAGTTTGGGTATACTTTTGTAAGGATTTTGAAAGAAGTCTCTTATGTTTATTAAAGCTGCATTTATTTGATCAAAAATACAGTGTGAATATTGTGAAATATTATTACAATTTAAAGTAATTGTTTTCTATTTTAATGCATAAATATAATGTATTCCAAAGCTGACTTTTCAACATCATTACTCCAGTCTTCAGTGTCACATGATCCTTCAGAGATCATGATGATTTGCTGCTCAAGAAACATTTATTGTTATCAGAAATAATTATTATTATAATTTCTAATTATTAATAATGTTGAGAACAGTTGTGCTGCTTTTTATTTTTGTGGAAACAGCGTATTTTTTCCAGGATGATCTGATAAACAAAGTGTTCAAAAGAACAGATTTTATTTTTTGTAACAATGTAAAAGTCTTTTGATCCACTGAAGGTGTCATTGCTAAATTAATGTGTATTTTTTATTTATTATTTTTAAATTTTAAATTTATTTATTTATTATTATTTTTAATCTTAAGTAAAATGCATAAATATACATTGTAAAGGGTAAAGGGGTGAAAATTTACACCGATCTTTTGATATCAAGGCATTTTTGACATCAAGGTACCAGAAAACAACCTGCAAGTTTCATAGCTCAAAACATCTTCTTCATTATAAACAATGCATTCATTTAATCAAGCTCCAAAAACAGCTAGAATTTGGAATTTGTGATGTCACACGGGCAAATACATTTGCATAGGACTGCCTCCAGAGGAAGATAGCGACAGATAGTTTTACATCGCATCGAAAGCAAATTTTAATTTTAATCACTTTACCTACACTGGATACAGTATACAGATATGCATTCATTTTCTGACATACTCCACGCACTTGAGTCTGCTGACAACAGGACAAATGGAAGAGTAAAAGAACTTTCGCTTTGATGCGTCCAGTTTAAACAGCTTGTTTGCGTCTTTGTACAGGCTTCAGAAGACCCCCAAGTGTCGGAAACAAGAGGATGGTTTATTTTTATTGGTGTCCCAAATTACGTCTGAGGATTATATGTTTGTTCAGAGCATTTTGTTTTGCAGTGTAATGAGAGTTCGCAAAGAAATTTTTGTTGACAGATAAAATCTGACAGCAGCTACATTACAAACCGTAAATTAATGATTTCATAATGCTTTGTCTATAAGTGATGATTCTATATGGATAATGTTTTTTAAAACATACGTACAATAGTGAGTGGGCATTGATACTGTTTCCTGTGCAGTGATGTTAGCCAATCATAACAGTGGCCATTTACTGACAAGCCTTAAAAGAGCCGCCCTTCAAAAATGAAAGTTGAAAATAATCATTTTATCACAAATATATATTTGTGTGTGTGTGTGTGTACAATTTTTTCTTAATATTATAAGGTAACCTCAAGGAACATATAATAAAAAAAATAAATAAAAAAAAACCTTTAAATATAATGTACATACTACATACTACATAGAAAGATGACAGATCATAAAAAAGGCCCACAGGCAGCTTATGTAAAGTAATAGTTTTGTTCTGAGCTGCTTCATAGAAATTGTTGTCAAAAAATAAATACACTATATTGCCAAAAGTTTTGGGACACCTGCCTTTACGTGCACATTAACTTTAATGACATCCCATTCTTAATCCCTAGGGTGTAATATGGACAATATTGGCCCACCCTTTGCAGCTATAACAGCCAAAACACTTCTGGGAAGGCTTTCCACAAGGTTTAGGAGTGTGTTTATGGGAATTTTTGACCATTCTTCTAGAAGCGCATTTGTGAGATCAGGCAGTGATGTTGTGGACGAGAAGGCCTGGCTCCCAGTCTCCGCTCGAATTCATCCCAAAGGTGTTCAATCGGGTTGAGGTCAGGACTCTGTACAGGCCAGTCAAGTTCCTCCACACCAAACTCACTCATCCATGTCTTTTTGGACCTTGCTTTGTACACTGGTGTGCAGTCATGTTGGAACAGAAAGGGGCCATCTCCAAACTGTTCCCACAAAGTTGGGAGCATGAAATTGTCCAAAATGTATTGGTATGCTGAAGCATTAAGAGTTCCTTTCACTGGAACCCCACCCCTGAAAAACAACCCAACACCATAATCCCCCCTCCACCAAACTTTATACTTGGCACAATGCAGTCAGGCAAGTACCGTTCTCCTGGCAACCGCCAAACCCAGACTCGTCCATCAGATTGCCAGACAGAAAAGCGCAATTCAACACTCCTGAGAACACATCTCCACTGCTCTAGAATCCAGTAGCGGCGTGCTTTACACCACTGCATCCGACGCTTTGCATTGCACTTGGTGATGTAAGGCTTGGATGCAGCAGCTCGGCCATGGAAACCCATTCCATGAAGCTCTCTACACACTGTTCAGCATTTCGCTAGCTTGTTAGCTTGTCATCCGGGCCACGAACCGTCCTTTTCTCTCGCGCACTCCTTTTTCTACGACTCTAGTCCATCAAACAACTGTGGAAGACAGATCACTCTACAAACATGGTGAGTCATGTCATCCTCTCCTTTTGTTGTTACTTGCACTGCCTATCACATGCATAGTATAGCTCTCTCTGTCAGCGGTGAGATTTACACATGTGATAAATGCAGGGAGATAGTCAGGCTGACAGAGAGAATCTCAGAATTAGAGACACGCATCCAAACTTTAATTGAGGATAGCAAGAATGTAAGGGCTTTAGATACTGTTTTGGATGCGACTAGCTTAGTGAACTCTGTACATTGTTCGGTTACGGCTGTAGAGCCAGGGCATTTAGGTGACGGTGAGGTGGGTAATTGCTATGTTAGCTGCTTAAGCTGGAGATAGCACTGGGGAAAAAATTGTTTTTATGCCTAGATGTTCTAGTGCACAGAGATCTGTAACATCTGCCTGAGGGCAGAAGTGAAAACAGGTTGTGTCCAGGGTGAGAGGGGTCTGTGATGATTTTACCTGCCCGTTTCTTCACTCTGGCGTTGTACAAGTCCTGAAGGTTGGGCAGGTGCATACCAATTATCCTTTCAGCTGTCCTAACAATCCGTTGCAGTCTTCTTATATCTGATTTGCTGGCTGACCCAAACCAAACAGTTATAGAAATGCACAGAACTGACTCAATAACAGCTGAGTAAAACTGTGTCAGCAGCACCTGTGGCAGGTTGAACTTCCTCGGCTGGCGAAGGAAGTACAGTCTCTGCTGAGCCTTTTTCGCAGTGGAGTCAATGTGATTGTCCAGCAGGGGTCCAGTGATGTCCTTCAGGTAGGCCAGCACCAGTCTCTCAAATGACTTCATGACCACAGATGTCAAAGCAACAGGTCTGTAGTAATTTAGTCCTGTGATTTTCGGTTTCTTGGGTACAGGGATGATGGTGGAGCATTTGAAGCAGGAGGGGACTTCACACAGCTCCAGTGATCTGTCGAAGATCACTGTGAAGATGGATGACAGCTGGACAGCACAGGCTTTGAGACAGGCTGGTGAAACACCGTCTGGGCCTTTGGCTTTCCTTATCTTCTGTTTCCTAAAGACCCTGCATACATCCCTCTCACTGATCTGAAGTGCAAGTTGAGAAGCAGGAGGGGGAGGGTGTTGATGGCTGTGTGGTGAGCAGGTCAGAGCGGGTGTGGGGTGTGAGACCCTCGTTTGCCTCACGTCACAGAAGTCAGATAAATCCCAATACACAGAAACACTTTCACTTAGATATTATCACATAGAGACTGTGTCTGTACCCTGAATTAGTAAATATAAAAAACTTCCAAACCCATTTAAGGGTAAAAATTTAATTGATGTTCAACAAATAAAAAACAGAGATAATACTGATAAACAAATGATAAAGCTTGGGTTGCTGAATATTAGATCCCTTTCTTCAAAAGCACTTATTGTAAATTATAATATCACAGACAATAATCTTGATTTACTGTGTTTGACAGAAACCTGGCTAAAACCAGATGATTATATTACTTTAAATGAGTCTAGCCCTCAGGGTTATTATTATCGACACAAACTGCGTCGGATAGGCAAAGGGGGAGGCGTTGCTGTAATCTATAGTAATATCTTCAGTATTACTCAAAAGTCTTTAAAATATAATTCCTTCGAAGTGATGGTGCTTTATGTAACATTATGTAATGTAAGTGACAAATCCCATCTGACTTTTGTCCTGTATACAGGCCACCAGGGCACCATACAGACTTTATCCAAGAATTTGCTGATTTTCTATCCGAGTTAGTACTGGCTGCAGATAAAGTCCTAATTGTTGGTGATTTTAATATCCATGTAGATAATGAAAAAGACGCATTGGGATTGGCATTTACAGACATTCTAAACTTTATTGGAGACAACACGTGTCAGGACCCACTCATTGGTGAACCATACTTTAGATCTAATATTGTCACATGGAATCGATAATGATGCCATTGAAATTCTGCAGCAGAGCGATGACATCTCAGATCATCATCTAGTCTCATGTATACTACATTTAGCCAAGGCTGCAAAACCGCCACCCTGCCAAAAATATGGTAGAACCATCACTTCTACCTCTAAAGATTGCTCTATAAATAATCTTCCTGATCAGTTTCATCTCCTTAGCATTCCAGATAGCTTAGAAGAACTCGATGTTGCAACAGAAACTATTGACTCTCTCTTTTTCAGCACATTAGACTCAGTTGCTCCTTTGCGCTTAAAGAACATTAAGAAAATTAATCCAACGTTGTGGTACAATGAGCACACTCCGGCCCTTAAAAGAGCAGCCAGAAAAATGGAGCGCAGCTGAAAGAAAACAAAACTAGAAGTTTTTCGTGGAGAGAGAGAATGATTGAGTACAGGAAGGCCTTAAAAACTACTAGATCTGCTTATTTCTCAAATCTCTTAGAAGAAAATAAACAACCCTAGGTATTTATTTGATACAGTGGCTAAATTAACGAAAACTTCGTTAAAGCTTCAACTTCTGATGTTTCAAAACAGCACAGCAGTAATGACTTTATGAACTTCTTTACTTGCAAGATTGATAATATCAGAGAGAAAATAACCACGCAACCGTCTACTACAGTATCACATCAGACTGTGCATTGTAGTGTTCCTGAGGAAAAATTCCATTCATTCACCGCTTTATCAGAGGAAGATAATTGTCTCTGTCTAAACTTGTTAAATCATCAAAATCAATATGCATGTTAGACCCTATACCAAGTAAGCTATTGAAAGAGATGCTTCCAGAGGTCATAGATCCTCTTCTTAATATCATTAATTCATCATTACCACTAGGATATATACCGAAAACTTTTAAGCTGGCTATTATTAAGCCTCTTATTAAAAAAAAAAAAAACACAACTTGATCCTAGAGAATTAGTCAATTACAGGCCGATCTCAAATCTACCTTTTCTGTCAAAAATACTACAAAAGGCAGTTTCATCACAACTATGTTCCTTCTTAGAAAGAAATGGTATCTGTAAGAATTTCCAGTCAGGATTTAGACCGTACCATAGTACTAAGACTGCTCTCATTAGAGTACCAAATGATATGCTCTTATCATCAGATTATGGTTATATCCAGCTGCATTTGACACTATCGACCACAACATTCTTTTGAATAGACTCGAAAACTATGTTGGCATTAGTAGAATGGCATTGGCATGGTTCAAATCATACTTATCTGACCATTATCACTTCGTAGTAGTAAACGAAGAAATGTCATATTGATCACAAGTTCAATATGGAGTACCGCAAGGCTCAGTACTAGGACCGTTGCTTTTCACGCTGTACATGCTACCCTTGGGAGATATCATTAGAAAGCATGGCGTTAGTTTTCACTGTTACGCTGATAATACTCAGCTCTATTATGACGAAACGTACCAATTCACGAAATGAATGGAATGCATAGCTGATATAAAAAATTGGATGTCCAGTAATTTCCGACTACTAAACTCAGAAAAAAACAGAGATTCTAATGATTGGACAAAAAACCTCTGCACGTAATAACCTAGAATACTGTCTAACACTTGATGGCTGCTCTGTTAAGTCTTCATCGTCAGTTAGGAACCTGGGTGTGCTCTTTGATACCAATCTCTCATTTGAAAGTCACATTTCTAGCATCTGTAAAACCGCATTCTTCCATCTTAAAAATATATCTAAACTACGACATATGCTTTCAATGAAACATGCGGAACAGTTAGTTAATGCGTTCATGACCTCAAGGCTAGATTACTGTAACGCTCTACTAGGTGGTTGCCCTGCTCGCTTGATAAACAAACTACAGCGGGTCCAAAACTCAGCATCTAGAGTTCTTACTAGAACCAGGAAGTATGACCATATTAGCCCGGTTCTGTCAACACTGCATTGGCTCCCTATTAAACATTGTATAGATTTTAAAATCTTGCTAATCACTTACAAAGCACTAAATGATTTAGCTCCCCAGTATCTGAGTGAGCTCTTAACACATATAGTCCTTATAGTCCTTCACGTCTATTGCGATCTCAGAATTCAGGCCAATTAATAATACCTAGAGAACATTAAAATGAACCACAGGCGGTAGATCCTTCTCCTATTTGGCACCTAAACTCTGGAACATTCCTAACATTGTTTGGGAAGCAGACACACTCTGTCAGTTTAAATCTAGACTAAAAATGCATCTCTTTACCCTGGCATACACATAACACATTAGCAATTTACATTTTCAAATCCATTAAATGATTTGTTAGGCTGCATAAATTAGGTCAGCCGGAACCGGAAACACTTCCTATAACACCAGATGTACAACAACGCAGCCCTGAAGTGTCAGCAGAGACTGAGTCAACTAGATCATCCCTGTGAAGGCCTCACCGACACGACAGCCAGTGGCACAGATTCCCAACAAACCGTCCCATACCGGCGTGATGAATACGATCTTCAAGTAGATGCAACTGGACCAATATTTTGACTGTTGCAATCCCAATTGGACTTATGACCTGTAACGTTGCCTGAATCATAATCATGCACTGTTCGCTGTTGGTCAGAGGAGAACTGGCCCCCCGACTGAGCCTCGTTTCTCCTAAGGTTTTTTTCTCCATTCTTATCACTGTTTTGTCATCTGATGTCACCTGATGGAGTTTGGGTTCCTTGCCACTGTCGCCTCTGGCTTGCTTAGTTGGGAACACTTGATATTCAACAATGTTTTTGATCTGTCTGCACTGACACCATTGTATGCGAACAGAACTGAGCTGGATGATGATATCACTGTTTTCTCCAGTGCTAAAATATAGATAAATAAACAAATTATTGATTTTTACAACCGAATGAATCAATACTGAATTTACCTAAGCTGGACAAAATTATTCACCAGTTATCACTGTAAAGCTGCTTTGACACAATCTGCATTATAAATAAAGGTGATTTGACTTAACAGTTGACCGTGGAATATTTAGTAGTGAGTAAATTTCATGAACGGACTTAATGCACAGGTGGCAACCTATCACGGTACCACACTTGAATTCACTGAGCTCCTGAGAGCGACCCATTCTTTCACAAATGTTTGTAGAAGCCGTCTGCATGCCTAGGTGCTTGATTTTATACACCTGTGGCCATGGAAGTGGTTGAAACACCTGAATTCAATGATCTGGAGGGGTGTCCCAATACTTTTGGCAATATAGTGTATATTTCTGCACCTATAAACCTATAATGAACTTCCAACTGCTTGTGCTCTACTCTGCTCTGCCTGTGAATTTACCTCAGTCACTTCTTTAAATATCCGTACAAACTCTTCATTGATGGACAGGCTGCGTCTCTCGATGTCTCCCCGCAGGTTCCTCCTGGTTCTCAGACTGTTCTCAGTGAAAAACACGGAGAGAGATTTCAATGCTTCTAGCATCTCCTAGAAATAGAGGAAATAAATGAGACAACAGGACCTTCATTGCTGATTGTTCATCAACTGCATCCTGCCTACAACCCATATGACATGAAGATCATGGCTAGATACATCAGATGATATAATTCCATTTACAAAACACAATATATGTTCTGATCAAAGCAATATGTCTAATCATTACTGCAAACCTTCACCAAATGTACAGTGATGGCATGGAAATCTTTTGATATACACAACAGTTTAAAAGTTTGGACTGGGTAAGATTTTCTTTAAATGTTTTTGAAAGAAGTCTGCTCACCAAGGCTACATTTATTCAATAAAAATACAGTAAAATCAGTAATATTTTGTTTTCAATTTTAGCATATACTAATTCACTGATTAATAGAAAGTTTGTAACAATGTAGTAATCTTTGCGGTCACTTTTGATTAATTGAATGTGTCCTTGCTTAATACACGTATGCATTTCTTTAAAAAGAAAAAAAGATAAGTAAATACCAAAATAAATGAACGTCAGTATATTTTACTTTCAAGTAAGTTACCATTGATTTAGCATGTAATAACATGATAAAGCTTTTTATATAGAGTACACCACAGTACTGAAATCTTGGTACTTTTGGTGCTATCTTTGTACCGCTTTATTATCTCTATACTTGTAAAGAGTACGTAGTGACAGGTGCACTGCGAGGCTAATAAGTTAGCTAATGCAACCAAACCCACACAGACCTTGTCATTTTCCAGCCTGGTCTCCAGAATTTTGTTGAGTTTTCTGGACAGAGGGTTGTTGGTCTGTGAGGACACATTCCCGCTGCTGTTAGAAATGTGAAGGTTTGAGGCATCAGTTGACAGATCTGCTTTAGTCTCTGCCATCATCAACATCCACGTCAACCTCCAGGAAGCTGTTTTGAGTAACCAGAAAATCGTCCCACTGCAACAAGTGCTGAACACTTTAGTTCCGTGTCCCAAGTGGTACCATATTGAGGCTATTTGTGCTGAAATATATAGTCTCCAGAAATGAGATCTCGCCTTTTGAAGTTGTCATTAAAGGGAAATATTTAAAGTCGGCATGAAATGGAAATTGTGATAGTCTTTTCTTCCCTATTGCGACGTATCGGTGTGAAACGAAAAAATAAGAAAAAATGTAGGCCGGGACTTGGTTTTGTCCATGGGGAATTGATTGGATTGTCATGTGAGTGAGTGACGGGTTGCCCCGCCCTCGCGTCAGTAAACATGTCATCAGAGAAGAGATGTCACTGCAAGAGGGAGTGGAAGTTATTTTGATTAAAGATTAAGAGGGTACCTGAATTAAAAAATAATAAATAATGATGTGAACGGATAAATCATTATTCCCCCAAGATTTTGACTTTAATAAGTAATGTTTGAAATATTTTAATATATTTTAACAAAATATATTTTATAAAGTAAATATAAAAATATATATTTATATATATAAATAAAATATATATAAAAAATCTAAAATCTATTATTAAATATATTTTCACATTATTATAATGATATACAATAATGGCCTTATTATTATCAATATATTTTTAAATATATTGTAAATATTTTTTTTATTTATTATTTATTTATTTATTTTGTAATTATAAACAACTAAAAAACAGAGGGTTATGGTATGTCCCCATTGTAGGCTATATAAATGTGTGTGTATGTCAGTCAGGTTTTGCGTACATTGTGGAGACCAAATGTCTTAAGGATAGTAAATTATATTACATATTATATTTATACAACAGTTCGTTCTAGTTCTCGAATCTGACTGGCTGAGAGATCTTTTCAGCCATGCAATATTCTACCAGTAACGCCACGGGAACCGGTTCATCATTTGAATCACTCACTCCACTGTCAGCATTCTCACAGTGAGTGTCATGGTGGATGAGCAAACCCACCATATTTTTATAGATACTACTGTTTTTAGGCAATAATTTAGTTGTTTAGACCTCAGATATGCAATTTATATATAAACATAGCACCTATTTGAAAATTTGTTTAGACTCTTGATGATGTGAGCTCCAGGCCGTAAGCGACCGTTCAGCGCTCGTGTACCCACAGAGAACAGCTTCATCTCGGCCAGTCCTTCGGGAATTTGCTGCTGGCTCTTGTGTAAATAGTGTTTAAACATGATGTATAATTCGTTTTGGGTATATCAAATGGGCAATCTTTGGTCTTATTAATATATTACTTGTTCCAGAGCTAATAGATTTTGCTTAATGGCTATATTAAGTTTCATAACTTTATTTGCATTGAAATTAAATCCTGTACTAACTAGAGCGCTGCTTTTGTACGTTTGACTGAACTGTTTGCTCGTATTTATTTCCTATTTTACTTCTTATACTGTTATAATGGCTATTGTTCTTAATTTAAATATTATTTTTCAATAAATAACATTTTATATACATAACATGCTTTAACATATTTTTTGGTATTGAGAAAGAGTGTTAGTGATTTCGACTTCAGTGAAAGTTACATTAATATGCCATTAGATGGCAGCAATTGACTGTCTTTATAAGTGAGTCTTTTAAATTGAAATAGACTGAAACAAGGAAACAAGGACATTGTTTTTACTTTAAACAACATCTTATGAGACGCAGCTGACAAATGCATTGACTAGCGTTGTCATGGGAATGTCTTAAATGTTAAAAGGACAAAGATTTCGCTTTCCTCAGTGGACATTCAAACTGATTGACCTGAAGAATATCAGCTAGATGCAGGTAATGCAATCGCTTAGTCGATCTCTCTCTCATAATACCATAATCTACTCTATATATTACAATAAGCTTCAATGAAGGGCCTCAACGCTTTTTGTTACTAGTTCTAAAGTGACGTTTTAGAATTAGTAACGGAGGCTTGGGTTCAACTGTTAAACTGTCAACTTGAGATTTTAATCTGTGGTGGAAGAAGTAGTTCCTCACAAAAGAGGGTTTTTAAAAAAAATCCATTGTTGTTTCTTATTTATTTACACACTTGTGCCATTGAATTTGTATAAACGCAATATCACACTTGTAGCCATTCAATATGGATGAATATCAGCACGACTGTGACCTACGGACGAATCACAGCCATGCTGATATAGATCAATATCACACGGCTATGAGTGTGATATTGAAAATGTAAAAAGGCAGAAAGGTTTGTGTAAGGAGGCTTAGGGCTAGAAGAGGCATTAGCTCAATATATCCATATATTTAAATAATAATAATAAATAAAAGTCAACAGAAAGTCTCAATCTGGCAGACCCATGAGAATGAGAGGGGTTTGGGTTCTTTTTGGAGGAGATTTAACCAGTTCACAAGTTCACAAACATAATAAAAGTGATCTTTTAAGCAGACACACCTTGCTGTCAATTTAATTCCGTAACAAATGGCGGCTGTAACTGTTGTCAAAATACAACAAATCACTTCAAACCAGTGCCTTGACATTAACTTCACCTTGCCAGAGGGAAAAGGGGAGTTACCTTGACAATGAATAATCTCAACAACTACAGATATTGCACCAGAGAGGGCAAACACAATTGAATTTCAGCCCATTTCTCCTCAGAGGGATTAAATGGAAAAAGGAGGTGAGGCACAGGGTTACGCTCTCTGTAGTGTTTCAGGATGTGAGGCTTTGTGAATTATTCACAGCTATGGTCTCCTCTCCAGCACGCACCACTTTACACCAGCATCTCCTGAGCTTTACACACATGCTCTCTTCTGTCCTGTCAGAAATCTGCACCCCCAATAATTATTCAATCGATAATTTATCTTAATTTCTATTCAGAACAATTGCTCTCATTCTCATGATAAAATCTAAACGGCAGTTCACACCAAGAACGATAACTACAAAAAGATATCTATAACAACAACTATATTTCTGTCAGGATCAAGAGATATCAGAAGGGCAAGTCCTGATTGGACAAAGGAGGAGCTGGGGATGGAGGAGGGTAATTAGCTCCTGAGCAATGCGCTAAAGCTGCTGATAATACTGAACGGACAAAATATATACAAATGCGGTATTCCTATAGGTCAATGTGAATCAGCTGAGTGTCAGCTGATGCGAGCTTGACTAACGTGACCTGTCAGAGCTAACGCTATGCTTGATTAGCGTCCACACCAATGCATAATATTGTTCTGTTTATTATAAGCGCATGCTACAGTTTTGTCTCTTTAAATCAGGATGGATTCTGATTGGTTGTCGATGTTTTTACCGTTCATCAGCTGGAATGATTCCAATGATATTGTTTCTCTGTGCTGTTATCGTTATAGTTGTACTCTGTTATTCTTTTATGTTTAGAATGATATTTAGAGCAATATCTTTCACCCAAAAATTAAATTAATGTCATTAATTACTCACCCTCATGTCGTTCCATAAGGGTGAGTAATTAAACGATTCAGTGTTTACATCCGAATGCCGGCTCAGTATTGGCCGAGGCTGTTCACGTGAGCAGCATGACACATGCATGTGCTGCTGATGCAGGAGCCGGCCAATACTGAGCCGGCATTCGGACGTAAACACGGAAGCACTGAACTGCGTTCACTGCCTTTGAGTCTGACAGAGTAGAGAGGAAATTGCTGAATAAAGTTGTTATTTTTGTTTTGTTATTGCGCACAAAAAGTATTTTGGTCGCTTCATAACATTGTGGTTGAACCACTGCAGTCACCTTGACTATTTTAATGATGTCTTTAGTACCTTTCTGAACCTTGAATATAGCAATTATCTTGCTTTCTATGAGATAAAATACCTCTTGGATTTTATCAAAAATATCTTAATTTGTGTTTTGAAGATGAACGAAGATCTTACAGGTGTGGAACGACATGAGGGTGAGTAATTCATGACAGAATTTTCATTTTTGGGTGAACTAACCCAACTTTGGAACTTCACCTCTCAGATTTTTTTATTTATATTTTATACATTCTTGTTTTTTCCTTTGTTTGTTTTATGGTTTTACTTTAATTTGATGCAAGTGCTTTTAAGGAAATGTTTGCAAGGTGTGATTTCAAATCTTTGAAAAATCTTTAGATTTTAGTCTAAGACTGCCACACCATAAATTAGCTACTTACTAATTTACTTTATTTATGTATTTAGATATAAAGATATAATAGATATAAATTTAGTTTAGCTTATAAAACATTTAAAATACCGATGTTGGAGAATTCTACTTTTTCTTTACTTTATTTCTATAGATCAGCTTCTTAAAATAAATCTTTTAGATGCCACAGATCCCCAAATATGATCACCCTCATGCTAGGAACCCCCCTCCAAAAATTAAAAAAGTAGCTAATATTTTTATGTGTAAAGGTTTCTATTGTGTTACTTTTTTTTTCTACTCTGTACTTTACTGTTAGATTATTTCATTTATTTATAAAACTTTTTATGTATTAAATACATTTTAATAATAAAATAATTTTAATGTATTAATTAAATATTTTTTATTTAGTTAAACTTATTTTTTTATTTTATTTTAATCTATTTATTTAGTTAAACTTATTTTTTTATTATCTATTTATTTTAGATTGTTTTGTTTGTTTTCTCTAGTCTTAACTTTTCCAGGGACCACCCCTACTCCTTTGTGGCCCCTGGGGGTCCTTTAGACCAGGGGTTTTCAAATGTAATGATGCCAAGGACCCCCAAATATGATGAAACTCTTATGAGGGACCCCCTTCCTAAAATGCATCTATACATTTTTATGTATGAAAAAAAAAAAAACATTTAAACTGTTAGATAAATAATAAGTGTGACATAAATACAACATATTGTTTCCAAACTTAAATTGGCTATACTTAATGTTGGAAAACTTAACATTTTCAATAAAAAAATTTTTTGGAATAGAACCCCAGTGAGCAAGATAAAGGGGACTATAGTGAGAAAAACTCACTAGAAAGATACAAAGCGAACATATACAAATCTGGAAAGTGTGTATACGGCAAGAAAGGAGAGAAACATTTAGAAATGAAACAGAATGTTCGGTGGGCTTTAACCATTTTTGCTTTGTCTTTTTGTTCTCTGAAATTTTCTGGGGACCCATTAGAACCTTCTGGAGGACCACTGTTTGAATACCCCTGCTTTAGACAATACGCCTATTTCTTTTATTTTCAAACGCAGGTATTCGTCTCAAAAATCGGTGTCAAAAGCAGGTTATAGACAATGCGTGACATACGAAGAACTGCATTATTTTCAGCTGGGAATTAATGTTCGATCGTTTTTTGTAGTAAAGACTTTTAAGGTATGTGTCTGTATAGAAACTGATTTTTAAAGAAATCTACCCTGAGAAATATTATTGGAGTAAAAAGTGTGACAACTAGCCCCGGTGTGATTAAAAGGAAGCAGGACGGTGGGCGGAGCTTCGAGTACGTTAGAGAGAGTGAGGGAACGCGCTTGGACTCACAGTCTGACTGCTGCCACACTGCGCTCAGTGCAGGGACACGGGCACACTGCTCAGTATTTCGCGTCTCTTATTAAAGGCACTGGGATTATTTCAGCGCTTTCCTGCAGGAGTGACAGTGAACTAAACACAAGCTGACCTCAGCAGGTCTCATTTAACGGAATTTAACGCGCGTTTTCTGCGTGCGTAGAGCGAGTGTCGCCCCGTTCATCGGACAAAGTTTATTTCTGCTTCACGGTCCCATGAAGCTGGACCGGAGTTTGAATTAGCACGCCAGTCAGAATATATCTATGTAAGTTATCACACACGATGGGTTTTTTTTATGGTTATTCATGTTTTGGCACGATGTCGTGCTTGTCTTTTGCATGGCATGAGTTTATATCATAACTGTCATAAATGTATCATTAGCACTATTAATAGCCTAGATGATCAGTCTGTTGAGAAGTTTTGCCGGAAACTTTTCTTCTCTGTAAATATTAGATGTTTGAGCCCCTTAAACACCTCTCATAACACTTTGTAGTAATTTACATTCATAAAATAAAGAATGTGATTACATTAAGCCTTATAATCCTTAACACCCTTAGATAAACATTCATATAGGCTATAGAAATGTCATGAGCACGGCTGATCTGTTAAGCATATGTCTTATTAAGGAGAATTATAATTTCTTATTATGAGATTCACACACTGTGAAAAGTGAAAACGTGCAGTTATCATAGAAGTTATTCCGACGAGCCTTAAAATTAATTTTTATTAACTTACTTTATTTAACTTACTATATTTAGATTTATATCAAATAATGACATTTTGACTAATAAAATCAATAGATGTTACCAAAACATTTTTCTTTTATTTTCTTTTCCTTTCCTTTGCTAGTGTCCCTCTGCAATCATTTGTGTAAATATTAGATAAGTCAGCCTTATATGGAGTTCTGTTCACTCTTCCTGCACTGTTTTAAAGTTGGGTGGCAACTTTCATTAACCACATGAACAAACATGAAATTAAAATCCAGAAGCTTAAAATCATTTGTTAAAGTTCATTCAGATTCTTTAGTTAGACATGCCGTTAAATGTTGATTAATTATTTTTCATTTATTCATTCATTCATTCATTCATTCATTCATTTAACCAATCATTTATTTATTTATGTAAAGTATTCAATCAATAATTTGTTTTAACTTCTATTCAGAACTATTGCTCTCATTGTCATGGTAAGAACAAACAGGAATGGAAATGTTTACTTGTTTGTTTGTTTATTTATTTATGCATGTTTTCATTTAGTTGTATTTTTATACATTCTTTTGTTTTAAGTTTGTTTTGAGTTAATATTTTTCAGTAAGTGTTTTTGAGAAAAATATAATCACTGCACTTTCCAATGTTTACCAAGTTAGAGATCTTAAATCTTTGGGAAATGTATAGAGTTTTGTTTTTTATTTACATGTCATATTGAAATGTACATGAACTAATCACCTGTTACACTGTAAGAGTGAAAATGTGCAGTAAAATTATAAAATTAAGTTGCCAGAAAAGAAATACTTAGGCATATAATTTGTACACCAAGGCAGCATTTATTAAAATAATAATAATAAAATTGCATCATTACTCCAGTCTTCAGTGTCACATGATCCTTCAGAAATCATACTAATAGGCTGATTTGGTGCCCAAGAAACATTTCTTATTAATTTCAGTGTTGAAAACAGTTGTGCTGCTTAATATTTTTGTAGAAATCATGTTAGATCTTTTTCAGGATTCTTCGATGAAACGGATAAACAAAAGAACATTTTATTTGTAATAGAAATATTTAGCAATATTATAAACATTTTTACTGATACTTTTGATCAATTTGATGATCCCTTACTAAATAAAATCATTATTTTCTTTAATAAAATAATAATAATAAAAAAAATTAATCTTACTGACCCTAAGCTTTTGAACATTTGAATAGTGTATACCAGTGGTTCTCAACTCTGACCCTCAAGGTCCACTTAGTGTTTGTTTACGTGACAACAATGTACTAAAAATGAAAAAAGTGTTTCCTTTGTGAAAAAGTGTTTTCCTTTTCCTTAGAAATGTACAATAATAAATGCACAAAATGTATTGACATAGAACTCATGTTTAATGTGATAGTTTAATCCTTACATCTACTGCAATATAATATATAGTTAGTCTCGAGAGTATTTACATTAGTGAGTAAATACGTGTATCCGCAGTAAGAATTTGTTTGTCCTAATGGACTGGTGGTAAAAACTTTTTTTAGCATGCCAGAGGTTCTGGGTTCTAATCCACCCTTTTATAGTTTATTTTATTTTATTTTATTTTTTTATTTAAACCAAAGATGTTCGTCAGTGATTGTATATCAAGAGTAGGGATGCATTTGTTTGCATTTTGTTTTGTGATTTCACCGGAAGGAATAGAGCATGTCTGCAACAATGTTAAGCGATAGCAATGCATGAGCACCAAGAGAACACTGTTGCACTACTGATAACAGCGACAACGAGCACTCAACCTGATTTAAAAAAACAACACATCCCAGAGCCAGATCACCTCTTATTTAACACAAACAAACGATTTGCTATTCAACTAGAGATGCTTCTTTTGTATTCCATGTCGCGAGATGTTTCAAAAAGTGCGTGGGACAATATTGACCCTGGTGGGGACATACTGTACAGGTGCTGGTCATAAAATTAGAATATCAAAAAGTTGATTTATTTCACTAATTCCATTCAAAAAGTGAAACTTGTATATTATATTCATTCATTACACACAGACTGATATTTTTCAAATGTTTATTTCTTTTAATTTTGATGATTATAACTGACAACTAAGGAAAATCCCAAATTCAGTATCTAAGAAAATTAGAATATTGTGAAAAGGTTCAATATTGAAGACATCTGGTGCCACACTCTAATCAGCTAATTAACTCAAAACACCTGCAAAGGCCTTTAAATGGTCTCTCAATCTAGTTCTGTAGGCTACACAATCATGGGGAAGACTGCTGACTTGACAGTTGTCCAAAAGATGACCATTGACACCTTGCACAAGGAGGGCAAGACACAAAAGGTCATTGCAAAAGAGGCTGGCTGTTCACAGAGCTCTGTGTCCAAGCACATTAATAGAGAGGCGAAGGGAAGGAAAAGATGTGGTAGAAAAAAGTGTACAAGCAATAGGGATAACCGCACCCTGGAGAGGATTGTGAAACAAAACCCATTCAAAAATGTGGGGGAGATTCACAAAGAGTGGACTGCAGCTGGAGTCAATGCTTCAAGAACCACTACGCACAGACGTATGCAAGACATGGGTTTCAGCTGTCGCATTCCTTGTGTCAAGCCACTCTGACAGCGTCAGAAGCGTCTCGCCTGGGCTAAAGACAAAAAGGACTGGACTGCTGCTGAGTGGTCCAAAGTTATGTTCTCTGATGAAAGTAAATTTTGCATTTCCTTTGGAAATCAGGGTTCCAGAATCTGGAGGAAGAGAGGAGAGGCAAAGATATTTGCGTTGCCTCGCAAAACTTTTGCGTTCCCTCGCAAAGATATTATGGCAGCAGTGTTTCAGTCAGCTCCATACGTTAATAATGCACACAAATAATGCGCAGCTCTTAGAGTTTGAACTTGTTGGACTCAAATATAAAGAAATGCAGTCAGTGCTTATGTCAAGCAATTCAGTAAAGTTGGCAATATATTCAAAGATTCAAGCTTCCCGGATCAATAACTCGTGAGCTAAACGTTGTTAAAACACAAATGCTGCTAATTCCAATCATAGTAACTTAGACAACGAGCTACAACAACACAATTTTCCTCAGATGTGCTTTACAATAAATTGGTCTCTATGAGCAGGCGGCGGAGAGACAGGTGTGAAGTGACCATCTGAAAAGTTCAAAACCCTTTTGCTCATTTTATATTATGAAAAATACATAATAACTTCACTGTAACACACTGTACTATCACCAAATTCAGTTCATACATCACTGCTCTCCTGCTGGTTGTACTGGAACACTTAGTTTGATTAAAAAATGCATAACTTTTATGATTATTAATTATTAAATAAAATCAATAACTTCACTTTTTATTTTATTAGTAAAAATATTAAATAAGTTGTAATGCCATCAAATTCAGTAAGCAATTATCATGCAAAAGCTGTTGTATGTAAGCTGTGTACCAACATAATTTGTGTAAAGAAGGCCTTTATGTGCTGCTTGCCAAACTAAGTGTTGTAGTACCTATAACCAGCAGGAGAGCAGTGATGTATGAACTGAATTTGGTGGCAGTACAGTGTGTTACAGTGAAGTTATTAAGTATTTTTCATAATATAAAATAAGCAAAAGTGTTTTGGGTTTTGCACTTTTCAGACGGTCCCTTCACACCTGTCTCTCCGCCGCCTGCACATAGTGACCAATTTATATATTATAAAGCACATTTGAGGAAAATTGTGTTGTTGTAGCTCGTTGTCTAGGTTACTATGATTGGAAATAGCTGCATTTGTCTTTTAAGAACGTTTAGCTCACAAGTTATTGATCCGGGAAGCTCGAATCTGTGAATATATTGCCAACTTTACTGAACTGCTTTACTTAAGCACTGAATATAAAATTTCTTTATATTTGAGTCCAACAAGTTCAAACTCTATGAGCTGCGCATTATTGTGTGCATTATTAATGTATGGAGCTGACTGAAACACTACTGCCAGCCAGCGGGACATTAAAGTGGAAGTGTTTGTCCGAGCTCACAGCAAGGGAATGATAATATCTTTGCGAGGGAACGCAAAAGTTTTGCGAGGGAACGCAAAAGTTTTGCGAGGGAACGCAAAGTTTCTCGGGGGAACGCAAAAGTTTTGCGAGGGATTTTCCTCCCATCCCAATTTTTTTCCACCACCATGTCCCTTTAGGGGCTCCGTACACATGGATCGCGAAAACGAGTAAAAATGTTGTATTATGCTGCCAGGCCAGTAGATGGCGATGTCACTTTGTAAAGAAAAACTACACATCTGTAGACTGAACATGTAATATGTATGTGCATGACGTCACTATTTCCACAAAGTTGCATTTTTGTAGTTTACTCTGAGACGATAATGGTATCGTTTTCAAAAACTTGTATTTTGAAACCGTTTTTAAAAGTTTGCATTTTCAGGCCCCCAAAACTTGTAAATAAACAGCCAAAATGCATCAAAAGTTTTGGTTTCGCTTTATTTTGGTGGTCCCTTTAACACATTCTGCCCAACACAATGTTGCAACGTGTTAGATTTAAAAACTCTGGGTATACTTTTTATGCGTATGTTAGTGTACGCGCACAGTCAAACGCATACGGAAAGTCGAACTCCTGGGAAAGAATACTTCATTTGACTCGTACACATACACAGGTGTTCGACACATGCGCAGTATCTCTCACCACAAGTTACAACCCATGTAAATATCTTTGTATTCTTTCATGCTAGAGTTGTACAAATCTCTTGCCTATGTAGGCTTCCATTGTTGCTGTAGCTTGCATGCGTTCCAATCTGTTCTGTTTATGCAGTTTTTCTTTGACTACCTTGTGAATCGACGCCCCCAGGACATGGTTGCCACCTTGTGGATAAACTAAATACTGCAAAAAAAAAAAAAAATTTAAAAAATAAATGCGCATGTGTGACTTGCACTAACAAGTTCTCTGTGGTTACAAAAATTGGTGAGCGTACAGTGTGCGCGTACTCTTTTGATGATGGAATTTGCGTCACACGCACTGTAGCTGACATGTTGCAGTTACTTATAAAAAAGGAGCATCAAAATAAAGTGTTACCAAAGTTTTGAGTTTTTAGTTGAAAATGGTGTAAATGGCCCCTTTTATTTCCTGCAGTGTTTAGCTCTAACCCTAATCAAACACACCTGAACAAGCTAATCAAGGTCTTCAGGATTACTAAAAAGGCAGATGAGTTTGTTTGAGGTTGGAGCTAAACTTTGCAGGAAAGTGGATCTCGAGTGCCAGAGTTGAGATCCCCTGGTGTATATGAATGTTGTTGCATCAGATAACAGGAATTGTGACTCTTTTTGATTGTTAAATGTCAGTCAAAATGTTGTGACGATTGATGGGACTGTGTTTTATTGCTTCTTTCTCAGGTGACGGCACACAGAACCATGGTGAAAACTGTATGGAGATAGACATCCTCTTTCCAACAAGGGAAAAGTAATTATTTTTTGTGACATCCTCGTTTTCCAAGCTCTCTTCTGGAAGTGTGTCCAATATTTAAAGACATTTGTCCAGCATGGCATCCAGCCTGACCTGCACAGGGATGATCTGGGCTCTGGTGTCCCTGCTGAGCGCAGCAGCTTCCTGCGTGGGCTTCTTCATGCCCTACTGGCTGCTGGGCTCACAAATGGATAAGCCGGTGTCTTTCGGCACTTTCCGGCGGTGTTCGTATCCCATACGGGATGAGGAGAGGCAGGCTACGGTCATGCTGGAGCAGTGTGGGCGCTACGCAAGCTTTCAGGGCATCCCGAGTGTGGAATGGCGGATCTGTACAGTTGTGACGGGGATTGGATGCGGCCTGCTGCTGCTGGTGGCGCTCACGGCGCTCATGGGCTGCTGCATATCAGACCTCATCTCCAGAACCATCGGACGCGCAGCAGGGGGCATGCAGTTTCTTGGAGGTGAGTAACAGACTGTCAGTCTGACATGCTATAGTATATTTACATGCAGACAAGTTTAAGGTGAAACTCACAAACACATGTCCTGGTCACATTTCACTCCAAAATTGAAAGAAAAATAAAGGATTATATTTTGTGTTCACAACAATTTCACAGATTTACCTAAAAATTCTCAATATTGTAATGCAAGATTTGTTTAGTTAGTGATTATTAGTCTCATTACCGTAATATAGTTGTTGTTTTTTTTGTTTTTTGAAATGTATTTTCTTATTTCTGTCTTTTGTGAGATTTACACTACAGCTTTACAAGCATGCATGTTTATTGAAAATGTTTAAAACTGTTTTATACTGTAAAGCCGATTATAAGTATTTGATATAGATATTTGAAATAATAACATAAAGGTCATAAGTTTGTGATGGGTGAACAATAATATAGCCATCATAAGTATTTAAACTACCGTTCAAAAGTTTGGTGTCGGTAATATTTTTTTAATGTTTTTGAAAGAAGTCTCTTCTGCTCACCAAGACTACATTTATTTGATCAAAAATACAGTAGTATTGTGAAATATTAGCACAATTTAAAATAAAATAAAAGTTTTATAAATGAATCTACTTTAAAATACGATTTATTCCTGTGAAGTTTCAGCATCATTACTCCAGTCTTCAGTGTCACATGATCCTTCAGAAATCACTCTAATATGATGATTTGCTCAAAAAACATTTATTATCAATGTGACACATTGAAAACAGTTGTGCTGCTTCATATTTTTGGCATCCTTGTTGAATAAAATGATTAATTTCTTAAAAAAGAAAAATCTTCCTGACCCCAAACTTTTGAATGGTAGTGCATATTCTACACACAGACTTAAAGGGATAGTTCACTCCAAAATTAAAATTATCCTATGATTTATTCACCCTTAAGCCATCATATATGTATATGACTTTCTTCCTTCAGCCAAACACAATCAAGAGTTATATTAAAAAATACCCTGGCTCTTCCAAGCTTTATAATGGCAGGGAATGGCAAAAAAAATGCATCCATCCATCATAAAAGTACTTCATACGGCTCCGCACGGGGGTTAATAAAGGCCTTCTGAAGCAAAGAGATGAGTTTTTGTAAGAAAAATATAAACTAAAATAACTAGCTTCTACCAAACATCCGTACACAAGTTGACTTATGGCAGAAGAGTGACCTCTAACATGACACATGACGTATTGACGAACGTGGAAGAATAGAGGATAGAGCAAAACAAGTCAGTCACGAATTAGAAGTTTAAAATGAGAATTTTTAAAGAGAAATGTCGGAAGATTTTGATATAAGAGAAGAGGAGCTTGAGTTTGTTGCCCAGCCCTATTTGTTTGAACCGTGAGAGACGTCTACTCTACTCTGACCTACTCCTCCGTCATTCATTGCGTCAGATGTTACACTTCTGCCATAAATCGACTTGTGTATGGATGTTTGAAGCTGGTTAATATAGTTTATAAAGTTTTAAATGTATATTTTTCTTACAAAAGCCCATTGCTTTGCTTTAAGGCCTTTATTAACCCCCTGGGGCCATATGAATTACTTTTATGATGGATGGATGCACTTTTTTGGGCTTCAAAATTGGGAGTGCTATTCACTACCATTATAAAGCTTGGAAGAGCCAGGATATTTTTTAATATAACTCTGACTGAGTTCATCTGAAAGAAGATAGACATATATACCTAGGATGGCTTGAGGGTGAGTAAATCATGGGATAATTTTCACTTTTTGGTGAACTATCCCTTTAAGGCTAATTGATTTATAAATTCACTTTATGTGTGCGTTATAATGTTTCCAAAGTTATGCGATTAAAATATCCATGCTAAGGTCTGTTAGGTGTAGACTAGAGACACATGGCACAAAAAGCCATATGCAAAATGCACGGTGCTCACACAAACATGAGACAAACACGAGTGTCAGGATCCTGTCACCAAACTAAGAACAAGACCAATCAAGGTGACAGAAACAAAACAACATATTAGGATCATTATTGATTGATACTGATGTAGTTTTCTCACAATGAATGATCTGAAATGACTCCTATTCCTATAAGGTCATTGAGTACAAGGCCCTTTTTCTTTGTCTCTAGTGAACATTGATTCCAGCCAGTGTAATTCAGGGTGCCTTTGCCTCAGCGAGGAGAGAGTGAAGGGAAACTGATTGAGTTTAGACTGGAAACTGGGGTCTGTAATTCCAAACTCAGTTTGTTTGGTTCTCGCCTGCAAGGTGCCTTTTATTTGCTGCTCCGATAGTCTTGAGGGCTTTTGGCACACGACAGAGAAGGTGAAACAAATACTGCGTGGGATGTCTTAGAATGAAGTTTTCTTTGTACTGCAGGGACTCAAAGTATTGAAAATTGTAGTCAGGCTCTTGGACTCCTGATGTTTGAAAATGCTTTATCTTCATTAACTCAACCCATTTGTCTCTATTGTGTCACCCGAAGTGACAATAGCTCATCTTCATTCTCATTAGCTTAGTATATGTGCAAACTCACATACCAACTGCTAATTACACATTTTTAAATACAACATGAAATTGAAATGGAGCCTTGTTATGTTAATGCACATTCTTGACATCATCGTAGGGAGAAGCCCCGCCCACAGCTTATTAGCATAGACACAGTCCTGAGTGAAAAGCACAGAGTCCGCCACTTCTGCATTCTTGCTGTAGCAGCGGGAGTTGTACAATGTCTGCAAATGTAAATGTTGTGTTTTGGGATCTACTAATGCACAAAAGAGTCTCCATAGACTCCCGGCATCTGAGTCACTGAGGACATTGTGGTTAAATTTTATTTTCGAAGGAAATGTCTTATACGTTATGCGCCAATCACTTTGCACCGGATTGCTTCACAAATGAGGGTCTTTTTAATGCTAGATTTTCACAAAGGTTGATTCTGAAATATAAGGCTGAACACCACTACTGACAGTTTCTGATATTTTCAGTGTGTGAGATTGCCCTGATTTGTTGTTGCTGATGTTCTGGCAATCTGTCCTACACCCGGTATGCTGGAGCATGAGCTCTTGAAGCTCTGTCCTCTTCTTGAAAGGGGGCCAGGAGCATCAGCTCATTTGCATTTAAAGATTTTTGCTCACCCCCAAAAAGTGGCAATTTTTAACATTCTAAAAAAAATTATCTGTGGGGTATTTTGAGCTAAAACTTCATACTTCACACTCTGGGGACATCAGAGACTTATTTTACATCTTGTAAAAAGGGGCATAATAGGTCCCCTCAGAAAAGCCATTCAAAATACTGTCTTCATTTTTCTTTGAGCAACTTTTTTTTGTGTTGTGTTGTCCTCACAAAATTCTTTCAGGTTTGCCCTCATAATTATTGTGACATTAGATTGGCCCCAAAGCCAACAGTGTCAGGGTAGATTTCACCTGATCTCCAGTCAGCTACACAGGTGCGTCATACTGTGTTTATGGCAGACAGCTGAGGTGTCCACTGTCGCTTCTAACTAGCAGACAGAGGCATTTGACTTAAAAGCCAGACACAAGGAGGTTACAGAACTGCAGGGCTGCTGAACGCATCACGTCCTGTCATGTTGCCCATAGCACTGCCTTCATCACACAGAGTGATGTAGTACCTCAAGGCTGATGTAAGCAAGCATCATACCCCTTATCAGCAGTTTTTCACTCACAATCAATGGAAACTGACAATTGGTTGTTTAGTTGTATCATGAAACTGACATTCTGTCAAATGAACTGACATTGTGTTTGTGTTGGTCTGGAGAGAATATAAGTCAGGCTGAGTAGCAATTTTGAATGTCTCTATTCCAGTGTTCATATACACTACACTTCTAGTTGTTTATATAATACTTTTTTCAATAAGGATGCATTAAATTGATATAACGTTATCCATTTCAAAACAATGCTGTCCTTTTGAACTTTCTGTTCATTAAAGATCCTTTTTTTTTTGTAAGTGTTATTACTTCTGTTATCCAAAAACATTATTACCATGGTATTTAGATGTGAATGCAAGGTACTTTTGAGTATACAATGATGTCCAAAAATATACAGTAGCATTACCATGGTTTTCTTACCATGGTAAATGTTAAAAAAAAACCCACAGTATTTGCATTTAGATGATAACAGTACCACAGTTTTATCATAATAAAACTGTGGTGAATTACTATGGTATTTACTTGGTAAAAGCTACTTAATAGAGAACAGTATTTTAAAGTGTTCGTGTTACTGTAGTATATTATGCATAATTACAAGCAACTAACCCTAATCCTAACTCTTTAGTACGTTCATGTTAATTCATATTATTCAGTACTTATTAACACCATAACAAAGACACCTTCAAATAAAGTGTAACCGAACTGTAATATCACTAAAAAAGTACTAAAAAAAGTATCATAGTACCATGTTTTTTGGGGGATATGTACCATTGTAGCATCATATCATATTCTTGAACGTGCCTTGGAAGACCATGTTAATACCATGGTATATGAATTGCAGCACAATGATATTTATCAAAGTACAGTAGTATTACCATATGACACCATCACTGTACTATACTTTGTTTGAAAGAATACTTTACTTTGTTTATGTCCAGAAACTATATTACATATTGAAAAGGTATACCATGGCATTACCATGTCCAAAAAAATAAAATAAATAAAAAATAAAAATAAACACAGTATTACCATGCTACTGTCATGTAAGTATAGACAGGACAGTGTGGTCATAATTTCAGGTTTATCAAACAATTTGTAATGAGTTTCAGGAAGTTAACAGAGCATTAGAGAGCAGCGGTTGAAATCTTGAAATTGAAGTATGCGGGACTGAACAAGAGTGAATGAGAGCCGTGAAAAGCACCAGACAGGGGTTAAGCGAAAAACGAGGGACCGAGAGAGAGAGAGAGAGAGAGAGAGAGAGGGACGCGAACAGTACCCGGATGTTAAATCACTGGACCGCGGCTGTCCTTGCCAATTGAGTACCTTTCATTTGTATTGTGGTGTGTTAATGAGTGCTGTCTGGCAGCGAGAGCTCTGAGCAGCGGGGCTTTGGCAAAGACAGCACCTCCCTGCGGCTCGCATTGATTCATCCGATGCCCATTTTACTGATAATGAGTTTGATAAGCCTTTTATGTGTCTCCAAAAGCATCTTTGATTAGAGCCATCCTCTTGCCCTTTTGTTCAAAAGTCTATCTTTGTTCTTTCAGAGATGGATGATGTTTCCCATTGTGATGTGAAGTACTGGAAAACCCTTCCAGAATTATGCGGTTTAATCTCATCTATAATAATTAAAAGATTCCAAGTTGAGCAAGTTGGTCAGAAATGCATCAGGGATATTTTATAAAATGAAAATGCATGTGAATTATGAGGGACTGGGAGCGCCACTTTTATAGTACCTACAATTTGTTAATGTTTTTGAAAGAAGTATTTTATACTCACCAAGGCACCAAGCAGCAAAAACTGTTTCAACATCGATAATAATAATAATGTTAAAAAATTTTTTTGACAGGTACTGTATTTAGTATTTGTACATATTTAGTACTTTTATTTTAGTACTTAAATTTAAACTAGCAAGTACTAAAGTACTAAAATAAAAGTACTAAAACTGAAAATATATTAAAACTAAATAGAAATAATAGATGAATGTGGGATGAATAGACCAAAATTTTAGTCATTATTTACTGACAATCTTCCTCTTTGGTGAACTCAGGAATTGCTCTGACTGGATAATTGAGCCTGTTAACTGAACTCTACCGGTTCCGATTCCATCTGATTAATGAACTGGATCAACTGGTTCATCAATTTAACAGTGAATATTACTTAATAAATAATAAATCTGTCAAATCACTCAAAGCGCTTAGGATTTAGGATACATGAGATCAATCATCAACATGACAACCAGTGGCGCATCTCCTCAAACAACCGTCCATACCAGTGTGATGAATACGATCCTCAGCTGGATGGAACTGAATTAAATACTTTGAATGTTGCGATCCTATCTGACTTACGATAGCAACCTGAGTCGTAACAAAGCACTTTTTGCCAGAGGAGAACTGGCCCCCCGACTAAGCCTGGTTTCTCCCAAGGTTTTTTCTCCATTTTAACACCTGTTTGCCACCTTATGTCACCTGTTGGAGTTTGGGTCCCTTGCCGCTGTCGCCTTTGGCTTGCTTAGTTGGGGACACTTGACAATTGATATTCCACAGTGCTTTGATCTACCTGTATTGACACTATTCCTTAAGAGCTGCTGTGAAAATGTACCAGTTATCACTGTAAAGCTGCTTTGACACAATCTACATTGTAAAAAGCGCTATATAAATAAAGGTGACTTGAAAGGTGACTTGAATTGTCCAAAGTAATTTATTTATATATATATATATATATATACATCTTCGCTTATTATTATGATGTTATTTTTAACTGTGTAAAAATATTTTACATTTTTTGTTTAATATGCAAATGTGATTTCTATACATTTCTATTTTTGAATTACATTTATAATTCAAAATATGGTCTTCCTTAATAATGTCCCTGGATTACAAATGTAGCAGCATGTGTCCTTTTGCACAGGATAAAGATAAACAGGCATGGATAATTGCATTGTTTGTGTGTCTTAATGTGTGTTTGTTTGTGTGTATGTGTTTGCCAGCTGGAATTGAACCAATAAAACCTAATGGAAAACCTCCTCAGTCAAACTAATGGACATATTACTCAGGCGCTGTAGTGGATTTAAATTCATTTTAGTTTCAGTTCAGCTGCATATCACTAAGGGAAAGGTATTACCATGCTTATTGGACAAGTACATTTGAAGTAGCAATGTAAATATTAGGGATCAGAGAACAGGTTCTTCCTTCTTTGGTGTGGATTGTGTACTTTTGGCTAAAAGATGGTAGACAGGCAGATGAGACATTGGAAGAATTGCTCATAATGCGTGAATTGTTCATGAAAGTACAGAAATTATCCTGTTTTTCCCTTTCATGTTTAAACTTTTGGATTATAGATTTATCTGTCTGTCTGACATCCCCCTTTGACACGTCCTTATTCGTCATGCTGAAAACAGCAAGTGATTCATTGGTGGGTGCTTTTATGTTTCAAACTGTGATGAATTGCTGACCGTATACTGTTTGAATGGGGCCGAGTAACTTACATTGAATAGCTGACTTGTTTTGGAGCAGTCAAAATACACTGAGTCATATTTGAATAAAAGCTTTCTGCTGTGATGGGTGATGTTATTGCCCTTTCTTTAAATTGAAAAAAAGCTTGTTGTGTGGAAATTTGAATTCACATAGTCAGTTCTGAAAAGAACATTATTGCTTTGTTTAGACTTTTATAGAACTTTGGCACAATAAAAATGAAAATAAAAAAGAACTAAACATTTTGGACCCTGTAGTATGGAGCCCTGCACATGACATGTGGACATGGGGACAAATATATATTGTGGCCACAATTTACTTAGGCTATATGTTTTCCTCTTTTTATGTAAATCGTGCACATGATATAATTTGTTCCCTCGATTTAGTAAATCGTGGCCACATTGCTCATTGCCCTCACTTTATTTTCATTTTTGGGTGAACTAACCCTTTAAATCAATGTCATTAATTACTCACCCTCATGTCGTTCCACACCCGTAAGATCTTCGTTCATCTTCGGAACACAAATTAAGATATTTTTGATAAAATCTGATGACTCCGTAAGGCCTCTATTGAGCGCAAAGCCACCAAACCTCTCAACATCCATAAAGGTACTAAAAACATATTTAGAACAGTTCATGTGACTACAGTGGTTCAACCTTAATATTAAAAAATATAAAAAATAAATAAATAAAAAAAATAACACCTTTATTCAACAATATCTAGTGATGGCCGATTTCAAAACACTGCTTCTGAGCTTTACGAATCTTTTGTTTCGAATCAATGATTCGGATCTCCTATCAAACGGCTAAACTGCTGAACTCACATGACTTTGGCGCTCTGAACAACTGATTCGATTCGTTAAGCTCCGAAGCAGTGTTTTGAAATCGGCCATCACTAGATATTGTTGAAAAGTCATTATTTTGGGTTTTTTTGGCGCACAAAAAGTATTCTCGTCGCTTTATAATATTAAGGTAATAATAAATTACTATTTTCATTTATGGGTGAACTAACCCTTTAACTGAAACTAGTGAATTAATTATTATAATAGCCTGGTTTCCATTGTAGTTTTTGCGAAATATTCCTTTTCTTTGAATTTCCTTGAAAAACCGCCTCATGCAAGCATAAAAAAATTCTGCAGTATACGTTTTTTGCGAAATTGGCGTATTTTTAAGTCACAATTTCAATTTGAAGGGTAATGGAAACGCAGCCAATGAGTATAGAACCCAAGAGGCAAAACTCTGGTGCTTTTTGGGTAACAGCCACTAGGTGGCGCTGTGGTAGCGCGGCAGCCATTTTGGGGTGAAAATACCAACTGGACAACTAGAATCCATCACATCTTATGCACCCAAAATCGGCGAATCTCACTGCCAAATCAGAAACGCAATAGAAAATTTCTCAAATTCAGTTAATTTTCTTGACACCTACAGTAAATATTGTATTGTCTTAACCTATATATGTTTTATGTGATCAGTTGTGGAATCCAACCAACACACATCTGAGGTAACGTAGTTAGCCTGCTTTATTAAGTATTTCCATTTTATGTAACTTTACATATTTACTATTAATAGTAAATTAATAATTAATAAAGTTAAGATCATCATGATGTATGTAGCGTGATCCAGGGGATTAAAACGTATATAGGCAGACCTAGTGGAGTAATATAGTAAATTACTCCACTAGGTCTGAAATGCGCTACAAACATAATGATCTTATAGAATGATGCATTGCTGTGTCTGTTATCCCATAATTGCTACTTTTGGACACAGTGGCTGTGTTTTTTTTTTTTTTTTTTTTTTTACATAGTCTTGCTTTAACGGACATTAATATTTCTGTCAAGCTGTTATATTCTGTTATATATTTATTGTCCAACATTCCCAATTTTTCTGATGCAGGTCTTTAATTTAATTTCATATGTTGGTATTAATTCAATGTTTATAATGCTAATACTTGAACTTTAAAGAATTTTAACCAAAACTGACTGGGTTTCTAGAGCAAAGGTTTTGTGAAAAAATTGGAACACTTAAACACAAAGTCTGTAAAATAAACTGTTAAAAGGATTTGATGATCACTAGTGATTGTATCATTCAGGTTGGATTTTAGCTTTAATGTACGTTTGTTTTTTTGTTTTTTTATCAAAGCAGCTGATATTGCCATAGAAACTAGTGGACTGCCAAATTGCTTTCACCCCAAAATGGTGGAAACGCAGGGCTGCTGCTGGGCGCCGGTGTTGCAATGGAACGTTCTTTTTACTTCTTGTCAGTGTATATTCTTTGACGCAGCTAATGTGGCCACAATTTAGTAAAGCGAGGGAACAAATTATTGTATTGTGCGCACAGTTTTTTTTAAAACGAGGGAACGAATTATTACATTGTGCACAATTTACATAACAAGAGAACATAAAACATACTGATGTATTAGTCGTGGGAACTACTATGGGCTATTAAGCAAAACACAATTTTTTAATTACACTTAACTCAAGTTACGTAATCTGTTTACTTTTTTCATGTTGTCACAATCACCCACTGCAATGCCCTTGATAGCCACCTCAGGGCGCTCCACCCCAGACTATAAGTCATTCCATTACGAACTACATTTCCCAGGACTCCCTGTCTGGTCTCATTATCCCTGATTGTATTCATCTGTGTCTCATTATCTAATTATCTCTGCCTTTAAAAGTCACGTATCTCTCAGTCACTCATGGTGAAGTCTTGTATGTATCACAGCTGCATTTCTGAGCGCTCCTTTTATTATCTGTTCCATGGTTTTGACCCTGTTGCCTGTTTTCTGAATTTACCCCGTAATCTCTTGGATCCAGTGTTGCCAATTTAGGGATTTTGTCACTAGATTTAGTGACTTCCCTGCCCCTTTTGAGACTTTTTTTCAAAAGTTTAGGGACAAATCTAGCAACTTCTTGGACAAACCTTATCTAGATTCTTATTTTGCCCACTGATCTATATTCATATTTATATAGATAAGATAAATGATTTTGCCATTATGATGTCATCTAGTGACATTTAGCTACCAATTTTAGCTACTTTCAATTGAAAGCAGTTAGCAACACTGTTTGGATTACCCTTTTTGTGGGAGTTCCTACCCTGGTATCTGTTTGGACTGTTTGCCTGTGTTTTGACCCTTTTGCTTGTTTTGGATTACGTCTTTGGATTGCCCTTTAATAAACTACTGCGTTTGGATCCTCAGCCTTTGCGTTTCCAGGCAGTTTGTAACACAAGTAACTAAACTAACACATTACTTTCAAATTTACAACAAAATGTTTTGTTGTAAACATGTGTTTTGTTTTTTTTCAAATAAGTAACGCAAGTTAGTTTGTTTTCCCATTTATTGATTGACAGCTCTCCCATCCTCATGTTGAGAGAAATCGTGAGTAAGTGTTGTGTTCACTGTGTGAACATTATGGTTATTGTAGTTCTAGACTAAATGTGATCATTTACTAATCTCACTTGTGCAAAAACAGATTCAGTATTCCACAAAATATATAAAAACCATGAAATGCAAACTCCGAATATTACGCAAATTTGCAATAATTAAACATGTTAAATAAAACAAATATACTTTATGTATTTAATCTCACTTTATTAACCAATGAATTGATGAATCAATTCAACCATACTGTAAGAAATTGTAGTCTGCCTCGACCCAGATTCCACTCCAAAGTATATTTTAGAATGAGCTCATCCCCAAAATGGCTTAATTATCACAGAGAAGAAAGTCAACAGTTATGTTATTTCTGCACCATTTGGGTTGATCACATCCTGACCAAATGGTCATCAATTCTTGAATGGGAATAGGTGTGGGACAGTGGGAACTATCTCAGACAATGGGGTGTATCACAACTTCATTAACATACAGACCACAGCTGTTAAAACATGAGCAACTACATTTACATGAAGAGTGGTAAACTGGATAAAAGGTTTGAGATTTGGATGTTCTGGGTTCATTCCGACACGACGAACCCAAGGTGCTACATGTACTTTGTCACTGCTACGCTGCAATAAACTTCTTCATCAAGATCTTCAATGTCCTCATCATTTTTCTTACAATACTAATAAGCAAAAATGACTTTAGATAAACATCGCATTTGTGTTTAATTTTTTGTTTTGTTTAATATATTTTAAAATGTAATTTATTCCTGTGATCAAAGCTAAATTTGCTTTACTTTAGAACAGCATTTATTTGAAATATAAATATTTTACAACATTATAAATGCCTTTACTGTCATTTTTGATCAATTTAATGCATCCTTGTTGAATAAGTATTCATTTCTTCAAACTGACACATTATTGTAAGATTATTGGCTGATAACCAGTACAATGCACCAATATAATGTATCGTACATTTTAAGGACAAAAACTTACTTGTTTTTTTACTTATTTTCTTATATTTTAAACATTGACACATGCAAATGTTTTCTGAAAGAGAGCTTGTTGAAGGTTTAACATGATGGACAGCTGGTCTTGTGTGATTCCACCTCTTCATTTGCGCTTGACCGTGTGTTGTTTGTCTTTCTCTTCTGTCGTTTACTACCTCTTTCTTTCCCTTTCTGTCCTTCTAAACTTTTCAATTACCCACGTTCAGGAGGTCTTATGTCTCTGCGACCTGATCTCCAGCCCTCTATTTCAGCTCTCTTTAACCTCTTTCACTCACAGCTCTGTCACCCGTGGGGTAGTCGAGCAGCCCGAGAGAGAACGAGGGGAAAAAATAGAAGCAGAGGAAGCGAGAGCTTGCGAAAGCATAAAGAGAGAGAAGCATGGCTCACAGTGGAATGTCCAGCTTAAGCAAAGATTTATTTCAGACAAACAGGAAGTCTGGCCTGCCAAAGGACAGACAGGAAGTGTTATTTCAGCGCTTTGGGTTGTTAAGTCCTTGTTTTCAGCAGCACGGGTCGAGCGCAGCACACCGCTGTACCACCTCACACTCAGCACTCCGCAAAATGAACCGCGCTGACATAAGGGGATTGTTATTGCACAGCCAACCCTAAAATGAAAGGAGCAGTAGTGGGGAAAATTTGTTTCATAGCTGATTTATGGACCGTGCTTTCAGCTTTCTGTTTTATGGAAGTAAACTGTACGGGTTCGAGAAAATGAGAGCCATGGAGGTGAAGGTGGATCATTAAAACAATTCAAAGCTCTTTCAGCTGATGTATAGAAGTGTTTTACTTGTAATTGACATATTTATTATGAAATCACCTTGGGCAGAAAAGCTCAGGGCCGGTGGGAATGTACTGTATCAAAGCAATAAGCAGAGAGGCGGTGCGTTACAGTGATTTTATTATACATACAGGGTGTTGTTAGGCTTGACGCAAAACAGTGACAATGATATGAAGCTCAGTATTCAGTGCTGTTATTGGTAACTAAAAACTATTAAATTATTATTTTTTTTGTTATTTGAAATAAAGCTTACATACAATAAAATATAAATATTAGATGAAAAAATACATTATGAATACACTTCATACATACAGTGCTCAGTGTAAATGAGTACACCCCCATTGAAAAGTAACATTTTAAACAATATCCCAGTGAATACAAAAACAATTTCCAAAATGTTGGCAAGACTAAGTTTTATATAACATCTGTTTAACTTATATTATTAACCTTACTTTCATGTTATAACTTGGAGAAAAACATTTTCAGTTTTACTCAAATTAGGGTGATGCAAAAATGAGTACACCCCACTGAAAGTCTCTGGAGCAAAGCTAAGTTTTAGACTACAAATGTCTAATTTAACAAGAATTCAACCACAGGTGAGTCTAATTATTCATTACACAGGTGTCCAGCAGACAGCTGACTATAAAAGGGTGTTAAAACACCTTCCCATTTCATGCTGTCAGCAATGGCACCACATGGAAGAGAAATTGTCACAAGACCTGAGAAAGAAAATCATTTCTTTACACCAGAAAGGTGAAGGCTACAAGAAGATCAGCAAAGCTTTACTTATCAGTCAGAATTCTGTAGCAAAAGTGGGTCAAAAATTTAAAAAAGATCGAACTGCAACCATCTCACAGAGATGTCCAGGTCGTCCACGGAAGTTAACAACTCGACAGGAGCATCTTCTGATGAGAAGGGTTGAAGAAAATCGGCATGGAAGTTCACTGCAGTTATCTAAAGAAGAAGAAAGCCAAACTGGGGTGACTATTTCCCATGACACAATATGGCGTACACTGCAGAGAAATGGCATGCATGGGTGCTGTCCACGAAAGAAGCCTCTCCTCAAACCCAGGCACAAAAAAAGCCTGCCTAGAGTTTGCCAGGGCCCATGCTAACAACGATGAAGACTACTGGGACTCTATACTCTGGAGTGATTAGACCAAGATAAATGTTTTTGGAACTGATGGCTTCAAAATTGTATGGCGTCACAAAGGTGAGGAATACAAAGAAAAATGCATGGTGCCTACAGTGAAACATGGTGGTGGCAGTGTCCTTATGTGGGGCTGCATGAGTGCTGCTGGTGTCGGGGAGCTGCATTTCATTGATGGCATCATGAATTCACAGATGTACTGCTCTATACTGAAAGAGAAGATGCTACCATCACTCCGTGCCCTTGGTCGTTGTGCACTTTTCCAACATGACAATGATCCTAAACACACATCTAAGGCCACTGTTGGATTTATGAAGTAAAACAGGGTGAAAGTGATTTTGTGGCTCCTGATCTGAACCCAATCAAACACCTATGGGGAATTCTGAAGAGACAAGTTAAGCATCACTCTCTATCCTCTCTAAAAGAGGTCATTCTTGAAGAATGGAAAAAGACAGATGTTGCAAAATGTCACCAACTTGTTCATCATGCCTAGAAGACTTGGTGCTGTCATTAAAATCATGGAGGCCATACAAAGTACTAGATGTAGTAGTTTTTGTTGTGGGGTGTTTTTGCATCACCGTAATTTGAGTAAAACTGAAAAAAAAAAAGTGTGTAATCTAAGTTATATTATTAACCTTACTTTCATGTTATAAGTTAAACAGATGTTATATTAAACTTAGTCTTGTCAACATTTTGGAAAATTTAATTTGTGTTCATTGAGATTTTGTTTAAAATGTTACTTTTCAAAGGGGGTGTACTCATTTACGCTGAGCACTGTACAATGACTTGAATATACCTCTTTAATGATAAACATATTTTTAATGAAAAGTAATTTTGATTTTTTTTTATATATAAATGAAAAATTGTCAAGGTGATACAACTTTCATGATATTATAATGAAGAAAAAAAATAATGTTTTTTTTTGTAAACGAAACAAGTATATTCTTTTATTTTAGAAAAAAACATAACAGGAAATAATAAAAATAAAAATATATTTTTATGACAAAGTAAGGTTAGTTGAGCTTGTAAAATATCAAGCTGTGATTGTGATTATGATATTTATGAATTAATATTTAATTATTAATTCATAATATGCTATATCATTTTATATATATGTGTATGTGTGTGTATATATGTGTGTGTATATATATATATTTATATGTGTGTGTATATATGTATGTACATGTATAAACCTTATTCTTAGGACAACTTTGAACTTTTATGATCCACTTCAAATGTTGGCTACTGTATATTAAGATGTGGACACTTACACTTAAATATATTATTACTTTTTACTTTATTAAACCACATAACATTTAGAGTCATATAAGTAAACTTTCTTAAAAATGGTACAAAAGTTTCAAAACCATATGAAACCAACCCGAGTACAGAAAGTAGATTTCAAAGAAGTTGGCACATATGTCATATGGTTCATTTTTATGGTGCTTTTTGTAAATTTTAGGGTTTGACAGCTTCGGTCTCCATTCACTTTCATTGCATTGAAAAGAGCAGCCAGTTTTGCCCTATGTTGCTCCATGTAAAATGACAGGAGCACTGCTCTAATGAAATACGGTCCTGTCGGCAGCCGTCCGGAGAGCCCCGACAGCTCTGTCATCTGTCACTGCACAGTGAGACACTTCACCCACCACACTACCTCGCTCCGTTTACACTCCTCTCTTCACTACATCCAAGCAGCAGTAGAACACGGCCGTATGTTCTAGCATACTTTACACCTGGTATTAACATCCGTTTTGGGTGATGCAAAAACAAGGGGACAGTGCTAAATATAGATGATCGTCACACACACAAATGAAGATCTGCTGTGGTTCTGATGCCTGTACCAAACTGTAATGGGCAACATCGCAACTATGACTAGAAAAAAACAGGTATGCTTGAGCATTCTGTCCTTTTTATGTTGCATTTTGTGACATTGCGTCCAGTTTTTGGTTTGTTTACATGTCTTTGGTCTGTGTTGCATTAATATTTCTCAGTTAATTTGGAAGTGGACCACTTGTATGGAGCAACAGAGCAATTGCACCAGGATTCGTATTAATCGAACCAAACACGCCAAGCGTGAACACACCCTTAGAGATGTTAATGTGATCTTCTGTTATGCAACTCCATCTCCACAGGGCTGAAAGAGATGCCGTTTTGGGGGAAAATCTCAGTGTTGTTTGGCCAGAGCCCAGCTAGAGCTGCATTATGCTGAGGAACATACAGTACTTGTACCCCAAAGGTTGTAGGTTCGAGTCTCAGTACCGGAAGTAAATGTGGGTGGGGGGAGCAAATGAACAGCACTCTTTTCCACTCTCATTACCCACAACTGAGCAAACCCCTAATCACTCCCTGGGTGTCGCAGCAAAAATGGCTGCCCACTGTTCCGGATGTGTGTGTGTTCAATACGCACTGCTGTGTGTGTGCACTTGGATGTGTGAAATGCAAAGCACAAATTCAGAGTATTGAACACCATACTTGGCCACATGTCACATCATTTTTAACTAGTTAGTGGAGTTCTCAATTATGCTTAATCAAAGTGTCAACTTTGTCTTTGATGTTTCTCTTAAAATTGCTTGATGCAAATAATTGTAATTGGTATTAGAAGAATATGAGTTCATATTGAGATCTCTGACTTATTATTGCAGGCTTCTTTTTTTTTTTAAGACATTGTTGAGATCTCTTCTAAAACTCTAGTGGAGACACATGCTAGATATTTTGGTCTTGGAAGCATTTGTTGAGATACTCTATTAGGGACACATGCATCAAAAATAAAATATTTCATCAGAAAAACATACTATCTTTTGTGTGTACATTAATAATTAATAAATACATGATTCACATGTGTTCACTTTACATTAAGTTTCCCTTTCACAGGTTATTAATGTTTATAACTCATGAATAAATGGTTCACAGGTTTCCACTTTACATTAAGGTTCACTTTCACATTTTATTAATGTTTATAACTCATTAATAAATGGTTCACAAGTGTGCACCCTACATTAAGGTTCATAGGTAACTAATACTGGAATTACATTTTTCATTATTAATATCTCATCAAGTTATGGTTATTTTATGTTTTATTTTCAAAATAAAGTTTCATCTTGAAAAAACAAGAAATCAGTTTTTATACACTGCTGTGGATGGGCATCATGACCTTTTTGGAGAGTATCATGGGTAAGACGGAAACTACTGGTAAGCAACATAGTAAGAAAAGTGGCAGTCATGAGATATTAATAAGAAAACCACAAATACAACACCCTTCAGTCCAATTATGATTTATGCAATTTTTGCTGCATCATGAAATAAACCAGGAATCTGGTTTTGAGTTAGATAAGTGTTAATAAATACATTTATTAAGCATTTATAACATGTGAGTTAAAAACGGCTCACTATTTGGCAGGTATTGCGTTAAAGTCGCCCTTTTTATTCATGCAGTTATAACTGCAATATTAATGATTTATAATGCATTTTGTAAATGACTTATTACTCATTAACAAACACCTTCATAAACCCTTTACAAAGGGAACCTTAATGTAAAGTGTTACCGAATTTTTGAATCATACAGTTGCAAATATCTGAACCTGAGAACAGTTTGAGACATTGTTGAGATCTCTTCAAATCTTTTTCTTTATTACAAGAGCCTTTTTTTTTTTTTTTTTTTTAGAAGGAACATCTGAGAAACAGGAGATTAAACCCAAAGTCTTCATTTGTTCTCCATTTGAGACATTCAGTAGATCTTCTATTTGATTTTTCTTTGCTGCTGGTTTTGCGTGTGAGAGTGATGGATGGGGTGAGAGACATTTGAATAACTGGCTGAAAAGAAATAGAAGGAAAATCGAACTGGTCCTGATGTGCAGATAGCAGCACTTCACGTTAATAACAATGATGGTGTTGGTATTGTAGAATATAATGACATTTCAGAAAGAAATACCTGCTGACTCACTCCTGTACCTCCACATAATCACTCAGCATTGAGTGGGACACCAGACTTATGGAACTTCACCTCGAACGGCCTGTGAAACCTCACACCTACAACAACACACTATTAAACAGGTGTTTGGAGATACTGTACAGGAAACGGTTCAAATGTCATCCGTATTCAGGGGTTAGGGGTGGCATAAATTGCCGTCAGCTGTGTACGGAAGAAGATGTGTCTTAGTTGACCTTTGATGACTGAGGCTGTGAGACAGCTGGCTGAATGAGAGTGAATGAAATATATGTAACTGCCTGAATATCTATAGTCAAAGAAATGGATTCCTTTGATTTTGCAACAATATCTAGGTACTGTGTTTGTGTGTGTGTGTGTGATTTAAGGTCCTGTGTTCCACAATGCACACTCATTTCCATAAATAAGTTGACAGCTCTTGAAATACCATTTTATTAGATAACATGCATACTTGTCACCATGGTAATATAACACTGTGTAGTAGATCTGTGTGACAGATGAAAAAGCTTCCGTGAGCTTCATCAGTGCATTAGTGACCGACCTCCATTTTAAAAACACCACAGGCACTCAAATACCTCAAAGACTTCATGACATTTTCTTTCTTGTGTCGACATATTTCCACAAAGTTGAATTTTTAAAGAATTACCTGTTGCTTTTAGTTTTTTTTTTTTTAGTTTTTTTAAAGATTGCTATTGCTAAATTTTAGCAACTGCTTAGCAACAGCCTGGCAACCACTCACAGCAAAAACATCTGTGAGTTAGTGAGAGCAACTTTTTAAGTACAAACAATATTCATATTTTCTGAGGTTAGAGACGGCATGAAACAGAAGCTGCAACAGTCTTTTCTTCTCTACTATGTTTCCATCCACCTTTTTTTATTAGCATTTTGGGATATCGCATAAAAAAATAAATTAAAAAACGCTGGATGGAAACGCCAAGATGTGGGCATAACTTCTAAAAAATGAGTTGGATAAACTTTTTATCTGATAATGCGCATAAAATACATTGGAAACAAACTTACCAAATAAATTCCTCGATGCCCATCAAAAACGTCATGTGACTTTGCACGATGGTACGGCATAACTGAACCAACCAGTGGAGCAAAAGTCTGTTTTTAAAGTGGTTTGGTATAATTACCTCCCAGATCTGTCTTGATGCACAAAAAGTATTCTCGTCACTTTATAATATTAAGGTTGAACTACTGTAGTCACATGAACTGTTTTAAATATATCTTTAGTAGCTTTCTGGGCATTTGAAAGTGTTAATTATCTTGCTGTCAATGGAGGCCTCACTGAGCCATCAGATTTTATCAAAAATATCTTAATTTGTCTTACGGGTGTTGAACGACACAAGGGTGAGTAATTAATGACAGAATTTTCATTTTTGGGTGAACTAACCCTTTAAATTCGCAACTTTGGATGGAAATGTGACATATATCCGAGTAAAAAGGCTTCTGGAACAAGAAGAAATGTGGGGCGGGACTCCTTTTTTTTTTTATTCGGTTTTATTTGGATGTTTGTGGTTTGGTATTGGTGGATCTCATATGAGTGAAACGTTGTCCTGCCCTCATGCCAGTTAAACATCATCAGAGTTGAGAAGAGATGAGCTGCGAGAGGGAGGGGAAGATGTTTTGACTACCATATGAACAGCTTTTTAAGGATGGACTTTCAATCATTCGTCTCTTATCTGTCTTCTTTCTCTCCTCTGCTGGCCCTCCAAATCCCATTTGCTGATGGACAGCAGTTGGGTGGGCTTGTGATTATTATGGGATCTTGTTTCCATGGTAGCAGGAGGGCACAGACGTCTAGTGGGTGAGCAACAGTTGGTGTGAACAGATACTTGATCTTGTCCAGCAAACTGTCATCCACAACTTTACATGTCACAATGCTGCTCTCCACTGGTTTTACACTGTTTCAAACCCCCTGTGAACTATCTGGTGTAGACACTGCATTAGCTGTCACCTACACAAAACACAAACAGTTTTAAGTACATCGTATACTACTTCCACATGAACCACACAAGAGATCAACTGACACTCACAGTTGATTCCAATAGTATTACATAAGCATGTTGCTAAGCCAACAACTTGATAATCTTATAAGCAGAAAAATACAAAGAACACACAAATGTATGATTGAACTATTTTATTTTATTTTCAGTGATGAATGAAATATAGGCCTATTTAAATTTATTTTTAAACTAAATTTATATTTCATAATTTTTTCTGCCATCTTGAATGTCACAGTTCATTACTAGGATTTTCTATTCCATCAAGGACACTTTTTAGCAAGGTCGCAAAAAGACTTAAATTGTTGCAAAACAACAACAACAACAAAAAAAAATATTACAAATAAATGTAAAAATATTAAAAGCAGCACAACTGTTTTCAATATTGATAATAATAATAATAAATGTTTCTTGAGCAGCGAATCAGCGTATTAGAGTGATTTCTGAAGGATCATGTGACACTGAAGACTGGAGTAATGATGCTGAAAATTCACATTTGATCACAGGAATAAATTATATTTTAAAATATATTCACATAGAAAACAGTTATTTTAAATTGTAATAATATCTCACAATAATGCAGCTTTGCTCAGCATATAAGAAACTTCTTTCAAAAATATTAGAAAAATCTTAATGATTGCAAACTTGAACAGTAGTGTATTAAAATGTGTATATGCCAACATCTTTGGTTGTTAAAAATAAAAATAAATCAATAAAAAAAAAAAAAAAAAAAAATTTTTTCTTCTCTTGGGATGCTTGTGTGTGGGCTATTGTACGTGTTTAGTATTAGTGAAAGCACAGTTTTTATAATAAACTGAGTTTGTGATCCTGCCCTGACCACCCACAGCAGGGAAACATGAAGATATTTAAAAATGACATCTCAAAACATGACCCATGAAGACCCATGAACTGGTAACGCAAGACTTCTGGAATCTACCAGCTTATTGTTCAGTAAATTACCCTAAAGGGCCCTTTCCATAATTTATGTGTTTACACTGGTTTGTTTATGCAGGCTGAACTTCATATATGAGTCGTTTTGCACAGAAGATCAGTGGAACATGTGAGGTTGAAGCTGCATGTAGACTAGCAGGAATATCTCATTTGTTTCTCTAGACAGCAATGAGATTTTGTAAAAGAGACGGACACGTGACATTCATTGTTTTGAAGAACAGCTAGTGCTTTTGTCCTGAACTTCAGTCAGAGATATGGAGATGTGGGTTTGATTTCAGTCACTCCTGGACTCCTCCAGCTGCTTGTTTTGTGGAACGACCTGTATTTATTGTTTGAGTGAAATGTGAGACGCAGAAACTTTCACTTCCTTTTTACACTGTTTTTCACCTGTCTGAATGAAAAGGACTGAACAATGTTCCCTTTCACTTTCTATCATGCTGGTTGTCTTTGTGCAATCCATATTTAATCCTTATTTTCCACATCAGGTCAAGTGCTCAAAGTGTTGCCAGATGGGACAGTTTTTATAACAAGTAAACAGTTTCTGACAGTTACAGTCGCACGTAGCAGGTACAATTACTGTCTGTATCTTGTAATGAGCAGTAAACACTCTACCAGATGGAGCTTCTGAGTCTGAATTGTCTATGAACTGTCAATCAAACCCAATAACTGCCTCAAGAATGCTTTTGGCAACCAAGAAATATTTAAGACAGAGACAACTGATTTATGACAGTAACAATCTGCCAGTCATATCTGATGTGTTCGGGACTGAGACAATTATTTCATGACCGTAAGAAACTGCTGGTCATGTTTGTCTCCAAGACACATAAAAAAAGCTTTGAGATGCATATTTGCATGTTCCATGTCATCTCTTTTGGGTACCTGCAACTGTAAAACCTGAATTACTGAATTACTCAACTTTAATGAAACTGCTTGTGGCATTATTATGGTGTTGTTGAGATTTGGAATATTGTACTGTATAATATCATGCACGTAAAGCATGTCTTTACAAGTTGGATTTGCATTTTGCTCATAACATGACGAGCACATCCACAACACATGCTCATGCTATGTAATATTTCTAATGTGTTTTGTCTGTAGTTATTGACAATGTTGGGGAAAGTTACTTTTATAAGTAATGCATTACAATTTTGCGTTACGCCCTAAAAAGTAACTGATTGTGCTATGTTACTTTTGCAATACTTTTTCTCGTCTGGACTGGGCTTGCTTATTTGGTTTTTAATAACAAAAAAGTTCTATTTTTGGCAAATGCAAAGGTCCTTTTCACATGAACCCACAGTGTACTACAAGTGGTAACTAAATACATGTTTTAAATACAGAGATAGTATGTTAAAAGTTACTGTAAGTATGTTCATTTTAAGTATTTAAAAAGTTATGTTAATTTTCAAGTTTTAAAAGTTAAGTATGTTATGTTAATTAGTATGTTAATTTTAGTTAATATTCGCTGTCTTAAAATAGCACAGTTGCGTACACATAGATGTTCTTAAGATCATCTTAAGAAGTACTAAAGAAGAATTTTTAGTATGTTTATTACAAAATTAGTGTGCAAAAATAGAGCACTTTAAGTACATTATGGAAGTGTACTAAGTGTACTGAAATTTGAGTGTATTTTAGTGCACTTTTTTCACCAGGGTTGGATCATCGAAGGTCAGCAGCAAAGACATTGGTTTATAAAGTGAGATTAAATACATAAAGTATATTTGTGTAATTTAACATATTTAGTTATTGCAGGTTTGCAAGTTTGAATTTCACCGTTTTCATTAATTTTGAGGAATACTGAATCTGTTTTTGTGCAAGTGAGATGAGTAAGTCTAGAACTACTTAAGTCAGACTTTAAGTAAATTTAAGTAATTATTCGCTGAAACTTGTGTTTGACAGCTGTGGTCACCAGCGACTGGCAGAAAAATAGCTGCTTTGACATTCTGCTAAAAATACCTCATTTTTGTTCCATAGAAGAAAGAAAATACATTTTTGCAATGACATGAGAAGAACTACTCCTTACAGTCCAGAATCAACTTTCAATATTCAAAATCATGGTAACACAAATGGAGCACATACTAATTTTATTCACCAGAGGCTTGTAGATAAAAACAAGAAAAAAGAAAAAAGATCTTAAAAATAAATAAAAATTAGTAATTAGGAAATATTAGTCCAACAATAATATTGAAAAGGAAAAAAAAAAAGTAATTAAATTCTTTGCATCTGCCCATGTTGTCAATGTTACAGCGAGCAATTTGCAAAAACAGTAGGGCAATTAACAACATTGCCCTGGGAAAGATGTGTCACACATGGATCCAGTTTCAGCTTAAAAGCACAAATTCATGCATATGTGCCAAATCCAAATACTGCATACGAGGCTCTACCATTAAGGTGCAAGCTATACACAGTTGGCTGTAGCTAAACCATATTTCTGTCATGACAACTCTGAGTCTCTGGTTGATGTGTGTTAATATGTTTGACCTTGGCAGAATATATCTGCTATGCTGCTGCTGTTACAGTTTTTGCTGCTGCTGCTGTTGGTTATTGCTGCTGCAGAGCAAGTACTTGCTACTGCCAATACATACACGACACGCTGCTGTGAGCATGCTGCTGTTGTACAATATAGCATATAAGAATTACCCATAAGGTGGAGCTGGGGAAGGTGGAGGGTTTCTGAAAGTGCACTGCAAACTCCTACAGCAAATGCTGACAAGTATTTGAAGGTTGAGCAGCGAGCTCATTGTATGCTGATACTTCAGGAACCAATCAGCTGTGCCCTATAGAGAATTATGTGATTGCAAGCAGATTGAGATAAGGACGTATCAGCCTGTGCCATCTGGAGTTTCATGACATAACTTTGTATACTTTGTATATATCATCCATAGACCATGTGTTTGAAATCTTTGCAATAGTACTAAAGGGTTTTTTTTGTGTGTAAGTTATTGCAATGGGCTCTGGGATTTCAATGCAAAATTCATGTCAGGAAAGTAATTTTGACAAACAATACTCGTGATTTTCTCTTTCGTGATTTAGTGTTTGTGGACAAGGGCATCATGCACCAATTTTCTGTAGCAATCCTTGCTCATAAGATTAGATGAGGCCAAAGAAAAAAATATATTTTAATGATTTAATAGTTCTTTATATTAGTGTGAGATGGGCTAGTCTACAGGTTTTGTATATCAAGAAAAACTTTAGCACTTAGCAGTGATGAAACAAACCACTGCAGTTTTTATTCATCTTTCTTACATGTTATGCAGCTGCAGGCAGCTCTACTGGTATTACACATTTGCAGAAGATATCATAAGGGACACCTTTGATATTAACATGGTGACTGATCTACTTTTTAAGTAAAAAAATATAAAACTAAAAGCTTAATGAAGTAGATGAATCAGCAAATGTTAGCCTCTCTAGGTATTATGGGAAATATAAGAAGTAGTCATTAATTAAGCTGTCATTAGTTCCAGAGAGACATATGTTTTTAGGAAGTTCAGGGTTTTACTGTACGAGAGCCATCTTCTTGCACTGACAAAGATATGATTATTAGCTAGGCTGTCACTCGAAGAGAATTTCATTAACGTTACTTTAGCATACGCACCTTTCCCATCACCCTGCCAGATGGTTTTCACCCTCCTAAACCCTGACACTATACTACTCATCTATCATCTCACAAAGAACTTGACATTCCAGAATGAAATTCAGAATTAGAATTGATGTCAGAAACGTGACGCTGAGACCTTTCTGGTCTGAACAGGACAGGTCAAAGACCGTCAACAATAAACTGGGAGTTCTTTAACAATCAGATGTTCTTCAATTTTGTCTATGAATTTACAGACGGAAATGTTTGTTGACAAAGCTGTTTGTTCAGTGTAAATGAGGAAAAAAATTTATCATGACGATAATTAAACATACTGTTAATGAAAAATTACACTGCAAGATGATGATAATGTACTACCAATGTTTCTGGAAAAATACATGTTTTGCATCAGTGCAGTAAAGTTACTTCATGCAACTTGAAACTTTTTAACAAGTAAGGCTGCTGTCTTTTTTCACTCTAAATTGAGCAAATTTATCCTAGCCTCCCATAGCAGCGACCCTTGTCCCAGCATAATAGGCATTTACACTGCTGTGGCTCTGGATGTGGCCTTGGCGATAATGACTCCCTTCTCTGAGACAGAGAGATAACCATGCAGTGGGATGCAGTTGGGGAGGGGGGGGGACTCAAAAGCCTGGTTCTTTTAGAAGGCCCACGATGCACTCAATCACTGCAGGCCACTAATGCCTAAATGGGAAGTTTGGGGCTAAGAGGGTGATAATAAGAGAAGAGGACACACTCAGGGTCTTGGAGCCCTTGATAGTGCCTGGGGCCGGCCCCTCGGCTATTGTAGAGGCAAATCTCCCATCATTATGTGCTTTTCAATCCGCTGAGCCATATTTCATTCATTTCCAGCTATTCAGTTTCTTCATTGAAGGCATTTGCTAAGGCCACAGCTCGGGTCAGTTTCTCGTGGGGAGGAGGGTAAGATTTCACAATGGCAAATGGAGTCAATATGATGTTGGTATTTGCATGCTGACTTAAACGCTTTTGGCACATACATATCAGTGTGTTTTGTATTTGTTGGCTGTGTTCCCTGTTGAAAAAAACTGCATATGCTGGTTAGGTATGTTTTGAAGCATGGCAGCTGGTTTGAGCTGGTTTATGTTGGTCCTTAGTTGGTCATGAGCTGGTTTAAGCTGGTCTTGAGCTGGAGCTAATTGCTTTGGACCAGCTTTGGACCAGCTTAGGACCACTTGACCAGCTTAAACAGCTAAGGACAGCTAAGGACCAACTAAGGACAAGCTTAAACCAGATCAAACCAGCTGCCATGCTTCAAAACATACCTAACCACTATATGCTGTTTTTTTTTTTCAACAGGGTTTTCAAACTGTGAAACATCTTGCCTGGGTTTTTGTTATGTTGAGCATGGTGGGAATGAACAGCACTTGCACTTGGGAAGAGAAGGGTACTTGGCGTCCAGGAGTTGATCATATAATGGAAATTTCATGTAGGTAGGCACCCAGAGCAGGATGAAGAGAGATGGACCATAAGTGTCCATAACATTCACTCTCAAAGAATCTCCTCTCAAAGCTCTCCAAATGCTCTACAAACATTATTCAATTTTACAGAGAGCACAAAACAGGATAAAAGCAACAGGTACTCAAAACTCCTTAAATCAGTTGTTTTTTGCTACACAATTGATAATGGTGGAAATTGTGAAGTTGCCATGATAACAGGGACAGGAACATTACTGGAGCATTCCCTTCTGGAACCAACGATTTAAGTGCCTTCCTCAAGGGCACAATGGTAACAGCTCAAGGATTGTTTCTTGTGAATTTCAATCCAATAAACTTTCATGTTCCTTGTCCAAGGACAGGTTGCTGCAGCTGGTGTCCAATCTGGAACCATTCCACACATTTCCACTAGGACGAAAATGGTTCTAGACCATGAAAAAAATGGCTATGCCATGGTACCTAAAACCTTCAGTCTTGAACCAGGGGACCCAAATTCTTTTAGAGGTTAAAATATGTTCTCACAACTTGTAAGATTTTCAAAACAAAGGCTGTTGTGTTTGTTTTTGGCCAGGTTATGTGGTACTATAGTCTGGTAGGTCATCTTTCATGTCTTACGATGTTGGAAAGGCACATTCTGAAAGAAGACAGCAGATCCCCCGGCTAAGCAACAACTTTGACACTATTGCAGTGGAAAAGGGGTATCAGTTAACAGCTCAGATCTTTACTCCTAGTGCTCAAACATTCTGCTCATCTGGGATTTAAATCAAGAACATTTGACACCCAAAGCAAGAAGCATACCCTTACACCAGGAGTGTCTAATCCTGTTCTTGCAGAGTTTAGCTCCAACCCAGACACCTGAACCAGCAAATCTAGGGCTGTGTCCGCAATTGCTCCCTATATCCTCAGTCACTATTTCCTACATTAGTCCATTAATATAGTCCACTTCAAAGAGAGAATGAAAATGAGTGAGCAAATTCGGACACTGAATGCGCCTGAAGGGCTGCTGCTTTTGCATAGTTTGTGCTTGATGTTTAATAATCATTTGAAACTTACTAGCAGCTCCAGTAGTAAGATGAAAAAGATGTAAACCTTAATTAAACAATTAATTAATCAATTAAAAAGGAATTTTTATCTGGTCAGACGTGGTAATTAATTCAGCGCGCAACTCTCACAGTGCATTATAGGTATTCACTAGCAGTTGAGCATACATTGGTTGTACACTCGTTATTGCGGTGCATTGTGGGATTGATTGAGTACACACCCAATTATGTCCACTATGGTCTTGGACAGCGCTACAAATGGCTGTCCCCTCAAATAATGCTATAATATACTATAGAAGCGATTTCGGACACAGCCAAGGTCTTAAGGTTTACTAGAACTTCCAGACAGGTGTGTTGGATCAAGGTTAGAATTAATCTCTGCAGAACAGTGGCCTTCCAGGTGCAGGGTTTGACACCCCTGACTTAGACCAATGAGCCCCAACAAGAATCTTACTACAAGACTTTCAGTACAAGTCAAACTTCTCACTTTCACCATGCATTTTCTCCTCACATTCCACCCGACATACTCGCCAACCTTCAGATTTGCATAGATAAGAGGCTGATAAATGAAGGAGTGATGTTTAAATGGCAGAGTTAAGCATCGCTATGACCTTTTACAGCCTTGAGATTCACTTCTGCTGTGAGGTATCTAATGAGGGAATAAGTCTTCAGCCAGAGCAACAAAAGCAAATGAAATGTCAAAGGCTTATGCGAAAGTCTGGCAGCTTATTACGTTGGCTCTGCAGCCTGCTCTAAGCCCTGCAAAATGCTGTGTTTGGATTTGGGATTCCTGTCATTCTTAAGACTTGAGAAAGTGTTTATATAATGAGCACTGACTGAGCCAGAGGGCTAAATATGCTCCAGGTTTCTGTGAACTACAAGTTCCCCCTAACTCTCGGCTAATGCATGGGCTAGGTTTGGCATAAATTAATAGTCCATGCCTTTGTTCAGGTCTTCACAATTAAGTGAAGGGAGAAAGGAGAATGCATAGCACTCTTACACTGCTTGTAAGGTAATATCCACTCTTTCCACATCCTTGAAATGATGCACTCAAGAGCAAATTGAGCAGAGCTTTTTGTGATGACCCACTCTTTGTTTCAGAAAAAGACATTCAGTTAGGCCTCGCTAGTGATAGAGAAACAGCTTTAAGCCAGTCAATAAACGTAAGAGGAAACCCAGAGTTTACTAATGCCTGAACCAGATGCATTATGGGAGGGGACCATGTGGGTGTGGTTCGTGTGGTTTTTCCATCAGGTTATTCCAGCTATGTGAGCTTTGGCTTGCAGCATTAAAGTTAAAAAATGTGACCGTAAGGCACTTTTTTGGCTGACATACGAGAGTTATTCCTAGTTTTGAGGAGGCTGGTTTGGGTTTTGAGCATTACAATACTGTGATGGAAAAATGCTTGATTTCTAGGCTGCATTTTGTGTGTTGAGCTCGTTTCATTGATGGACATGCTGTAAAGACCTATGTCTATGAACTATTTCAGCCAAAATGTAAAATTCTACCATCATTTACTCACCTTCATGGAATTCCAAATGTTCTTCTGCTGAACACAAAAGATGCTCTGAACAATGCTCAACTATTTTTGCAAATACTTTGAAAGTCAGTAGGGACAAAAACAGCACTGGACCCCATTAACTTTTAGCGAATGGACAAAAACACTGAGACAGTTTTTTAAATTCCATCTTTTGTGTTTCACAGAAGAAAGAAATGCATAGAGTTTCAGTTCCTTCATTTTGAGTTTGGATATGGCAAAATTTGGTGGTTCAATAAGTGTGTACTGTAAGTGCTTAATTGAATATCCACTCTGACTGATTCATAATGTGCTTTTGATTCAAGAACTGACGCATATGTTTAGTCATTTGTTTAGTAATCGGACTACACTGGCCTCTCTATATGTTTTTGATTCACTTAAAAGATCTGGCTTATAAGAGTAATTTGTTCAAGAATCAGATGAGGCTGGTTATACTTTTTGATGAAAATGACAATTACCTGAACTAGTTAGTTTGGAAATCAATCAACACTGGTTCTGCTATATTTTTTGATTCACCTAAAACAACTGAAAGTAATTTGTTTAAAAAAACTGGACTATACTGGTCACTGTGTATGTTTTTGATTTACTGAAAAGAACTGACTCGAGTCTATTGCTGTAGTTACTGTGTGAGTATGAATTTCAAGTTTATTCAGTAATAAGATTTCAACAGTTTTCAAAAAAACAAAACAAAAAAAAACTTAAGTTCTGGTATGTCTTGGGCTAAAATGCTCAGGTAATCTTAGTGGTGTGTCAGTGTTGGGAAGGCTTTTCCCTAGAGATACCTGTTAGCTGATAGAGTAAACTGAATCAAAGGGAGAGAGAAAGAGGGAGAACTGAGGCTTTATAAATGTTATCAAAGCTCTTATCTCCTCCATGACTTGATTCCTGCTGAGACCAGCTATTTAGTTTCCAGCATGGAGTACTCTGTTTCCCAGAATTCCCAGAGGATGGCAACCTGGGGCAAATCCACACAAGCACTTTCAAGCACTACTGATCTGTAAAAAGAGATCTACCTCTTTCCTATCCTGTCCATTTGCAGAGTCAGGGATACCCTCTATTTGTCACCGGTGAGATGTCTCTGGCTCGCTGCACACGCTCTCAGATACAAAACCTGGTGGTGTACTTGCTGTCTGGAGGAAGAGAGATATGTGTCCACTAAAATTCTACTCACAGGCAACTGAATTCTCATTTGCAAGCAACCGAGCCCTTTTCAAGCTTCAGATCTTCAGTGCACTCTAAAAAAGAAAGGTCTTTAGTGGTTCTTGCTGTAAAAGAACCCACTTATTTTCAAGAGCTAAAAAATGTGAAAGGTAAAGCTCTTCTTTGAAACACCAGTATATAGATTTTCTAAACAGAATTGAAAAGAATATTTTTTATATTAAGTTAAAATTGTAATAATCAGTTATACCCTCATGTCATCCCAAATCTGTTTTCCTGAGTCTGAATATGCCTACTATATATTAGGCAAAAACAATATGTGAAAATTGTAGTCTGTCTGAATTCATGGTATTCATAAAACAGTAGGTGAAAAGTATTCAGATGAACTATAGCAGACATTCCTAAGTGTGCATCTGATGGACACTTTACTATCCAATGAGGCCATGGGAGAGGAGTTGTGACTGGCAGTGAAGCACATGACCAATGTAGTCCAGATTTCAGATGTCCAGATTTCATTCATACTACACACATTCATACTGAATGTATGTTTTTAACATTCGCCAATTTCAAGTTCTTCATCAAATGCAGTACTTACTTAGTATGTGATTTGGGACACAGATTATTACTTCATTTTTTTCTTCTTCTGTGAAACACAAACGCAGATGTTTTGATAAATTAAAACTGCTTTATTCCAACAACAAAAGCTGTAGCTCTCAAATCTTGTTTGCATTTGCGTCCATTTTAATATGGCATTGCAATTGCATTGCAGGAAACATTGCAATAGGTTTGACATTAATGACACCAAATACAGCTATTAATTCCCGGATTTCTTGTAACCTCAAGCTGGAACATGTAGAAATGCAATATCTTGTAACATCTAGTTGGAATAGAATTTCAATTGTTGGATTGGGAAATATTCCTTCAAAATCTGACTTCACAGAAGCTTATGAAAGTTTTCTTTGGCATCAGATTGTAAAACAACTTTTGAAGAACTTAATTTTAAGAATTCACAGTATGTACATGGGGCTTTTAGGGAAATAGTTTTGATGTAACCTTTGTTAAGATTGTTTGGAAGCACATCTGGTTTTTTTATGTTTTTCTTTCTCCAGTTACAAAGCAATTATCCTCATACTGCCACATTGCTCAGGTCATGGTCCTCCAATGGCTTCATAATTGGATGACTCTGGCACATTGACCCAGACCCATTAGAAGAGACACCTTGTGTTCAGGTCAAGTATGATAGACAGCTACATTTGTCGTCCCTGTCACTATTTCTAGCAGTTAGCTCTTTGGCAGCCTTGAAGTTGTCATGCTAATTGTTTTGGGTCAAGGGCAGACTGCAGATCTAGCAACTTGGTTTACAGGTATGTCAATGGATTCCAACCCATCCATGCACAGAAAGAGACCAGGCAAAATTATCTTGTGCACTTAAGCATGCCTACACTTCAATGCCTTCTACAGTACTGTGCCTAGTTTTGAGCTAAGTAGAAGTGAGAAACCCTACAGAAACTAGCAAGTATGCAACCTGCTGAATCATTTTTTTTTTCCAGTTTGAGGCTGTTTTATACCCCCTTTCTCAATGTGATTGAGTGTCAACATTTCTAAATCACCTGAGTCTCAAATACGTGATTACGGTGGAGGTGTTTTCTGGGTCGGGTGCAGCCAGCGGACCCTCCATGGCATCATCCCTACCAGGGGTGTCAACATTGATCCATGCTTAATCCAACAACCTGGTGCCCTGATCTCAGGGGGTCCAGAGAAACCCCAGACTGAACCTTATTACCACATCTGTCTTCAGTAGAGGAGGACAGCACACTGAGCATGGAGCAAGCCAGAGGACAGACTGTTCACCAGATGACCAGACGGTTACTGCTGGGAAGAGTAATGTTGGGGATGGGCTTGTTTTTGACCCTTGTCTCTAAAATTAATGGCATTATAAATTATGAATACTTAATCTCAGCATTGTTTAATGAAGATTACCATCAATTGAAGATAAAAGTATTAGGTAAGAAATAGATTTAATACAATACATAATACATTTTCTATTTATCATGAGCTAGTGTGACATTTGGTGCAGTCGTGTAGTTCTTTAGCGGCCTGAGAATAACACATTTGAATTCAGCTTCATTTTATTTCTTGAACAACTTTCTGCATTAATTGACAATATTAATGTATTTCCATTTAGTTCCTCTGAGAATGGCCTTTCACAGAGGTGTTGTTGAATCCTCTGTGATATAGTATTATTAGTGTGAGAGATAGGGCTTTGAATTTGGAGGTTTGCAAGGCCTGTTTCCTGCTCTTCTACAGTCAAGAGCCAGTGACAACTGAGTGTCATGCAGTTCCTGGTGGAGGCTATGCAGTCTTCTGTTTGTTCCTGTAGAGCAGATGTGTGTCAACTATGGTTGCAGGGGGCACATATCACCTGACAGAAGACACAGAGTCAAAAAAGAGCATAGTGAAAGGTTGAAAGTAAGAGAAAGGGAAAAAAATGGTCATTTTACTCCAAAATCAAAAAATAAATAAATAAATATATATATATATATATATATATATATATATATATATATATATATATATATATATATATGTATAAACGCACACTCATTTTTGACCAATACTGAGTCGGCGTTCTGGAAGTGCTTAAACAGCCCAAAACCTCTTGGATTTTAATAAAAGAAATCTTAATTAGTGTTCTTAATCATGTTGGTCCAAACCCATTGGGTGAGTAATTAATGACAGAAATTTCATTTTTGGGTGAACTTAACATCTAGTTCAGTCATGAAACTCTAAAGGGCGAAGGCTGATAGGTCCAATCAGATCATTACCGCATGGCACAAGCTGATTGGCCTTTGGTGATTTTGCAGCCAATGAAATTGCTTGCTCAACATTTCAATAGTCTGGTTCAGTGTTCACTGTTGGCGACCACCTCTAAGAAACACTGTTGATATTTGAAATCAACCCAAACAAACACACCTCTCACTTCATTGCTCTGCCCTCAAAATGCACAAAAACAATGCAAGAGTGGATGTCTCTTTATTATATAGCTGAAGTGAAGCAAAAAAGTGCTTCACGAAAAATAAAGCAATGACAACAAATGACAAGGAAGAACAACACAACCTCAGCATCTGTTTTAGGTTTCTCCAGCGCTGGAAAGCTTTTCTAAAATTAATTTGGGTCCTAAAGCTCTTTCCTGATCGTAACCCAAGTGTGTTGTGGTGCTCAGTCTGATCCACTTTCAACAGTGCTTCTCAGAAATTGCTTACTGCACCTTTAACATTCCTACTCAGGAAGATGTCATAATTTAAATGCATTGAGTTAATTCGATGTTAAACTGCAACTGTCTTTAACCACGCATGGCTCACTACAGAACCCCACCCTCCACAGACATGTCAGCCAACCCGACGTCAACAAATCCAAACTCACTCTGACTGACAGGCAGAAAGCTGATAAAAAACGCAAACACTCTGCTCACTATTTTTTCCTGTTTTTATATTCTAGGGCTGTCATAGAGACAGGTGGGATTTTTCCCAACACCTATTTCAGTGAGATCTGTCAGGTTGTAGGAACTTTTGAGTTTGTGCTATTCCAAAAATCTACTTTAATTACCATTGAAATGCGACAAGAATGAAATATCACCTATGAGCACACTGTAAAATAAGAAAGGCATGAGAATATGTTACACATGTTGGATACCAGTTTGTTTTTTGGGCAGTTTGATTGTGGTTTTAGCTGGTCACTCATCATGACAACACTGATCAGGCTGGTTTAACATGCAATAACAACTAGCTTAGCCTTTAGTCATACTTTATTGCATAAAGAGAAATAAGGCACATGTTTTATTGCTTATGTCACCTTGTAAAAACAATAATGCTTCTTTATGAGCTGCTTGGTGTTGTGAGCTCTGGTGTTGTAAAGATGAGTGTTGTACCTCTGATAGATTATACAGTGGTTAGCTTTGAGGCAATATATATGCTAATGCTTGCCACAACTTCCTGTTTCAACAGGAAATACTTTAAAACAGGAAAGAAATATATGTTTGTCAAACCTTTTTATTTTGTCTTTAATGTCTTATAACAGATATAATGATACCATTCTCATGTAGTTATTGTGTGACCAACACCTTATTCTCGGCTTGTTCAGTGTTGTATGTAATGTATCATCCTTAAAAGAATGAATTGAGAAATATGATTTGGCCTATGCAATACTTTCCAATAATGCTCCAGGTTTAGAAAGTAAACTGTGTGAATTAGATTTATGGTGAAAGGAAAAAGAGTTTAATTGAAGTTAAAAGCAAAGGGAACACATAAAGGGGCCACAGTGTGTAATAAAGCACTCAAACACTGTCCTCCTCCTCCCCTAAACGCAACAAGATACCTGACCACTGGTGTGTGTCAGAAGAGTGCCAAACCATATTCCTGAGATATATTTACTCCTCACCAGACGCTTGCTACATTTCCAGTTCATTTTATCTTTTGGAACATATGTGTATGTTTATAATTATAGTGGCATTATACTGCACTAAATGCAGGCTAGTTTATTTGATTGATTTATGAACCCTGAAGTCTTCGTGATGTTATTTCCCCCCTTTAAACACCTTTGACAAAGGCTATACCTTCAATTTAACCCTCACAAAAGTACTGTGGCGATCAGTGCTGGGTAGTAACTGATTACATGTAATCTGGATTACATAATCAGATTCCAAAAATGTACTTGTAATTAGATTATATTACATTTTAAAATACTTCGACCACAGTTACTTTTTCTTATTACATGAATTCACATCATTTCATATTTACATGATTCCCCAACTTTTTTGTCAGTTGAACCTCTTTGACCTAAAGTAGACCTGAAGTACCCCCTGAGATTTTAAATGAATAAATTAGGATTATCCTATTCAAATCAATGTGATAAACGAGTTAGGTCAAAAGTAATCTAAAAGCAATTAAAAAGTACTTCGATTATATTACCTTAAATTTGTATCGTAATGGATTACGTTACTAACTTTTTTTTTTCAGGTAATTTGGAATCAGTAACTGATTACAATTTGGAAGTAATCCACCCAGTACTGGTGCGAAATCATGGTACTTTCATATGTGTCAGTGTACAGAATGATATTGTGTTCATCTATCATCTCGATTGTTTTTTCTACAGTATCGGTAATACAAAGTAACGACTCGATTTGGTTGCCAAGCACAAAACAACTGAGAAGTTGGATCTGTTTGAGTGCTTACATGCAGATTTGCATTCATGCTCTGTGAAGCGCACTCTTGTCTTGCAGTAAGACACACTGTGCACAAGAGCAAATGCACTTGTCAAAACACTTGTCTTGGTAAGGGAAAAACAGTCAGTTTATCTTAAGTGGATGTAAACATATAGGACAAAAACAAATTGGACTTGTGTCAAAATATAGGATCTGTACATTATGCAGTTGCTATTTATTAAGTCATTAATATTAATCAAACAACATTAAGAAAAAAATTAGAAATAATTGACATGTAATTATTTAAATAAAATTTGTTCATGTTTAGGATTATAGTAGTATAAACAAAGAAACAATTTATGCATAAAAAATAGGCCAAGGCCATCAGCGACCATTCAGCGCTCGTGTACCCACAGAGAACAGCTTCATCCCAGCCTGAGATGAAGTGCTTCGGGAATTTGCTGCTGGCTTTTATGTAGATAGTGTTTAAACATGAGTTATAATTTGTTTTGTGTATATCAAACGGGCAATCTTTGGTCTTATTACTTTTTCCAGAGCTAATAGATTTGGCTTAAGGGCTATATTAAGTTTCATAACTTTATTTACATTAAAATAAAATCCTGTACTAACTAGAGCGCTTTTATTTTACTTCTTATAATGTTATAATGGCTATTGTTGTTAATTAAAATATTGTTTAATTAATAATATTTTATATAAATAACATGCCATATTTTTTGGTATTGCATAAGAGTCTGTTAGTGATTTTGACTTCAGTGAAAGTTACATTAATACGGCATTAGATGGCGACAAAGACTGTTTTTATGAGTGAGTGAGTCAGTCAGTCGCAAAGACTTTTATATTGAAATGGACTGAAACAAAGAAAACAAGGACGTTCAAATCTTACGAGACGCAACTGACAAATGCATTGACTAGTGTTGTCATGGGAATGTCTTAAATGTTAAAAGGACAAAGACAAAGATATTGCTTCAAACTGACATTCAAACTGATTTTGTGATTATGATTGACCTGAAGAATATCAGCTAGATGCAGGTAATGCAATCGCTCAGGCGATCTCTCTCTCATAATACAGTAAGTTTCAATGAAGCGACTCAACGTTTTTTGTTACTAGTTCTAAAGTGACGTTTTAGAATTAGTAACGGAGGCTTGGGCTCCACTGTTAAACTGTCAACTTGAGATTTTAATCTGTGGTGGAAGGAAGTAGTTCCTCACAAAAGAGGGTTTTAAAAGACAATACATTGTTGTTTCTTACTTATTTACACACTTGTACCGTCAAACTGTTGTATAAACGCAATATCACACTCATAGCCGTGCAATATGGCTGTATATCAGCACACTGTGATTACCTACGGTACTCTGCCTATATATATATATATATATATATATATATATATATATATATATATTTTTTTTTTTTTTTTTTTTTTTTTTTTTTTTTTGTGAAGTTAAACCTCATCCTCTGAAGCACACAAAAACAAACATCAGGATCTGCTCCTTAAATAAAAACTGAGGGTAGAGGTGCCATGTCGCCAAAGAGAGGGACAGACAGACCGCAAACATCCCCACAGCGAAAAGACCAGATGGAGAATCTAAATCAGGCCACAAGGTTATAAATATGGCAGAAAAAGTGCACGGACGCATACAGCTGTAATCACCGCTTATTTTTGCTTCTTCCACACTAGCACACGCTGGATCTACTGCGTATATTCACAGCATTGCTAAGTCTACTATGATTACTTTCTGTGTTCAATGAATGAAATTCATTGTTATACATTGTCAGGCCGCTATCTGATAATCTAGGAAAGTAATGTAGAGACGCTGGCACACCAATAGTGCCGGTTTATTCCATCTCCCTCTGGTAGATTTATGTCCGTCTGACAGATGGGAGATTGAATGTGGAATTGGGGTGGTCCGGACGGTCGCTTATCATCCCTTATCAGATGCTGTATTCTTTCAGAGGAAGGCTTCCTTTTTCAAGTAAAGATAAAGGTGCCACCCCATGGGTTTTGGCCACAAGGTCAACATGAGAACCCTAGAGGTTCAATTAAGACATGAGCAAGTGGTAATGAGAGGTTTAGATCTCAAGGGGGAATTTGATCTATTCATCACCCTGCTAACATGCTAACATTTATCATGCTACATTAAAGAGAGGCTATTAGTCACACATGCTACACTTGGTAGACAACAAAAGCTGGGGCATGACAGGGCAGACATGCACACACACACTTTCACTTGATGAAACCTTAACACAATGCCACTTGCCCTACTGGCATATACTGTATTTTCCAGATAAAAAAAAGTCATACTTGAAATGAATCATTGTCGGTTAAAAATGATGGAGCCCAACACATGACATGCGGACAAAAAAAAAAAAAAAAAAAAAAAAAAAAAAAAAAAAATATATATATATATATATATATATATATATATATATATATACATGAATTAAAAATTCCTTCCCACAAATGAATAATTAATTCACTTTTTTTTGTAAATAGTGACCATATATTAAAAAAATTTCCCATGACTTAATTAGTTTCCCTCATTTAGTAAATTAGTAAAACGTGCTGACATATTACTAAGTCATGTGAATGAATTGGTAATTCGTGGCCATGCTATACATATTTTTTTCTGTATGTCATGTGCGGGGCTCTGTAAAGAATGCATTGTTGAAAGAAAAAACTAAGATAAGTCATATTTTTACATTCAGAAATAGTTTAAAGTACAAACATTTACAAAGATTATGAACACTATGAACTATTTTAGTTCCCCTTACTCCACTAAAAAGTCTTCAAATTTAACGGTATACAGAACAAGAATTTAAAATGTGATAAAATATGTATTAAATAAACATATAAACAACATTTATTATAAACACCTTAGCTAATTTATAGTGCTGTGCAATTTGCTCTATACATATAATCTCACCTTCCTAACAAGCACAAACTGTGATAAAATTGATTGTGAGTAAAGATAAAAACTGAAACCCACAAGATAAAACAATTCTGTTTGAACACACAGTCCAGTCATTTATAATTTACCAACAACTGACTTGTGTTGACCAATATTTTCCATTATTTATTAAAAAAAGACTGTCATTAGCTGTAAAATAAAAAAATAAAAAACTTGAGTGAGGATGTGGCAAGAGAAACCATGTGCATTTAAAAATATTGTTACATTTGTGGAAATTCAGCTGAGCAGCTCACAAAACACAATACAAAGATGAAATATGGCTTTAAGGCCCCCATATACTCACAGCAAAGTTCTGTTTCATACTTTGCTTAGGAATAAAAAGGGATGTGCTGCACTCTTTTCTCTCATTAACAAAATAAACACACAACATACATTTTTTTGATATCGCTTGAAGTATATCAGGGCCTTTAATCTAAATTTATGGGCTCACTTACCTCTCATTTGGCATGAATCCAAATGTTTCCATATTTGTGATGTAACTATTATTTATTATGCAAACAAGACTCTATACTTCACTGGTGTCCCAATATCCAGGCAAAAATTGTGGGGCGGTTTTCTGCTGCCCAGCATAGCCCTAATTCACAACAGATGATTTAAATTGAGCTGTGTACATTTTTTTCTTATTTTTTTTTTTTTTTTTTTATGTTTGGTTGACTTTTAGTTTGATGATGAATAGTCAAGTTAGCAGTGCTAGAACTGATGTTGTTTATTTGTGAATATTTGTGTGGGTTTTAAGTGCTTGATGTTAATTGCATTAAATAAGCCCATTTGGAATATAGTTTGCAGCACGTTTCAGATTATTCAGATTCTTATATTCCGGAAAATGTGGTACATACATAATCGAGGTGTATTCATTTGTGCTTTTAGAAAATGTGATTTGAAATGCAATACATCACTAAATGTTCCCTGATGGATGCTTGAATGTTATTAAGTTATTAATGTTATAATTGCTTAGCAAGTTAGCTGGTTGGTTGTTTAGATTGTCAACATGTTTATAGCTGAGTAACACATATGGTTTGATGGCATAGACATTTGAACATAACTCTCTCAAAGAACCAATAACGCAAGGTGACATATTTTGTATGTATGGAACTACACACCCCAAGCATTGCATGGGGTTGGATATCTTTCCAAATGTTGCATCTGTTCCATATTTAGAGAACTTCAAGATGGGAACCAAGTAAAGAATTGGATTACACCAGATGGTGATACAGTTGAAGCCAGTGCCTATGGGGTTGTTAGCCGTATGGTGACAGGAAATCCTAAGACTCAGTGGACTGTCAAAACAGAAAACAATGGGATTTCTACATTTAAAATGTAAATAATATATTTATATTTTTATGCAAATAATAAATATCCACCCATACATTCTCCATACTACTTGTCCTATTTGCTCTAGGGTTGCTGGGATGCTGGGGCCTATACATGTAATTCTATCAATAATAATACAATTATTTTATCATTATGTTAAATAGTTATTATTAATATTTCCAAGTAACATAAATTATGTGTGTTATAGCTCAACTCTACCATCAATAAGATGATGTCACACTTTTAGTAAAGTTTTAGTAAATGTATTGTGTATTTTTGTAATTTTTATTAGTTAGTAGGTCTATATTAATTCATTTTTATTTCAGTTAAACTAAATGAAAATGAGAAATGGCAACTTCCTTGGTTACTAGCTGAAATAAAATAAGTTTATATATATATATATTCCATCTTAACTCCATCTTAAGCCTCTTAGAATGGACAAAGAGAAGTAGATATCACTCTGAAGACAAAGGCATTTTAGGGAGTTAGGAGACATAACAGGCCGAGAATGACCTTCAGATAGGAAATTGGCAATGTAATAACGTCGCAATTGGTGGGTGCCGACCGGCAACATACGCCCCCCTCGGCGTAACCTGAAGGGGATGTGACATTTTACTGTGGCTCTCTTGATGAAATGTCTTGACAAAAGACACCGATAACATCTTTTTCCTTCCCCCGTCTACACAAGTGTCTTATAGAATCGCCCCCTTCGAGTCAGTGTCTCTGGAAATGACATAATTTCACCTGTGAGGGTGTATTTTCAAAGTGCAGGCTTTGTTCGCTAGATAACACCAATGCCCTCACTTTGAAGGGATTGTTACTGAAGAAAACGAGGGATGAAGCACATGAAGAGGTTGTCTTTGAGAAGATGGGGAATGATGTGTACATTATGATAGCCTGGAGGTGGTGTAGAGGTTATTGTAAAGCGGATGACCTTTGAATAGGACCCATAGGACTTCACTGCCATCTGTACCCGGTGGGCATCTCTAATCCGTGCCACCAACCTCAGCAGTAATTGGTACCTACACACTGGCATCGTTTCCAAACAGCTGATCACTGTTCTACATTTCTCTCTCTCTCTCTCTCTCTCTCTCTCTCTCTCTCTCTCACACTCTGTCTATCTTTCTCACTCCCCTATTTGAAAATCATTAACATAGTTTTGCATGTTTCTTCCTCAGGGTCTAAAATGAACACTTGACAAGCAGCAAATGTGAGAAGAAAAAAAAAAGAGTTTGCCAAAATAATGTTTAGTTTAAAGTGCAAATTAAGAATGATAGCAAGATCATTGCTTTTTTTTCTGATAAAAAATTATTCTAGTCTCATTGCAAATAAAGAGCTAGATAATTCCATTGTCATAGGGACAACATAAATATTTTTTAAAAAAGAAGTGTGAAATTTGTGCACCACTAGTGGCACTAAGTGGAACTGCAAACATAATGACACTTTCGAACAGGTTTCCCAGACACTCCTGTAAGAAATAATTATAATTTTGGATGCTTCTCTTTTTCTATTTTTTCCTTTCTGTATTTCTACTTGCTAGGTGAAGAATAAGAGACTCCAACTAAATTAAATGAATCTTTATGTATGTGTGACAGAGGCCAGCTAGTAAAGCGCTGTGCAAGTGAACCTCACTCCCTTGGCCTCAAGAGGCGCACTAGCAACAGACGATTAAAGGCTGCAGCCTTTTGTAAGTACATTTTATTTATATACAGTAGCACATTTAAAAACAGCAAAGCTAACCAAAGTGCTGAACAGAAAAACAAAGAGTCAAATAGAATAATGGAATAAAACAAAATAATAATAATAAAAAAAAACAACAACAATAAAACAAAATAATAGAATGTGCAAGGCAGATGCCCAGTGTCCCTGTTAGTGCGCCCGCCTCCCATTCCTTGGACCCTGGTTCGAATCCTGTTTGGAGCCGTGTGAGTAGGACCAGTCACATTGGTGCCGTGACCCGGATGGGAGTGAGGTTTAGGGGGGTGAGTGTAATGGAGGCCCGCTAGTAAAGAGCTGTGCGAGGACACCTCACTCCCCTGGCCTCAAGAACAGTGTTGTATTACATGTAACTTGAGTTACGTAATCAGATTACTTTTTCAAGTAACTAGTAAAGTAACGCATTACTTTTTCAATTTACAACAAAATATCTAAGTTACTTTTCAAACAAAAATGCAAGTTACTTTTTCACATTTATTGACTGACAGCTTTCCTGTCCCCATGTTAAGAGTAAATATAAACATGCATTCACACATCTCACTTGCATGAAAACATTCAGTATTCCTTAAAATGAATAAAAACAGTGAACTGCATTCTCAGAAATGTACACAAACCTGTTATAATTAATTATATTAAATTACACAAATATATAAATGTATTTAATCTCACTTGATTAAACAATGTCTTTGCAGCTGACCTTCATTTATCTAATTCAACAATAATAATAAGCAAAAATTATACTTAGATGATTAGATTTAGAAATAAGAGAAATAAATTCCTTCTCCTGTATCCTATTCTTCTTTAATCCAGAATGGCAGCACAGCTGAAAGGTTTATTTGAACTGTGCCCTCTACTGTACAGGCGTAAATATGCATTTCCTTCAGCCTGAGACTTATTCATTTCACTTTTGGTGTGAAAGGGCCTTTACATTTGCCAAAAATATAACTTTGCTGTTTTTTAAAAAAACAAACAAGCAAGCCCAGCCCAGGTGAGAAAAACGCAATGCTTTTCCTAAAAAGTAACTAAGTAACGCAATTAGTTACTTTTTTTAGGGAGTAACACAATATTGTAATGCATGACTTTTAAAAAGTAACTTTCCCCAACACTGCTCAAGAAGCGCACTAGCGGCTGCGGTCTTTAGCATCCTTGTAAGTGCACCCGCCTATAGGACCAGTAACATTGGTGGGATGGGAGTGAGGTTTAGGGGGGTGAGTGTAATGGAGGCCAGCTAGCTGTGAAGGTAAACCTCACTCCCCTGGCCTCAAGAGGTGCACTAGTGGCCACGGTCTTTAGCGTCCTTGTTAGTATGCCCACCTATAGGACCAGTCACATTTGTGCCACGACCTGGATGGGAGTGAGGATTAGGGGGGTGAGTGTAACAGAGGCCAGCTAGTGAAGAGCTGTGAAGGTAAACCTCACTCCCCTGCACTCAAGAGGCACACTAGCGATTGACGCTAGAGGCTGCCATCTTTAGCATCCTTGTTAGCGCGCCCTCCTCCCATGCTGGTGATGCTTCTCAGAGCGGTGCGAGTAGGACCATATTATATATTTGTGTATTTTTATATCCTTTAATATATCAGCCTTTAAAAACAACACTGACTTTTAGTGAAGTTTGTCTCATGTTACCACATACAGTATAACAATGCTCTGGCCCTCTTTCCCCATGAATCTTGACTCTTGTCAGATGTCTTTGAATCCTGTTGAAGCCATCAGAAGCTCACATGCCTTAGGAGGACTGTCTGGATTCGTTTGTTTTCTTGTTCTTAACACCATTGTGTTGCATTGCCATGCCTGGCATCATATGTCGGCCTCTTCTAAAAAGCAAAAGCCCCCTGCCAAGAGAAATCCTATTTTACAGTTGACTGCACAACAAAAGTAAAATGCAGCCTAGATTTGGAACCACCATAGGCAGATGAGGAAGAATTTCTGTCAGATTTACACTGATACCTAATCAAACGATAATTTATTTCCTGTCAACGTTGACCTTGGACGCCACAGGAACGTCTATGTGCATTTAACTAGTGGTGTCAGTGTTTTTTCCCCCTCTGGGAAGCTCCAAATATAGAGTATTTTCTATCTCTTCTTTTCTTTTCCAAATATGGTTTAGTATACGTTGATTTGAAGCTGTTGGCACTTTTTTTCTGTGTTTATTCTAGGCGTGCTTTTCTCTACACGCTTTGTCCTACTTTCTGCACTTCATTTTCTCATTCAACTCCTTCAGCGCCGCTGGATGGAAGCTCCTCTTGCCCTCTTGTGCTCTTGGCTGTAGAAAAGTTCTACCCATGATCAAAGCATCTCTCCCACATCCTGATGGTGGAAACAAAAAGACGAGCTCTGCTATATAACAGTGAGGTCTCAGGAGGGATGCGCTTCTCAGATAGCTCTCGCTCAATGTTTTTTCGCTCTCAGCCCTGCTTTGAGGAAATTGAGCGTTATCATTTTAATGCAATGTTCTATAATGCCTGGTAGCTTTTTTTTAAATCAATAATGGCTAAGTTGCACTTGACAAAAGAAGACATGGTTTCGTATTAGGGGTGGTAAATTATATATATATATATATAAAAAAAACCTAAATTCAAGCTAAAAAGTAGATATCTACAGTATATATAATAATAGATATTATAGATATAAACACATTATAGTAAAATTAATCAGTAAAAAGTCCATTTAAAATCTATACATTATGATAGAGGGTTTTAGCATGCAAAAGTTTCATGCCAAAATATGACGTTGTATTGCATATGTAGGCAGATAAATTTTATAGAGCAGTTAATTCACTCACAGTAACTTGGAGTCTTGCTTAAAGTATCTCACATGGAGACAAATCCTGTGAGATCCACCGACTACACTCCGTTTGTAGTTGCGTTGCTACTCATTTTTATTATATTAAACTTTTCTCAACTTTGTTGTGATGTTGGACACCCACATCTAATTGCTAATACGCATCTAAAACGCACAGGGTTTAAAAACTTTTTCACTCACCAGCCAATTTGGCTACTAAATTTTTAAGTTACTGGCCATTCAGAACTTTTACTAGCCAAAATTAAATTAAATTAAATTAAATTAAATTAAATTAAATTAAATTAAATTAAATTAAATTAAATTAAATTAAATTAAATTAAATTCTCTGTGACATCACTTATAATTTAGCGTTTATTTCTTGTAAACTCCAAATATAGCCCACTCCAAGATGAATGTTTAATGGTAAACATGTTGATGTCATGCAGATGAGGGCAAAGGATGACAAAGGCGAAGGAAAGAAATAAACAGCATAAGCTTTAATATAATGAAAATAATAGTGCAAAGCAAAGCAACAACATGTACGTAAACAACACCAGACGATGAAACAGAACAGGAGGCATTAAATACACAGGATAATGAACATTGACAAATAAGGTTTTTAAAATGGTCCCTTTATATTGTCATCAATGGCCCAATTACAAACCGCCATGACAACTAATGATAAACGGAACAAATGTAAACGGAAACAATGAGAAACAACTTAGAGTCCATGAAAACGAAACAAAAGCAAGCTAAATGTGACAGTTAAAGACTAGCAGACAGGCTGTCAATTCATAAAGAGATCAGCTGTTTCTTCACAGAAGTCAATGTACTGAACTTGTATGGAAGCATCTCAAACATCAAAGCACTCCAAAGGTGTCCGATAATGATAATGATAAAGAAAATCATGCAATAAAATATCATGTTATGATGACAGTTATACCCCAACATATTGTATACTTTCATGATGATAAAATTCATGATGGCAAATGTTTCTCAATGAAAGCCATGAGTTTACCTGTGCGTAGCAATAAAGAAGCTAGGGCACTTTTTGTGCAAAAGTCTTGAACATGCAACATTTATGAGAATGGGTTGGAAAAAGTGGCTTCTTAATTGTCTCCTAGGTCTCAGACGGAGCGTTAAGCGGTCGCACAGCTGACACCAAACACATCAGACATCTCACAGGCCTATCGCACATTGATCGCATCATTCTCTACTCTCATTTTCAAGTTTCAAGGTGGCAGTCCAAAATTACCATATAGGCTCAAGTTCAAGAATTGGCGTCAATACGTTTGAATTAAGGTATTTGAAAAAAACAGCGCAAGCAGAAAGAGAAAGGGTGATCAATATTATTTCTCTATATCAGGAGTCTCCATCCCTACTTCTCGAGGGCTACCATCCTACAGAGTTTAGCTCCAATCTAATCAAACACACCTGAACCAGCTAATTAAGTTGTTCAAGGTATAAGAGGTATAAGAGGTGTGTTGGAGCAGGTTTGGAATTGAAGCCTGCAGGAAAGTAGCCCTCCAGAAGCAAGGTTGGCTATCCCTGCTCTATATGAAGCATGGACTATTTAAGCCACAAAAACAAACTTGTTGCTGAAAAGTGCCTAGTCTCATAGGTTGAAGTTAGTACATACATATATTTGTCCCAAATCGTTGTATTTTAATGTAAAACTATGTGAGTGAAGCTGTGGATTTGTCATGGACAGACATCAAATTTTAAAGATGTGGCTCTGAGTGCTACCCTCTTAACACATTGTTTTGCTAATGTTTGAGGCTCCTTTCAGGGGAAGGGATGCCATGCAAAGTGATAGAACATAATTTATGAATCAAAACCCAGCCAAACCCACCACGGCTGATTTTCACCTGAATTTGGCAGGTGTTAAAGGGGACCTATAATGCCCCTTTTACAAGATGTAATTGTCCCCAGAATGTGTCTGTGAAGTTTCAGCACAAAATACCCCACAGATCATTTATTATAGCTTGTCAATTTGCCCCATTTGGGTATGAGCAAAAACACGCCATTGTGTGTGCAAATGAGCTGCTGCTCCCAGCCGCTTTCCAAAAGAGGGCAACAACAAAGCTGGAGAATCTCAGGCAGCCAAAATGACTATTATCAGTAATGGTGTTCAGCCTTACATTGTTCAAACCGGAGTCGGACACTGATGGAGAGACTCAGGAAGAAGTTACAACATTTAGAAAATGCATCTGAATGTTTCTGAACGGTTAGTGGATACATTTATGTAGTTGCTGTGGAGTTGAGTCAACTCATCAAGTAGCATGTGCCATCATGTTAATCTTTTGTGCAAATCCAGCGTTGAATTGACCCTCGTTTGTGAAGCAGTCCGGCGTAAAATGACGGCATGGCAACAACACTCAACTACAACAACTATTCCTCTTTTATAAAGCAGTCCAACATGGCCTCACCCCCTTTTTTGCATGTTCTCGGGGACAGGGTTTATGTACATTTTAGGGTTAGTGATGTCATGCTCAAACAGCAATATTACACACTTAACTAAAGTTTAAAAATTTAAATCATTATCATCCTTTAATTTCAAACCCATCTTACAGACACTTTTATCCAAAGCGACTTAACTTGGAATACAGAAAAGGTATACAGACTAGACAATTTTGCTCATATAAATATTGTCCTTCACACTCATGGTCAGCTGCATTTTGTTTTGGAACCAACCTCCCTCGTGCTGGTTGATTTATTGGGTTGAGGTGCTCATGTAGGATGGAATTGGTGAGTTTCATTAAACTGCCTGAAGTGTGCCTCTGTACCGAGTGATTCATTGCGAGTAACAAAGAGCAGCCTGGACTCATAACATAATTTATGAGTCATTAGAGCAACCATCAGGATTTCTGAACAAGGTGTCTCACTGCCAACACTTACTCACTCTTCTCCTTGTAGATTTTTGCTGGGGGATTTTTCTGCAGCACAGATCTCACTTATTATTTTTATGACTTACATGGAAAAGTCATGAAATGTCATGGTTTAAAACAGTGGGAGGTGTGTGAAGTGTGACAGATCGCTACAGAGCTCCCATGGGATCGGGAGAAGGGATGCGCTCGTGTTGAATACAACAACTTAGAATTCATGTGTTTATCTCATGATTTTGGATATGTTAAAATAGAACCAGGAAGCATTACAATTCACAGGAATTCACATAGTTGAAGTCATTATTTAAGCATTAAACACTGAGTATTGAGTATATGAGTGTTATGAATAATTTTATATAACTTTTTTTTTCATCTGGCTATGCCACATTCCAGTATCTGTTATATCATATAGTGGTAACACTTTAGTTTAGGGTCCACTTCTCACTATTACCTAGTTGCTTATTAGCATGTACATTACTATAGGATATTGGCTGTTTATTAGTACTTATAAAGCACATATTAAAGGGTTAGTTCACCCGAAAATTAAAATTCTGTCATTATTTCTCACACTCATGTCGTTCCACACCCGTAAGACCTTCGTTCATCTTCAAAACACTAATTAAGATATTTTTGATAAAATCCGATGGCTCAGTGAGGCCTCCATTGCCAGCAAGATAATTAACACTTCCAGACGCCCAGAAAGCTACTGAAGACATATTTAAAACCGTTCATGTGACTACAGTGGTTCAACCTTAATGTTATGAAGCAACGAGAATACTTTTTGGGTGCCAAAAAAACAAAATAACGACTTTATTCAATAATATCTAGTGATCGATTTCAAAACACTGCTTCATGAAGCTTTGAAGATTTACGGATCTTTTGTTTCGAATCAGTCGTTCGGAGCGCGTATCAAACTGCGAAAGTCACGTGAATTTAGTAAACGAGGCTTTGTTACATCATAAGTGTTTCGAAATTTCAATGGTTCACCATTGGGGGACGTGACTTTTGACTTTGACACGCTCCGAACCACTGATTCGAAGCTTCATGAAGCAGCATTTTGAAATCGCCCATCACTAGATATTATTGAATAAAGTCGCTATTTAGTTTTTTTGGCGCACAAAAAGTATTCTCGTCACTTCATAACATTAAGGTTGAACCACTGTAGTCACATGAACTGTTTTAAATATGTCTTCAGTAGCTTTCTGGGCATCTGGAAGTGTTAATTATCTTGTTGACAATGGAGGCATCACTGAGCCATCAGATTTTATCAAAAATATCTTTAATGTCTAATAATTTGTGTTCTGAAGATGAACGAAGGTCTTACAGGTGTGGAACTACATGAGGGTGAATACTTAATGACAGAATTTTCATTTTTGGGTGAACTAACCCTTTAATGCCTTATTCTGCATGACCATATTCTACATCCCTTGATCCTACCCAATAACTAAACTTAACAACTACCTTACTAACTATTATTAATAAGCAGTAATTAGGAGTTTACTGAGGAAAAAGTCATAGCTAATAGTGAGAATTGGATCTAAATCTAAAAGTGTGATCTAATCTAAAGTGTGACCAAAATTGCTAATTTGGGGCAGTACTAAATACAAAAATTTTTTTTATGTTGCCTCATATTTATTTTTTGATTCTTCACATTTTGCAGATTCTGCAAGGAGTGTGTAAACGTATGACTACAACTGTAAACACAAAGTTTGCTGAAATTCAAATGTATTAACAAAATAAATTATGCTTAGTAATTATATTGTTTTATAATAATAGAAATACCTAGCATAGTTATGGAGAAAATGATATGTGTAAAATATAATGTGAAAAATGTTTAGTTTCTATTAACCCACCATAAGAATGCAGTTATATGTAAACCTGAAGAAAAGCAATACTATGGTTGTCAATAATTACTTAAAGATTATTGCTATTATAGTGATATTACTATAGTCTTATTTGGTACATTTTTAACTTATTTTATTTGGAATTATTATTGTAATTACTATTATTTGTTTTACATTTTTACACTATTATTCTCTGAATTTTTTCGTAGACCTACGAAAGTGTTTTTCCGTAATATACCCTGTGACCCCCTGGAGATTGAAAAACCCTTCACTAGTGGTTGATTAGTTTATTGGTTGGTTGGTTAGTTTATTCATATTTTATTGAATATATATATATATATATATATATATATATATATATATATATATAGTGCAAAAAACTTTATTAACATTATAAGTGAGCCTCAAGGAACATATTTTGAAAAAAAAAAAAATCCATGTTATGACCCCTTTAATTCAAGAAAGAACTCGATCGATTTAGTTTTGCACATCCCCACTGTGAAGTAAGATGATTTGGGATATAAATATCACATTAATGTAATGCATTTAGAAAGCACAGAGTAGTGATAAAAATGTCGAACACAGACTGCTCTGTTCCGTCTCGGATCATAAGATCATTTATGGAGCTGGTAAGGACACAGTGACATTGAGCTTCAGAGGACGGCGGTTTGTGAGTGTGTGTGTGAGAGATTAAGGGACTGGGGCGGTTCTCATTGTTCCTGTTCATGTGAAAGGGGGCCGGTCTTGGTGCTTCCTGGTGGGTTTGGTAAGGTTGCATATTCCCACAGATGGGTGTGTGTGTGAACTCATAAATGCATGGAATACTAATGAGCAGTCTGGGACAGAGGGGGGTTGTGCTGGGACACACACAGACACATATCTGAATCTGTGAAGGAATTTGCCCCACAGTCTCTTAAGATGTTTGATTCAGAAACAAAATGTGAGTCACACAGTTGTGTTAATAAGTTTACTATATATATATATATATATATATATATATATATATATATATATATATATATATATATATATATTAATTTATTACTTCATCTTTAAACTGAAAAGCTAGAAAAAAATATAATAGATATTATAAGTAACAGGCCTAAAGTAAGTATTTCATTTATAATTGAATTAATTTATTTTTTTAATGATCAACATTTCACATATTCTGCAAGGGGTATGTAAACTTGTGACCAAACTGTACAAATATTTTAAGTATTTTCAAATAGAATAATGCTGACAAAATTACATTTTTTTTTTTTTTGTTATTGTAATAGAAATAACTAGCATATTTATTTATAAAAATATATATTTGTATTTTAATGTATGGAGCAATGTTTATAATAACTGATGATAAATGAAAGTGTGCTGTAAATGAACAGATTTGTATGGAAATAAGATGCTTTTGGCTGTTTGCGCAGACGAGATTTTGATATATGAGCTACTTCATTTATTTTACATCTCATAGGAAGTATTTTCATGGTCTGGATATTGAAATCTCACACTAATAAGCTCACAGACCAAAGGTAAACACCCTGAGAGAAGGTTTAAAGTGTGACCACTTTTATAATGGAAACACTTGTTATTTACCTTGTACCATTGCATTAACTGAAAAGAGGGGCTTCCTTTCCTACAGCAACAATACTGAGCATTTACCTTTAACTTTAGGTTTTCCTTTATTACTGCTGTATATCATTAAATGCATATACATTGGAATTGGCAACAGCTTTTATTTGGAAAAGAGCGGCTTGCACATTCTGCTAAACATCTTTTTTTGTTATTCAGTGAAAGGAAAAAAGAATATGGGTTTTGTGAGTGTTCAGTTTGAGACTACCTTTTGAGAAAGAAGTAAAAGAGTACAACTCGAATTCCGGAAATGTTGGGACGTTTTTTTAAATTTGAATAAAATGAAAACTAAAAGACCTTAAAAATCACATGAGCCAATATTTTATTCACAATAGAACATAGATAACAAATGTTTGAACAGAGAAATTTTACATTTTATCCACTAAATTAGCTCATTCTTAAATTTGATGCCTGCTACAGGTCTCAAAAAAGTTGGCACGAGGGCAACAAATTGCTGAAAAAGCAAGAAATTTTGAAAAGATTCTGCTGGGAGAACATCTAGCAACTAATTAAGTTAATTGATATCAGATCTGTAAAATGATTAGCTATAAAAGGGATGTCTTAGAGAAGCAGAGTCTCTCAGAAGTAAAGATGGGCAGAGGCTCTCCAATCGGTGAAAGAGTGCGTAAAAAGATTGTGGAATACTTTAAAAACAATGTTCATCAACATCAAATTGCAAAGGCTTTGCAAATCTCAACATCTACAGTGCAAAAGATTCAGAGAAACTGGAGAAATCCATGTGTGTAAGGGACAAGGCCGAAGAACTTTATTGGATGCCTGTGGTCTTCGGGCCCTCAGACGACACTGCATCAGCATCGACATTGGCATGATTGTGTCAATGACATTACTAAATGGGCCCAGGAATACTTCCAGAAACCACTGTCGGTAAACACAATCCACCATGCCATCTGCAGATGCCAACTAAAGCTATATCATGCAAAAAGGAAGCCATATGTGAACATGGTCCAGAACCGCCGTTGTGTCATGTGGGCCAAGGCTCATTTAAAATGCACTGTTTCAAAGTGGAAAAGTGTTCTATGGACAGATGAGTCCAAATTTGACATTCTTGTTGGAAATCACGGACACTGTGTTCTCCGGGCTAAAGAGAAGGGAGACGGTATGGGCAGTTTGCATGTTTTGGAAGGCACTATGGATGCTGAAAGGTATATAAAGGTTTTAGAGCAACATATACTCCCCTCCAGGCGACGTCTATTTTAGGGAAGGCCTTGTGTATTTCAGCAGGACAATGCAAAACCATCCTGCATCTATTACAACAGCATGGCTTCGTCATAGAAGAGTCTGGGTGCTGAATTGGCCTGCCTGCAGTCAAGATCTTTCACCTATAGAGAAAAATATGCCAAAGATGACCACAAACTCTTCAGCAGCTGGAAACCTATATCAGGCAAGAATGGGACCAAATTTCAACACCAAAACTCGAGAAACTCATAACCTCGATGCACAGACGTCTTCACACTGTTTTGAAAAGAAGAGGAGATGCTACACCATGGTAAACATGCCCGTCCCAACTATTTTGAGACCTGTAGCAGGCATCAAATTTGAAATGAACTCATTTTGTGCATAAAATTTTAAAATTTCTCAGTTTAAACATTTATGTTATCTGTGTTCTATTGTAAATAAAATATTGGCTCATGTGATTTAAAAATCTTTAATTTTATTAAAATTTTAAAAACATCCAGACAATTCAGGTTATACTTATTACAAGAATAATATACTTTAAACGAATATACTTAAGTACAAAATGAATGTAGTATTTTGCATACTTAATTGCACCCAATTGCAGTTAAATGAAAAGGCATTTTAAATTTTTTAAAATTTTACATTTTAAAATGTAACTTCATAATTACTTCTATTGTCTTTGAATTATGGTTAAAGTTTAACCCACAAAATTCAGTAACAGAAACTCTTCTAAATGTCCAACATAACTGAACATTAAACATTAACATAAACTACCAACATCTTTCCCTTTACTAAAAAACACATAAAATAACAATTACTCCCTAAATTTACTCTCCTAATGCAGTCCCTTGCAAAGCATTCTGGGAACTACAGATCTACTGCCCAGGGCTGCATTTCTCAAAAGCGTCAAGCTATGTTGATTGTAGAGACCATTGGTGGCAAAGGCTCTATGATCTGCTTAGACTTACAATGCTTTTGGGAAACACAGCCCGTGGCAGTGGATCTGTAGTTATCTGTGATAAATTTAGGGATTGAGTGTTATTTTATGTGTTTTTCAGTAAAGGGAAAGATGTTGGTAGTTTATGTTAATATTTAATGTTCAGTTATGTCAAACATTTAGGATTTTCTGTTATTGAATGTTGTGGTTACCATTGTGCTGAAGAGTAGCGCTTAAAGGAACACTTTTTAATATAGCATCAAGTCAGTTAAACTCCTGCGATATTGATCTGGGCAGTTAAGTAGCAGAGGGGGTTGTTTCAGATGCTTCGGTGTTAATGAAATTAAAAACAGGTGCACTAGATGGGCAACAATGAGACGACCCCCAAAACAGGAATGGTTTTACAGGTGGAGGCCACTGACATTCCCTACTCATCTTTTCTGACTGTTTTCCACTAGTTTTGCATTTGGCTAGGGTCAGTGTCACTGCTGGTAGCATGAGGCGATACCTGGACCCAACAGAGGTTGCACAGGCAGTCCAACTCCTCCAGGATGGCACATCAATACGTGCCATTGCCAGAAGGTTTGCTGTGTCTCCCAGCACAGTCTCAAGAGCATGGAGGGGATTCCAGGAGACAGGCAGTTACTCTAGGAGAGCTAGACAGGGCAGTAGAAGGTCCTTAACCCATCAGCAGGACCAGTATCTGCTCCTTTGTGCAAGGAGGAACTGGATGAACACTGCCAGAGCCCTACAAAATGACCTCCAGCAGGCCACTGGTGTGAACAATCAGAAACAGACTTCATGAGGGTGGCCTGAGGGCCCAACGTCCTCTAGTGGGCCCTGTGCTCACTGCCTGACACCGTGGAGCTTAATTGGCATTTGCCATTGAACACCAGAATTGGCAGGTCCGCCACTGGCACCCTGTGCTTTTCACAGATGAGAGCAGGTTCACCCTGAGCGTGTGACAGACGTGAAAGGGTCTGGAGAAGCCATGGAGAACGTTATGCTGCCTGTAACATCGTTCAGCATGACCATTTTGGTGGTAGGTCAGTGGTCTGGGGAGGCATATCCATGGAGGGATGCACAGACCTCTACAGACTAGACAATGGCACCCTGACTGCCATTAGGTATCGGGATGAAATCCTTTGTCAACCCATTGTCAGACCCTATGCAGGTGCACTGGGTCCTGGGTTCCTCCTGGTGCACGACAATGCTGCAATGAAATTTCAGCAAAATGGATTAGCCTGCTGCATCATTTTTTCACTTTGATTTTCAGGGTGTTTTTGAATCCAGTCCTCTGCAGGTTGATAATTTTAATTTCCATCAAACGATGTGGCATCCTTTCATTCCTAACACATTACCCAGTCCATATCAGTATAGATATCCAGCATGATACTTTTCCCCATTGAGATCAGATGTGTTTTCAAAGTGTTCCTTTAGTTTTTTTGAGCAGTGTATTATAACCCCAAATCACAATTTCTCATTGAAAAAAATAAATGCCGATCAACAAGGAGCATGTGCGCATGTGTCGAATGTGTCCATCCTGAGCCTTATTGGAAGTTGAATGTTGAGTAAATGTAACTCAGTTAAGTTAAAACAGCATTCCCTTGTTTTATGTTACATAAACCTGATTGAAGTAGGTTACAACAACAAAATTAATTTATAGGTAAAATCAGGTAAAAAATATCTCTGTAGCACTTTATTTTACAGTATGTGTACTTTCCTGGTACATATATAGTAATTATGTTGTACATACAGGTAAAAAAATGGTAACACAAGGTACTTACCTGACATGTATGTACATGGAAACTAATAAGAAACACTGCTGTACTTTGCAATGGTACATACATGCTAATTACTTTGTACCTATAGACAAGTGTTGGGTAATAACAGGCACTTACTTATAGTGTACGTATATGGTAACTAACAGACACATTGCTGTACTTACTAGTGGTATATACATGGTAACTATGTTGTACTCATGGACAAGTGTGGACACAAATAACGGACACTTACTTACAGTGTATGCATGTTAACAACAGTACAAAACAGAGGCTTACCAAATAGTGTTGTTTTCTCACTGATGCCATTTAAAAAACAAAATTCTAATGCTAAATTGCTCTGCACAACAGTGCATCTTATTTTACAGTCCTTACTAGTTAACATGCTTAAGCTTATTATTACAAAGGTTAAAGAGCTGGTAATTCCTATGTAATGTTTATGTACAAGGATGCACTTTATTTTACAGTCCTATCTCCATGTACTTACTATGAACGTACTAGTGAATATATCAGTTAGTTAATGTGTAAGTTACACCTGGTAAGAGCTGGTAATTCCTATGTAATGTTTATGTACAAGGGTGCACTACATTTTCGGATAGGAATGTTGTTCCAGGATCAACAAAATATGTTGATCCAGGAACATGTCTTACTTGGCAAAATCACGGTGACCCAGCTCTTACCAGGTGTAACTTACACATTAACTAACTGGTATATTCACTAGTACGTTCATAGTAAGTACATGGGAATAGGACTGTAAAATAAAGTGCACCCTTGTACATAAACATTACATAGGAATTACCAGCTCTTACCAGGTGTAACTTACACTAATTAACTAACTGGTATATTCACAAGTACGTTCGGTCACTGTGTTTTTGCTATATTTTGTTGATCCTGGAACAACATTTCTATCCGAAAATTTAGTCCTAACCTTTTCCCAACCCCTAAACCTAACCCTACCCATAACTTATCCCTAAAATCAGAGGGAAATGATAGTTGAATAACACTGTTGTGGAAGCACCTAACCCATGTTGTAAGCCTAAACTTGACATAAATGGTAAACTTGTGCCTCAGATCTGATTGGTTGATTGGAATGTTGTTCCAGGATCAACAAAGATGTAGTCTTTGTACTTTAAACATGTAGTACTTGGTGAAATCACATTCACCTAAGAGCTGGTAATTCCTATGTAATGTTTATGTACAAGGGAGCACTTTATTTTACAGACCTATTTCCATGTACTTACTATGAACGTACTAGTGAATATACCAGTTAGTTAATGCGTAAGTTACACATTACTTAGGTTGAGGGGGGAGGGTGTATAAGCATGGTACAAGATACTTCTTGAGTACTGGATGATATACTATTGCGGTTCAACCTAATCTTTACTGGACAATCATTTACTTAACTGATTGGTCCAGTAGGGGTATTTTGATGACATACATACATACCCTAATAATTATGTGTATGTTGACAGATCAGTAACACTACAACTGTACTTGGTATACTCAGTTGTCATGTGTCAAAAGCCTTGCTTAAAAGGACTACTTGATAAGTATTAACACTATGAAGTGCTGTGTAGTTACTGCAGTGTATAATTTTGGTAAGCACATTTGTTTCACAGTTAAGTAAGTGTCCGTTATGTGTCCACACTTGTGTATATACCACTAGTAAGTACAGTAACGTGTCTTACAAGTTACCATAAATAAGTGTCTGTTATTACCCACACTTGTCCATAAGTACAACATAGTTACCATGTAAGTACAGTACAGTACAGTAACCATTAGTAAGTACAGTAATGTGTTTGTTAGTTACCATATACGGACACTATAAGTAAGTGACTGTTATTACCCAACACGTGTCTATAGGTACAAAGTAATTACCATGTCACCTTTATTTAAATAGCGTATTTTACAATGTAGATTGTGTCAAAGCAGCTTTACATTGATAACTGGTACATTATTTTGGCTGCACAGCAACTCTTAAAGAATAGTGTCAATGCAGGCAGATCAAAGCACTGTTGAATATCAAATATCAAGTCAAATGTCAAGTGTCTCCAACTAAGCAAGCCAAAGGCGAAAAATTGCTACCAATATATCTTTAAAGCAACAACTGCACATGTTCACTATTTACAGTCTGTTAAGAAACATAATTGTGTACTCTCTTTATGTACACTTAAATGGCCTTTTATTTTATATTACAAGTGCACATTCAATACAATTAAACTCACTTCTTATTCACAAGGGTAAGCACATGATGACAGAATTGTTGCTATTTCTTTAACATCGAGGATTCATGTAGTGCTAAATTCACTTCTGAAGCTCTGAGTCAATCCAATTCCTGATGTTTGACCTCACATGCTTGAATTTACAGCAGTCCATAGGTGAAAAGAACATTTTCTCCGCCTGTATTTTCATTATTTTGGAGAACTAAATTGCCTCCAGACATTTCATATACACTTTACTGAGAAAGAACAGATCCAGGTGTCTTATTTTACGGCGTTTCTGAACTCCTACCTGTGACTCAATGCCGGTGTGAGTAAAGACAGCTGTGGAAAGGTTTACATAAACGTGAAGCTGCTTGATGACTGATGGTAGAAACATTATCACATGATGCAGAGCTTATAGGATCATGGAAACAATGATCTCAATGATGTGGCATCACGATTACAATTACACATTGTCAAGATCGAGAACAGTTAATGTTAAGATTTAGCTGAAATTGCTTTGTAGCAGATGGCCTGTATAGTTGTATATAGTGTACTTTTTTACCAGCAAGAATCTGTTATTAATGGCAACAACCATAGTATAATGTAATGTAAATATAGCTGCAAGCAGTGACGATGAGCACTACATATGGTACCACTGACTCTAGAAAAACAATGCACATGCATTTAAGAGGTTAAATATAAGTGTACTATTTCGAAGTCTGTTGTATACGCCACACTTCATGCTGCCAGTTGTGCGCTATTACAATAATGCACAATAGCCACATCAGTGCAAGTAAAGATGTCTGTCTCTCTTTGTTTCTGGGAATCCTCATTTTATTCAGTTGCAACGTAAATAAATAATTATAAAAAGGTAAAGATTTGTCGTCAGTTGCATTAGGCTTGTAATACAAATGGGAGAATAACGTGGCAACATGATCTCATGAAAAAACGTAACTATTTTATGTATGATTTTTAGAAAATTAGCATGAAGGTCCAACCCTAAACTTAACCGGCCCGGCGTGAGCAGATCGTACAAAAACGTATTAATGACAATGTCAAAATCTTACGAATTAACCACCAGTTTGCAAACATGTGAAATAGTTTGCCATGAGAGTGTGTTGAACATGCTGATACCACATCAACTAAAAAACACTAACATTAAAAGTAAAATTTGCTTTAAAAAGTGGTCCCCTCTGATTTGAGTATATTATGTCCTCTGTGGGTCACCGGAACAGACTCATTTTTACAGACATTATGGAATTTATTTTACCTCACTATTTACCACGTTTCATACTGTACATTCCTAAACCCTATACAACAAGCAATGTTTCCATGACTGTCCAAAGCATGTGAATATGAGCTATGTGACTGACTGTCAGTTGCTAAGCATCTAGTCGTAACATTCTAACATTCACACTGTATGAGTTTGGCACCGCAGTGAGGGGTTTACGGTTAGGGATGTAACAGTGCATGTATTCGTCCCGAACGGTCACAGTACGGACGCCACGGCAGTTCGGTGCATACAGTCAAATGATAAATACTGTCACAGGCAATCCATGGAGGTACGTGCGGTATTGCAATGCTGTTTGCTAACTGCCACAACAGGAAATAATGCAGAAGAAGAAGAACAGATGATCTATGCATAAATATGTTTACTTGTAATCTCTTAACCAGTGTTTCAACTGCAGAAAAACGTCAACAAAACAGCTTGAGAATAATATCTCACGTAGCATTACATTTACCTCAGGCGACTCATTTAGTGTCCACAGCATGTTAGTTCACTAGAGAAATGAACTCTAGAGGGGAGCATTTCACTAAATATATTCACTATATTAGCTTATTCATTATATTTACCTGTTAGTTATATTTACCTGTTAGTATATTTACTTATTTAATGTTTGTTCAAATAAATTTGTCATGAAAACAGTAACTGTTATGACAGTAACTGTGTAAATGATCATATTTATATAATTAGATTTAGAAGTTAATGCAAAACCTGCCTATGTGCAATTTATGTTTTTTTTTTTATTTATTTAAGTGTTTATTATTATATATAAAAAAATAAATAGCAACTGAATTTAATTGTTTGGGCTCTGTTGTTAATTGTAACCGTTAATATTATAGTAATGTGCAAGAAAGGACTCCTTGTATACAGCATTAGCTGAGAAAGATTTCTTTATCCTTAAGAAAATGTTAATTATACATGAATTAATTTAAAGAGAGACAGTTTGTTCAATAAACCACTGTTTATTAAAAAAAAAGAAAAAAGAAGCAATTTATGTTTAGTTTTCTCCCCCCTGCTCTTACCGAACCCATACCGAACAGTGACTTCAATACCAAGGTATGTACTGAACCGTCATGTTTGTGTACCGTTACACCCTTAGTTATAGTGTAAAAATGGTGCTAACCATCCGGGGTTCATAACCAAAAAAAGTGTGAAACGTTCCTTTATACAGGGTTAAAAGCAGGGTTTAGAATGACGATAACCCGTTCAACGCATTGTGAAAATCACCATGTTAAAGAAAAAGTTTAAAAGGTTAATTTTCAAGTTCAACTAAGGTAGTTCACTTATGGAAATGGTCTGTATCAGTCCGTGAATATTGAAGTACCATTTGAGGTGGAAACATACGTAAGTAATCCTTAAGTAAGACAATCACATTTCCAAACAGGATTCCATCACAGGATCCACATTACCCTAAGGAGGACAAATCCACAGGGTGAAAGCACCGTTCCTAATGCAGTGTCTCAGGTACGCAACCTGATGTCCTAAAGCTTCTAAAGTGATTGAGGAGCACAGGGAGGCTGAATATGGCAGTGGTGTAATGAAACACTGATCCCTGCTGAACTTCCTGTCAGCGAACCCGTCGCTGGACCGAGAGCGGAGGGAAGCGGGGTGAGGGAAAAGCTCTATCAGGCCTCTATCTGCAGCGGGATTAATTAGCCGCTTAGATGGGTGGTCTTGAAAGTGTCGAGGCATCAGCATGCAGAGGGCTTCTGGGACATGAAAGCTGCGAAAGTGAGGCAAAGCAGAGATACTGATTTAAGAATGTTTGTGCGTGTCGATTTAGATAGATGTGGAATGTGGTTGAAGTACTGATGGAAAATAATTCCCATGGCCCACACAGACATGCTTTAAACAGTTCAAACTCGAGTATATGGAGAGATACAGAGCATAAACATGGAAAGAGTAGAGTTCACTTATTTATTGCCGGTTCATGGTTTTTGCATTTAAAAATATGAGATGCAGAGCACTGGAAAAGGAAAAAAAGCTCAAGATATCTTTAAAAGTTGAACTTTTGATCTTTCATCTTGGTGGCAAGTTGACAGACTGTGCGGCTGTATGAAATGAGCAGTTAGATCTTCTTATATTCATGCATATTTACATATTTATTGTGCATTACATTTCAGTATGCGTGTTACCTCATTTTAACTCTGTTCTTTGGTAAGATGGTTATGTAAGCCATGGCATTCAATGTCTATTTATAGAAACTAGATTTTCGGAAGAGTACTGTAGTGCTTGTCACCATGATACTCGGGTGTTCTGGATGATTTCAGGGGCATTTTGTGGTTTGTGGTACTAATTGTAAATCTCTATATAGTTCCTATTGTGTTCTGGATGGTTGCTAGGTGGTTGTTTACTTGCCCTCTATGATATTATGGTATCTAGATGTGACACAGATTTCTTATTGAAAGTGTGATTGTGTAGTTTAGTAACAAGTGTGATGTCAGCTCAACTTGGTGATCTAAGCTGTTTTTTATTGCCAGCAGACTTTGAAATGTGCGCCTGTTTGATCAGCAATTGCAAAAAGAGGCTTACTTTGATAGTTCACTGCCCGTTACAGAGACTGACCAAATGAGCAAAGCGGCTTAACCCGGTTCTGAGGTCATTAATGTAACACAAAAGTATGCAGCAGAAATGTGATTTCCACATATTATGGTAAAAAGGCCCTTTTGGGGTTGAGATTAATTTGCTCATACAAACCTCAGTAGGCTAAGAGTGTGAAAACTGGCAAATAAATTACACCCTAGTTGACCACTGCAGAAAACTACATACTTTCGATTATGTACCCTATACCTCTTTTTTGTCATACAATGTTGCATATTGCTGTATATTCTAACTCCAGCAGTAGAAATATCATTAAATGCAGTTTTAGTGACTTCTCTTCGGTGCTCAGTAACTGCCGTTGTAAAGATCTTGACAGCCCGACTGAAAACTGAAAAAACTGCCTTGTGTGCATCAGAGAAGAAAGAGGTGTAATTATAGCCGAGTATAGCACAGTTCCTTGCTGATGAATTGTGTTGTGCTTTGTTTATCCCAAGGCGTGAAGATCAAGTGTTATTGTTAAGGTTTATAAGTAGGCATTTTAAAGGAATAATTTACCCATAAACTGTCATCATTTACTCCCCCTCGTGTTGTTTCAAACCTGTATGTTTCTTCCCTGGAGCACAAAAGTTGATCCAATGTTGAAGCAGCCCTTTGCTATACAATGAAAGTAAATGGTGTATACAACGAAAGTAAAAGGACTGTCAAGCACTAAACAGTAAATTGTGTTCACTGATATTAAAGGTGCATTCAGTAGTTTGGTGCAAATGTAGAAATTTTTGCACATTAAGAAATAAATTGTGTTTTCTGAATGGTGTAAACCCACATGAGATGAAGACTGTACTCATAATATTTTCTATAAAAAGTGTTTTAATTATATGGTACAGGTTGCCTGCTCCCAGTGTATTGCACCATGTTGAAATGATTGTTTTACTAAATGTGAGTATCTTCACGTGAGTATCTTCACGCTCAGTGGCTTCCACCTCTACACTAGTAGTGTTGTTTGATGATGGAAGAGCGAAAATTAGACAATGAAACACTTATTATCATGCTTTACCAGCGGAAACAGCGGTAGAATCAGTACCTCTATGGCCAAAGTACCAAAATACCAAAAATGAGCGTAGACATTGGTACAGCTCACAACTTGGAAAGAAAATCCTGAGTAGTGATGCTCAAGTGGCTTCTTTTTTTAATGTGTTACATAAAGCTCAGAGACCATCATACTGATCCAAGTCAATAGATGGCAGTGCAGCATCGAACACCACTGTGGCAACGGTATTTAAAGCACATGAAGAACAATGAAGCTAATGCTACCTTCATGCCATGTTGTAATTACCATAATTTCGAGATGACGACATGTGTTGTCTACTATAAGCTGTTCACGTCCTCGGACTGGGAAATATGCATTTCTATGGCAACACTATTAACAAATCTGCAGTGGTTAGGTGGTACAGCAGTCATGTGGTGCAAGCAGAAGCTCTCAGAAAAACAAGCTGTAATTACGAGCTCTACAAGGAACAATTTGTGTCAATTGGACTTCACTATTGCATGTCTGGGCCCTCAACACATCTAACCGCTCCACTTTAAACAGGTTTGGCAGTGAAAACTATGTTTAGCTAACCAGTGTTTTATCAACATTACACCCAACTCAACCACAAACTCAGCAACAATGAGTCCTTAACTTAAACTTAGCATACCTTTGAAGTCATATCCTTCATTAATAAAATAAATGTCTTATTTATTTATAAAATAAAAATTTTCCCATTATTAATGGAAGCCAGAGAAGCGTGGGGTCATGGGAACTGGGCGAAACCCTCTGAGGAACGATCACGTCTTTGAGATGGAGTTACTGCTCTCTCTCAGCATTTAGAGCAAAGGAATAACTGAGTGTTTACTAAAAGATATGTACAACAGAGAGATGTCGACTTGCTCACTTCATGCTGTGGATGTCAATCAAAATCATAAAGGAAGCATTTGAAAATCCTCAAGTATTAAGAAGCACTCAGTTGGCTTAATAGCTCAGTCCCTCGCACTTTGTAGGAGTTCACATGGACTTATTTGGTGTCTGAGCTGTACCTCAGCAAGGATTTTAGCGCCAGTTTAGCAAAGCAGTCAGACAGACATTTTTGAAAGGAGGAAAAAGTGGAATATTTCACAAGCACTAATGCATTCCTTAGTCCTCCTTTTTATGTCTTCATGCACCCTCCTCTGAATCTTCTTTGGACATGTCTGAAATGAGGCTTAAGGAGAGAGACGTTTCAGTTCACTATCATAAAAATGGCTTTTTATGTAGAAGGGATTGTGGTATTAGGATTTTACCATTCCTGTTCCTGCCAGCTGCACCTCAATGGCTTCCCACGTCTGAAGTCTGTAAAATCGGAGTTGTGAGCTTGTGATATCAAACATTTACAGCGAGACTGCAGTTTATCATCCCACATGCCGTATTAACTCTCAGCTTTCTCCAAAAAAATCAGAATACAGCTGAATTTGAAGTAACAATTCATTGGAAAATGAAAATTGTCTTTACATACTAACTTTATTTTCGAATGTAATTCGAAAACCATATGATTTTTGTCAATGAATCAGTTGATCTGGTTCACAAAATTGGTTCTGAATGATTCAGACTGATCCGTTCCTGATTTCTAAACAGTTTTCAGAAGACTTGGAATATACCACACAAGCAGTGTTGGGTGTAACACATTACAAGTAATGCGATTTTAAGTAATCACATTACTTTTTTCAAGTAACTAGTAAAGTAACACATTACTTTTAAATTTACTAAATATCTGAGTTACTTTTTCAAACAAGTAATGCAAGTTACTTTGTTTTCTCATCTATAGACTGACAGCTGTCCTGTCCCCATGTTGAGAGAAATCGTGAAAGTGCCAAGGCATTGTGTGCCCTGTGAAAATGAGATTATTGTAGTTCTAAATGTGAACATGCATTTACTCATCTCACAAATAGAGATTCAGTATTCCTTAAAATGAATAGCAACAGTGAAATGCAAACTTAATGTACATTACACTTTGCTGCTGACATTCGATGATCCAATTCAACCATATCAATAAGCAAAAATGACTTTTTTTTTTTATTATTGCTGAAGTAAGAGTGTTGAACTTTCTTCTCCTGTATTCCAGAACCGCAGCACAGCTGAAAGGTTTGTTTGAGCTGTGCCCTCTACTGTACAGGCGTGAATTTGCATTTTCATTCAGCCTGAGGCTTATTCATTTTACTTTTGGTGTGAAAGGTCCTTTATTAGCCTTTAATTTTCCAAAAATAAAACTTTAGTTTTTCTTTGTTATTAGAAAACAAGCAAGCAAGCCCAGCCCAGGTTAGAAAAAATAATGCAAAAGTAAAACATTAAGGTAACTAACGCAATTACTTTTTTTATGGAGTAACACAATATCGTAATGTATTACTTTTACTCCTGGTTTTTTTTATTTTTATTTTTTTATTGACATTTCTGCAAACATATAAAAGGTGCATACCACAGTTGCAAAATGAGACAAGTTGTCTAAGAAAATAAATAAAATAAAATAAGAAATGAAAAGCAATAGAACAGGTCAGCACAGCAACATAGACCCCCACCCACCAACCTACGGGGCTCTATGTTTTATAAAAGGATTGCAGTGATTCTTTGAGAGAGTTTCTAATTTTTTCAAGATGGATGCATTGCAATATCTCCCTTATCCAATTATCATGTGATGGAGGAGAGGAGAGGCATGTTTCCTTGAAGAGGATAGCACGCCTGTATTACTTTTAAACGTAACTTTCCCCAACACTGAACCAATTTTATGATTATGTTTTAATCTTGAAATCTTCAGTCCCCATCCAATTCCATTCCAGCCTGCAGTTGATTTCCAATTGTATGGAAAAGAGCATCAGTATATTCTTCAAAATATCTTCTTTTGTATTCCTCGGAAGACAGTTATACAAGTTTGAAAACAACAAGAGAGTAAGGGAATGATAGCACAATGTTATTTTTTGAGCGAACTATCCCTTTAAATTGAATTTAAAGTGCTTCATTAAAGTGTTTACATTTGGTGTGAATGTATACCCTACAATCATTAACAGGGCCTGATTTACTAAGTGTTCGATTTGATCAATCCAGCTATTGACTGGAGACCTCTGACATGTTCAGTAGACAACAGATCAATGGAGATGAAGGAAGAATTGCTGAAAAGAGATGTATGGGTTTCAGAAACGACAAAGTAGCCATGCGGATAAATTGAGTTCCTGCCAAAGAACTGCAGAGGTCTTTCTCAAGGAAAGTATCATTTACATCTGCCTGTACTTCTGAAACGATTACTTTTTGTAAGATACCACTGGTTTTTATGGGGCTTTATTCTGGTTAATTCTGCCTTGGCTTGCAAACAAGACAGTAATGACTCAAACAACCAGAAGAAATGTTCAAAGGTGACTGCTTGTCAAGTCGTGTTCTTCCTTGGAACAGGATTGTAAAGTATTTGCCATGAATAAAGTCCAAAATTGTGCTTGAAAAATTAAGTACTTTTTTCATGGTCACTGAAAGGAAATGCTTAACCTTTAGAAATGTTCAAAATATTTATTATATATAAAGAAATCAATACTTTAATTCAGCAAGGATGCATTCAATTGATCAAAAGCGACAGTAAAGACTTTTATGTTGTTAAAAAATATATATATTTAAAATAGATGCTGTTCTTTTGAACTTTCAACAGAAATCACCATAATATGAAGCAGCTGTTTTCAACAATGATAATAATAAGAAATGTTTCTTGAGTAATGATGCTGAAAGTTCAATTTTGCCTTACAGGAATAAATCACATTTTAAAATATATTAAAATAGAAAACAGTTATTTTAAGTTGTAATAATATTTCACTATTTACTGTATTTATTATCAAATAAATGCAACCTTGGTGGGAGACTTCTTTGAAAATTCTGTATTTTTTTTCCATCATAAAGAGTGACATATGACATTAAAGCTCTATGATTTGAAATGAAGAAGCAAATGTCAGCGAATTAAAAGTCTGACATCAAGTTAACACGAGATTAATAATCATTAAAATCTTATGACAGATTTAAACACTTGAAAACACAATTTTGTATAAAGACACATGCTGTTTTTCACATTATTCTCTCTAGATATTAGTCAAATGAACTATAACGAATAGGTCAGCTTACATAGCTTTCCTTTTTGAAGTTGAGAGTGAAGTTCAATGTCTGATATCCTGGCTTTGCAAATTATGCACACAGCAAATCTCATATTATGATTACGTTCAGTTTTGAAGTGTTTATATCCAAAAGAAACAACCTTGGGAGATTCTCTAGCTTCTGTATTTGCTGCGTTGCATTTTATTTCACTTGAGCAGCACTAGTAATCACACAGACTCTGATCAGTGGTCCCGGTGATTCCATGGCTAATTACAGTTGTTGTAAAGTCATTGTCGAGTCATGCAGTTCCAGTTCAAGTCCAAGTCGAGTCTCTGATTTCATCCGGTCACAGCAGTGATTCTCTTCGGAATAGAATCCAAAATCGTACTTGAAAAATATGTTTTTTTCATGGTCAGTGAAAGGAAATGCTTTACTTTCAGAAAATGTTCAGCCTCGAGTATATGTATTTATATATGAATGGCAGCAAAAGAAATGACTATTTATGAAAGAAGAAGCAATGCCTAGTTGATCTGGTTCACAAAATTGGTTCTGAATGATTCAGACCGATTCGTTCCTGATCTCAACTCGCTGAGAATTTTTTTGATTTACAGCTGAAGGGGAAGATGTTAAGTGAATGATGACTTAAATATAATTTTCCTCACACAATATTTCAAAAGAATGTACCACACCAGAGCACATGAGCAAAGCGGAGCAGTGTGATGTCAAATTAAGTCATTTTCTTCATTTAGTAAAGCAAATCACAATTCCTTCAATTTGTGACTCCAGTCATGTAACTGCACCTCTCCTGTATATATACATTTCAGTTATGACAACTCTCGGAGTGTTTAACATTGTATGGATATGACAATGTTGACATGTTTGGTCTTTGTGGAATAGATCTGCTATGCTGCTGCTGCTGTTATTGCTGCTGCAGTTGTTATTACTGTTGCTATTGGTTATTGCTGCTGCTGTTGGCTATCACTGCTGCTGTTATTGCTGCTGCTGTTGGTTATTGCTGCTGTTTCTGCTGCTGTTATTGCTGCTGCTGCCTATTGCTGCTTCTGCTGCTTGTTATTGCTGCTGCTGTTGGTTATTGCTGCTGCTGTTGGCTATTGCTGCTGCTATTGCTGCTGCTGCTGTTGCTGTTGATCTGCCTGCATTGACACTATTCTTTAAGAGCTGCTGTGCAGCCAAAATAATGTACCAGTTATCAATGTAAAGCTGCTTTGACACAATCTACATTGTAAAAAGCACTATATAAATAAAGGTGACTTGACTTGACTTGACTTGTTGGACTTGCTACTGCCAATATATATATATATATACACCCTATAGGTCATTTTTAAACCACCTTATTACGACCTATATTTACATTTTAAAGTCATGCGCCCACTAGCTGGCGTAAAAATAATGACAGTGTCGCGTTATGTCTGTCATCATGAAATGACACATGACTGTCGTTGCCAATCAAAATGTGTGTTCATTTAAATGCAATGTGTGGACTTTTTTCACCATTTGTCCTATTTCCATTTAGCAAAACTTTTTATTAAAGACTACACCCACCCCACCCCTAAACATACCCTCAGTGATTTATAGTGCATATACACTTTGAGCACATGCGTTCCCTGGGATCGAACCCATGATCGCATGATCACATGATTGCATATTGTTATATATTGCAATGCTCTGCGAATTGAGCTACGCAAAACCTGAAATATGATGCAGATAAAAGGGAACAATGCATTAAAATGAAAGTGTCCTGTTGTCAGTAGGGGCGCAACTTTATCAAAGAAGACGAAGAAGAACAGGTTCAAATACAAAGTAATCCAAGTTTAATCCAAACAGGCAAAGATACAACACAGCGTAGTAAGACGGTGAACGGACAAAAAACTGAACACAAACAGGAACTTGTATACACCAAGGGAGATTAACAAATGACGTGCAGCTGTGATGGTGGTTAGTGTGCATGGTAACTGATGAGTGGCAGGAACTAGAACAAGGGAGCACATGTGACAAGAGAAAACCAAAACAAACAGAACATGAGGGTGACTGTGACATTACATCCCCCTCTGAAGAGGCGCGTTCTCGCGCCGTAAAGGAACATCCACAGAGAGGGCCGGAGGGGGTTCTGGAGGCGGGTGAAGTGATGGTGAAGGAGGAGTGGTGAAGCGAGGATGACAATCCCCTGGCGGCGTCGGTGGTAGACCGCCGATGGCACAGACCCAGAGCTCCCCAGTGCCGACAACCCGCTGCACAGACAAGGGAGGGAGGAGTCTAGGTGGTGACGTGGCTGACAGCAGCTGGGGGATGACCAACTGAGGTGTGGCCAATGGATTCGCCGGCACAGACGGAGAGGTGATGGAGACGAGCGACATCGCTGGTACTGGAGACCCAGGCGATGTCGCGGCGATGACCGACAAAGGTGCAGCCAGAGTACCCAAGGGCTGAGGTGGATCCAGTGTGAACGAGGGCAGAGGCGACACCAAGGGGAAGGAGGATCCCGCTGACATCGTAGGGGTGGATGGACGGAGTGCAGCGGACGGACCGCAAGTCCATGACTGAAGAGGAGCAACGACGGACCAAGGGGGAGCCGGCAAGATGAGGGAACCCGGAGGAACCGGAAGTCCAAGGGTCTCCGGTGAAGCCGTAGGTGGGAGGAGCCCCGACAGAGCCGACAGGTCGACAGGCTGAGATGGAAGAAGGATCTCAGAGGCCGGAGGCGGGGCCGCAGGATCCTCAGGTGATGGCGCTGCGGGTGGACACATGATCCTGTGGCTCGATGTCAGAGTGGGGCAACCACAGAGACGGCGCAGGGCTGTGGACCTAAGGGAACCGGCATGGTTGGAGGACTGGCTGAGCTCTGGGGTGATGGAGGTGGTGAGGATATTGATGGCATAACGGTGAGTAATATACAGTCTTTACAGTCATTAGTATCGTTCAGAAACGATGATGAAGATGATGCTGGGTGGGAAAGGGTGGGAGATGGAACTTCCTCACTGAAGTCGATCAGCCAGTCCTCATTCTCCGTTGTTGTGACTCCCTCGTCCGCTGATGACGCTGGCTCGCACCCCTGGTCAGACTTGCGGTAGGGCTGCACATCCGGGGCGAGGGTCAGCTCTGTCCTCTCTTCCTCGGGCTCTGGCTGACGCGTCGTGGCGGGTGCTGGCTCACCGTCTGCAGGGGGCACACGCGAGTTCTCAGCGGTCGAAGGTGTTGCTATGGGCTCTGGGTCTGGCTGTGCTCCAGATCGGGGCATGACGCTCTCCAGACACCTAATGACAGTTTCTCTCCAGTTCAGTCCGGTGGTGTCTGGGAGGTCAAGGCGTTGGTGGAAAGTAGTCCAGATCCGGAACAAGGTCTTGAGGGTCTTGTCGTCCAGGGAACTGGTGACGGCCAAACAAATAAAATCTTTAACGAAAAAAAAAAGGTCTGGGCTCTCCTGAGCCCGGACGAGCATTATTGCCTTGGTCCGTTCATCTGTCAGGCTGTGTTCTCGAAGGAAGACGAAGAAGAACAGGTTTAAATACAAAGTAATCCAAGTTTAATCCAAACAGGCAAAGGGAAGATACAACACAATGTAGTAAGGCGGTGAACGGACAAAGAACTGAACACAACCAGGAACTTATATAAACCAAAGGGAGATTAACTAATGACGTGCAGCTGTGATGAGTGGCAGGAACTAGAACAAGGGAGCACATGTGACAAGAGAAAACCAAAACAAACAGAACATGAGGGTGACTGTAACACAATTAAAGTGAAAGTACACTTCTGATTGACAAAATAAATATAATTTCACACAAAAAGTGCTCAAAATGCACAGAATAAGCATGTCTAGTGTGTTTTAGCAAGAATTGGAGTAGGCCTATGTCAGAAAAGAAAATTAGGAATCAAAAATATTTATAGAAGACTTACCTATTTAACTTGTTTTTAATTATTCAGTTTGGGTTAAAGTATGGTGTATTATAAAAAACTAAAGTAAACTAGCTGGAAAATGGGATATATAAACATTCTTTTAGTTATTATACAGACAGCTATATATATGCTCTAGCATACCTAAATCAAACCCCAGTTTGCTGTCTTGTAAACATGCATATGCGGCAGATGATGTAAAACACAAAGCTTACCTCATTCGTGTGTAGCAATGGATGACAAGGCTTTTATTTAATTTATTTATTTATTTTACGTTTATATGCGAATGTTGTATACCTCCCCATGTTAACAAACTTTCAAGACTATCAAGTTTATAAACGACCAACTTATAAAAACAAATTCTTTGTAAAGAAATGCTACATATAAAAGCTTGGAGCCGCTGCTGTGACGCTGCACAAACACTTCCAGTGTGAATACTCGTGCGGCTCTGAAGCTGCAGTGATGATGTAGTTACGCTCATGCGCCGCTCAAGCTTGCAGTGTGAAACGGGCGTAAGACATACTGTTGCTGTACAATATAGCATACAAGCCATATAGCATATTAGCCATAACAGATCTGTACAGGTGGAGCTGGGGAAGGTGGAAGGTTTCTGAAAGCACACTGCAAATTGCTACTTTACATCAAATGCTGACCAAGTATTTGAAGATTGAGCAACAAGCTCATTGGCTGCTGATGCAGCAGGAACCAATCAGCTGTGCTCTATAGAGAATGATGCGATTGCAAGCAGATTGAGTTAAAGACCTATCAGCCTGTGCCAGAACTTTGTATTTATATAAATCATCTGTACTGAAAAAATATTGTAGTAATAATGTAATAATAAATTCCAAAGGTCCTAAATGAAGACACAATTTTTTGGGGGGTGATCTACTTCTTTAAATAGATCTAGTCATGTTCATTAGCATGCATTGACCTCTGTCTTCATTGGGTTAGTGCCTGCTGAGATTAATGCAGTCTGACCCGACCTTGTAGTTCCTCAGAGCAATTCTCATGGGCTGACAGCCATCTCTCTCTTTCATACAGCAGATCTTCTCTCGTATGTGTGAACTGATGAAGATGACACTAATGAAAAAGAATGACTTATTTATAGTGATTTGACCTTTGACTTGCCTCAAATCTCCCTCTAATGCCCTGAAGCCAGCGCTACATTCCCAGACTTCTTCACACAGAAGATAATCAGAATTATAACACATCTGATCCTCTCAAGTTCAGCCATCTAATGGCATAAGAGTTTTAACTATCCGGTCTTCAACACTTAATTGCTCAAGCCTCCACTTACTGCACTCCAGATCCAAACTTTCCCACCGAAGTTGCCCACCTCCATCCCCTCCCACTCCAAGCTGCCGAATACATCCTTTCAATGACCCTAGACAAATCCATAGCGCTGTCTCACAGGATTATGGGAAAGCTTTCTCTAATGATAAACTCACTGTAGCGTAAAGCGACTTCAAAAATTCTACTCTGATATTTTTTTTTTTGGACTGTAAAAGAAAATGAAATGTTACAGGAACAGCGGGGGAATATCAAAGCGCTTTGCAATAAAGAAAGGCATATCACAATAAACCTAACAAAGAGGATGGGCTACTCTGGAACAATACAATTCGAAGGCATAATGGTTTCTTAAAATATTGCAAAATTAAAGATGATATAGTTTGCAGGTATGAACAGGATCTTAATATCTGGGGTGAGGTAAAACTTCCTCGACAGCTTTAATTGGTTGGCAGCCACAATACTTCATTTGAACAGCATCAATATACCTCAGAAATAACTGGTTGCGATTCATCATGCTTACATATATTTTTTTAATTAAAAAAAAATTATATATATATAATATATAAATGCATTACATATGCAGATTTAATAACATTTTACATAGTAAAACTAATAACATAGTCTTTAGAAGTGTTTTTATATAATTTCCATATAATTTAACAGCATATCACTGACCTACAGTCCTGTTTTGATTATAGGATAATTTCTTATTGACAAATTAATGTCAAGCGGCATAATTCTTTATATAATTGATTATTTTCTTTAATCACACTAATTTAAAACATTAAAATGGCAGCCCTATTAATAATATATAATATTTAAATGTATAATAAAAAAGTAAATCCTATTTGTAATATGAAACATTATATTATTTTAAATATTTATATAAATTGCCTTATTTTCTGTAACTACTTTGGCTTTTGTTGATTTTTCACATTCATCTTAATGTGTCTTTTTCTGTCAGTTGGTCCTTGTACTTCCTCTTGTATTCTTTTCGTCTGCTCCCATTTGGCCATTCTTTTCTCCTTCCATCAGTCTTCGTCCCCTGTGAAAATGTCTGAGGGAGAGGCAGGTCCTGTCCTGATGGTTCATTCACCTCGACAGTTACCGCGCTGCCCTCAGCCCTCGGTGGGCCGTTTTTTTAACTGCACTCCTCATTCTTTCAAAGCCTCTGACAGCAGCCCTTTAAAACTGGCTCCGACGTGACCTATTCACGGTTCCCATTCTGCTGGCTCCCTAAAACTCAGCTGGGCTTATTTCTTTTCGCCCTGCCCTCTCCTTTCTGCCCTTTTGAATGCTAAACGTGAATGGTATTGTGTGGGCCAGAGAGCAGGGGTGCAGAATTCCTGAGGCGCCATTGAAGAGGACTAGGAAAGGATGACAAAAGGTACAAGTGATCCCGAGACAGCACACTGGCAGACGGATGAAAGAAAAAGCCTTGTTCTCACTCCAAAGAGGATTTCAGCAGAGAACGTAAACCTCTGATGGCTGGATTAAGAACTCACCTTTCAACCTTTATTACATGGATAAACATAGGCCATAGGCCAATCAAGGCAATGCGAGTGAAAGTTACCGTGTGCAATTATTTGTGCTCACCGGTGGAATTGACACACAATTTAAACTCATGATCTCATAAAAGAGAACTCACCATGAGAATAAAACCTCCCTAATACATTTATAGGCAAATGATGCCTCACACTGCATTTGGCTGCTTTTCCATCCAAGAACATTCTGTGCCAACTGCTGTACTAGTTAAACGTGAATTCTTCACTTTAGATTAATATTACAGTCATTATTGGAACTATGAAATAACACCAGTGGTAATATGGGACTTTTACCGTATAGTGAGCAAAACGTGAAACAAATAAAAAAAACTATATTTCATCTTAGCTTTAATAATACATTATGGTCATTATGATTCAAAATCATCATCCTTTACACTCTGGGGCCAGTTGCACAAATTAAGCCACTATGTTAAGACTGCGTCTTAAGAACTAGTCATGTCTAATTTAAGTCAAGTCTAATTCAAGTCAAGTGTAATTCAAGTCAAGTCTAATTTAAGTTAAGACTAATTTAAGTTAAGACTAATTTAGGTCAATTCTATTTTAAGTTGTGTCTATTTTAAGTCAAGTCATGTCTAATTTATGTCTTTTTAAAACCAAGACTAATTTAGGTCAAGTCTATTTTAAATCATTGTCTAATTTAAGTCTATTTTAAGTCAATAACTAATTTAAGTCAAGTTATGTCTAATTTAAGTCAAGTCATGTGTAATTTAAGTCATGTCTTTTTTAAATCAAGACTAATTTAGGTCATGTCTATTTTAAGTAATATCTCATTTAAGTCTATTTTAAGTCATATCTAATTTAAGTCAAGTCATGTGTAATTTAAGTCAAGTTATGTCTTTTTTAAATCAAGTCTAATTTAGGTCAAGTCTATTTTAAGTAATGTCTAATTTAATCTATTTTAAGTCATGTCTAATTTAAGTCAAGTCATGTGTAATTTTGGCTCCAACCTGGTCCCCATGGAAAGACATACCTGCGGGAATGTTTTTGTAAGTCGTAAAAATACGTACCAATACATACATATCACTGCAGTTTCCAAGAGAAATGAACACTAGAGGCAGTAAAACAGCGAGCGCTTTTAATCGTTTTACACAGTTACGATCACAGGGTCAGATTATGGATTAATAAATACTTGTTTTCACGTCTCCATGCACAATATCATGTTATGACTTCAAAATGCTTTTTACCAAAGTGCACGATTTGTTAATGAATATATTTTGGACTTTGCATCAGTTAACCAGCTCCATATGTTTTGCTTTTCTGACATAACAAGCTTACTCGGTAGCTCAGCTGATATGGAGTTGGATTTAGGATGAGTAAATCTGGGTATGAATCTGGGGAAAAACGAGTCACGGTAAAAGAGCTCAAAGATGAGAGAACAAAACAAGCTAAAACAGCATGATTACGGATGCTTTTTATGTCACATTTGCTTTTGTTAACACTAGGTTTAGGTGTAGGTTTAGGTGTAGTGTTGGTGGTACGTTATTTTAAAAAATAATGGAGCATTACACTTTTAGCGCCACTCACCGGACAAAATTTCAAATCAGATCTGCGGTGATTCGTATAAAAACCAATGTCATAAAAACATACCATATTCACGTTTATATGTTCCGGCAAAAAATGAACATACTTTTAGCGCCACTCAGTGGACATTTCACATTGAAACTGCAGTGATATGTACATAATAGTACGTATTTTGCAACTCGCAAAAACATTCCCACAGGTACGTTTTTCTAATGAGACCAGGCTCGTGATTTAAGTCAAGTTATGTCTAATTTAAGTCAAGTCATGTCTAATTAAAGGATTAGTCCACTTTCAAATAAAAATGTCCTGACAATTTACTCACTCCATGTCATCCAAGATGTCCATGTTCTTCTTTCTTCAGTCGAAAAGAAATTAAGGTTTTTGATGAAAACATTCCAGGAATATTCTCCTTATAGTGGACTTCAATGGCCTCCAAACGGTTGAAGGTCAAAATTAGTTTTAGTGCAGCTTCAAAGGGCTTTAAACAATACCAGACAAGGAATAAGGGTCTTATGTAGCGAAACGATCAGTCATTTTCTTAAAAAAAATACAAATGTATATGCTTTATAAACACAAATGAACGCCTTGAAAGTGCTTCGACCTTCCGCCTTCCGTATATCAAAAAGCTTACGCCGTATGTTCTACGCCTTCCCTTTTCAACTTACGGAACGAATGCCAGTTCCGTTTGTTTTCCATAAGTACAATAGGGAAGGCGTAATCCTTTAAGTCAAGTTATGTCTTTTTAAGTCAAGACTAATTTAGGTCAAGTCTATTTTAAGTCATGTCTAATTTAAGTCAAGTCATGTGTAATTTAAGGCAAATTATGTCTAATTTAAGTCAAGTTATGTCTTTTTTAAGTCAAGACTAATTTAGGTCAAGTCTATTTTAAGTAATGTCTAATTTAAGTCAAGTCATGTGTAATTTAAGTCAAGTTATGTCTTTTTTAAATCAAGTCTAATTTAGGTCAAGTCTATTTTAGTTCATGTCTAATTTAAGTCAAGTCATGTGTAATTTAAGGCAAATTATGTCTAATTGAAGTCAAGTTATGTCTTTTTTAAGTCAAGTCTAATTTAGGTCAAGTCTATTTAAGTCATGTGTAATTTAAGTCAAGTCATGTGTAATTTAAGTCAAGTTATGTCTTTTTTAAATCAAGTCTATTTTAAGTCATGTCTAATTTAAGTCAAGTAATGTCTTTTTTAAATGAAGACTACTTTAGGTCAAGTCTATTTTAAATCCAGTCAAGTCTAATTCAAGTCAAGTCTAATTTAGGTCAAGTCTATTTTAACTCCAGTCAAGTTTAATGTCAAATCTATTTCAAGTCTAATTTAAGTCTTGATAGTTTTTTTTCTTTTTTTTCTGTCTCTTTTTATAAATTGAAACTGGACTTGGGTTCTCAAATTTGACTTGTTTAAGTGGATATTTGTTACAGTTTCAGTATGCCCAATTTAACATTTTGAATGTACAGTAGCCTTTCATGGCATACTAGAAATGTTTGTGAGTATATTATGATTATTAGATATAAATGCATGGTTAATCAAGATTATAAGTTAATTAGGTAATTAATTCAAGTAATTAGGTACTTAAGTACACAATCAAAAATGTGTACCAACTGTCAGATTTCCACAAGCGTATCGCTCACCTCTAAATTCAACCAACGGCAACTAGTCTACTAGGGTGTGTGCTTTTCACATTTACCTCTTAAATCCTTGAACCCTGCTGTTTGGTATTATATGATCATGTAATTTAATATTTAATTACTTGTAGGCATGTAAGAGGTAGGGTGGCTTTTAGGCCAGACTGAATGAATGGCACTTAGAGAGATAATAACAGAGCATGCGCACGCATTAACTGTAGACTCATTATGACCCTCTCAGGGGCGGATATTGAGTGCTTCTTTAATGGACAACACTAATGGCAGCCTGTAATGGACTGGTGTTACACTCTCAGTGATCAATGTCTTCTCAAATGCAGGCATCTGATCTTAATAGAAGGTGAGAGATTGTCATAGATATGGGATGGATAGTGAGGGATTGTTTGCATTGACCGTTGACACATGGGTGGACGCCAGTTGCAAAAGTCTTTTTCATATCATCTCCCCCACATCCACCTGTTCAGAGGGTTGTCAACAATCCCAATCTATTGGTTGCCATGCCAACTTGTTTCACTGATACATGCCAATATTGGCTGGCCAACATCTTGCTATAAGGCTGTGTGTCCACCAAAGCATCTTTAGCCAGCGCTACTACTGTCACTAGTATCTGATTTCCCAGATAGCTTGTTTCTAAATTTAAAAAAATGTCAATACAGTGTAAAGTATTTGCTCTGGCTCTTGTTTTAAATGCTTTTGTTCCATTGTTGTGCGTGTTGTCGTCATCTGTTGCCGTTGTCCCAGCAAGATGTGGCGGTTGATCAGTGTGGTATTTGTCCCGCCCCTCCTCCACTGTGATTGGACAACTGCGTAAAAAGTGACAGTGATGAGAGCTGAGAGCTTTTTACCCAAAGTTGAACAATCTTCAACTCTTGAGGTCCATGAAAAAAAATGCCAAATGCTTATCTTGAAATAGACACTCAGCGCCTCGACCCTTAGACCCTAAGAGGCTGTTTATACCGCTTATCCAAGAAATGGCAATAATATCCAACTGTACATTATCCAGCTTATTACATGGTTACTTACAAAAGAAAAAAATTGAAATTAAATATTGATGTAAATTAAAAGACATGAAACTAGCACAGCTAGAAAATGTAGAACGAGACTTGATTTTGTCCTTTGAGAATTGATGTGATGGTTGTGGTTTGCTATCGGTCAAGGAAATCGGACTGTTGACTGATTTGGTACAGCAGTCAATCACATAGTTTAGCAGTTACTATACAAAAATATTTGACTAATCAGAATCAAGTATGGCAGAGGGACTTGTTTTGCTGGTTTATACCTCAATACTCTGTTTCTGTAATGCAGTATCATAAAACTACAAAGACATTCTGTCACGGTATGGTGCCAGACATGGAGAGATTGTTCATTGGTACAAGTGCACAATAAAGTGTAACAAGTGTTTAAAAAAAATGATACCTCCACTCCTGCCATCAGCAACATAAGTCACTGAAACAGAGCTGTAGATTTCCATAGTAACTCATTTTCATTCCCATGCTTCTAAAAACCACCTCATATTGCATGTCAGAACCTCTCTGAAATAGATGGAATTCATTAGAGCACATTTACGCTGGTTTAGAACGCATCGCTTTTCACCTCCAACAAGTAATTGCAGGCACATCTGGGACACTGACGTGAAGTGAATCATCGATGCACTCGCAGGGCTTTTGTTTGCGCCCATCATTGAAGTCGAAAAACAGACGTAAAGAGGTCACAAAGTCTGATGAAACAGGAAACAGAAAGACAAGACACAAAACAGACACATCATAGCCCAGTTTTTCGAGAGCAACTTCGGAGGCCATTGAACAAGAGCTTCTGATAGCTGGTGCTCAGATCCTCCACCTCCCTGTGGTTTCTTGGCACATCAATAAAGTTGCTGTTTCCATTCTTGGTAATCTCCACCCACCCTCTGTCCCTCCTCTACCCATCTCAGTCTTTCAATAACCCACATAAGAAGTGTGGAGGATAGGATTAAACTTCTGGAAAAAACACTTAATGAAATGCAATCAAATAAAGATGAAAAATGACAGACTGCATGTGGTCGGCGCTACTTTTAACCCATGCCTTGGGGGAAGACTGTCTCTTTAGTTATTTTTAATTGAGATGAAGTGTCCTGCTGGTTGCTTTACAGATAGGTGAATTGAAACTGAGTTGGAATCAAGAATTGACCATCCAGGAATCAGACCAATACCGTGGCAGACATTTATAAACTGAAGTCTTGTCTGAGACCATCCGAGATCCCGACCAGAGGTTTTTAGACCCATACCACAAGATCAATGGCGCTTTTCCACTGCGTGAAACGACTCGGCTCGCTTACTTTCGGTTTGCTTTTCCACTGCAGTTCAGTACCATGGGTGGGATTATAGACTGATCATTATAGTTGTGCCGCCTTTACTGCCATGGATCCGCTCCTTGGCTATCAACGAGTCTGCACCTCATCTACTGAACACGATAGAGCCATTTCTTTTTTCAAGTTTGTGCGACGGTCGTTAAAAAAAAAAAAAAAGTCACGCAAACAAATGATACTGTGGTGGCTGTTACTGATTATTTAGTACCACCTCAACCGAGGTGGTACTATTTAAGTGAGCCGTACCGTTCTGTACCGAGCCGTTCCATGCAGTGGAACAGCACCAAAAAGTGATCCGTACCGAACCGTACCATGCAGTGGAAAAGCGCCACAAGACTCCAAACTCAGCTTGTCTTAGCCAATATACATAAAAAAGTGACAAACAATTTCTCTTTAATTTTACTTTTTTTGACGAATGACGGGTTTTCATGCTAGGTAGCTCAGCCCTTTTATTGGTCCATGTTCTGGTTGGCTGTTCATTGTGGACATAGTTTGCATTGTATTGCATTTTGTCTTGTTTTTAACAAAAGCATTTTGCAAAAAAAAAAAAAAAAAAGCAGCTACCATCTAGATTTTGTCAATATATTATTTTAGTTTAATTTTTAGTACGTTTGTCATTTGCTTTTGCAAATTAGATTTTTAGATTTACTATTTAGATTTAATTTATTATAGTTTTAGTTTTTATTTATTTCCAGTTAGTATTATTAGTGCTTAAACTTAAATTTATTTCAGTTAGTTGCCAAGGCATCATTTCTAATTTTTGTTTATTTTAGGTTTTTTAGGTCATCCAGTTTGAAATGTTGACTACAAATACAGAGGTTTTTCAGATTTTCTGTTGCAACGTTCTCTCTGTATTTGCAATCCTTTGGAGCTTGTAGTCACTGCCTACAACACGCTGGATCCTCACTGGAAACTGAAAGTAACTCACTCCCGCTAAACATTTACTCTTTGAAATATTGCACTGGGAACAATTCAAGTCAATACCATTATGACTAAAAGTTTGCTAAGAAGTATTTCCTACTAAAGCAGGGCAGTATTTGACTTTGGTAAGCGTATCCAAAGCAGACTGGTGAGAGTGGCCTTGGATGGCAACATGCCCAGTGTATTATGGGTGTTGAAGTTTTCCTAACTATTTGGTAAAAGTGAATACAACAACCTGTTTCTGTTTTCTCTAGTCAGGTCGCACCGATTTAAAAAAAAAAGAAGAAAACAATTCCCTTTCTACTGCATAGATAACCAAGTTTTATTGAAAGCCCATTTTGCCAGCAGCGAAGTACCGGCACATTTAAGTACATGCACATCCTTATGCTATGGACTTCAAGAACTAGAAACAAAATAAACCTGCCATTTTAGTTACATTTATTTTTTCTTGTGGTTTCCCAACACAGATCTTGAGATGATTAGCCACGTTGCCTCACCTCCTGCTCCCGTAGAGAGTACGCACAGGAACACCATCATTATTTGTCACACGTCCCCATTTGAATCAATAAGTAATATACATCATTAACGTTTTTGCAATGGAAGAATATTCCTGACTGAACAAAGTGCGCGAACAACAGGAAGAAAATGAAAAGATAAAAGACAGGAGCAACACTTTGATCAACAGGCAATGAAACCGTCTCTACAGTTCTCCTTGTCATCCTGCAACAGCAGAGAAATAGGATGTGAAGAACAGTCTTTAGTTGTTCTGCACTTCCTGTTTTCCTTTACCTTCTGTTTCATAAAACTGGTTTATTTAAATTTTTTCCCAAGTGAATATACAGAATGAATCAGCAAGCATAATAATTAGATTTTTCGCTCACTTTTTGACCTTAAACATGTTTTATGCTACTAACAGATAAAAGTAAGATGTCCATAACTAAATGAAGGATGGATAACAGAAACACAGTTTTATAATTAGCTGTATTAGTGTTATGTCTCTCACTGCTAAAATGAGAACAACACCCACTTTATGATTAATGAAGACCAAAAAAATCCCTCATGCTGCATTCCTTTAATTTTTTAGGATGGTGGAGGCTGTAGCCCTTTTGTTTTTACTTTTGAGTGCTGTGGGGCATTTCAAGCTGATTACACGCCTCTTTATCTCTTGACATTACTGACGACTTGAAAGAGAATTTATGATTTTGTTTAATATTCAGCAGGAATACATTAGCGTCACAACATGGGCTGCTGGCAAACACATTTGTGCCTCTGCCGCAGCGAAGATTATATAAATGCAAACTTTTCAAATAGAGATTTCAGCAGTGCTAAAAGTTTCAGTGGCACTAAATGAAAAATCTAGAAGCTTGACTTTCTTTTGGATGATTTTGCATGATGAACACTCAGTTTTTTTCATGTTCTGAAATGTAAGTGGTGCTTTCCAATGTTAAACTCATGCTATACACTGTTGTTGGTTGTTACTAATGTGGACTGAGTGGTTATGTGGCATGTATATAGCCCAAGTCTCAGTTTTCTTGTGAACAGGGTTACAGTTACATATTTGGCAGACAATTTTATCCTAAAAAACCTAAATTCCATTAAAGGTATACATTTGATTAGATCATGTGTTCCCTGTATGTTCTACTAGTTAGTTTGCTGTTAGGTTACACCATTTGTTCTTAGAGTTACAGTAAAAAATCAAAATTGACACTTCTTATTTTTTTTTATAGAATATTGCAGTTATTATAAATTATTTATCTGTGCACATCATTATTATTTATTTATTTATTTTTAAATTCATGTGCTTTATAATCTTTAATCAAAATAACTGCCCCTCCCTCTTGCAGCTCATCTCTTCTCTTATGATGTGTTTACTGGTGAGGGGGCTGGACAACCTGTCATTCAAATGAGATCGACCAATAGCAAACCACAACCATCCAATCAATTCTCAAAGGACAAAATGAAGTCCCGCCCTACGTTTATTCTTGTTCGAGAAGCTGTTTCACTTGGATATACGTCATAATAGGGAATAAAACACTAATTTCAACTTCTGTTTCACTAGCTGTTGGTAAGCTTTCCGTTATGCATAGCCACATAAACAAAGCTTTATTGGTCATTGAAATTCAATACATAAAAAAATGTATTTGTATATATAAATCTAAATGTGTAAATAATATGAAGCAACTGTACCTGTTTGACACAGGATTGACACACACCTTTTAGAAGAGCGTTCATAATGTGAACAGGTGTAAATGTCAAAAACATTTTGTTACTTGAAATAAAATAAACACTAACCGAAAAAAAAGCTTTTCATTTTCATTTAGTTTAAAGGATTAGTTCACTTTCAAATGAAAATTAGCCCAAGCTTTACTCACCCTCAAGCCATCCTAGGTGTATATGACTTTCTTCTTTCTGATAAACATAATCGCAGAAATATTAATAAATATCCTCACTCATCCAAGCTATATAATGGCAGTGAACGGGACCCAGTATGAGCTGAAGAAAGTGCTTCCATCCACATCCATACTCCACACGGCTCCAGGGGGTTAATAAAGGCCTTCTGAAGCGAAACGATGCATTTGTGTAAAAAAGTCAAATATCGAGCTTCCACCAGAACACCTTCCATATTCAAATTACGAAAAAACGGAACTGGCGCCATGTTAGTTCTGTAAGTTGAATAGGGAAGGTGTAGGATGTACAGCGTAAGCTTTTGTGAAGAATACAGATTCGCGGTGTGGAGGAAACACTTGCAAGATGAGCATTTGTTTATAAAGCACATACATTTTTATTTATTTTTTTTGAAAATGACCATATGATCATTTAGCTAGAAAAGACCCTTATTCCTTGTCTGGGATCATGTAGAGCCCTTTGAAGCTACACTGAAACTGTAATTTTGACCTTCAACCGTTTGGGGTTGAAGAAAGAAGGACATGAACATCTTAGATGACATGGGGGTATGTAAATTATCAGGAAAATTTAATTTGAAAGTGAACTAATCCTTTAACTTAATGTACTAAAATAACTAAAACTAAAATTTAAATAAAATTAATAAAAACTATACAGACATATAAAATAAACAACAAAATGACTAAATCTATCTAAAATTTAAATGAAAATGCAAAATAAAATAAAAAACTATAATAGTATGTCAGTGATACTAAAATAATATTGGCTTTGATCCCTATATATTCTGCATTGCTGTTTCATCGCTCTTCTCAAGTTTCTTCCCATGTGATTTGATGTATCATTCATCAAAAGTAGAAGCTATATAATGTACAAATGTTATATTATGTAAAATATTGTGCATCAGAAGGTCTACTACATCTACAAAGGCATTACGAGCCATATGAAACTGCTTTGAGATTAAACCAAGCGTATAAGAAGCTGTCATTTTTTATCTAGCAACTAGATACATTTTTGAGGGTGTGAAATAGTTTCATTTAGAGCTTGCCCTTAAAAAACACTGGCATCAATGAGACATTAATAATTTGCACTGCCAAATGTACATGCACATTGTGATGATATCTTAATATACATTCTGGAGGGCTTTTATGATTTCCTCTCTCGAGTCCCGATTAATATCTCAACGTCTGTACACATATTAAAAATGAGCACTACAGAGAATTTGATTATCTGTGTGCTTGTGTTTGTGTGTGTTTAAGGACATCTCTCACCTCGCTCAAACTGTGTACAGCAGCGTATAGATGAATTCCTGTTTGCTGTCTCAGCCCACAGCGGTTAGTTTGTGCGGTGTGACAGGGGTTAATCGTTGTGCCTCAAAGTGCCCCCCTCTCTCTCTCTCTCTCTCTCTCCAGCCCCGCTAAAACTGATAGGCATGTGAGGGGCGAATTGGAAAGGATTAAGCTAATGTGATAGAAAAGCCCCTTAGCAGAAGACCTGCGGGCCGGTATCTGTCCAGAGACAGAGCTGTTGGATTCAGGGGGACTCTGTGTCAAGACCCCAGCTCATGAAATTTCAGAGAAGCAGCACTATCTTCCTGTGGCGCTGGGGACCAGGCCTCGGCCTGCTAGTTTCAGCAGGGATTCAACTGATCCCGGTCCATTTTTGGTTCTACAATACTTTTAGGATGATTTTTTTTCTTCTTCTTCTTGGTCTCTAAAGGCTAGAATACACTACACAACTTTTAAAATCTGAACAGATTTTAAAACACTAAGCATCATACGCTTGTTGACTATAAATTGGTTACAGAGAAAAACTGGGCATCATACACTAAACAACTAAGGAACACACATGACCAGACTTTTAAATCGTTCCAAGCACAACAAGCAAGTAGTTGTTGTAGCGACTTTGTGCTGAGTCACAAAACAAAAACGCATTTGGATGCGGTCTTGGGTGGGTAGACATAGTATGGACTCTACAGATTACAGCGTATGTTAGAGGTGAGTGGCGCAGTCAGTTGTTTTCATCTGTGTTGATGGGTCAAATACGGAGCCTAATTTTTTATGCGAGTTCTGTTAATTTACTTTTGCTTTGTTATTGTATTTCTATTGTATTGTATTTTATTGAAACACCGGTAGATGAAGGACAGCTTCAGTCTCAGTAACGACACGTGTGCTGCGTGTGACGCATTACAACTAACACAAGTTACGTAAACGGATTACTTTTTTCAGTAACATGAGTTACTATTTTTCAAATAAGTAATGGAAAGTTACTTTTTCTCATTTATTGACAGACACCTCTCCTGTCCCCATGTTGCGAGAAATCGTAAGTGTAAAGACGTGTACACTGTGTACATTTCATCATTGATTGTTATTGTTCTTTGCTGCTAACCTTTGGTGATCCAGTTCAACCATACAAATAAGCAAAAATGACTTTAGTTAAACATCACATTTGTGTTTCTTTTTTTATTATTGCTAAAGTAAGAGTGTTAAACTTTCTTCTCCTGCGAATTATTCTTCTGTAATCCAGAATGGCAGCACAGCTGAAAGGTTTGTTTGAGCTGCGCCCTCTTCTGTACAGGGGTCGATTTGCATTTTCTTCAGCCTGAGGCTTATTCATTTTAGTTTTGGTGTGAAAGGGCCTTTACATTTGCCAAAAACAAAACTTTATTGGAGTCTGTGCCCTTAATACACTACATATTCTTCTACATGAAATCTGTCACCTCTGACTGCCCAAAATCTGCAGAATGGTGCAGATTTTCAGGAACTATTATCAACTTGTCTAGACTGCAAATCAGGACAAAAATCTGAGCAAAAGTCGTGTAGTGTATTCCAGCCTTTGATTGTGTTACTGATCTCATTTTTAGATTAAAGGCAGTTTTTGTCTTATTATTGTAACATGTTCACTGGTTTTGTTCCATGGTTTTGTTATGGACTTTTATTTTCGAGTGTTTCCATTGTTCCCTGTGTTCACTTCTTGTTTTTAGTTCCTGTTTCACTTTGTTTCCATAGTTACCCTCATTTGTTACAATTTTTCTATCACCTGTGTCTTGTCAAGCCCCTTGTTATTCAGACTATATGTGTTTCAGTCAGTCGTCATTGTCTTTACATGTTTTATTAAAACTGTTGTGTTTCCAGTCCTGTTGGAATATAGTGTTCTAGTTTGGATTACTGTTTAGATTTTTTTTGTTTGTTTGTTTGTTTGGATTCATCAGTAAACTGCTGCAAATAGATGACATGTTTGTTCTCTATTGATTTTGTTAATTGAAGCTTACAGCATTGGCCTATGTAGAAGAGTATTGTGATAGAACAAATGAGTGAGCGAGTGTATTACCTGCATTTAAATTTAGCATTTTCCTTCAGGTCAGTCCTATGTTCATAATAAAAAATCAGTTTGAATGTCCGCTGCAGTCTTGTCCTTTTAACATTTAATGGGTTTTCCCGTGCCCTGCTGACACTGACAGCGCTAGTCAAAGCATTTGTCATTTGTGTCTTGTTCTGTGTTCACAACAAGTTTCAATATTAAAGTCTTTACGACTGAGTGACTCGCTCATAAAGACCATCTTTGCCGCCATCTAATGGTGTAATAATGTAACTTCCGTTGCTGTTCACAGTCGGGGACTATTTTTCCAGCTGAAGGAAACCTTTTAAAGATTTTATTTCATGAAAGTTACATTGATAGTTGTATTGATACATATTTTTTAGCTATAATATTTGTATTGTGTGGTAACCGTTTTATAAAAGCAATAAGCCCCGCAAAGTCGTGTTTTACAGTGAATTTATAACCGCTCCACTCCGCGTCGTGCCTAACAACACCCCTTAGCTGTTATAAACCACAGCTTCTTGGGGCTTATTGCTTTAGTTTAGGTGTTCAGAGTAGTTCTAGGTGACTTTAAGTCTATGGGATTTTTATTTTTTTTATTTTTTTTAGTTTAATCACTTATAAAAATAAAATCACAGGCCACTTCATTTGAGGTATCATTCATGTCTGTGTACAAACTATGCGATTAAATTTTAAAACTTTGAAAAATCATAGTGAACTTAAACATAGTGAGCAAATCTTATCTTTAGCAAACTCCACTAATGATTGTGTGCATGTGTTTAGTCTATTATACAGGAGTAACGTTATTCATGTCTTGATGTGTCTGTTTCTGCAGGTCTACTCATCGGTTCAGGATGTGCTCTGTATCCTCTCGGGTGGGACAGTGAGGAGGTCCGACAGACGTGTAACAACAGCTCAGATCAGTTTGAACTTGGTACGTCCTCATGTCACCTTCACTCTGAACTTTATATATATCTTCAAACATCTACATTATTTACACAGTGATAGCACTGAACAATCAATGCACTAACAATTGACCTTGCTTAAAGGGATCCCTTGTAAAAAAAAGATGTGCACTTTAACATACTATTGAAAAGAGTACTTATTATGGAAATAATATACTTTAAAAGAACATACTTAATTGCAAAGTAAATGTAATGTGTTCAGACAGTTAATTGCATGCTATTTGCAATAAAATATAAATGTATTATAGTTTAACTTTATATTAAATGCAAATAGCTGAACTTTTTTGACCCACTTAAGTAGGACTTAAGTACATATTTATTTTATAATTACTTCTATTGTCTTTGCAACACAGTTAAAGTGCACTTTAAATTATTAATCAAGTACTTTGCATGTGCTTTAGTAATAACACACTAAAATACGTGTACTTTTTTCAACAGTTTTTAAATGTACTTTAATGTACTTTAAAGTGTTAAGGAATAGTCATGAAAGTGTATCTTAAGTGGCCTTTTATTGTCTGCATGTAAAGGTTTTTACTATATATACATATATACATACATATATATATATATATATATATATATATATATATATATATACAGTGGGTACGGAAAGTATTCAGACCCCCTTACATTTTTCACTCTTTGTTATATTGCAGCCATTTGCTAAAATCATTTAAGTTCATTTTTTTTCCTTATTAATGTACACACAGCACCCCATATTGACAGAAAAACACAGAATTGTTGACATTTTTGCAGATTTATTAAAAAAGAAAAACTGAAATATCACATGGTCCTAAGTATTCAGACCCTTTGCTGTGACACTCATATATTTAACTCAGGTGCTGTCCATTTCTTCTGATCATCCTTGAGATGGTTCTATACCTTCATTTGAGTCCAGCTGTGTTTGATTATACTGATTGGACTTGATTAGGAAAGCCACACACCTGTCTATATAAGACCTTACAGCTCACAGTGCATGTCAGAGCAAATGAGAATCATGAGGTCAAAGGAACTGCCTGAAGAGCTCAGAGACAGAATTGTGGCAAGGCACAGATCTGGCCAAGGTTACAAAAAAATTTCTGTTGCACTTAAGGTTCCTAAGAGCACAGTGGCCTCCATAATCCTTAAATGGAAGACGTTTGGGATGACCAGAACCCTTCCTAGAGCTGGCCGTCCAGCCAAACTGAGCTATCGGGGGAGAAGAGCCTTGGTGAGAGAGGTAAAGAAGAACCCAAAGATCACTGTGGCTGAGCTCCAGAGATGCAGTCGGGAGATGGGAGAAAGTTGTAGAAAGTCAACCATCACTGCAGCCCTCCACCAGTCGGGGCTTTATGGCAAAGTGGCCCGACGGAAGCCTCTCCTCAGTGTAAGACGCATGAAAGCCTGCATGGAGTTTGCTAAAAAACACCTGAAGGACTCCAAGATGGTGATAAATAAGATTCACTGGTCTGATGAGACCAAGATAGAACTTTTTGGCCTCATTTCTAAGCGGTATGTGTGGAGAAAACCAGGCACTGCTCATCACCTGTCCAATACAGTCCCAGCAGTGGAGCATGGTGGTGGCAGCATCATGCTGTGGGGGTGTTTTTCAGCTGCAGGGACAGGACGACTGGTTGCAATCGAGGGAAAGATGAATGCGGCCAAGTACAGGGATATCCTGGACGAAAACCTTCTCCAGAGTGCTCAGGACCTCAGACTGGGCCGAAGGTTTATCTTCCAACAAGACAATGACCCTAAGCACACAGCTAAAATAACGAAGGAGTGGCTTCACAACAACTCCGTGACTGTTCTTGAATGGTCCAGCCAGAGCCCTGACTTAAACCCAATCGAGCATCTCTGGAGAGACCTAAAAATGGCTGTCCACCAACGTTTACCATCCAACCTGACAGAACTGGAGAGGATCTGCAAGGAGGAATGGCAGAGTATCCCCAAATCCAGGTGTGAAAAACTTGTTGCATCTTTCCCAAAAAGACTCATGGCTGTATTTGATCAAAAGGGCGCTTCTACTAAAGACTGAGCAAAGGGTCTGAATACTTAGGACCATGTGATATTTCAATTTTTCTTTTTTAATAAATCTGCAAAAATGTCAACAATTCTGTGTTTTTCTGTCAATATGGGGTGCTGTGTATACATTAATGAGGAAAAAAATGAACTTAAATGATTTTAGCAAATGGCTGCAATATAACAAAGAGTGAAAAATTTAAGGGGGTCTGAATACTTTCCGTACCCACTGTATATATGTATAGCATTTATAAAAATCACAGAGATAGCATTTTAAAATCACATTTTAGTTCATATTTCATGGTGTCTCAAAATAGCACAGTTGAGTACACTTAGATGCTCTTAAGATTATTTTAAGAAATACTAAAGAAGAAGTATATTTATTTTAGTATATTAAGTACAAAATTAGTGCACGAAAATAGAGCACTTTAAGTACATTATAGAGATGTACTTTTTTTTTTTTTGTCACCTGGGACAGCACAGCTCTCCTCAACAAGCCGCATGGTTTAAGGCATCATTCACGTTCAAACCAGTTGCACTAAGTTTGAGCGATAGTAATAGTGATGCTTGTCTTAGCAAACACCACTAAATGTTGCAATATAAACTATGAATCACTGTGAGACTGGGAACATGAAAAGGATAGAATGCAAATGACCAAGTACTCCGATTTGTAGACTGTCATAAAGAGAGCTTGTTTTGCATTCAGTGCCCAAACTACTCTAATACAATTGTGTCTGCATTAGGAAAATCCCAGACCTCGGCTGTTTGTCAGAAGGAATATTTTTCATAATAAAAAACAATATCACATTGCTATTGCAGCAGCTATTAAGAGTGAAAAGCGCTGCATGATTTCAAAGTAAGAAACTGCATTATAGTGTAACATCAAGTGGGTCTGTCTCAAAAGAATTGGTTGGAATTGAGAATATTTCTTTCCTGAGGTTGTCTGCTCTCACTCTGGGGAGTTTTTCTATTTTAAAGGCAGCACATGATTTGAAAGCTAAGGGCAAATGCGTCAAAGTTGTTTGAAATATTTGCCGCAATGTTGGAACAAACAAATGTTGCCCAGAAGTTTTGTCTGTCTCCCTATGAGTGTTGCTTTAAATGAGATATCAGGGGGTTTTGGTCCTTTGATGTACCTGTAGGGAACCTGTAACAGTCCTTCTGTCTTTCTTCCTTTTAAGTTATAGAACCTTGTCATTTCTGTTCATTTTGTAATTTGAATAGCCTGCTGATCCACTAAGCAGCATGAGTCTGTTTTATTCCCTTCAGTCTGATACTATGTTTAGCATGAATGCCCTTGAACTTATAAATGCAAATAACTGCATGGCACACTCCAATTTTATGTAATTAATCATCATTATGATGCCACTGTTTTTCTGCCTTTAATTAACAGCTTCATTTGTACTTATAAAATATTTAACACTTCACTGATTTTAGATCCTATAATGTACCAGTTGACTTTGGCATGAATACTAACAACTTTATATTTTGGTACGAGAAATATGTTTTGGTACTAGACTAAAACCATAAAAAAATCATTACCTGAAACAAAATACTTTAAGTTTTAATTTCAGTATTTATTTCAGTTAGTTGCCAAGGCAACATTTATATCCATTAGATTAAGTTGTTGAAGTACTAAAATAACAATTAGAATGAAAAATTGAAATGTTTTAGGTTGCGTATGAAACCCTCTTGCCTGTGAAGGGGAACAAGGTGCTGCGTCTGGTATTAACACTATGGGGAACTCCATCAGCGTGACTGGTGTATGAGGCACGTGTAAAGAAAAGTCAATACTCATTGGCAGATGGCAATCCATGACGTCACACACGGAGTGCCTGTGAGTATAAAAGGGTGTCTGAGTTACACGTCATAAACTCTATTGTCTGAGGGAGACAAATGAGACACAGCATCTCATTTCCCTTCTGAGGGAACCGGGTTGCATACGAAACCTAAGACATTCCCTTTCGAAGTGGAACTTTGTCGCTGTGTCTGGTATTGACGCTATGGGAAACCAATACCCACTACGTCATGCTGAGGGAATGCGTGCATCATTAGACTGTGAAAATGCACATAGTGGGCATAGCATAAATCAACTCTACAGACTACCCAGCCGGAGTCAGAAGTGTGTCAACCCCATTGGCACATCCCATTTGACTCATATAGTGGCACAACTATATGCCATATTAAGGCATATTAGGAAAGCCATATTAGGAAAGATCCCCAAGCTTCTATGCTTCACAGCAAGGGAATTCCCGGCTGTTACACATTCCTCCCTCCCTTGTGGGACAGGCCTCTACATGGCCCCAAGAGCAGAACTCTAAGGGGAATATACCCAGCATAGCCTCAGCTGTGTCAGGCATATCTCACCAGTATTTGACAAGTCCCTAGAGTGATTAGGGTAGAATACCTCACACCTTGAGAAAAGGCACTTCTCCAGGACTCACTATAGTTAATGGTTAAACTATAGAATGCTACAGTGATAAGGGATGCAATTGGCTATCTACCTCTAGTCACCAGTTTGTAACACTGATCACCTCTATAGAAGCACCCCAAGAAACAGATTCAAAATTGAAACAGATTGACTGTTGTGAATTGCCCATCATAGTTCCATTCACCCTGCTCTACCCTAAGGGGTACTTGAGCAGCCTACTAAATGGACCATGCAAGGTGCTAAAAACCTCAGTAATTAGCACCTCCCTTCGACATTGCCACTTATCCAAGGGGGAGCATACATCCTTACCCGAGAGCAGGACATAATGCAGTTTGTCCAATAACTCTGATCACCCATTCTCTAAACCCCTAGGAAGCCAAAGGGAATCCTAGGTCCCACTTAAACACCCCAAAGCAACTGGGGAAGGGCAGCCTATACCCTGCCTTGAGTCAAGACATTCTACCTAAGACCAGCTATAGCTAGCGCTTCATCTTTTTCTTTAGCATTAAACCATAGTAAGGAACATATAATAAGGAGGGATGCCCTGCAAGTGAACTTCCTCGACTTATCATTGTCGGACCAGGACTAGTAGAGTAGCCATCAAAGCACCCATCCAAAGGGGAGCATACATCCCTACTTCAAAACCGAACAGTAGCCTGGAGTTGCCGCAACACCTGTGTTCCAACCTTAGGGGGTGGACACCACCCTCTGGCAGCACTGCTGAGTGGTAATTGGGCGGATTTCATGGTGTGCAGGACCCAAAGGCCTGTCTTGCCTCCGCATATGCCTTGCCATGAGCCACAAGGTGGTAAGCAGAGGCAGATTTATTTGATAACATCCACCTCTACTTAGCTTACCTGTGACCCCATGATTGAGGCTGCCACGCTGCTTTAGAAGACATGGGGCACGAGAGGTACAAACAGCTGACTTTCATCCCACAAGAAAAAAAGCCATGCGAGAGGGGAGCTCCCTCACCGCGGCTTATCACAGTAAGCTTCCTCAAGAGCTGCTCTGTTTGGCAAGGCAGCAGCCTTCAAAGAGGATGTAGCACCAGGGGAGAGATGGCTAGCAAGCAGCGCTTCAACTGGGCCATCCTTACATATCATTGCTCACACAGTCTCTCCACATGCAAATAATTTGAATACATGGGAGAGATTTAGTAATCTCTCTAATAATAATCTCTAGGCTAAATATAAATTCCTCCATTAGCTTGTAATAACTTAATGTGGAGATACAGAAGAAATAAAAGGCTCACAAACTTGTATGCGTGGCCGCTGCGGTGGATTATTAAAGGGTACATAACACACACAGTTTCTGCCAATCTTAATCTTGAGTACCTATAGAGTAGTATAGCATCCTATATCGTCTTTATTTTTATCAGATTTATAAAAGACAAATACACTGTACCGAGTCTTTCCGAAAACAGTCGAGCTCCTGGAGGCATGCAATGGGTGAAGCTAAAGAGTGATGTTTTGTGTAGCGATTGTCTGCAAGCTATCAATGGTCAGCTAAACAAGTGTATTTAAACTCACACAATACACCATCGCATTATCCCTGGATAACTTTTGAATCACTATAATGAATATAGCGTATAGTGAATGATGAATAATGAATTTATGAATTCACTACGTTCATGTTGTTTACATTATATGCACTTGGGCGCCTATTGCCAACAAAACAGACATTTGAAGCAGTTTTACTCACCACCTGCGGTTCCGACTCATGACCGGGATCATTATCGTTGTGACCGCTCCATCTTTCAGTTTTAAACAATCTGTAAATCCAGTGTAGAACTGGGCCTTGTTTATAAAACTGTTAGCACCGATCCTGAGGGCTTGAGCAGCCGAAGAAAAACACAAGATATTCTCCAGTCAATTTAACCAATAAAGAATTTATTGCAACTATCAGACATGACTTTATTATTATTTCGATAGTTAATTTGAGGTAGTTTCTATGGTTATTTCAATGACAAATATTGAGAGTGCATCAATGTAATGTGTGATCACAAATCTCTCAGCTTCACTGTTCACTGTTCTTTGGGAAGCAAGGTTATATTTCCCTCACAAACAAAAACACACTTCTTTGGTGACATTGTTGATTTCTTAGTCTAAAATCAAAGGGACAAATCTTTTTCCAGCAAAGGTTAGGGTTAGGGTTAGGGTTGAAACTTTGGCCATGTTTAGCAAGAGAATCCAACTATTTAACAGTGTAAATAAGTCAGAATGCATAAAATAGCATAAGACACCCCCCCCCCCCCCCTTTAATAACACCTGCCTGAACTCTTTCTGCATCTAATTCCTCAAAATTAGTCATCAGTCATCTCTGACGTGGCAACAGAGCGAAAATCAAACAAGAACAGAGCTTTTTACCGCAAATGCAACATAATGAGGCATTCCAGCTCCCTCGAACGCTCCAACTGACTCTTATCTTACACACGCATACAAACAAGAGGCTCCTGAAGACAAAAAAGCTAATGACATGTAACTCAGGCTCCTTTTATACTCACGGGCACTCTGTGTGTCACGTCATGGACCACTGTCTGCCAATGATTTTTTGCTTTTGTTTACACATGCTTCAGAGACTGGTCACGCTGATGGCATTACCCATAGCGTCAATACCAGACGCAGCATTACAATTCAACTTAGAAGGGTTTTTTGAAAGGTTTGAAAGACTTTAGGAATATTAAGAATGTCTGAATCAGTGTGCCAAATTTTACAATTTTGTACAAAATTATTTTTCCACAAGCTAAGTGACGAAAAATCTTTGTCACATAATAAATAAATAATAAACTTCATCCATCACACATATGATCCCTTTATTCTTTGTCTTTTGAAGTTTTCAGAAGTTCATGCACTGATGCCCACACTCTTTTTTTCTTCTTGTCTTCAGGCTCTTGTCAGATCGGCTGGGCATATTACTGCACTGGGGCGGGCGCCGCCTCCGCCATGTTGCTGTGCACTTGGCTTGCATGTTTTGCAGGGAAAAAACAAAAGCAATACCCGTACTAGAAGAACGGACCTCAACTACGGCCTGAACCACAGCAGAAAGGATGCCTTAGACTCAGTGGACACTGGATCTGCGGCCCAAGGCATGATGGCTTTCCTCAATTACTGCAATTCCGACTCATAAAGACTATATAATAATAATGCTCATATGGACATTTGTGTGATTCACATGAGCATGCACTTTTCAAAGAGGCGTGATTTTTGACAGTACTTCCTCTGCTCTCTAAAAAAACTAGAGAGTCTTTAACGCAAAAGGACCAATGTTTTTTTTTTTTTTTATGACCACTGTTATGAATTTTACAGGCGTACTTGTTTCTTTTTCCCTTTCTCTGAAATTGGTATTGTAAAAGTAAGCTTTGGTTCAATTGTAAAAAGATAAGTAACACTTTACTTGAAGTCTGTATATATAATGTATTAGTATTATTATGCCCTATAATACATCACTAGTATGTTAAAGACCTTTAAAAAATAAAATTCATTAATAATTAGGCTTTAATTTAAAAATGTTTAATCAGCATTACATTTAAATAATATTACATTTAATATATATATATATATATATATATATATATATATATATATATATAATGTATATATTATTTATGTAAATATTACATTTTAAATATTAAATATTAAAATTTGTTAAAGAATTAAGAAATACCTTCATACATACATTATATATACAGACTTCATGTAAATTTCAAGTGTTATGAAAAGATATATTTATCATTATTGTGAAGTCTTTATATTTACATATCCATTGTGAAATGCAATAATATTCATGGTTGATATCTCTGTATTACCTTTTTTGTTTCAAAGCTCGATCATTTTTACATAAATGTATGCTAGATATATAGAGTACAATATATGTTCTGGTGACATATGTTTTTATCTTATTGACATATTGTGTTAAAAAGACAACAAGGAGGAATCATTGCTTATTTGATTCATCTTTTGTTCGTGAATAAAATCTGTTTATCACCATTTTGGTTTTTATGTTAATGAGGCTGCTAGTGCTGAATCTGTTTTGTGGATTTTAAACATTTCATATTATCTGATGTCCTGCAAGGACATTAAAGGTAAAGTGTGTAATTTCACCGACAGTATAGTGGCACCAAATGGAATTACAATGGGAAAATACGTACTTTGGAGTATGTAGTAAGATAGTACACAAGTCTTTATATCACAAATGGCTTTGTCATGTAGTACTGTTTGCATTAGCATCTGGCAAACTTTATTACAGTTATATTATTATTAACTTTAGGTTCATACATTTAAAACCAGCTGTGGCATATTCAGTCTTGCATTACTTAGAACTTTAACTGAAAAACATTGATAGAGATATAACATTGATAGTCTTTCGTAGTGCATAAGTTTGTTGTTAATGTAGCCCAAAAAAAAAAAAAAGCATGCACAGATCCACTGGACAAACTGTGCCATCTCGGCACCACTGGGACACACTAATTCTTAATCTGAATATTTGGGGCAAGTAGTATGCAAATTAGTATGTAGCATGTGTGTTAATGTCTCCATATATATACTCCAGGGGCTGTATTCACAAAAATAGCTCCTTGCTAAAAATAGCTCCTAAATTGTCGATTTAGGAGAAATTCTTAAAAGTAATGGGTGTGTCAGTCCTAAATTTAGGACTCCTAATTTATTGGATTAAGAGTATTTCATGAATCATTTAAACCTGTGAAAAGTTAGGAGTAAATAGGAGATGTGAAGAAAAAAAAAAAAAAAAAAAGTCGTATGTGCTCAAGTGAGGTGGATAATGTTTTTATGCAATAAGAAGACATGCGCATAAACTATGATGGAAACATATTTACCATACATCCCTCAATGCAACAAATAACATGATTTTTTTCTTAACAGGGGATGTGATTGATAACTGGAATCATCATAAGGGGCTGGTTGTAACATTTTTAATGAACTGTTACAACTATCCCCACCTCTAAAAGCCATAACTTTGCTAACTGTTTTAGCATGTGGGTTTGAAGTTATCATGAATCTAAAGCATCAAATTAAACTAGAGAAACAGCTGCTTTAGATTATACAATTCAAATAACCGTATCTACAATACAATGATTGCTAGGCAAAAAATAATCTGGATGAACATTTTTACTTTCCTTCCTGAAAATCATTTGTTTTGGTCTTAAAATGTTGCTCACAGTCACATGCTACTTCTCCTCTCTAAAAGGTGATGTGAGTGTATGATATTGATGACATCATCACAGCTCTTTTCTGACTTGTCAAACTGACAGTGTTACAACTGACCCCGTGTTACATCACTCCCTAGTCTCCCTATATACTCAAGCACCCACGGAAAAATCTTTGACTAGTGGATCTCACATCGGGTCCCGACGGGTCGTAATGGAGTGCAACAGCACCCACCCACTTTTTTAGCTGCACTAATTCCAAAAATATTTTTTCCATATCCATTTTTCCCATCGGAATTAAAAAAAAAAAGGTCTAAAGCGTTATTTCATGAACCAAGCCAATCAGTTACGAAGTGAATCATAACATTACAAACTTTGATTTGAAGCAAAAAAGTTTTTAAAAATCTGACAAAAATACGAAGGTACAAGACTGTGTACCTAATGGCTTTAGTGAAAGAAAGAACTACAATCCGATGAAAACTCATTTACAAATGTTGACTATATGTAAAAACAATATATTTCAAGTTTAATATGCATATATATATATATTTATATATATAAGTATTTTTGAGAGCGTAGAGAGATTGACTTGATTACATTCGCATGTGCTTTAAGGGAGTGGGCGGAGCTAAATAACTCTTTTGCTGTATTTTGCTTTTTTCAACTCCCTGATTGGTGGAATTTTCTGTACAGCATCATGGGTAATGTAGTTTTTCATGATGAAATCCACTGTTAAACAGTTATTATTATTATTTTTTTATTATTGAAATAATGCGGGCTGATGGCTTCAGCAGAAGCAAATACCATCGATTAACAATCATGTAGCTCAAAGTAGGTCTGTCTTTAAAGGTGTATAAGTTATGTTTCTCTTTACGAGACACAAATAACGTTGATGTAATGAATTCATCAAGTGCTCCATTGCACAAAAAAAAAAAAAAAAAAAAGATATTACTTTTGAAAAACTAACACTAACGAGTATGCCAGTATAAAGTATGAATTGTGGGCACCCACCAGCAGAATCAGTGCCTATTATGCTCTAGAACTGTCTTCAAAGGCAACTGTCACAGTTTGGTAGTGAACATGCTTTGTGAAGGTTCGAAACCTTTGTGAATCAATTCCTAGTCTAGCTAGCCAAAATTCCAAAATAAACAGGATGGCCTCATCATTGAAACTCTTGAAAAGATCATGCAAAGTAAAAGAAAACATTGCCCACAATACATTAAATCTAAGTCCACAAATGTATCTGCATTAGTTCTTGTGAGGATTTGTATGTTTACTCATTAGCACCAGCTACAACCATTTTTCATACAGAATATACAGTGTTGTACAAATCATTTGCATAATGTTGCATATTAAAAGTCAATATTAAATGGCATTTGCAACCACTTCCATAATCTGACAGTACAAGAAAAAAAAAAAAGTAAGATGGTTTTTAGATGGTTCAAAGTGAGTAAGTTGTTACATTTGATGAATGATTGTAAAGTCTTAGAATAATGTACAGCGATAAAAAATGAATTTTGATTTTTTGTTTAATACCTGTAAAAGATCTTCCAAATGACTCTAATATCAGGTGGTAAAGAAAGCTAAAGTTGTGTGATACATGTGGTGTTTATAATTCATACCCTGAACTCACTCACTCATTAGTGAGGCATGAAGTCTTGCTTCTGTGATCTGTTCCCATAATGATAATACCCATGATACCTTACACACACCGAGGAAACCTCTGTGTCTCTTTCATTCTCACTTCTAAGAGATCCTGTTCTTTTGGTGCTAAGTGTCTCTCATTTCTGTGTAAGATCTTTTTCTCCCATTGATATTGCTGGAGATTGTTGGAAGTTTGAGGTGCGCAGCGTGACACATTGGGGTCAAGTGAACAGAGCATTTCTCTCCTCCATTATCTCAGCTTGACATCTCACCACTAGCAGTCAGAGAAGATACAGCAAAAAGACTGTTTGATATTCTTACTGTCATTATATGCAATGGTTCACTGAACACATTACTATTAATAGCCCTGACATGTGAAAGAGATGTGAGAAAGGGATTTCTGATGCTATAAACTGATAATAATTATCCAACTGGGCTAATGACATATAATTAAAGGGTTAGTTCACCCAAAAATGACATTTCTGTCATTAATTACTCACCCTCACGTCGTTCCACACCTGTAAGATCTTTGTTCATCTTCAGAACACAAATTAAGATATTTTTGATGAAGGTTGAACCACTGTAGTCACGTTGATTGTTTTACCGATGTCTTTACTACTTCTTTGGACCTTGAAAGACGGTAATGAGGTTGTTTTCTATGGGTGATAAAAAAATTAAAAAAACTCTTGGGCTTCATCAAAAATATCTTAATTTGTGTTCTGAAGATTAACAAAGGTCTTACGGGGGTGTGGAACGACATGAGGGTGAGTAATTAATGACAGAAATTTAATTTTTGGGTTGCTGTTGCTCAGACCACTAACTTAACGTATGGTCAGAAGAGCAAAATTTCACAGGCAAACTAGTGTATCTATGGATGAAGCACCTCTCACAGAGAAGTCACTTTAAAAACAAGCAGCTTTTTGTTGGTCAATGCAGCAAATTCGCATGGCAACTAAAATCACAGAAAGTCTGTGTAGGGAACTTTTTCACTCTCACACAAAATTTCACAAGGAAAAAAGGTCCACTGTCTGTTATCAATAGTGTAGCATAGTTAGTAGCATAGCAATAATGAAGCATAGTTAACACAAAAGTCACTTTCAAATCTCTCTTTTTTTTTCTTTTTTTTTGTTAGTTAACACAGTAAATTTCCATGACCTTGAACCTGATGCGAAATGTGTATTTTGAAACCTTTCACCTTCACTTATGTCCTATTGCATGACTTGATTTCACTGAACAACGGTAAATGTGACCACACCTCTTGATTATGCAGATTCCTATTGAAATGACTGGATTTAATTTACGAAATTTCATAGAGCAATGGTAAACTACACTTGACACAATATTGCCAGTTAACTTGTGTATTTTGTTCTGCTAATGTAAATAATTCAAAAGAAATTAAAGTTGAATCAGCAGAATTTTTTTGCAAATTGACTGAGTAAATGATTCAATGACTCACTCATAAAACTGTCACTTGTTATGTCCTGAATGAATTAGCATTTTAAATGAATCAGTTGAGTGAATGATTCAATGACTCTCTAATTGCTGAATGAATCAGTTAATTGAATCCCTCATAAAGTCACCTGTCGCCACCTACTGCTGTAATGATGTAACATGCAGAAAGAGACATTGGGAAATCCCCACCACAAACTTTATGTCTGGAACACACAAACCGAAAAGTAGTAATACAAACTAGTAAACTAGTCACAGTGCTGTTGGACTGTTATAGAGTGCAACAGTGTCTGTCCACCTTTTTAGCAGCCTTGGTTTCTGAAGTATTTTTTCCCATTCATGTTTCCCATAGGGATTTTAAAAACACCTAGAACCAAACCAACCAGCTACAAGGTGAATTAAAGCTGCAAGCAGCGATGAAAGGGCCCTCGCACATAGGCTCACCACCATCCACTGGACTTAGGAAAACAGTGAACAGTGGGTGAAATGCATGTAAGCGAGTAAATACCAGAGAATTATGGCAAAGTAATTTCATAGTGCCACACTTCCTGCTGCCAACAGATGGCGCTGTGACCGTAACTGAATATTGCCATGTAGATGTCTTCAGGCCAGGACTATTATCAAACGTGAAGTTTGGAGCAGATCGGACATTGCCTGAGTTACAACAACTTCTTGTTTTGTGGCGTTAATCGCCTACTTTAGCACTTAGCCAAGGGTTGCATGATTTCACGTGCTTCTAGCATATTTGGTACTTCATGGCATATACAAATGTGTTTCTGGGAGTGAATTACATTGCAAAGCATGCCATTTCCTGTTGCCAGCAGGTGGCGCTATGACTAACTGAATATTGGCATATAGATGTCTTTAGGCCAGGACTCTTATCACACGTGGAGTTTGGGGCAGATCAGACATTGTATGCCTGAGTTACAACAACTTCCTCTTTCATGGTGAAACATCAGACTTTGTCATGCCGCCACGGTCACGCCCTTTAGTGAAAACTCAAGATCTTAAGAATTTAACATCACTAAGGCCTTTAGATTAGACTGAACAAATATGATGTTGATCTGGTTAAATCTCTATGAGGAGTTAATCACAGTGTAAAACATGTCATTTCCTGTTACCCACAGGTGGCGCTATGACTGTAACTGAATATTCCCATGTAGATGTCTTCAGGCCAGACCTGTAATAAAACATGTGAAGTTTGGGGCAGATCGGATACTGCATGCCTGAGTTACAACAACTTCCTGTTTCATGGCGAAACATCAGACTTTGTCAGTCCGCCACGGTCACGCCCTTTCAGCGAAAACTCTAGATCTTCGCAATTTAAGGTCTCAGAGGCCTTTAGATTATCTGACCAAATATGATGTTGATCTGATTAAAGCTCTAGTAGGAGTTTGTTAAAGTACAACGTCTGGAAATGGCAAAAACTGCCAAAATTTTGCAGAGTAAATTCAAAAGATCTCACTTCCTGTTGGGTTTACAGATTAGGCTTTTTTGTAGGTATTGGGCTGTTACATCTGTCTACCGAATTTCATATCTGTACGTGAAACATAGCACGAAGGGCACTTAATTGAAATTTTGTAGGTGGTGCTATCGAGCCATTTTGACACACCTAATTCTGAAACCCATATCAGATGTAAATTTTCACCACTTCTGATGCGTGTGCAAAGTTTCATGAGTTTTAGAGCAGGTTTAGGCCCTCAAAAATTTCAGAGAAGAAGAAGAAGAAGAAGAATTGGCCGAGCAATTACAATAGTGTCCTCACACCATTGGTGCTCGGGCCCTAATTACAACATTACAAACTTTGATATGAAACAAAAAATATGTGAAAATTTGAAGGTACACTAAGGTACTTAACGGATATTAGGAGGGAAATAACTATATATGTGTATATATACACTATATGCTTCATATGAGTGGGCAATGAGATGCAGAATATCATAGAGACTTGAGGTACGCTTCTTCAATTTTGGCAATTTTCAGCATCTGGCAAACACTCTAGTAAAGTGTCAGCGATAAACACATGTTCTGCAGAATGTGTCAATTTACAGATTGTAAATATCAGGTTTAATGGCTGCTACGCCTCAGGCTGGATGCGTGCTTTCATGACACCTATAAAGCCTTGAATGTTTCCCTGAAGGAGTAAGATATTGTTTGTAATAAATCTTTGATTACCTTCATAATCTTTAATCAAAATATCTTCTCCTCCCTCTTGCAGCTCATCTCTTCTCTTCTGATGATGTGTATGATCACATGACATGACAGCAATAGCAAACCACATTCATCCAATCAATTCCCAAAAGAGAAAATAAAGTACCACCCAACATTTGTTCTTGTTCGAGAAGCTGTTTTAGTCTGATATATGTCACAACAGGGAAGAAAAGACTTCTGTTTCAATGCAACTTTGTTTTTTCCTATTTCATGATGGTTTGTACATTTGCATGGATAATTTTGTAATATAAAATAAGCAATATAATAACAATATATTGACATTTACTTTGTTTCATACAGTTTTGCCTTTTACAAGCTCACATATATGATAATCACAAAACCTGCAGATTGCTCGTATATTTTGACATTTAAAAAATCTCTTAAGATTCAGAATTCAGTCTGTTGTTATATGAATGTGTTATGCTGACAGAACTGTTTCATCCAGCTATGATGTAAAGGACGTCTACCTCCTGCTTCACTGCCGTTACATTCTTCAAACACAGCCTTGAGCCTTTGAGAGCAGCATTTGAGAGATGTGTGGATATATGTCATGCGTTCACTGACATCTGTATGCAAACACAGCTGCATGTACACAACGCCTCTGAGAGTCACTCAGTGTCGCACCACAACCTGGTTAGAGGATCCACCAATGAGACAATCTGAACAGACTCACTTATGTGCATCAAAGTGCACCAATTACGTGTATTATTGGTGGGAAATCACTGTAATGTTTATGTGATCATACTGAGACTAGTATTCACATTTAGTCATGTACACTAAAGCCAGCTGAAAATGACTTATCATCACATTTAAATCCAGAGGCCTTTTCCAATGGGATAGCCAGTAATCTAATGGTTCGGCGATGACATTAATGGCGTGCGGTAATGACTACACAGGAGCTCAATGAGTAGTCTTTCTCAAACCATAAAATAAATGTGTGGGTGGATGAGGTTCAGTGAAATGAAAATTAGGGGTTAAAGGAAGGATGCAGCAGCTAATTTCAGAATGGCAGGAATTCATATTTCTTTATGATCGCAGTGGGGGTCCACTTTGAAAGCACCGGAGTAAGCATTTTTTATCAAATATTAATAAACTTTTTATGTTATAATTTGTTTGGCATGCCTGTTTTCATCATGTACACATTTTAACAGAAAGCAGTAAAGTTAAATGGTTTCATAATTGCTTATTATATTAGTTAATTTTTTTCTCAAAATGTGTAGATTCTAATTTTCATGCATGTTTTACTAATTTTAAGGCGTATTGTTTTTGACTTTGGATTTAGATTTTCATCTTTGCTTATTACATTTGTGTTAGTTAGCTTTTTTCACATTTTCTTAAAGTGATTTTTTTTTTTTTCAAACTGTGTATAGTGTATATCATATATTTTTAATCAAATATTATATCATTGATTTTGACTTTTAATGATTTTCATCTTTGCTATTACTTTTTCAAACTGTGACTTTTTCTCAAATGGTGTCATATATATATATATATATATATATATATATATATATATAATTTTATTGGGCAATTTTATCTTAAAATGATACGTGTCACATACATAAACAACCTCGGACAAAAAGGCCCAGTAATTACCATTCACTTCTTGATTAGGCCTTCATAAAAAGTAAAAAGCAGATAAAATCACAATACACATATAAAATAGATTTTTAAGTGTACTTTAATATGACAACATTTTTGCCAACTCACCGGCAAGTCTTCCTTTTAAAAGTAAGAATAAAGCTTTATTATAGTTGGTGTCATTTGCCTGGATGCTGAGGAACGACAGGTTGAGGAAGGACTTTATTTGAAGTCTGCACATAAAGCTTATTTTATCACACACTAAGCTCCTGCTCACTGTCATTATAATAAGCTTTAGCATAGGAGAGCATTAAAAATTGCATGAAAGTGACTGCTGATTTGTTAAACACTGTCTGAATGCACACTGTATATTTACTAAATACCTCTCCTGCCATCTAGTGGCTAAACATGAGAACATCAACGGCAGGTCCATTGTATACCTTCAGAGGGCGCTTTGCGGCCAGAAACCGGATCCTCCATTGAGCCACATTCAACAACTGTCAGAACGGTTTAACTAGGGGAAAATCGGCACACTGTAAATTATAAGCGTTGAACTCTATCAATTACAATTACTGGTACTTAAAACATATAAAAGGAAATTCTTATCAGTAGGCCTAATCACAAACCTTTGTGATTGATCCATTCTTATGAAGGACAAAACCTGCAAAAACAATAAATAAATAAATAAATAAGGAAATAATTAAATAAATCCACAAAATTATAAATAAATAAATACATGTGCAAATAAATAAATATATAAATCCACATATTCCTGCATAAAAAAATATATATAAATAATTAAATGTGCAAGGAGATAAATAATTAACTAAATAAAACGAATGCTGGGGAAAATTAAAAAAAATGTTAAAGGAAATGCTAAGCTGAAAGTTGACTTTTTTATGACTTCTCTATGCGCCATTGGCTGATCGTTGTAAAAGCACCGTTGGCTGACACTGTTGAAGTGCTATCTGCTGATTATATTCTATTCAGAGTAGATTCATCTATACACGGTTTAGGTCAGTTAGCAGATACATTTGATGTGGCTGTAGATCCGTTTGTCCGCTAAAAGAGCGCAGTAAAGTTAGTTTTTGAGTTGATTATACATATTCGCTGCATATTCGCCTAGGCTGCTAAAGAGACCGTCTGCAAATTCCACTCACAGTCCAAAAACGTCCAATCACTTCAATATTTGATGGAGAGATTCAGGAGGAAGTTGTGATTATCAGATTTTTTTTTCATCATTTTTATTAGATCATTTTGAGTAAAACTTGAAAAAAATATATGGGGTCAATGACTTGATACTCATTTTTGGTCTGGAACTATTAATTATTATTATTATTTTATATTATATTATATACAGTCCTGATATCATTTTAATGAAAAAAAAAACATAAAACAAAAACTTTACTATGAGAATGAAATTCTTGAAAAGAATAACATATCTTTTATTATTATAACCTGTGTTGGGGAAATTTACCTTTAAAAGTAATGCATTACAGTATCGTGTTACTCCCTAAACATAAGTTAGTGTGTGTCTAAAAAATAACAAAAGAGGAAACAAAACTAGACAGCTGTCTGAATATATGTACTATATATATATGTGTGTGTGTGTGTGTGTATCCTCATGACCCTAGCAACAAGCTGATATACAATATATTGCCAAGCGTTTTGGGACGCCTGCCTTTACGTGCACATGAACTTTAATGACAACCCATTTTTAATCTGTAGGGTTTAATATGGAGTTGGCCCACCCTTTGCAGCTATAACAACCTCAACTCTTCTGGGAAGGTTTTCCACAAGACTTAGGAGTGTGTTTATGGGAATTTTTGACAACTATTCTAGAAGCGCATTTGTGAGGTCAGGCATTGATGTTGTGGACGAGAAGGACTGGCTCGCAGTCTCCGCTCTAATTCATCCCAAAGTGTTTTATTGGGTTGAGGTCAGGACTCTGTGCAGGCCAGTCAAGTTCCTCCACACCAAACTCGCTCATCTATGTCTTTATGGGCCTTGCTTTGTACACTGGTGTACAGTCATTCTGAAACAGAAAGGGGCCATCCCCAAACTGTTCCCACAATGTTGGGAGCATGAAATTGTCCAAAATGTCTTGGTATGCTGAAGCATTAAGAGTTTCTTTCACTGGAACTAAGGGGCCAAGCCTGAAAAACAACCCCACACCATAATCCCCCCTCTACCAAACTTTACACTTGGCACAATGCAGTCAGGCATGTACCGTTCTCCTGGCAACCGCCAAACCCGCCAGACAGAGAAGCATGATTCGTCACTCCAGAGAACACGTCTCCACTGCTCTAGAGTCCAGTGGTGGTGTGCTTTACACCACTGCATCCGACGCTTTGCATTGCACTTGGTGATGTAAGGCTTGGATGCAGCTGCTCGGCCATGGAAACCCATTCCATGAAGCTCTCTACACACTGTTCTTGAGCTAATCTGAAGGCCACATGAAGTTTGGAGGTCTGTAGCTATTGACTCTGCAGAAAGTTGGCGACTTCTGCGCACTGTGTGCCTCAGCATGCACTGACCCCGCTCTGTGATATTACGTGGCCTACCACTTCGTGGCTGAGTTGCTGTTGTTCCCAGTTGCTTCCACTTTATAATACCACTAACAGTTGACCGAGGAATATTTAGTGGTGAGGAAATTTCACAAATGGACTTATTGCACAGGTGACAACCTATCACGGTACCACGCTTGAATTCACTGAGCTCCTGAGAGCGATCCTGTAACGAGTCGGGACACGGCGTAGGATCCACGTGCATGCTTTATTAAACAGTGTTCGTAGTCAGACAGGCAATGGTAGACCAACAGCAGACAGGTACAGCAGAGAGCAGACAGAATCGTGGTCATAGAACAGGCAATAGGTCAGGGCAGGCAAGTATCAATCATAAATCCAAGACAGAGCAAATAGTCCAAAGGGCAGGCAGCAGAGAATCGTGCCCGGGGAAGAAACAGGGTCAACAACAGGCAGACAAACACAATGACAACCGCTAAGAACTGCAACCATAGTATACAAGACCTTGCCATGAGTGTGAGGATGTGAGGGGCTTAAATAGTCCAGGTAATGAGCGGCAGCTGGGTGTGGTGATTACTGATTGGTGGAGTGAGTGCAGGTGATTGGCAGGGAGGATTATGGGAAATGGAGTCCGGGAATGACTGGAACTGTGACAGATCCATTCTTTCACAAATGTGAATTTAAAATATTTTATCTCCTTGCACATATTTATGCAGGAATATGTGGATTTATACATTTATTTATTTATATATTTATTTATGTATACATTTTGTGGATTTATTTATTTATGTATTTATTTATTTGTTTTGTCATACATACTGGCCAGCGCTTAGAAAAGAAGTGGGAACTGAGAGGCGGGCAAGATGGCGCAGAGAGAAGACGTGCTTTAATTAGCTCTGCTTTGCCAACTTTTATTTTGACTGTGAAAAAGTTTTTTTCGTTATAAAAGACCCAGTTTTCTTGATGGACATCTGTCATGATTATGTCGAACAGTTGATTACTGTTTATGACGAAGACTTCCCTCAATTGCCAGTTACTCCTAGGAAATCTCCTGCTCCAAAAAGAGAAAGAAGAAAAGAAATCACAATGTATAGTGACAATATCATTGTCACGCTCTCCCAGCTCATTAACGATCGGGCGGACGGAATTGAATAAAAGTTGGGTGCTAGATTGGACGAATTGGAGAAAACAAATTGAATCAAGCTGTGCTGAAGTTATGCTTAAAGAAAACGTGTCCTGCATGGAACAGTAGGGTCGATCAGATCGAAAAGCGTACATGTGTACGATTTGGAAGTCTAGGCGATGGAACCTCAAACTGTATGGAGTTCGCGGGACCGAGGCAGAGGCGTCCGGAGGAAGTCATAAAGATCTTTCAAGCTTTGTTACCGGAGGAGAAATCTAGGCTTGTGGATGGCATAGAAGCAGGACATCGCCTGGGTCCCAAGAGGAAGGAGCAGAAGGATTCCAGAGTGATCATCATGAAGTTCATCTCTTGTGCACTTCGTGATGCAGTTTGGAAAGCGTCCAAAAAAATAATCTTTTCTGCAAGAAAATAAGCTTCAATTCGATTTCGATTCGCGAAAAGAGACAGCTGTTATGGCCCGTGATTGATACCGCACGTAAGGCTGGTAAAAAAGCATACTTTGTGGGAGGCCAAGCTTTTATTGAAGGGAGGGAGGTGTATCCCCCTTCCGTGGCGATGTCTGACTAATTTGAACGGTGCAATGGTATGAAGCCATGACTGTTTGTTGTGAATTTACTTGTTGTAATTGTGTTTCCTGTGTATGTGTGCATACTGTGTTCCTGTCTCTCTTGCTCCTCCTGTTATTTCTGCTTGACAGGCTAATGAGTGCCACCTGACTCCTGTTTGAGCTCGTTAGCTGGAGTACAAAGGAACCTGCGGAGCTGCAGTCCAAAGAGAGAGGCTGAGGTGTTCTGTTCTTGCAGCTGGTATCTTCCAGTCCCAGTGCTGTTGTTAAGCTGTTGTTCACTTAAGTGTTCACTTAAGTGTTCACTTAAGTGTTCACTTAAGTGTTCACTTAAGTGTTCACTTAAGTGTTCACTGATTGCTTTACCGGTAGTGTTAAGGTAAAGTTGTTAAGAGTGTCAATAGCAGAGTATTTCAACCATTGTTGTAACTGCCTAAGTGGAAAACTTTTGTAGGGAGGTGGATACCATTTATTTTAGAAATTACATTTTTCTCCTGTGTTTGCGTTAGAGAGGGAATCAGGGACATGTCTCTGTATTTTATTTCAATTTCTTTTGATAGGTAAGCTACATCTTAAAACCCTAGTCAGGGGAACCTTTTTGTTTATTGTTTTGGCCTTTTTTTCCCCTCCTGAAGCCTTAATTTAAGTATCTTCCAAATTCTGTTAAATAAAGTACCATTGGTTTATTTGCTTAAAACTGGTGTGCTGAGCTTTCTTGTGTACTGGCCCTGGGACTTGGAGACGGCAGTTCTCTCAGCCACTATTTTGTTACACCCCTTTTACCCCTAGCCTTTTCAGAGGGGCTTGTAACAAAATAAATATCTTGATTCTCTAATAGTTATGGGAGGCAATTTTAATACTGTTCTTGACAACTCTCTTGATAGATGGCCTCCTCGCTTTTCCACCTCAGGAAATAATTTAAAAGAATTTATGGAACGCCTTGAACTGGTGGATATATGAAGGGAAAAATGTCCTTCTAAAAATCATATACAGGTGCTGGTCATATAATTAGAATAAGTTGATTTAAAAGTTGATTTATTTCACTAATTCCATTCAGAAAGTGAAACTTGTATATTACATTCATTCATTACACACAGACTGATATATTTCAAATGTATATTTCTTTTAATTTTGATGATTATAACTGACAACTAAGGAAAATCACAAATTCAGTATCTCAGAAAATTAGAATATTGTAAAAAGGTTCAATATTGAAGACACCTGGTGCCACACTCTAATCAGCTAATTAACTCAAAACACCTGCAAAGGCCTTTAAATGGTCTCTCAATCTAGTTCTGTAGGCTACACAATCATGGGGAAGACTGCTGACTTGACAGTTGTCCAAAAGACAACTATTGACACCTTGCACAAGGAGGGCAAGACACAAAAGGTCATTGCAAAAGAGGCTGGCTGTTCACAGAGCTCTGTGTCCAAGCACATTAACAGAGAGGCAAAGGGAAGGAAAAGATGTGGTAGAAAAAAGTGTACAAGCAATAGGGATAACCGCACCCTGGAGAGGATTGTGAAACAAAACCCATTCAAAAATGTGGGGGAGATTCACAAAGAATGGACTGCAGCTGGAGTCAGTGCTTCAAGAACCACTCCGCACAGACGTATGCAAGACATGGGTTTCAGCTGTCGCATTCCTTGTGTCAAGCCACTCTTGAACAACAGACAGCGTCAGAAGCGTCTCGCCTGGGCTAAAGACAAAAAGGACTGGACTGCTGCTGAGTGGTCCAAAGTTATGTTCTCTGATGAAAGTAAATTTTGCATTTCCTTTGGAAATCAGGGTCCCAGAGTCTGGAGGAAGAGAGGAGAGGCACACAATCCACGTTGCTTGAGGTCCAGTGTAAGTTTCCACAGTCAGTGATGGTTTGGGGTGCCATGTCATCTGCTGGTGTTGGTCCACTGTGTTTTCTGAGGTCCAAGGTCAACGCAGCCGTATACCAGGAAGTTTTAGAGCACTTCATGCTTTCTGCTGTTGACCAACTTTATGGAGATGCAGATTTCATTTTCCAACAGGACTTACACACAGGCACCTACACACAGTGCCAAAGCTACCAGTACCTGGTTTAACGACCATGGTATCCCTGTTCTTAATTGGCCAGCAAACTCGCCTGACCTTAACCCCATAGAAAATCTATGAGGTATTGTGAAGAGGAAGATGCGATATGCCAGACCCAACAATGCAGAAGAGCTGAAGGCCACTATCAGAGCAACCTGGGCTCTTATAACACCTGAGCAGTGCCACAGACTGATCGACTCCATGCCACGCCTCATTGCTGCAGTAATTCAGGCAAAAGGAGCCCCAACTAAGTATTGAGTGCTGTACGTGCTCATACTTTTCATGTTCATACTTTTCAGTTGGCCAAGATTTCTAAAAATCCTTTCTTTGTATTGGTCTTAAGTAATTTTCTGAGATACTGAATTTGGGATTTTCCTTAGTTGTCAGTTATAATCATCAAAATTAAAAGAAATATACATTTGAAATATATCAGTCTGTGTGTAATGAATGAATATAATATACAAGTTTCACTTTTTGAATGGAATTAGTGAAATTAACTTTTTGATGATATTCTAATTATATGACCAGCACCTGTATATTAGAAAATCAGTAGTTATGAATTCTTATGAAAAAGGTGGTCTTAATTTCAGCAGCTTCTCCACCCTCAATTATACATTTAAAATAAATTAAAAATCCCCCCTTTTTGTGGAACTTTATACCAAATTGTATTTTTTTCTAAATTAGGTAGTCTACATTTTTTGCTCCTATGTAATTATAATCCTGACAAAATTCCTTCCAAATTACCTCAATTTCACAAACAATGTCTTCTATCATGGTCTTTAATTTACAAACATAATTTTCCCCCACACAGTTATATAATTTGGCACAACAGAGATTTGCTTTACAAGAATAAATCAATTTATTTTGATAATTGGGTTAAAAATAATATTATTTTGGTGAGTCAGTTATTTAATGACCAAGGAATTCCTTTAAAATATGAGGAGTTTTTGTCGCATTATAAAATCGCAGTTACAGCAAAAGAATATGCTATTGTTTTTGGAGCTATCCCTTCTGGGATTGTTATGTTTATGAAAGGATTTAATAACAAGCTCTCTCAGATTGTGCCATATCTCACTGTATTGGATACATATGGTAAATTATCCCTTACCACCAAGTCAAAAAATAGGAGTATTCGTGCTCTGTTCCAGAATGAGATTGTCTCTTGTCCGAATGCTATCTTTTATTGGAACAGACATGTAGGTGAAATTAACTGGGCTAGAGTGTGGGTTTTGCCTCAAAAATTATTTTTGTACAATAAGATAAAACAAGTCTCTTATAAAATGATACATCGGTGCTATCCCACAAAATGTTTTTTTTTTTTTTTTTACAAAGGTCTATTTCTGATGATTTTGATATAAATTGCTCCTTCTATGGTCTCCAAACTGAAAATTTGTCTAATTTATTTTGGCATTGTGAGTATACTAACAATCTGTGGAAAAACATTTTGAATTTTTTTTTTTTTTTTTTTTTTTTTTTTTTGTGGTATAATTCCTGAAATTTCATTGAAATACATTTTGAAAGAGAACACTCAAATGTTTTTATTTACTCAATCTTATTTTGTTTGTTGCCAAATATTTTGTACACAAATGTAAATTTTGTAAGTGTAAGCCTTTCTTTAACCTTTTTCTGGAAGAGTTAAAATTGTATATGTATTTGATTTCTGACTCTTCCAATAAGAAAGCTGTAAAAACTGTGAAACTTTTTAAAAGGTATATTATTGTCCTGCTCCCTGGCATGTAGTATATTATTGTCATTCTGTGTTTCATGTTATAATAATAATAATAATAATAACAATAAAAGAAGCGGGTACCACGTGTAAATCACGAATAACAGATTAGTAAAATTGCAAATCCACAGAGTTAAAATAGGAAAAATATTAATTTATTCCTATTATTAATTTATCCAGTATATATATATAGGCTATAGTATTGCGCCTGGTGTTATAGTTTTCTCGCATCCAAAAGGGAAAAAAAATCAGTCCAGTCTCTACACAGAACAAAAGCGTCATCGCTACGTCATGTAACAATACGGAAGTGAAACAATCGAGTCTTTACCTGAAACAAACCGATGGTGCTGTACTGTGCTTGCACGACCACTCTCCTCTCCCGAAAAATAAACCATTTATCTAGTTTTGCAGTGTTTAAAACTATTAAGCAAATGAAGAAATAAGTCTTGCCGTTCACTTGTCTGGTGTTTTGTAACCATAAAGCTCAAACAGGCGTATAACAGCAGTATGTTTAGTTAGTGTTGCTTTAAGAAGGAAGAACAACAGCTGTAAGCATTAATTCAGTTTGAATTTGACGTTATGGATCAGTATTCATTGGTGAGAGTCATTGGCGAAGGATCTTTTGGTCGAGCTCTTTTGGTTCAGCCAATAAACGAAGAGAAACAAAAGTATGTTATGAAGGAAATACGACTGCCAAAGGTAATGAAGTCCTTGAATAATAATAATAATAATAATGATTAAAACAGTCTGTACTGATCATACTAATAACATGAAAGAGATTATGTGCTGTATTGTGCTGATGTTATACTGATCTCATGCATTTTTTTATAGGCTGACTCTGGGATGAGGAACAGCAGAAGAGAAGCTGTGCTTTTGTCCAGAATGAAGCATGCAAACATTGTGGCATTCAAAGACTCTTTTGAAGGTTTGTCAAGTGTGTTTTATATACTGTAAATGACTCAGATTTCACAAGATGAGAGGCTGTAAGAAAGACAAATGGACTCTCTCTCTTTAGCTGATGGTCATCTGTACATTGTGATGGAGTTCTGCAGTGGTGGAGATCTTCTTCAAAGGATACGGCAGCAAAAAAATGTTCTGTTCCCTGAAGACGTGGTATGACGATGATGATTAGTGCTCTTCTCAGATTAATTATTCAAATTAGTCAGGTTTATAACACAATAATTGTCTGTATATATATATATATATATATAGGTCTAAAACAAGGTTCATTTTTTATGCAAAAGAAGAAAAAAATATATATTTATATATATATATATATATACCCTATTTTACTGCTATTTATATATTTTTTTATATTATTTCCATGAAAATTAAGCACATACCCTTCTCCCCATTCGCATAACTGCAATGTAAAATGCACAAGGAACAGCAATATATTATTTCATTTGTAATGTATTTATATACAATAGTGACTTTTTTTTACTACTTTCAATTTAATTTAACCTTGTATAAATACAATGAAATATAGAATTTTGCAGCAAAAATTTAATTCCATTGAATTTAATTACTAAATTAAAAGTATAGTAATAATATATACTATAATATAATAAGAATGTTACACATCCAGTATAATGGTAATGGGGGAAAATACAAAAAAGTCATACATATAAATGCATTAAAATAATGAGAATTGTGTGAGGAAAAGTGTCTTGAAAATAATGTCAATACATTTTAAGTAAATATATTTTCTTTATTATTTATTTTAGGCAACGTGTTTTGGGTGAAATACCAACAAATATGGTATTATTGTGGTACAATTGTTAGTAGAATATACATCTTTTTTTTTTTTTCTTTCTTTGTAATGAGTACTTACATGAACTTGATAATATATTTGGAATAATTAATAACTACTGATCTCTCTGTTGAAGATCCTGAAGTGGTTTGGACAGATGTGTCTAGGCACCAAACACATTCACGACAAGAGAGTACTTCACAGGGATTTAAAATCAAAGGTGCATGTCACTTTGTGTCTGTTTTTTTTTTTTTTTTTAAGTTTTATTATTTATTTTACAAAAATAAGAACAAAGAAAGAAAGCGCAGTGTAAGTGTAATATTTATATAATAAAGTTTTCAGCCACAGCTATTCTGCCCTGCAAAAGCAAAACACAGTACTGTAACTACACCAACCAAATCAATATTTGATTCAGGAGGAAATTGTAATGTATTACAGTATCATGTTACTCCCTAAAAATAATTAACTGCATTACTTAGTTACTTTTTTTTCTTTTTTTTTTTGGAAAGTAATGCGTTACGTTATTTTTGCATTACTTTTTCTCATCTGAGCTGGGCTTGTTTGTTTTTTTAATAACTGTGGTAAGTTAGTGTGTGCATGAATATAACAAAAGCGGAAACAAAACTAGATAGCTGTCTGAATATATATATATATATATATATATATGTGTGTGTGTGTATCCTCATGACCCCAGCAACAAGCTGATATATATTAAAGAAATCAAATATGCTTTTACCTAGTAACAAAGAATTATACATATGAAGAACCAGTCATATTAGAGAAAAATTATGCAATGAATCATGTCACCTTTGCCATCGACTTATTCGATATAAACTATTGTACTCTTTTTGTTGGGGGGGATTTTCTCTGAAATTGGTCTGAGATCCTCCTGGCTATGATTAAAACATATTCGAAGGCAGACTGTCTGGAGTCTGTCTGGTTACTGTAGGGGAAATCTATCACACAAACATTTTTTTTTTGTTTTTTTTTTGGCAAATGTAAAGGCCCTTTCACACCAAAAGTGAACCGAAAAAGAAATCTCAAATATTTTGTTGTAAATTTAAAAGTAAAGCGTTACTTTACTAGTTACTTGAAAAAAGTAATCTGATTACATAAGTCGCATTACTGGTCGTGTGTCACACCCAACAATGATTATAACTGATTATAACAAATATTACTACACTGCCAATTCATATTTGAAAAAAAAAAAAAAACAGCAAACAAACAAAAACCTTTTGTCTGCCAAATCAAAGTTGTGTGATTCAACCAACAACAAGAATTTTGAGGTTTTGGATTTATTTTATATCAACTTTATCCATTTTCTCTCAATCTGAACATCTACAAGTTCTGAGACCTGGCTTTGGTCTCAGAATGTGTAGTTACAGTACTGTGTTTGACCTTTGTAGGCCAGTGTTTTCAGATCAAAATACCATGCATTCAAAATTACAGTCTAATGAATGGAAAGTTGACATTTAAGTAGAAGAATCATTAATGGATTAATGGAAGGATTTATTTCATTGCTATTTTCTTTCTTATTTCCATTGCAGAACATTTTCTTGACAGACAGTGGAACTGTGAAGGTGGGGGATTTTGGTTCAGCTTGTACTCTTAACAGGTATTCAGCCATTTTTTTTGTCATTTAATGTGGTGCATACAGTAATGTGATTGACAGGTTTTGATATGCACTGTTTTTATATGTATTTCTGCAGTGCAAAAGCATACGCTCAGACGTATGTGGGTACTCCATATTATGTGTCTCCAGAGATATGGGACAGCAAACCTTACAATAATAAAAGGTATTATATAATAATTAATAATCTTTACATTTTAAACTACATTTGGACTAATATGTGGTATATATTACAGTGATGTTTGGTCTCTCGGCTGCGTCTTGTATGAACTTTGCACCCTCCAGCACCCGGTATTTTCCTCTTGACATTCTCAAATTGTAAAGTTACAATAACTTTATACATCAGACAGTGTAAAGAGTAAACACACTGCTATAGCTGTGTGTTTTAGATTAATAAGGAGCCTACCCTAACAATGTCATGTATTCTTTTACTGTTAACCTTCCCTTCGTCAGTTTCAGGCTCGTAGCTGGAAGAGTCTGATCTTGAAGGTGTGTCGAGGGACGTACGCACCTTTACCCAGTCACTTCCCCTATGAGCTGCACTACCTCATCAAACACATGTTAAAGACTAACCCCAGAGACAGACCCTCAGTGCACACAATCCTCAGCTCTCACCGAGCTTCCCGGCTGCTGCAGAAACACCTGACGCTAGAGGTACTTCATGGAATTTATTTTGAAAACACATCAATATTTTATGGAGCAATTCAAGAGAATATCATGATCATCAAATCAGATTGTACATTTTTTCTTTATTGTCATTGTCACAAAATTACAACCAATTTATGTATGGCTCAATCCAGTCAAAAAAATTATAAATCTAGATAGAAGTCAAGATATTAAACTGTTGTGATCATTAAAATGCATAAGTAGATAAATAGACAATCCAAGTCAATAAATAAACAAATAAGGATTTCTTGAAGAATACTGGTAGCAAGTATGTGATTTTCAGTGAGATTATATATTCATAATTTTCATTACATCATCATTTTGACTGAAACATGAAAAAACTGTATTAAGGGTCAATGACATGATACTCAATTTTGTCTGAATTTATTGTTAAATAATACATAAAAGGTAAGAAAGAGTAATGCAAAAGAAACGTAATGCATTACTTTCCAGGAAAAGTAACTAAATAACACAATTAGTTACTTTTTTAGGGAGTAACGCATTACTTTTAAAAGTAACTTTCCCCAACACCAGTCATGAAGTAATTGTTTCAAGGCCACTTTAAAGAAAATGGATATATGGAAAACAATCGGTCTTACCATCTGAATAACTGGTGAGAAGTATTAACGATGAGATCATTATGCCAGGCTAGCAAACAGTGTAACATAAAATTACCTCAGGTATCCAGCACAACATTGTCTACCTTCTTTTGACGCTGCAGTGAAAAAGACTAGGCATTGTTTTTATTCCACTATTTTCACTTCGTCAGCTAAATTTACTGTTAGATTACGCTAGCTATTCACTCGAAACCTAGCATGCTGAGGACATCTGCTGGTTAAAGCTGTGTAAATGCAACAAGAACAGCAAATCATGTTGTACACACTTTGAAACCGCAGCGCGTGAGCTTAGAATACACAGACCGCTATTGTTCATTGGTGTGAACGCAAATATAGTTATCGTTATCTTTATAGTTATTGTTCTTGGTGTGAACGGGCCTTAAGTCTCTTAAAATAGCAGACAAGGTTAGTTTAGGTAAAAGTTTATTTGTCTTTGGTGAGGCTCCCCAAAAATCTGATGATATTTAAGAATTAATAATTCATGATATTTAGAAAAATACTACTTACATTGAAAATATATTTAAGCATTTTTGTATACTCAAATGTGCATGTATAGGTGCAAAGGAAAATAGGTTATTACTTTATTTGATGATTAGACCGCATGACATCAGAACACTGTTTTAAAATGGCTTTTCAAAACTACATTAAACACATGGTTAAACTAGATTTGAACTTCTTTATAATGGTACTCTTATTTGTCACTGACCCTTAATTTTCTGTGCAGAAAAAGGAACTGGTGCAAGAACGAAGACGCCATTGGAGGAAAGAGGAAGGAGAGAATGTGGCCATGTTTTTAGGCCAGAAGAGTTTTGTGACCACATCTACCACTGAAGGTATACTTGCTACAAGTTAATATTCCTAATTTTAGTTCAAACTTCACCTGTAGTGAATCAACCTAACTGGTTAGCTAACTTATTCATTTGTGATAAGGAGCTTTGCAAGTTGGACAGTCCCTTTTGGAAAACAACAGCAGTGATGACCCAGCTTCTCGAAAGAAGTGGGCAGCTGGATCATGTAATACAGTGCTGGGGGTCCTGGGAAATGCTGACATTATTTCCACTGGTAGCGTGGCAACTGCAGAAAGGCCTAACCTCATTTCAGGTACAACAACTATGGTGTTACAGTGTTTTTTTGTTTATGTACCATGGAAAAAAACCTTGTGCCATGTAAATGTCATGGTGTATAAATATATGGTATCATTTAGCAGCATGGTTTTACCAATTTTTTCCATCACTGCACTGCACTGCATCCATGGTACCACCACAATTATTTTTTGTATATATGGAAATGCAGATATATTTCTTTTTTTCCCCCTGCAAAACATAAGCAAAATCTCCATCATTGATAAAATGGCATGTGAATAGTGTCAATTCTTACATTCTCTGATTATGTTATAGAGGTCGAGAGCGTGGAGACCCAGCAGAGACGAGTGAGGAAACAATGGGACAAAGATCCACCAGAGAGACTTTTGAGTGTTCTGGAGAAAGCACAGCTCTGCTATGGCTTTGAGACATACACTATACACAGAGATGGTCAGTCTGCTTACATGACATACATCAGGAAACAGAGTTTATGACAGTAAAGGGTTAGTTCACCCAAAAATGAAAATTCTGTCATTAATTACTCACCCTTATGTCGTTCCACACCCGTAAGATCTTCGTTCATCTTTGGAACACAAATTAAGATATTTTTGATAAAGTCCGATGACTCAGTGATGCCTACATTGTCAGCAAGATAATTTAGACTTTCAAATGCCCAGAAGCTACTGAAGACGTATTTAAAACAGTTCATGTGACTGCAGTGGTTCAACCTTAATGTTATGAAGCGACGAGAATACTTTTTGTGCTCCAAAAAAACAAAATAACTTTATTCAACAATATCTAGTGATGGGTGATTTCAAAACATTGCTTCACGAAGCTTCGAAGCTTTACAAATCTTTTGTTTCCGATCAGTTCTTCGGAGCATGTGTCAAACTGCCAAATTCACACCCCCCAGTGGTAAACCATTGATATTTCGAAACACATATGATGTAACGAAGCCTTGTTTACTGATATCACGTGACTTTAGCAGTTTGATATTCTCTCCAAACCACTGATTCGAAACAAAAGATTCGTAAAGCTTCGAAGCTTCATGAAGGCGATGCAGGCTTCACTGAGCCATCGGATTTCATCAAAAATATCTTCATTTGTGTTTTGAAGATGAACGCAGGTCTTATGGGTGTGGAACGACATGAGGGTGAGTAATTAATGACAGAATTTTCATTTTTGGGTGAACTTACCTTTTAATAACAGCTGACTAAAGGCCACGATATACTTCAAGCAATATTGAATAATGAATTGGTGTGACATCATTTTGAATGATTTCTTTTGTGTTCGTTTCATGAGTTAGAAACAGTTTGCCTAAGTGAACATTACGAAAAAATTTGCTCTAGCTGATAAACGGCTTCAATTGGTCAGTCGTGATTACGTAATAAGCAGGTGTGGCTCTGAGGCTCCACCTTCTTTGAAGTTGAAATCTTCTCCTGTTCAATTCTTCTATTCAGTAGGTCGAGGTCAGACTTCTGCAAGTAAAAATATGAACACACTGGAGAGCCGTTTTACAGTAGAAAATTTAGTTATAATTCTAATGGAAAGCGACACTGTGACTGTTTTTCCATTTTTAATACTGTAAAGCTGCTTGATTTAAAGAAATCTATTGTATAAAATGCAAAATAAATAAACATGACGTGACTTGACTGGTTAGTGCCGAATTGAAGAGCTGGTGCAAACATATACACATTTCTATGATCAGAGCTGGGTAGATTACTTACAAATTGTAGTCATTGTAGTCATTGGGTTTCCCAAACTGGGGTTCATGATTTTCATGAAAAGCTATTAAGTAAGTAAATCATAATAAATAAAAAATAAATATAATCAATAATTGTTTTTAAAACCCCAAAATTTTTATCGGTAGTTTACCCTTTTTAAAAAAGCACATTTTATTGTTTTTTATTTCTGTCTGGCATCTTAATTTGCAGCCTACGGTCATTCTCTGTAGGTGTTTGATATTGTAGATAAATATTATCTTTTGACATATGATGCCAGGTTTGCATACATGCAGTGTGGTTAAATAATGCCTACTTACTCTCAGTAAAATCCCAAAATGTTTTTTGTGAGTCATTTCATGGTGACCTAAATCTAAAGAGTGATTTATTACACTGATAACAACAGTAGAGCAATGTGGAGGAGGGGGAAAAAAGTATTTTAGATATGGCACTGCATTAGATACAAAATATCAAAGCAAGCAACATTTATTTAAAGAAAGATACTGTAGCCCAAGCTCACAAAATAATTAACAAAAACAACTTTGATTTTAAAATGACAACAAAATAATAAATAAAATCTAAAACTTTTTTTTGTAAACAGTATGTATTCTATTATATATCACTTGTTATCTATCTATTTATTTAAACATAAGCTGGAAATTTGCTCTAATACTGTATATTATAAAAGTGTATAAAATAAAAGTGTTACATATAGTGTCTGTGCATAATCAGATTATTTTCTCCACAGGTTTTTTAAGCCCAGAGCCTGGAGACAAAGTGGACGGCCTTGAGGAGACAATCATAGACTTCAGTAGACTGGAGCCGCGCTCAGATGATGAAGACACGTGAGTTTCTCCTGTTTTCCCTCTCTCAGTACTGTCTCTCATATCTCCCCCCAACCCATTAGTTCCTATAAACATCACATTACTCTCCTGACTGCAGGGATTTTGAAGAGGATTGTCCCTGTGACTGGATAAATGAACTAGAGAAAATGGTGGATGAACACTAGCAACTCATGTGTGTTTTTGTACATGTAAATAAGCTTTATTTGTATTTGATTTTGAATATTCCTTATTATAAGCCATGAAAATGTAGCATTAAAGTGATTTCTAATTCTAAAAGCTTGTTGCAGTTTATTCTTAAGACCGCCTTTCATATATAAATAAGACCCTTTACGTGTGATCAAACGTGTTAAGTGATGTCATAACGTGCTGTTTTTATGACATAACAGGTCAACATCTCATTTGTAACGTGTAACAATAAAGGTGTGACCCTGGACCACAAAACCAGTTATAAGTCGCACGGGTATATTTATAGCAATAGCCCAACAATACATTGTATGGATGAAAATTATTGATTTTTCTTTTATGCCAAAAATCATTAGGATATTAAGTAAAGATCATGTTCCATGAAGATATTTTGTAAATTTCCTACTGTAAATATATCAAAAAAATATTTTTGTGAGTGGATATGCATTGCTAAGGACTTCATTTGGACAACTTTAAAGGTGATTCTCAATATTTTGATATATATATATATATATATATATATATATATATATACAGTGGGCACGGAAAGTATTCAGACCCCCTTAAATTTTTCACTCTTTGTTATATTGCAGCCATTTGCTAAAATCATTTTTTTTTCCTCATTAATGTACACACAGCACCCCATATTGACAGAAAAACACAGAATTGTTGACATTTTTGCAGATTTATTAAAAAAGAAAAACTGAAATATCACATGGTCCTAAGTATTCAGACCCTTTGCTGTGACACTCATATATTTAACTCAGGTGCTGTCCATTTCTTCTGATCATCCTTCGAGATGGTTCTATACCTTCATTTGAGTCCAGCTGTGTTTGATTATACTGATTGGACTTGATTAGGAAAGCCACACACCTGTCTATATAAGACCTTATAGCTCACAGTGCATGTCAGAGCAAATGAGAATCATGAGGTCAAACGAACTGCCTGAAGAGCTCAGAGACAGAATTGTGGCAAGGCACAGATCTGGCCAAGGTTACAAAAAAATTTCTGCTGCACTTAAGGTTTCTAAGAGCACAGTGGCCTCCATAATCCTTAAATGGAAGACGTTTGGGACAACTAGAACCCTTCCTCGAGCTGGCCGTCCGGCCAAACTGAGCTATCGGGGGAGCCTTGGTGAGAGAGGTAAAGAAGAACCCAAAGATCACTGTGGCTGAGCTCAGGAGATGGGAGAAAGTTGTAGAAAGTCAACCATCACTGCAGCCCTCCACCAGTCGGGGCTTTATGGCAGAGTGGCCCGACGGAAGCCTCTCCTCAGTGCAAGACACATGAAAGCCCGCATGGAGTTTGCTAAAAAACACCTGAAGGACTCCAAGATGGTGAGAAATAAGATTCTCTGGTCTGATGAGACCAAGATAGAACTTTTTGGCCTCAATTCTAAGCGGTATGTGTGGAGAAAACCAGGCACTGCTCATCACCTGTCCAATACAGTCCCAACAGTGAAGCATGGTGGTGGCAGCATCATGCTGTGGGGGTGTTTTTCAGCTGCAGGGACAGGACGACTGGTTGCAATCGAGGGAAAGATGAATGTGGCCAAGTACAGGGATATCCTGGACGAAAACCTTCTCCAGAGTGCTCAGGACCTCAGACTGGGCCGAAGGTTTACCTTCCAACAAGACAATGACCCTAAGCACAGCTAAAATAACAAAGGAGTGGCTTCACAACAACTCTGTGACTGTTCTTGAATGGCCCAGCCAGAGCCCTGACTTAAACCCAATTGAGCATCTCTGGAGAGACCTAAAAATGGCTGTCCACCAACGTTTACCACCCAACCTGACAGAACTGGAGAGGATCTGCAAGGAGGAATGGCAGAGGATCCCCAAATCCAGGTGTGAAAAACTTGTTGCATCTTTCCCAAAAAGACTCATGGCTGTATTAGATCAAAAGGGTGCTTCTACTAAATACTGAGCAAAGGGTCTGAATACTTAGGACCATGTGATATTTCAGTTTTTCTTTTTTTAATAAATATGCAAAAATGTCAACAATTCTGTGTTTTTCTGTCAATATGGGGTGCTGTGTGTACATTAATGAGGAAAAAAATGAACTTAAATGATTTTAGCAAATGGCTGCAATATAACAGAGTGAAAAATTTAAGGGGTCTGAATACTTTCTGTACCCACTGTATATATATTATATATACAGTCAAACCAAAATTTATTCAGACACATTTCATTCATTAATACAGTTTATTCACTGTATTCAAAAAAAATGGTAATAAAATATGACAAGATCTCAGAGTTAAACTGTGTCAGAAAAAAAAAATCTTAATTATGTCAGAAACACTTAAGCAAAACATGGTCAGGTCAAAGTGTGAATCATGTTTGGTTCCAAATTTTTATCAGTTTTACTGGCAGTGGCACTGCATGAAGAATGTTTGGGTATAATATGTCACAGTTTACTTTATTTTGCTATCTTCACTTAAATAAATTAACTATAGTGTCCTGCAACCACTAGTAAAAATATATATAAAAAATGTCTGAATAATTTTTGGTTTGAGTGTGTGTGTGTGTGTGTATGTATATGTATATGTATATATATATATATATATATATATATATATATATTAATTTTGGTGTGAAAAGTGCCTTTTAGCCTTTTTTGCTGTCTTTTTTTCCCACTATTTTTGATTTTTTGATGAATATAAAGTTAAAAAGAACAGCATTGATTAGAATATCTTTGTGAAACAATGAAAAAGTCTTTACTCTCACTTTTGATAAATTTTATGCATCCTTATAAAAGAATTATTATTATTTTTTAATTACTGAAGTTACTTGCACCGATATACTGTACAATATATAAGCATAATGTAGCAACAGCTGCAGAAACACATCTAAATCCACTAATCCTCGCACACCTTTTTTCCTTTTTTTAATTTGCCCATTTAAAGAATGTCATAGAGAAAATGCATCTCTTTTCATGACCACTAGGTGGAATACAGAATGTGCAGATGGAAGCTGTTTCAGGGAAATTCAGGAGCTTGTAAAGGCTTCGTAAATAATATCAGATTTTCACCATGCGGAAATAACCTCAACCTCATGAAGATTTGTTCCAATGATCTGGTTTATCTTGAAAGGAAACCCTGTCATCGACTGACAGAATGCAAAACACTTCTACTGAATGTTTTTCACATATTACAGTAGATTTCATATTGTGAGATCATTTTTAGGTTGAAATTACTTTATGCAGCACACTGCAGCATATTTTGTTTTGGGGGACACATTAATAATATTTTCCCTCCTGTTATATCACTTTACAGGCTTAAAATAAACTTAAATAAGTAACTATGTAATGAGTTTACCGTCAGCTAGTTATTATTCAAAAATCCTGACAAGATGATCTGGACCACAACGTGAAGCTGGTGTGTGCTGTATTATATATAGGGGTCAGAACGTTTTTTTTTTTTTTTTTTTTTTTTTTTCAAATAAATTATTCTTTTATCCAGCAGGGATGCATTCAGTTGATAAATGGTCTTCTTTTGAACTTTATATTCATCAAAAAATAAAAAATGTATCACGGTTTCCACTAAAATATTAAACGGTACAACTGTTGAAAATAATTTATAGTGTTTCTTGTTTTGTTTATTGCTTAGTTAGGTGGACCATCCAAGTATGAGTGTTGATATTAGATAAGGAAAGAAATGCTTAAACCTTACACTTGAAAACAAAAACCTGTTTAAACCTGTGTATAAATCCTGGTTAAATTATTCCAACTAAGGGCTTTCATGAAAGGAATGCTGCCACACTCTTGCCAAGCCTGAGAGGACTCAAAGTCAGTTTGCGGTTTTGCTTAAACTCTGCTTGATTTACAAGTGGTCTCTGGCTGACTGTTGAGGCCCTTGGTGTGCAGATAAATGCCCCCAGTTGTGCTCTTGAGGAAATGCTGGGCCAGCATTGAAGCCTTATCTGAAAGCCACATGGAGTGCCTCAAGGACCAAGTCTAGGCCCTTTAGCCATTTTTAATTTTCCTCATTTACCTCAAGTCGAAGCTTGATGTCTTATGAGAGACAAAGATAAACATATAAGGATGTGCAGTGCAAGAATTGCAAATACGATAGTAACCCATACACTCATTCTGAAAGACCCCTGTTCCTGTTAATGTGGTTTTAGGCTGCTCTGTTTCGCCTGAGATGTTGAATAAAAGGGATAGTTGTTGCTACAAACCCGCATATGACTTTCTTTGTGGAACACAAAAGGATACATTTTCAATAAATTGTACTGTAAGTGAATGAAAAAGAATGAAACAGTACTATGAATGGCCTCCACAGTCCTTGGATGGAATGAATTATATTTAGTGTAATTTAGACATTATTGGAAGCGAGTTACGGTGGAACAGACTGTGTCTAGCCGACCAATGACTCGATTAGAGCTCAGAGAAGAGGAGATGGTAGATATTGTGCACTTCAGACTGTTCTGTTCTCATCTCTGAAACAGCACTGCAAGGTCACCTCTGTGTATTATTTATCTGTAACATATAAAAAATAATAATAAATACATGACTTTTTAAGCAGAGACAACAGAATTACATTTAAGGAAGAACCTGAGCCTTAAAATATCAAGAATTGGTTTTAGGATCTTTTGACTTGGGTTAGTAAGCAATGACCTGGCAACCACCAAAAACACCCCAGTAACCGCACAGCAACAGGGTAAAAACCACTCTGTATACTTAGCAACCTCATAACAGCATTGTGGCTGCATGATGAGCTCATATTAACTGACAGTTGTACTAACTCAAAAACTTTGAGGCAACTGATTGCCTCAGTTTTTTTAAGTTTGCAAACTTAAATGAAAAATGATTATAAAACATTTATTAATATTGGTTAATGTACCTGAGCTAACATGAGCTTAGTGACCAGTTGTATTTTTATGAACTAACATTAACAAAAATGAATAAATACTGCTACTTTTAGTGCTAACTGTTCATTAATGTTAGTTTGCTTTTTCAGATATTACCTTTCATGCAGAGTGTTATACAGCTGTTTGAGAATGTAAAAGATTAAAATACAGATAAATGGAGTTATTGTCTCTTAAAAGAAAGAACCAATTCTGAACTGCCTGAAACAATTCAACAGTAATTCCAATCTCACTTCCTGCTCGAACCTACATAGGTTTGTAATTAATTTGCACAAACTGGCTGCCCACAAACAACGTCTACTGTAGTTGTATCTGAGGCCTGAAAGAGTTTGGTTCGTGTTGTCGATATGTCAAGAATTTTTGCACTGCGAAAGCAAATCCACTTTGCAGCACAGGACACAGACTCAACCTGATATAAAACTTATGCCATGGTTACTGTTCATATCACTGTGCATCAAGTGCTGAGGAAGATCTGGAGCTGAAATTCAGATATGGTAATGGATGTTTATCATAGGAATCTTTAAAATAGCATATAGGGGCAGTTTAAGTAATGAGAGTTTATTGTAAATTGTTGCCATGAAAAATTGCAAAAACAAAAATGATCATTAGTTCATGATGCCTACATTTTTTTTTATTAAAAATTTTAAATTTTTAAAAATATTTTTTGAACAAATACATATATAAAATTAGTGTTCAAAAATTGTATGCATGCCTTACCCTGATTTACAAAGTTTATAAGCTTATAATGTCGGGTTGTATTTTGCAGGACATGGTTACATCAAAAATACAGTACAGCGAAATGTGCAGTTGAGGGGTGAGGTGTGATAGTTCTGACAGCTTGTAGCCATAACAAATAAGTAACCGTTTTAACACAATGAATTGCTCAAAAAGGCAACCAACATCTGTTGTTAAAACAAAGAAACCTCATGTAGAGAGCTTTTCAGAGATGCCGATATCTCAGAGACTACAAAGCATTAAAAAACTGACCCAGAGATGGTATTTTTCTTGCTTGTGATGTAAGATATCTAGCAATCATTATGTTGAAGGTCAGCAATGCCTAAATTGTTTACACTTACCTGCTCAAAAGAATTTATTTTACAGATTTGTCTTTTTAATTTTTTTTACGTTATGTTAAAGGTGCGGTTTCATCCCATTGTCTGTTATCAATGGTGTAGAGAAGTATGAAGCACAGTTCCCACAAAAGCACAAAATTATGAAATTATTGCAGTTTGCCCAAGGAAATTTGATGATCAGAGGTGACCTCACTGTTATGCCTCGAACCATCATATTATTCCACACTGAAGAGCTAAGCCGAAGCCCAAGTAAAGCACAAAACATTGTTTCTCCGTAATTTGCAGTTTTATGCCTCAACTGCTAAATCTTCCAAACTGCAGCATTAAAGTCAACATGAAACGGAAGTTGCAATCATCTTTTCCTCCCTAATGTGACGTATATCGGAGTGAAATGGCTTCTCAAACAAGAACAAATGTTGGGCAGGACTTGATTTTGTCCGTTGGGAATTGATTAGATGGTTGGATAGTTGTGGTTTGTTATTGGTGATCTCATACTCACATGAGATCACCAATAACAAACCACAACTATCCAATCAATTCTCAACAAGATGGGTTGTCCCGCCCTTGTGCCAGTAAACATCTTCAGAGAAGAGAAGAGATGAGCTGCAACAGGGAGGGGAAGTTATTTTTATTCAAGATTATGAGGGCACATGAATTTGAGAAAATAATGATTTGCACGGATAATTTATAGTAAATACTGAAATAGTCCATAAAAAATAAGAATGGGCTATTTTGATTTCATGATGACTCTTATTTTACAGTAGGAAAAAAAATTAGAATGTATTTATTTTAGTGCAGTCAACGTTAATGTGTTAACGCATGCGCTTAATTTTTTCCCCAGCTTAACGCATTAAAAATATTAACACAATTAACGCAGCATTTTTTAAATAATTTTGGACCACTCATATGAAACAGTCGTGCCGAATTTGTGGTGTAAATTCTAGCCTAGCTAACTAGTAATTCACCATTGTCTGTAAAGTGATGTGCTGTTGTGATTTGTGAGTTATGCGTGACCACGCTAAAGTTCTCAGTGCAGTTAGAACGCTGCTCCCTTCTGATTGTGTTGTGAGCTGGCATGGTCTCTTGGCTACGCATGACAACAGAGCGTGTGAGCAGACACCTCTAAAAGTCTGATAACAGCACCCACGTCACAGACCGTTAGCTCTGAAAGCTTTTCAGACTGAAAGCTAACTCTCTTGCAATCCTGCACGTATACTCTACAAGTTAAACCCCTTCACCTCGACTAAAAGCTGTTAGCACCCTGCTAACAACAAGAAACGTGCAAGCATGAAGTGTAATATTCGAACCAAAGACTCTGTAGGCTTTGGGACCCTCTAGGGATTTTGATTTAAACTGTGATGGGGAATGCGAAACTTTGTGAAGCTCTGAATCATTTGAATCAATTGTGTAACCAAACGATTCACTGCTTCAAACCGCTCAAAGCGCCACAAGCTGGTGATCCCTGCTGGTCAGAACAGTAAGTGCAGCGAAAAATTAACTGAACGAGACATCTTTAATAAACCATTCACAAATGTTTTATTGAAGTTGTAATCAATTAAAAGCGATCAGTGAATCACCTAATATCCTTAAACATGAGGTTTTTGTTAAGACATGATATTTCAGTAAACTGTAGGACTCGTTTATGAAAACTGGGCTAAATCAGACAAGCGAGTTTTTTTTTTGTTTTTTTTTAAAGGGTCTCTTCCCTTTATCAAATGCGTTATTCAAATGTGTTATACACATTTCATATACAAATCATGTATAGACATGGGTCCATGAGACTTAGAGACAAACCACTGAAATTTGACCTTACCTTTCCTTTTAGATTCCTAAATCTATAAGGAAATTCTACTTTCATTTTTATTTTGACTTTATTCCTCCTCTATGTGGCTCATTTTAATTTAATTCACTTTCTTTTGTTTAAGCCTCTATTCAGCCAAGTTGGTTTTAATTAGATTTGAAATTTAATTTAATCAATTTGTGTATTCACCTCCCCTTTTGTTCCCTAGAGCTAAAGGAAGGACTTTCTGCTTTTACCCTATTGTTATTTATTTTACCATCACTAATCTTCCCTCTCTGTATAGGATTATGGTAGTTCTAGAAACTGTTGTTTCCTTAATGAGGTATAATGGGTTATAGGTTATTAACATCCCAATTCCTATCTCTTAGCTACCCCTCCTCACTCCTTAGTGCAGAGTACATGAAGTACGGCCACCATCCAATGCACTGTTGGTCCCAGAAAAGACAAGAAACACTTCCCTTTGTTTCTTTTCCTTTTGACCTCGAGGCATTTGGTGTTTCTCTGTTAGCCTAGAGCTCACAGCTGTAATTACTTGAACAAGTGAAACCTGCTTGGCCATATCTCCTAGCAAAAACTAAATAGGTAAAACCCTCTTTTCTTCCTTTCCCTTTTTCTGATTTCATTTTATTGTTTTATTTCGGTTTTGTTTATTTGTCACCCTCATGGTGACAACCTGTGGAAAAGAACCATCAGTATTCTGAGTAATAGTTTAACGACATGTACCAGCCCAGTCGTCAGTCAGCACAGCTTACAGCTGTCAACAAAGATACTCAAATCCTTTAGCTGTGACCAGCACTAAGTCTCATACTGGCTTCCCCCACCTCAGCTATTCACTCCCTCCCTGACCCACATAGCCATTCTGTACGAAACTTGCATTTGCATTTATCTCTCTCTCAGGTCCTCATAAGTGTGCCAGTTTGCCTAGGACAGCCAGCCCTGCCATCCAGGACCCCCTGGAGACCAGCGGAACAATGTGATGGACACCCTTCAGCCAAAGCAGCCAACGACCTGCAGCGGCAGAGCAAGGAACGGCGAGATCAGCAGCGCAAGCGGACACTTTACGCCTGACCTGAGCCACAAAGAGCTTCATCTTCTCCTTAGCCCATGCTCATATGGGCTTCCAACAGGAGGTAAAAGAACGGATGCTGCAAGACCACAGCGCCCATGCCAACATATAAAAACATTAAATTTCACCCAAAGTCTTTGACTGGGGCAACCCACCAAGACAAACTCTCTGTTCTGGAGTACATCCAGCCAGAATCACGACGCTCTCAGACTACTAGCAGCTGAAACCAGCCGGCATAAAGGATTTCTCAGACCCAGAAGTCCGAACATGGATTGAGTGCTGCCCTCGACACCAAGCAGGGCAGACCTGAAAGTCCCAATGTTACTGCCACTGACTCAGACTAACCTGAATGAATGGAGGACATCAACAGGACCCTTGCCTCCTACACCAGTTAGTCACCCTTTTGGGCAGCACAGCTTGCCCCCACACAATGCCATTTATGTGACCAGACACAGAAGGCCCCTCAGAAGGGGTTCTTAAGACCCCAGTGACTTTGAACTGCAAACACAATACCTCCCACATAGCTTCTACAAAGGTTCCTAGTCAGCATAGGTCATGAGGCTATTAAAGTAGGTGAAAACATGTGTTCGCAGAAACACATGAGCCGGAGTCTGCATTAGTAAAAATATGAATCTCACTGATTGAAAGAAAACCTTGAATGAACGTGTAAGCCTCAAATGCCCATGACAGTCTATGACTACGCACAGATATGTTAAAACAGGCAGATATTTGATATACACTGTTTGACTTAGCACGGCAGCGTACTGGTTTCCATGACAACGACTTGTCAAAGGAAACGCTAACCCCAGATAGCACATACGTCACCATGACACCATATGGAGCCGGTTATGCTAGTACGGCCTCACGCCATTCGCTTAAAACACCGCCCGCTTAAAAGTGGGCCTTTAATAATTCCGACACGACATTTGATACAACGTTCGATTCGCATGCAGATCACTAGTGGCTGGCTTGTTAGATGCAGATAAAACAAGAGCTTGAATTGACATCTCTGCTGTAACTGGAAGAGCCTTAACACATCTTAACTTGTGTCAAATGGTATCAGCAAAGTTAATCTGTTTTTGTTGAGGAAATACCAATATTGCTTAACCTGTTTCTGATGAGTAAATATCAGTACAGTGTTATATAAATGTAGGTTTGGGTGATGCTCCCATAGCGAGATTGATGTCATTCGTCTAAACTTTGGCTGCCTCTACAAGCATAGCTACCTGTTGACCAAAACTGTGTTTCACTCACTGGAAGGAACATCAGTATTCATGCACAAGATGGACGTAACTATGTATGCTTAAACAAGCTTTGACTTACAGCAAAACTGTGTAATTACTCTTTAAAGAAGTACAAGAAGTTGTTTAAAGTAGAGAGAAGAGTTTACATGAGTAAAATTTGACAGTCCTCATGAACTGTTTGAGTTGCTCTGATGTGCATTGGTTCCCATGACAACGACTTGTCACAGGAAGTACTAATTCATCACCTTGTAACGCCATATTGTAAACAAACCAAGCTAGGTGGCTAAGCTAACCTCACCTAGCGGCCCTTCCGCTCAGGCTAAGCTAACCAATAACTTCTACAGTTAACGGTTAGCATCATTTACTTGAAGCCTTTAACTACAGCTTGTATGTATGCAGTGAAGTGATCTAAACCAATTTCCTTTAACCACATTCCTGGTTTTATGACTTTTCTCTTTCCTTACCTTTAATTCTTCTCAGCTAATTTCACTGTTCAGCTAAATCTGCAGTTACGAGGATAGTTAAATCTAAACTTAATTACATGTAAACTGTTTAGCTAAAGAAGAATTCTAGGATTTATTGACTAAACTTCAGGGAAGGACACACACATGGTGTGGTCCTGAACATGCTGCAGCTGTGACCAACTATAGAGTGATCTCCAGAAGCTAATCTAATTGTTAATCACTAGTGCTATTGACTATTCCCAATACCAAGTCATTCTGCTGTTTTAATCACTTTAAATCTTTTTATTGATTTTAATCATAATAGCAGTCAGCTATTCGTTTTTACTAGTATCACTTCTTTCATCTATTTGATTTATTTACATTTTCCTTTTTGTTCTCGTGTGGTTTAGTTTCCCAATAGAACCACAAGTAACGAGACATACTTTCCCTCTTGATTTTGTTTACAACAGTTGCTTCAATTTTATGAGCCAGTTACAAAAATAATTTAAACGATTGCTATGGCACAATTTTGAGCACCACTAATAAACCCAATCTAAGAGGGAAGCGTTCCTCTTCCTTTCTCTCTTTTCATTTGTTCAGAGATCAAGCCTGTTGTGAGCCACCAGCAAGTTCTGAGAAATAATTTGACCATAAGATCCATCTTAAGTCATTTATTTAACCTAACATTTATTTAACCTGTGCCTTCAGCTCTAAATTCTGTTTGATCTTGCATTAGTCTCTTGCTCTTACTCTCACCACAAGTGTGCCAAAAATGTTGCAGAATGCTCAGCCTAACTGCCCAGATGGCAGACCAAAGGACTGGCTAGGTGTCGTGAGAAACACCCTCATAACCAGGGTTGCTGATCACTTGCAGCACCAGAGCCAACGGCAACTGGACAACGATGGAAAAAAACTAAAGGCAGATGACCCAGACCAGGGGTATGATCACAAAGATCTGACCAAGGTCATCTTCTTCCTGGCCCACAACCTCACAGGTTTGAAACAGGAGGTAAACAACCTCAAACTCCCGATCACAGAGTCCCACGAGGAGCTGACACATGCTAAAAGCCACATAGATCAGCTAGAGAGGGAGGCTTAGGGCAGACAGAAAATTCACAGACTTCAAAAGAGCTTCTCAGCAATGAGAGCAGCCCCAACAGCTGGACAACACCAGAGATGAACTGAACAAGACACTCTTAACTGCAGCAGAATGAACCACAGCAGGAGAAACACCTCCCTTCCTCACATGAAATCAGCAGAAGAACCTCCCCCAGCCAATCACAGAGGTACAAAAGGGGGGAGCCAAAGCCTTCTACTTGATACCTTATCTGCCCATTTCCTGAAATCCTCTGCAGCCGCAAAAGGAGAAGGATTAATTCAGATGAACCCTGAAATGACACATTCCAAGTGACATTCAAAGACTTCCAGCAACAACCTCCACGTCCTTTACACAGCAGCCACCCAGAGGCTGCACAAGGGCAACTGGACATGCCTGCATCGAACCTCTAGGAGCTTCTAACGCTAGTAAGAGAGCTCCTTGAACAGTACTTACCTGAGGAGTACTCAGAAGCACAAGCTTCTGACCATTCACACAACACCACTCAGACCTGCTCAAGTCGGCACCGCCACAAGAGCAGAGGTAACAAACACCTGCTGCCTTTCTGTCATCAACTCTAGGTCAGTCTGAAACACTCTTCACACTACAACTCCCATAACCTCTTCCTGCAACCACCTGCTTCACGGGTGTCCGAATGACAGGTGACACTGTCAAGGCACCTGCTGCCTCGACACCTGCTGAGCAAGCTCAAAGACCTGAACCTTGCCACCAGCAAACATCTCACCCGCACTAACTGACTCCAGGGTGACAGGTGACACACTGTTGAAGCACTGGCTGCCTCGACGCCTGCAGCACCAGCTCAGAGACCTGAGCTTGTCTACTGTCTACATCAACCGCCATGGAATGACCACCACTCCAGGAGACACATACAACCAGAGCCCATCACAGCCTTCCAGCCTTGTGTGCTAGTGGTGTGTCTGATCTTTCTGCACATTCAACGTCACTCGCTGTTGCCATAAGAGGGACAACAACGATCGAAAGGGGGGAATTATGTAGCGACTGAGACAAATCAGACACAATTATTTGTTATAGTTAACCGATAATTGTTTAAAGCACTCTGGGGCCTGTCCCCCATCCCCCGAGAAGTTCTCAGTTTTATTGTGCTAAAGAATGTGGTTGCCACATTGAGAGCAGAGAAGAGACACAGGAACGTGCATCTTTCCTGCATTATTCCCACAGAACACAGACTTTCCTGCATTAATTTATAGACAGACTGTTCTATAAATGAACATGCACATCCCCAGGAAATGGTATCCATTATTACTGTTGTTGTATTGCACTCATTGTATTCACGTTTTATGATACATTTAAGGTAACTTCAATTATGCCATGTTTAGTGTCTATGGGTTCGCATCAAGAAGATTTAAATGCTTGTGTATGCGGTATGTCCATACCTGTGCAATACATCAGTATTACAAGAATGTTTAATAGTTCTTCTTCAAAACTCAGTTTATCAGTTAGTCTTGCTCTGTCGTAAAAGCCCTGACAGGGGGTGTGTTGTCACCCGGAAATACAACATCTTCATTGGCCACATCAACCCTAAGAGGTTGGACTTTGACCAGAGGTTAAAAGCTAGTGCACAACGCTCTTCCCTCTCTTTTTCCTGCTTCTTGGACGCCTAAAAAGACACCTTGTTGCTGCAGGCCTCTCCAGGCCAAGGCCTGTAGGCCTGCAGGCCTCAGCCTACAACCCAGCCATGTGCTCATCTATGACAGAGAGAAAGAACTTTGTTCCCCACTAAGGATCAAATTAACAGCTTAAGTTGTTTCATAGTACTTCATCCAACGCAAAAGATACTGGCAACAAATTCGGACCGAATCATCGATTTCTCCTCAGTCTGCAGATCCGATGCTCCTCAGCCTAAAGGCACCTTGCAAGTATCGTACATTTGAACACTAAACAGCGATTTAGTATTAATGTGTAGACCACCTGTCAGCAAAGGTGTTTTATTACCGAGAAATCTGATGATTCTTTTCCAGACTCTTTGACTCTTTCCGTAGCTCTATTTCTGGTCCCACTTCCGGTTCAACTCTATCATTGCTCATTTTTACCTATGTATGTGTGTGACCTGCGTGTATGTTATGTGTTTGTTAGTTTAGTTATATGTTTGTGAGTTAGTTAATAAAGACTGTGCACAATAAATGTTTGGTTCTGGCTCTGTCTGCTGATAAATTGCCTCTTAAATGATTTAGATCTTGACTACATGCTCTGAGTAGTACTGTACAATAGAATGTTGTTTTTCCATAACCTGGAAATGAACATTTCTTAGACTTAATAAACAATTAACACTAAGCGTCCATTGGACGAACAGGTTAATTGATTGTAATATTAATTTTAATGTAGCTACATCAAGGTAATCTGATTAACTGATTCACATGTTCATAATTAATCATAATTAATCATCAAAATGGGGTACTTTTTATCCATGTGTAAACCAAACCCATCTGGTGGGTTTGCTGCCGGTCCTGTTTGAAGTTCCAGTCGTGTCTGACAGCGAAATGATAGAACGTGGGGCTAGTGTTAACGATTTAGATTAAAACTAGCAAAGTTAATATGGCAAGCAATATTAGACAATATCTGATATATGGTGATAAGTAAGTTGTATTTAACAGTATAAACAACATTGAATGATAGTAAATAAAGATTCAAAACACAATGCTATACGGAGCTTACAGATACAAAAAACTCAGCAACGAGGCAGACAGGAGCACACACACTAGCAAGTGCGCCATTAAGCATTTCCCCTCACAGGAAGGCGACGTTAAGTCATGTCTTTTGAAAGAATAACAAACAAATCAATAAAGAAATGTCACATTGTATTAATTGTTAGGCTGCACAATGCTCACATATTGTAAACTAACACAGTGTGTCTGCTGATTGGTGTCACATTCTCTGATCCTCTGTTGCATTCTGTGCAAATGTTCCCTGCTTTAAATAGTTCACAGAAAAAGATGTTCGGAGTCTGACCTTGAAGTGTCATTTTGAAGTGTGATTGCACATGGTTTTTAAAACGTAAACAAAAGTGTGAACCCAGAGATGTTTTTGCTACAACTGTTGCTTGCATGCATTTTTAGCATTAACACATGCTAAAGGATGTCCTGTAGCTTCTCTTCGCTTTTCATTCATTTAATGCATCCATGCTGAATAAAAGTATCAATTTCTTTAAAACAAAAAATGTTTGAATGGTAGTGTATATGCCTGCTATCAGCTGTTATTACACATTCTACTACTTTATACCACATCTCTTTCTCGTTTGTCTCTGTCAGACTTTATTTTCTGCCCCACACCTCTTCTTTTTTTTTTTTTTTTACTCTTTGTCTTCCTTACGGATGGTCACACTGCTCTCCCATTTAATGTCTGTCCATGTCTGAATCAAGACGCCACAGGAAGAGGATGAGTCCAGCAGATGGGCACTGACCTACTGATCTCCACTTTCTACAGACTCCATTAAGCTCTCTATTTATTTATGTCACAACTTCTGAAATTGCAGACACAAAGCATTTATAAAATAAACTGTCTGGTCAGGTCTTCCTCTGGAAATATTGAAATTTAACCTGAGTGCTCACTCATAAATTTGGTCAATTCATAGCGCTGCATAAATACTTTAACCTTTACAGATGCTTAAATCATGTAAAAAGTAGAAGAAAAAACGAAGCAGTTGTGTTTTTCATCAAGGATTTTTTTGTTGTTGTTGTTGCTGTTTTTGCATTATGATATTTCATGAATTTTAAGCACATTAAGTGCCCATAATCACTAATGTAAAAACATATTTACTTACTTATCTAATATTTGTCTATATCTACACATATATTTATCTATATATATATCTATATCTATATCTTTTTTTTTACAATGTAAAATTTTCAGTTCAGATATAAATATATGGCTGTCACAGACTACATTTCCCATCATCCTCCTTAGCACCTAACCACACACAACTGGAACTAATCTAGCCCTCATCACCAACACTACATAGAGTACACACACTCCCTCAGTCATTGTCTGACCTCGCCTGATGCTACAGACTACTTACCTTGCTACTTGATGTTCCTGACTATCTTGCTAGCTACTGCTCATACCTCATTCAAGTCATCCTCCAGTCATCACGTCATCCAAGCCATCTTGTCCCTTTCTTAGGATAGCCGTCTCATGGAAGACTGCGTGGAGGAGTTCCTTGAGCTCTGCCACCTGGTGTGCTGGAGCGACGGCACTTTTAAGACCTGTTTTTGGAGTGGGCTGGATGACCACCTGTTTCGACTACTGTCAGCGGGAGCTACCACCTGCATGCTGGCACAGTACATGGATTATGCGCTGTGACTGGCTCGCCATTCACGGTTGGAGAAATAGAAGATGAGGACATCGCCCCTCAGCCTCACCCTCCCCAGCCGACTCCCACCATCATCCAGTCAGCAGTTATCCTCTTTCCAGTGACCCCACCTGCCTTGGAACTTCTATAGTCCCTATAGTCTTTCCTCACTCCTCACACCCACCATGAACCCAAAGCCAGTGCCAACGCCCACTAAGGACCACAAGCCCAAGCCCACCACAAAGCCAGAGTCTGACGAGTCTGTCCAGGTGTGTGAGCTGACCCCAATCTCCGTCCTGGAGCTTGAGTCTGAACTAGTGTTCATCCCAGAGCCCACTCGCCATGAGTATGAACCAGAAGTCCAGAGTCCACCGCAGACCCAGAGCTGAAGCCTGTCAGGTCGGACCAGGTGTGTGAGCTGGTATTGATGTTCATCCCTGATGGAGTGCTGGTGGAGTTTGACATCGTGGAGTTCCACTCATCCTAATGCCCCTGAACTCTGTACCTCCTCATGTGAACTCTTTGATACCCTGATTCCCTCCTACATTCAAGGCTTGTCACCACCATTGATCCTGTCCAGTTACAAGTCATCGTTGCTAGACAAGCCCTGCTCCAAGTCGTTGCTGGACAAGCCCGGCTCCAAGTCGTCACTGGACAAGCCTGGCTCCAAGTCTTCATTGTCCAGCCACAAGTTCCTTCTCCTTCCTCCACTGCCAAAGACAATCAGTTCCACAGCCTCGCCTCCGCTGTCTCCTTTCAGCCCCTTGGCTCATCCAATGGTTCCGCCATGCTGCTCGGATCCACCTTGGGCTACCCAGTCATCAGCTCCACCCTGGTGTGTGGATCCCTCAGCTTCACCTCTTGCTTCTGGCCCATCAGCTCCACAAAGACGTAATGTTTCAAAGAGAGGGTCAAAAACAGGACAGAAAATAGCTAAATTAGAATTGTTTTATGTACAAATCTTGATAACATTATAAGTGGACCTCAGAGAACAATATAAATTTAAAATGCAGTTAATGACCCCTTTTAATTTATGCTGAATTATTATTATTATTTTTTTTTAAATATTGGTTTTGCTGTATTAATACTCTTTTTCTGTAGTAAAATAGTTCAATAATAAGTATATGAATAAATAATACTCTATTAAAGTAATGAGAAAAACCTCGAAGCTTGCAGTTCTTAAAAAAAAAAAAATGCTTGAACAAAGGTGTGAAACTGCTCACATGCATAAGAGATGTTGCTTGCACGCATGTTTAAAGTCAGCACGTTCTAAATGATTTCCTGTAGCTTCTCTTCGCTTTTCACTGTTTCCTAATCAAGTTTTACTTGTACAGTGTGTTCTGTTGTGTCCCACATTATATAACTGCACAGGTGAATAATTGTCACTTATCTCATTTGTTTTTTATCGCTACTGAAGGAAATTCACAACTTTGGTTTTAAAGTAATAGTTCTTCCAAATTCTGTCACCATGTACTCATCCTCATGTCATTTAAAATTTGTATGACACCTGACACAAAAAAGTATATACAATTTACTAACTACAACTATAAGTAACTGTGCAACTAAATGTCAACTAACTCTCATTAGAGTATTATATTCTTATGTTAGGAATAAGTTGACATGTAGTTGCAAGTTACTTATAGTCAGTAGAATATCTGTTGGGGGTTATAAAGTGTTAGCAAAGTTACTTCTAGTTAGTAGAATGCCTAAAGTGGACTATCGAAATAAAGCATATATATGTATATGCAAGTTATGCAAGTAACACATTGAATTAAATATGAATTTTTAACTTTAATTTACAACTTTGAAAAATAATTTTTGAAAAATAAATAATCATTTTTTAAGACTTCTGTTTTCTGTTCTATTGCTTGTGTTTTTGCTTTCTGTGTGTTGTTCCCCTGAGTTTGTTTCCATGGTTTCTGATTATTACTATATATATCTTGAATATATCTAGCCGTGTGGTTTGCTTCAGTTTGTCGGTTTGCTAAGATGTTTTGGCTGCTATTTTCCCTTTGATGTGTGTGTTTGTATACACACACACACACACACACACACACACACACAGTATATTATAGACTGTATATTACTGTTAGTATTACAGGTTTAATTACATGTATTAACAACATACTTTACACAAGCACTTTATCATGGGTCAGAATGTGAGATATATTTAATGAATAATGTTTGTCAGTGTTCATCAGGTTAAGAACGCTGGGACCTTCCCATAATCACAAATCACAGTTGCAGCATAAGTCACAGATCCTTTGTAACTATTTATATTGCTCTGACATTGTTGTCTCGCTCTATTGTCTTTGAGTACCATTTCTGGACCGGATGATACAAGTGAAAATGGCGCGGTGGGATTGGCGTTAACATGCCAGTGTAATTCATCCTGTGTTCGCTACCCAAAGGTCGTGTGTGGGTAAAAATGGAAAGACGTTGGAGGAGCAGGGTGGTGTGTTTTTACCATTGTTCCCTCTCCTGTGTCTGATATGTCTGTCCACTGCTGTGAAAAGAAATTAAACACTCCATCCGTCTTTCAGTCTTCCTTCCTTTCTAGCCCAGAATAGACTACTTAGAAAAACCTTCTCAAATGTTGTCAAACCAAGACAGTAACATCAGGTCATATTTAGGGCACTCTTTATTTGCAAAGAAAGTTTTAATACTTTCTTATTTATAATTTGAATTTATAAACTTTCAGTTTATTTTAAATAAAAAAAATAAATTTTAGAAGCAATATAACACCATCAATTTATAATTGCATTAAATTGCATGAAAGTGGAATTTCCTCAGCCCTGTCATGCTCAGTTTCCCAGGTGAGTAACAAATCTGAATTACGGTATGTCAGAATGAAAACGTTCTCCAGTTCTCTTGCCATGTGTGAGAGCAACTAAGAAATGTTTCCAGGAGTGTCTGTTCTGGAGAACATAAAGTGTTCATATGTTAATGGGGGAGTTGTGTTTGCTGCAGTACGAACACCTCCCCTCTTATTTGCCTCAGGTCTTACTGGCCGGTCTTTCACATTCCTTTTACCTGGAAATAAAAAAGTTTTCACAAATACTGATGGATAGAATCTTACCCACATTCCTGTTATATGATTCCGAAAGGCATGCACTGTAGTATTTGTGGTTCATAATATATATATATATATGTTTTCTATTTGAATATTTTTTAAAATGTAATTTATTCCTGTGATTAAAGCTGAATTTTTTTTAGCATCATTACTCCAGTCTTCAGTGTCACGTGATCCTTCAGAAATCTCTCTAATATGCTTATTTGAAACATTTCTTATTATTATCAATGTTGAAAACAGTTGTGCTGCTTCATATTTTGTGGAAACCGTAATACATTTTTTTCAGGATTATTTGATGAATAAAAATTTCAGAAGAAAATAATTTATTTGAAATAGAAATCTTTTGTAATATTTTAAATATCTTAACTGTCAATTTTGATAATAGTAGTTTTGAATAAACTTTTAATTTCTTTAAAAAAAAAACTTTTGAACTGCAATATTTATACAATTATAATATACTGTAAATGTATATGTTTATAAAACAGAACATATATAATATTTTAACATCAGGTTGTGTACACAGGGGATTGTTTCAGTAATAAATATGCTGTCCTCCTATGCGGTCTTCCTTTCAGTTGTGCTTGCTCATGGGCTCCATTGTTAAAAGTGACCCACCTCTGCAGTCTTACACAGATCAGCACATTTGAATAACACATTTTAAATCGCCGTTGAATACATCTCTCCTCACACACACACACATAAAATTGGCGCCAGCTATTATAAGACATGCTGATCACATTTTAAGAGTGTCATTATGAAGAGTAGAGCTGGACCGTTTTGATAAGACACTGCAGTCACTTCAGCTGAACCTGTTTCCACTCATCTCTCCATGTGTGTGTGTGTGTGTTTCATAAGGTGTCCGGTAGCTTATCATTTCCCCTCTGCTCCGGATGAACTGAATCATCACATAGTCACGACATCTGTGAGGCACATTTACACTTTCACAACTGATTTGAGAGTGCTTAGAAACCAATGTTTTGGTAACCCGTCTATTACAAAGTATGTGTAACATGTTACATACAAATAGTAAATTACAATAATAGTTATAATGCAAAACACATTGTTAGCAAGTTGCTAAAATATATAGAGCTGTATAAAACGGTGGTAGTTGTAATCTTTGTGTAGCAACTTATGTTTCAAAAGCACAAAACTATTTCAGCATTCATGTCTGAAGTTTAATGGATGACTATGTGCAATCTATGTGGTAGAACAAAAGTAATGTTAACCACAGACCTTGTTGTACTCAGTGCACCTGGAAACCACCAAATACACATTAGGGTTTCCAGAGTGAATTCATGGCCATTAGCCTTCATGGTTGAACAGCTCAACTGCTTAAATGTGACCATGTTTGTGTTTTTTTTTTTTTCTTGAGTTGTCTTGCTTGCAAAGCCTGTTACTTCTAACATGAAGTTAAAGTTTTTGCATATTTCATTTGGAATCATTTGTGTTTCAGTCTGATTAACTCTTCATTACAGTTTACTTGGCTCTGGAAACTTTCCTCTCCTGCTGATCATATCAGAAACCGGACTGTGAATAGAATAAACCGTTAAAACAACCACTTCCTCTTCTGTTTCCATGGACTTATTATCTTCTAGTTATGTTTATTTAAAAAAAGAAACAGGAATCAACCACAAATTTTCATTCTGAAATGATTTTCTCACCCTCATGTCATTATGAACCCGTAGGAATTTGTAAAGTGAGTTTTTAAGAATATTCTTACTAAATACTTCTTCAGAATATTTTGTTCAGAAGTTATTGAATGAATGAATGAGGGTTGAGCTCCAAAATGACAAAATTCCATGTTTGCAATTAAATGAAAATGTATAATATATAGTTTACATTTATATTAAAGGTGCAGTAAGTAATCTTGAAATGCTAACGTTAGCCTGCTAGCACTGAAAGCATACGATCCCACCCTCCATTCAAATTTCCGTCCAAAGCCATGCCTCCTCCAAAACACATGAACATGCACACACAGCTTCTCTTGGCAAAGCATCTCAAAAGACAGCGTTTAAACTACCATCATGTCTCAAAGCAAATAACATTATGATAATAATGAATGTAAACAACTTAGAGAGCTTGTACTGACTGCTGACTGCTGCAGATTCATTTCGGTGTTGATACTGTTTAGATGGATATGCATAATTCAGGGTTGCCAACTCTCACACATTTGGCATGAGACACACTCTCTGTCTCACGCTCTCACATTGCCCTGGTAAGTGTCACGCCAAATTAAAAAAGCCAATATGCTGCACAGACCGTTTGACATATGACATCAAGAATGACGCTTCTACATTAGTCCTGAGGCTGGGCCGATGATGAGTATGTTCCCTAAACTAGAACTCTTCTGATGGTCCGGTCCGGGTTCGAAGGGAAGCGCAGCCTTTAGACTGCATGAGTATGGCAGGCCACTTTTACATTTATATGTGGGCCTTTTTCTCTGTGTGTCTCAGGTTGATTTTTTTGTAGGTTGCCTCTATATCGATAGAGCCTTTGCTTTTGTATTGACCTCAAAGTTCCCTGCTTAAGGCTTTTCGAGGATATATATATATATATATATATATATATATATATATAAGCTCACAATTTCAAGTAGTTGGCTGTTTTAAAATTTTTGGCCTCCTTGCTAACCTTACCTTAGGTTGAAGAGAAGTGGTTTCCTCTTGTTCTGAGAGGTTAAAGCAATATGTTGAAACCTTCCACTCCTATGAGCTCCAGATGCATCGTGACTTCAGGTATGGCCTTTCCCTTACATCACCCTGTGATGCGTGTTGGCTTTCTTTTTTAGCCTCCGCTCTGTCTAGCCCTGTTTTATCTTTTCTGACATCGGCCTCCTAAGTTCAGGCTGCCTTAAGTTTTTTGCAGCATGCTGGCTTCATATTGTCTTAGGCCTCTGCCCTTGGGCTTCGGGTTGTGATGTTTCTGGTATTGGCCTATAATTAGGCCTCCTTTGTTACTAGAAAACGGTGAAAGTGTGCAGGCGTTTTTAGATTTTACTGCCACCCGTTAGGCCACAGGTGTTTCTACCTGTTTGAACATACCTGCCTCTTCTTGCTTTAAATAGTCGCTAGGTTGGGTTTTTTTTTTTTTGTTCTTTTTACCTCTCCGAAGTCATGTTTAGGTGTGTCGGCCTTCCCCTTGGGCCACCCCTATTTCCGGCCTAGGTATGTTCAGGAATACGTCTTTCTGACAGAGGCAGTTTTGCTGTTGCTTTCTGCCTCCTGACTTGCAGTGGCTAGAGTAGGCCATTTTCTGCTAGGCCTTTTTCTAGCAGAAAAAGGCCTCTCCAGCTCCAATACAGCAGCTGGTGATCCTTGTATGCCTCCTCTGCATTTAGAGTTGTCTCCGACCGGGGCCCGCCCTCTGCATTGGGCAATAAATGCGAGTAGCAGGCCCTCCTAACTTTTGTAAGGCAAGTTTGTGGCCTCCTCCTTTTTCGGCCTAAGTTTGCGTTGCTCCTCTTGATATTAGAGTAGATGCGTTATGCAGAGCCTCACTTCCCTTCGGTGTGTGGCATAAAATAGACACCTAGATGGCCTAGGTTCTGCTTCTCTGAAGAGTTAAATACGATATGTTGAAGCCTCCGCTCTTCAGAGCTTAGTTGTAACCTTCCCTCCAGCTATGTTTGAGCTCCTTAATTTTATCAAGTCTCTGGTCAGAATTGAAGATCTCTATATTGATATTTAGGCCTATTTTTTCTCCTGAGCTCTTTTTTCAGATGCCTTCTCATCTGTTTTCAGCTGGAGTCCTAACTCTGGTTTTTTCACTTACTCCTAGCTCTGCGCCCCAATATGCCTCACTCCATTACGGCTTAGGTTGAGCACATTAGGTTCTCCCTTCCGTTGTGTTGGTTGAGTACGCTTCCTTGGAGTCACTGCATTAGCCCGGGCCTGTGGCCGTGTTCTGCTAGGGTTGTAGGCTCTGCTAAGCCTCCTCATTAGCCCGGCTGCATGGTTTACTTCCCTTGCTTTTAGAGCTTAAGGCGATTTGCCGAGTATATAGCCCTGTTGGCAATGCCAACGAGTATTCCAAGCTTGCTTTGCCCTAGCGGCTTTTTCGGACGTGTTGACTGCCTTTAAGTGGTTGGGCCTCTGGGGCCTCCTTGTTGGCTATCCTCTGGGCAATCCAATATCAAGTCACTAGGCTCATGTTAAACAAGGCTAATGTTAAATGCTGGCTCTTAGTCTGTGTCTTTCTTGGTCTTACTCGTCTCGGTCGAGTCTTTCTACTCTCCTTTTCCAGTCTTTTCCAGAGTTCTGTACTCCCGAGCTCTGATCATAGGTAGAAGGCCTTCTCAGCCTCCCGTAGTCCTCCCCCCCCCCCCCCCCCCCCGCTGCTAGTTTTAACCTTTAATAATAACAGCTGACATGGTTTCCTGTATGCTCTAAAGCATTAGTTGAGAGATTTTTCCCTTGAGAAAAATTAACATGTAGCTACTGTACCTGATATTTATCCAAATGAATCAATACTGAATCAAGATCAGAATCGTAATGCAAACTTTGTAACTGAAATCGTTAAATTTGTGTTTGTTCAGCAGGAACTGTAAAAGGTGGTTGCTGTTTGTTTGCGGTGCTCTGTGACCAATGTCTATCTCTGCAACTCTGCATTGCATGAAACGCGTTGATGAAGGGCGTTCATCACATTTCAAATGTGATGCCTGCTACAGGGCATGACGGCGGTTCTGGACCATGTTCACATATGGCTTCCTTTTTGCATGATAGAGCTTTAGTTGGCATCTGCAGATGGCATGGCAGATTGTGTTAACTGATAGTGGTTGCTAGAAGTATTCCAGGTCCCATTTAGTAATGTCACTGACACAATCATGCCGAAAGACCACGGGCATCCAATAAAGTTCTTCGGCCTTGTCCCTTACGCACAGAGATTTCTCCTGTTTCTCTGAATCTTTTAATGATGTTATGCACTGTAGATGATGAGATTTGCAAAGTCTTTGCAATTTGACATTGAGGAACATTGTTTTTAAAGTATTCCATAATCTTTTTACGCACTTTTTCACAGCTCTACCCATCTTCTGAGAAACTCTGCCTCTCTAAGACATCCCTTTTATATCTAATCATGTTACAGAACTGATATCAATTAACTTCATTAGTTGCTAGATGTTCTTCCAGCTGAATCTTTTCAAAATTTCTTGATTTTCAGCTATTTGTTGCCCCCGTGCCAACTTTTTTGAGACCTGTAGCAGGCATCAAATTTTAAATGAGCTCATTTAGTGGATGAAAGTGTAAAAATTTCTCAGTTTAAACATTTGTTATGTTATCTATGTTCTATTGTGAATAAAATATTGGCTCATGTGATTTGAAAGTCTTTTAGTTTGGAAGGAAGTGGAAGGAAGACCATGGCGGGTCGGGAGCCTTGGCAGGCCATGGAGGGTCAGGAGCCTTGGCAGGTCATGGAGGGTCGGGAGCCTTGGCAGGCCATGGCGGGTCGGGAGCCTTGGCAGGCCTTGGAGGGTCGGGAGCCTTGGAAGGCCGTGGAGGGTCTGGGGCCCTGGAAGGCCGTGGCTGGGCTGAAACCCCGCCCATGAATTCCCCACCCACAGGTACAAAAAAAATTTTCTTGGGGAGATTTAGGGAAGACTGGAAGGGGCCGTGGCATGGAGTGGGTTCGTGGGCCGGAGCGGGCTTGTCGAAGGCAGGAGCGGGCTCAAGGAAGGCAGGAGTGGGCTCGAGGAAGGCAGGAGCGGGATCGAGGAAGGCAGGAGCGGGATCGAGGAAGGCTGGAGCGGGCTCGTGAAGAACTGGAGCAACAGGTTCAGTCCAAAAGTCTATCAACCTCCTCTGGTGAGGGTTTAGGCATCGCGGCGGCCCTTACGCCTTGTGGTTTGGATGTGGCATCGGCCATCTTGCTCTGTGGCTCTGGCGCAGTAGTGGCCATCTTCTTTAGAGACTTGGATTTCGCAGTGGCCATTTCAGGGCTTGGCTCTGTTGCTGCGGCAACTATCTTCTTAGGCGGTTTGGGCTTTGCAGCGGCCATCTTTTTTAGTGGCTCTGGCGCGGCAGCGGCCATCTTCGTTGGTGGCTTATGCTTTGCGGCAGCCACCTTGTGCAGTGGCTCTGACGCGGCAGCGGCCATTGTCTGTGGCCGCTTGAGCTTCACGGCGGCCATCTTCTTAGGCGGTTTGGATTTAGGGACAGGCAGGATAGAATGGGAGGACCCATTGGAGGGATATGTGGAGGAAAATGGTTGTGAGTGAACTGACCAGGCCGCGTGTTTTTCTGAGGGGACTGGACGAGGAAAACACATTCTCTCTTGAACCTCTTCAATCTCAAAATCAGAACCATTTAAAAAGAGAATCAGATTAATAGACTGGACTAGGGAAAAGAAACAGGCAGTTTCACTATAACGAATCATGTCCTCGTCCAGGCCCTTCAGAAAACAGGCGTTAGGAGGAGCATCTGGCCAGTTCACCAAACAAGATAGGTCAGAAAATTCCTCCACGTAGCTCTCCAGGGGGCAACTGTCTTGTCTAAGGGTCCATAGTCGGTCAACCGCTGATCGGCTGACTGCTGGAGGAACCGGTACAAGGAATATCCCCATCTTGATACTGATGTCCTTTCGGTTTGGTCTGTTTTTCTGTGACACCTATATGCCTAATGCACATTTTTCTATCCAACAGCAACATTTCTAACACCTTTGGTTGGTTTATTTCAGTCTCATTTATTTATGTGTAACATAACTTTATATTCTTGGCCTAGTGTTTAGTGTATCCAAATCATGGCTTATACAGTATGTAAGCATTACTATGTAATTGTATAGTACAGTTTGTTTTCTTGCTGTATATGGTTACCTATAAGAGCCCTGGGCAGTGCTTTGTTTTAATTATATAGTGTATGTCATACAGTGTGTTAATAATCATACAATCCTCCTGAGGCACTGAAGAAATTCCTCACAAAGACAGTCAACATCAGTAAAAATGGACTTTGACTGGCCGAAAACACCGTCATTGATCATAAAGTGAGATGATCCTGACCCTAAAGCCATTCTGCCAAACGTGATGGATTGCTCACGACCGGAGACGCATCATGTGCTCTTGGGTGCCTCACCTTGACTGACCTGCCCAGACATGCTCTTACATCAATTAATGTTCACAAAACATAAATCCACCCTCTGGTGAAACCCTAGCCTATGCCATTTCCCATAAACCTGTAAATGTCCGGCAGCATTGGTAATCAGACCATCTGACATCAGTGTTGGGAGTAACGTGTTACAAAAGAAGCTAATGCATTACAGAAACATATTACTTTTTGCTGTAACGCAGTTAAATTATAACCCAGCGATATGCCATTTATGTAGTGATATGCGTAAGAGCAAAATGCAAGAAGGTATGAACATCAGTGAACTATGGGAAATCAGGAAGTTGCTGATGTAATTTTAAAGTGAAAATTTCCATATAAGTAGAGGGTGAGGGTTTATGGGAAAAATCACAGTTAGAGAGTGAGTAACGTTAGTTCACACAGGTGACACCTTGTCTGAAGCTCCTCACAGACGTGTAGAAACTTGACTGAGCTCAAACCACAAAGCTTTTCCTAACACTAATTTTCCACAGGTTTATATAACAAGGGCAGTTGTGAGTTCTAAGGAATAATTGTCCTGATTAGATGTTATCAGATTTAGATAAATAATTTCAAGCCTATCAATAATTTCAAAATAAGAGGTTTCATGTTGTATTTTGAAGGATGAGTGGCATTTTACAGTGATCGTATTATCTTACCAGTGGGAACTAATCTGCCAAAAAAGCTTTCACTTTCATCTGTTCATTTTCACATGGACATTTTCACACTTTTATATTGAAAAGACTGAAATGTTTTGAAAACGGAACAAGACGCAACTGACAAATGCTTTGACTAGGGCTGCCTTCCAGTTCGTTTTTTTAAGCCCTTCCCTCGCTAACTTCCCTTGTCTCGTTGACTCGCATGTACGTCATTGCTTACGTTGCAAGAGTGCCCACTACTAGCGGAACCCTTGCAATGGGCTGAACTGGAAATGGAACTGGAAACCCTTGATCACTTTGAATCCGCTATGGAGTGGATTTATTATTTACCTTGTTTTTTTTTCTTACAAAACTGTTTAATGCAGCATTCTATATATAGGTGTGTTTGGGTTCTTTTAGACATTTAAAAAAAAATAAAAAATAAATAAATAAATAAATAAATATATATATATATATATCATAGAGTTGTTTGTGGTGGGGTAAATTAAACGCGATATGCAGTGACAATCGTGTTGCATTGTGGGATATGGAGCTGTCTGAAGTATACATATGAAGTAGACTGAAGTAGGTCTGTCAATATAAACTTCCCTTGTCCACTTCACGAAGTGGAACGCACTTCAAAATGGCAGCAGGGATTACCCTGAGGGGAAGTGCTTAGGGAAGTTTGCGAGTGCGTGTCTAAAAGTGGAGTGGAACGCAGCCAAGTGCTGTTAGTCACGTGAAAACCCCTTAAATGTTAAAAGGACAAGATGATACATCGGACATTTAAACCGATTTTTTATTATGAACATAGGACTGACCTGAAGGAAAATGCTAAATGTGAATGCAGGTAATAAACTCGCTCACTCAATCTTTTTCTCACAACACTCTTTTACATAATACAGTAAGCTTCAATGAACAGTTTACGTTGCTAAGAGTGGTTGCTAAGGGTGTTGTGCAGTGATACACAGAACCGTTGGATGAAACGGTCATAGCCATGTTTTATCGTGAATAAAACACAGCTATTGACCAATCAGATTCAAGGACAGGAACGAACCGTTTTATAAAGAGATATAAATGATACTGTTTTGCTCCATGTTTCTCCTGTTTGTCTGTTACTCACTCCCTCTCCCCTTGTAAACGCACATATGCTTAAATGCAAACATAGTAATTCAGGGCATTGAATTTTCAATAATACAACAATGCAGAGTGAATTATTGTGCTTAATTACATGACTCTCTGGAATACTTGATTGTGGTCAGTCGGCGCAATCAACTTTCACATTTTTTCATTTCACTCAGTGGTCTTTTTTTTCACGTAATAAAATTGAACTCAAATCAGTATTTCACATTGATTTATTTATCTATCTGAAGAACTTTGACTCGTATGAACAAAAAAGATATTTTTTTTCAAAATATCAGAAGGTCTCCCTCCTCTTTAGCCCGGAGGACACGGCATCCATAATTTCCAAAAAGAATGTCAAATTTGGACTCGTCTGATCATAGAACACTTTTCCACTTTGAAACAGTCCATTTTAAATGAGCCTTGGCCCACAGGACATGACGACGCTTCTGGACTGTGTTCACATATGGCTTCCTTTCTGCATGATAGAGCATTAGTTGGCATCTGCAGATGGCATGGTGGATTGTGTTTACTGACAGTGGTTTCTGGAAGTATTCCAGGGCCCATTTAGTAATGTCATTGACACAATCATGACAATGAGTGATGCAGTGTCGTCTGAGGGCCCAAAGACCACGGGCATCCAATAAAGTTCTTCGGCCTTGTCCCTTACACACAGGGATTTCTCCAGTTTCTCTGAATCTTTTGATGATGTTATGCACTGTAGATGATGATATTTGCAAAACCTTTGCAATTTGATGTTGACGAACATTGTTTTTAAAGTATTCCACAATCTTTTTACACACTCTTTCACAGATTGGAGAGCCTCTGCCCATCTTTACTTCTGTGAGACTCTGCCTCTCTAAGACATCCCTTTTATAGCTAATCATGTTAAAGAACTGATATCAATTAACTTAATTAGTTGCTAGATGTTCTTCCAGCTGAATCTTTTCAAAATGTCTTGCTTTTTCAGCCATTTGTTGCCCCCGTGCCAACTTTTTTGAGACCTGTAGCAGGCATCAAATTTGAAATGAGCTCATTTAGTGAATAAAAGTGTAACATTTCTCTGTTTAAACATTTGTTATGTTATCTATGTTCTATTGTGAATAAAGTATTGGCTCATGTGATTTGAAAGCCTTTCAGTTTTCATTTTATTCAAATTTAAAAAACGTCCCAACATTTCCGGAATTTGGGTTGTATATAAAAACATTATAAGTCTATGCAATAGTCTATAGTAAGTAACAGTGTGTGTGTATATATAAAAAAAATATATATAAAAATTGTGTATAAAAATTTAAAAGTAAACAAAATTTACAAGAAATTATCATTTAACCAGTCCAAACATTATTCAAATGTGCTGATATGTTAGATTTAGCATAATTTATTTGTGATTTCCAATATAAATTCACATCAATAACGTAATCAGTAATGCTTGCCTTAGAAAATACCAGCTAAAGGTAAATGTGGAGAGTGAACCTATGATTCACTAGTTTGTTGTAAGACGGCCTGCACTCTGACGGGTGTTACGCAATTCGGCACAGTTACAGATTCTGCCCTGTGCTTTGATAAGACTTGTTTGTGTTTTGAGACGTCTGGATTGTATGACAGCCCATCTGTGTTCTCCTCCCTTCCTTAGGCTAACTGCAGAAGAGCTTCTTATGGAGATGATAATGCTAGAGGGTGAGATAAGTCAATTTTGTAGTGGTTTGCTCCATCAGACATGAAGCATGCTCTTGGTCTGCTTGCTTATTGAAAATTTTGATATTTAATTTATGCATATTACATTTTTTTTTTTTTCAGATTTTTTTTTTTATGATATAGCGATACTGTGATGTTCTTGACACTTTGAATGAAGTGGTCTAATGCAGTGATCTGATGTGTCTAAATGTTTGCGCATATACTTTTGTCAGAACATAATGTACAAAAGTATGTGAACACTTCCAGCTTCACAAGCTTGATTTCACATAGTTTAATGTTTAAATTTGTTAAATGCAATTAGTTATTATTATACAATTAGTTAATTATTGCAACTTAAGAGTGCATTTGACCCACTAGTAAAACATAAGTGTATTTTTATATGTAATTTCGGTAACACTTTAGAATACTGATCCTTCATTAATAAATAAATACACAGGAACAAATTAATAATGCATTATTAACACTCTAGTAACTGCTATTAACTAACATAAACTCTGATTAATGAATTAGTAAGTAATAGTACTCAGTTGAAGGTAGTAGTTCACTATTAGCTAATCAGTAACTACTGTTTTTTCATACCTCCCAGAGAACTACTAAGAACTACTATATATAGGTTCATAATTAACATGAATGATGCATAATGTATAATTAATTCTAAAGTGAAGTTCATGGTAACCCACTAGTAATGACTGAAGTATTACCAAATCCTTCAGAAGAAATTACTAATTATTTGGATCAGTATTCTAAAGTGAGAAACATGACAACTCTCTAGTAACTACTGAAGTCATTGTAAATTTTTGAGGTTTTTGTATGTTTTTGTAGTTTTGTACAGTAATTCCCTATGATGTATTTGGTAACACTTAAGTAATTATTAGAGGGTTTCCATAATCTTCACTTTAGAATACTGATTTAAATAACTAGTAGTTCCTTTAGAAGGATGTAGTAACACTTGGGCTAGAGTGTTAATAATGCATTACTCATTTGTTCCTGTGTATTTATTCATTAATGAAGGATCAGTATTCTAAAGTGTTACCGTAATTTCATAATCAACTGTTTTTGAAATATGAGTAAAGTGTGCTGCTGAATGTGCTGACAAGCATTTAAAACACACTTTATTGTCATTTTTATTGAAGCTTGTATATCATATTGAAATATATTTGTAAGTACACATTTGTAATGATGACTTAAATACATTTAAGTGTGTTATTAAATAGTTTATTTACACTTAAGTGGTCTTTTATTTCATTAATATTATATTATCTGCATGTATGTCATGTCTGGGCAGGCAAGGAAGAGGAAAAATGGATCTTCATCAGCTTTACACATTTATTAACCAAAATAACAACTAAAACAACAGTATGTAAAAGCAGAATGCACACTTGGATTGTGTTGGTCAAGCATTCACATTAGCATACTTAACCAGTGTGAAAAAGCTAATGTTATTCTTCTGATGTCCCAATAAACAAGCTAATCAGCTGTAATTTTCTCATATCAGACTGATAATGTTCATTTCCTTTCCTTGACTGTCTTCCTGTGGGCCATCTGTTGTTTGGAGTGAAATTAAACTACACTATTATATCTATGTTGTAATCCACACAAGAGAAACATAACAAAGAAGGGAATGTAAGAACAAAAAGAAGTGACCCCTAAATTACTACTTGACACACACAGGTCTGTGCCTATGCATGACTGAATGTGCTAATGCTAATCCTCAGGCCACACAGATACAGATGCCACATTCAAACCACAAACACTTGCAGTTATGAAACATGCCCTTAGTCACAACACCTTGTATGAAGCATTTGACAAGTAACAAAGCCACTACCTTGTGTGTGGGTTTTAGAACAGCATGTGTTTAGCACGCTAAACCTTACGGAGCTAGTAAACAAAACAGATGAAAACTTGAGAGGAAATGCGTCTAAGCAGTCGGTATGACCTTTCATCCAGCAAAGTGCAGTTATGACATTTTGAGTTTCATATAAACATTATTAATATGAAGCTAAATATGAAACACAATTAATGCTAAGGCAAGCATCACTATTGCTGAACATAAACTCAGTGTGTAACTCATCCCATCACACCAATCTTGAAAAGTCATGAAAAAAGTCAGTGTTCTCTCACAATACTATTGCATTCTCCCAAGAAACTTGCTTTTCCTCGTATCCCATTTTTTTTGTTTGTTTGTTTAGGGGCTCATTAAACTATTTTAGTTTAATTTAACCATATTTTAACCTAGACAATAGAAGCAATTATGAAATTACATATAAAGATGTACTTAAATCCTACTTAAAGGATTAGTTTACTTTAAAATGAAAATGACCCCAAGCTTCACTCACCCTCAAGCTATCCTAGGTGTATATGACTTTCTTCTTTCTGATGAACACCATCAGAGGTAGTTTAATAAATATCCTGATGCGTCCAAGCTTTATAATGGCAATGAACAGGACCAACGAGTCTGAAGCTGGAAAAAGTGCATCAATCCATCATGAACCTACTCCACACGGCTCCAGGGGTTAATAAAGGCCTTTTGAAGTGAAGCGATGCATTTGTGTAAGAAAAATATCCATATTTAACAAGTTATAAAGTAAAATATCTAGCTTCAGCCAGACCACCTTCTGTATTCAAGTGTAATGCCTCTCGCAGTTCAAAACGCTTACGCTATGTCCTACACCTTCCGTATTCAACAAATTCTTCGTAAGTCGAACATGGAAGGCGGTCTGGCAGAAGCTGGATATGTAGTTACCTTATATTACCCAGTAGTTTCTTAGGTAAGTACACTGAAAGTACATGTAAGAGCACATACTGTAAAACAGGGGTGTCCAGATTCAGTCCGGGAGGGCCACTGTCCTGCAGAGTTTCACGCCAACCAGCTCCAAAACACCTGACTGTAAGTTTCTAGTATGCCTATCTAGACCTTGATTAGCTGGTTCAGGTGTGTTTAATTGGGGCTGGAGCTAAACTCTGCAGGACAGTGGCCCTCCAGGACCGAGTTTGGACACCCTTGCTGTAAAATAAAGTGTAACCAGTCATTGTTCTATAAAAATATCCCGTAAGTTTCAAAACTCAAAAATTTCTTGTTAGTCCAAAAAACAGCTTCTATTGAAACCAAGCTCCCAAAATGACTCTTTTTTTTTTTCTCAGTATAACATCACTGTGCGACGATGCCTACTTCTACATCATTGCCTCTTTAGCCCCACCCACCGATTCAAACATGTCATGTAGTAGTAAATACAAGACAGACGCAAACACAAGATTTACAGTCTTTGCATTACCATCCTTGTGATCCTAACATTAAGAAAGCATGGATGAACTTTATTTTTAACATAGTTCCAGATCATGTCAGTAAGACAATGTTCGTTTGTTCTCTTCATTTTACAGCAGATTCATTTTTAATCAAAACACCACTGGACAAAAGCTTTTCAGAGAGACTGAAAATAAAAGATGATGCAGTGCCGACTATATTAAATTCAACAGTAATATTGCAACACGCAAGTGTGAGTAAGTGTTTTTACCGTCACTATTGCTAGTCTGTTTTGTGATATGTACTCACTTTACTTTTATGATGAAAGAAGAATAAAGGAAATGACAGTGCAACAAAAATGTTTACATTTATTCATAATTCATTTACATGAAACACTGGAACTATACTGGATCACTTGTCAAGTCAAGTCAAGTCACCTTTATTTATATAGCGCTTTTTACAATGTAGATTGTGTCAAAGCAGCTTTACATTGATAACTGGTACATTATTTTGGCTGCACAGCTGCCAAAAGTAGTTTACTAACTTGTAAACTACAACTAACTCCAACTTTATTTGCCACAACCAAGACTTAAAGTTTCACAGTTAGGAAATGTGACCCCCTTAAAAGCAAGCTAAAATGTAGGCCATAATCTTTTTTTCCAAACTCACTTTTTAATTAACATATATTTTCACTTTCACTTTAATTCATATATTTCAGGTTGGTCCAGCCGATGCGCATGTGCAGCCTGGATCTTTTAACGGCAGCTAAAGTGATGCAATGACTTTGCCAATTGCTGATTAGCTCTTTTATGTAGAAGACGGGACTTTTTATGCCATAATGTGTGGTGCACATTCTTCCGTTCTTCAACTTGGTGTATATGTACAGTATTTGGTCATATCTAGGGGCTGGAATATCATAGAGGCTTGAGGAGGAGCTTTTCTGACTCAGCCAGTAAGCAACTACCCAGAACATCCAAAAAACAACCAATAATTCCCTATCCAGCAACTCATATGAACTAAAAACCACCCACCCTTGAAAATCTAGCAGTTGGTTGCCCCAGCAAACACACAGACATGCATCAGGATCTTCTCACTCACACCATTGACAAAACAAAGATGCATAGGTGTAAGAGACTTGAGATTTGTATATTGGACACAATGAGTGTGTGTTTGCATATGTGTTTGTGTATGTGTGCTCTGGCTATTCTCAATCCCAGCCCCAGGGGGAGAGCTGTTAGAGTGATAAGATAAGACTGTACTCAGAGCAGTCAGTGTGGACTACGTGCGAGGCTCCTGATCCAGTTCAGATAGGGTTGAACAGCACGACCTGGACCAGCAACACCCCAAATGCACACACACTTACACTGCTCTATAGTCTCTCTGACAAGATGAAGACGTGTTATTTATGTGTGTTTAGTCTCAAGTGCAATAACACGCCATATATATATATATACATATATATATATATATAGAGAGAGAGAGAGAGAGAGAGAGAGATGTCAGTAAGAATATCTAATTTTACTGATAAACTCAATTACTGAAAAGTTTTTTTTTTTTTCAGTGGCAGATTTTTTTCATTTGTTTTAAGGTTATATATGTTATATATATAAAAACAGAATGCTTTCAGGCCATGCTTTGGTTTTGGGTTAGCATACCTGAGTCGGTTTTGAGAACAGTTCCTGTCACGTGTGCTGCTGAAATAGGGTCAAGGGTGAAGGGGAAACCTAATCTTGCAGCCTATCAATAACTTCAGTGGGTTCCTGCCTTGCTTGTTCAGCTGTTCTGCTTCACCATGAGTACATGGCAATAAACATGCTAATCTCCTATTTAAAGACAGAGGAATACAAATAAAACACCAGGATTTGAAAACAGTTACGATGGCTGAGCTTTTTTTTTCAGACAATTGCTTTGCTTCACAGCGTCTCTTGTAATGCGGCGCTCACATGTTGAAAGGTCAGAAGGTCACTCGCAAGTATACACACTAGTCTATTTGTTTTGTTGCGGGCCTTTCCTTCTCTGCTGTCTTGTGTTCTGGGGATGCAACATGAAAAATGACAAAAAGTGACAGCAAGCACTATAAAACTTATCTTTAAAAACCAAGAATCATTCTACATTTAATAAATGTTGATTTCAATTTCAGTCTGCAAAGCAAAGCTTTTATATGACTTCAGAAGAATTGCCCATGGTTTCACTGACAAGGCTTAAGCCTAGTCTTAGACTAAAATGCATATTTGAGCTGTTTTAACTGAAAGTTAAATCTTAAATCTTGTCAGTGCCATTGTTTTGTCTCGAGATGCACACCAGTAATTTTTATATATACAGTATATATATTATATATATATTTTAATTTCCAAAAAATACTGTTCTTTAGATCTTTCAATTTACCAAAGAATCCTTTTTTTGATCATCAAATCAGACTGATATCTGAAGGATCATGTGACACTGAATTGTATAAAATATTGTATAAAAATATTTATATGTATATATGTATAAAAATATTTTAAAATATTTGTTAGCATAAGAGGCGTCATTCAAAAATGTTGAAAAATCCTTTTGAATACTTGTGTGTGTGTGTATATATACACACACACACACACACACACACGGTAATGCACAACGGTTACTTTTTAAACGTTTTAGTGCTTTTTAGTAGAAAAAAGTGCATATTTTGGGTTGGCTATTTAGCCAAAAGTTTAATTTTGGGGTTTTGGGTCAACTGTTTCTTTAAATGGAAGATAAACATTTCTATCAACCATATTAAAATCCAGACAGAACAAAATTGAACAGATGGACTAAACAGACTAAATAATAGCTTTAGTCTTAATCAAGTTAAGACTGTCTTCAGTTCTCTTGATAATGCACAACACTCCTTTTCACAACATCAGGAAATGAACCAGTCAAAGGTGCAGAAAAAGTAAACAAGGCTATGTTGAAGTTTTTGAAGCTTTGAAGTGGAGCTTGAGGTGGCGTGCTGGGTTTCGGATGCTGTGTTTGTGCAGGGCTGAGCAGCGGGGAAAAAAATGGATGTGTAATGCTTGTTTGAAGTTAGGAGACCTAATCCGGTGTTTATCAAAAGCACACTGGCTCCATCCTAAGCACCAGGAGCATGACAAGCTGCTGAGAAGAAAGAAATCATGCAAAATCAAGAGAAACAAGTGCATATCCATACAAACAATCTAAGGGATAGATCGCACAACGGCTGTCAAGAACATATCTTGGTTATATTTTGCTTTGCAAATTGATTTTTTGCACTGTAACAAATTTTTCATATTACACTGTAAACCCAAACATGATTAATTGGTTTGAGTAGGGCAAACTCAAATTAAACAAATAATTTCAGTCAAATTAACTTTTATGAGCATTTAGAACTTTCTTTTTATTTTGATGTCATGAAACTTGACACATTTTAAGTAATCTGAATTTTTCATTGTTTTGAGTTTTATGAACTTGTTTCTTTTAATTTAGACATACCTAATTTACCTGAAACTGGGCTGGGATTTCTATTTCCCAGCATACTTAGCCATGACACTCGAAATCGAAGTGTTAATACTCAAAATACTCAAGTTAGGAGTAAAAAAAAATCAAGTTAGGAGTAATTAAAGTACAGTAAAGTCAATTAATTTGTATGAGTACAAAAATTGAAATATGGCAGTTCTGCTTACTTAAACTTTGAATTTATTAACTTAAAAAATTTGATGTAGCTCATTACCTCAAATTTTTTGAGTTTTGCCAGCTTATTTGGGTTTACAGTGTATGGTAATGAGAATTTAGGGAGAAAATTTGCTTCATTTGCAAAAAAACATACATTTTTTATGAAAAACTTTTTTTTTCTTCTTTTGATTCATGAGGTGGAAATTGACACGCACACTGTTTTTGTGACATTCACCTTGTATGCTGACACAAGAGGAGCTGAGGAAGTGAAAACAAAACAGGATTTTAGTTTGATATTTGGGAACTAACACTGCTTTATTGAGGATGTTTTTATCTTCCATATTTAGATCTTTGCTTTGACTCGTTATATAATGACATCATTAAAGATGCATTTAAAAGTTTGGACTTTGAGTTGTCTTATACAGTTTTGAATACAGAATGCAATCATAGATAATTACTAATTGGTGAAACATCATCTACAGGCTCAGAGGGCTCTACATCTGCATTAGCGGTTATTAAAGAAAACATCTATTGCCACTTACCAGTCTTCTAATCACTTTCAGCTAATTGTAAAATTTACAAATCTGTAATTGAAAAATCCATAGTAATGCACCACTATGCAGAATTTTGTGAGGGAGAACAAATTGGGATTGAGTCATGTTCCCTGGTAACCACTGCTGAAGCCAAAACACTAAAACTATACGTTGATTTGCATGAGTAAGTGGAAGCAGTTGGATTTAAGTGGGTAAAAGCGAAGTCTGTACTTCTCATTCGACTTTTTCCCCCTTGTGGTCTTTTTCATTTCCCCTTTTTCTTTGATTTGTTGACTGTAGTTGGAGACACTGATCTATCAGTTGTACCAAGAGCTTAAAAGCTCTGGATCTCCCTTTTTGAATGACACATCTTTACAGATACAGCAACACCTTACTGGCACGTTTAGAAGGGAGGATGTTGGCTAGGATTGGGTGTGTTGACAGTTCCTGCCAAATCTAGCGTTGTGCTGTCATGTCACAAATTACGCAGTTATAAAGAAATTTCTCAACTTTATTTATCCAAAACCTCAGCTCAGTTTTTCCCACAGCAGATTACATTTTCATAACAACAAGGAAAAACTGAATTTTGGAAAAACTTTAGTTCTAGACGAATAAAGTACATCTGTTACACTCTTCAGTTACTGACACTTTGAGTGTTTGAAATGTGGTTCTTATGTTCTGTTTAGTATGATAGACTGTTCCTTATACACATTTACAATATATATGTAGATAGTAAAAACTTTAAATAGTAACTGCTGAATATTTAAAGATTAAAAAAAGGGAACTTTGCAATTGCAATATTGTAGGCTTGTACTTTTTGAATGGACATTACAGAGGGAGAAGGCATGATAATGATGTAGTGTAAATAAATACTTCTACCTATGATTTTACAACTTTATTTTTCAAGTGAAATTTGTAACAGAAAAAAACAGTGCATTATGACAACATCAATGTCAGTGCAAAGTTAATATACAGCATTATATAAAGTGCCAACAATTGTTTTCAACTTGTTAATATTATGACACTTCAGGCAGTCAATGTGTTTTCATGTGGCATTGCATAAAATATTATCATTCTATTTTGTTTGTGGGTTTAATTAAATAGTGGTTATATCTTAGTATGTTATTTCCACATTCACTTACCATTCTGGAAATGTAAGTACATTCACATATAGTTAGAGGTTCTGGTCTACTTTAATCAAGTTCCAGTTGATCTATATTTGTGTTACTCTTACTCCACAGTGAAGTATTCCAAATGTTTGGATAGATTTCCACTGAGAACAGGTGTGCCCCCAAGTACGGGCTGAAGTATGACTTTAAGAGGGAGGTAAATCCCTCTAAAGGGGCATAGTTTACTTATTGCCCAGAGAGATAATAACAAACCCAATTAGGGCATAATCCACATTTTTTATGGCACATTTCATCCACCACAGAGAGCTTTTTGTGCATTCAGTTTCTTACATCCACTTTATTTTGAGATTTGGAACAAGATAGGATGTTGAGCAAGTATCCATTTGTCCAACATATATATATATATATATATATATATATATATATATATATGTCCTCATACGTTGGATTCATAATGGAACATCTTGTTCTTTATGGACCTCAGGCTGAAATGAAGGGAGGAGGACGTCTCCGACTGCAAGGCCTCAGAGAACTTGACATCCAAGGAACGGCTCGTCTGAGACTTCCTCTTAATGGAGTTTTGTATTGTCTCTGAGGTGAAATAGTAGACGATGGGGTCGAAACAGCAGTTGGACACAGCGATGCACAGAGCGATGGGATAGATGGTCCGAACCACCGATTCCACCGCACAGCCCTCCAAGGTTTTTGTCCGCACCAGTGCGTAGAAAACAAGGTTGACATTGTAGGGGATGAAACAAAAGCAGAAGATGGAGAGGTGGACGATGATCATCCTCAAGATCTTTTTTTTGTTCAGCTTCCCTCCTCGACTGACAGTCTGCGGCCTCCTCAAAGTTTGGAGCACCATAGCGGAGCAAACCACATTCAGTATCAGGGGAATAAGGAACCCCACTGTCTCAATAAAGATCACCACCTTAGAGAGATGGCTCTTCCACTGATTTGAGGAGAAGTTCTCAAAGCAGGATATTGTATTGTTTTTTTGCTTGTTTGTACTATCCAGCATGAAGCCTGTTGGAAGACTTCCAGAAAGCACCAGAATCCAAACAGCGGCGCACACGATTTTAGCATTGCGTTTGGTCCGGAGACCTCTCGAACGGAAGGGGTGAACGATGGCGAGAAAGCGGTCCACGCTGATGCATGTTAGGAAGAGGATGCTCCCGTACATGTTGGTGTAAAAGAGTGAAGCAGAGAGCTTGCAGAGCAGACTCCCAAATGGCCAGTTCTGCTGGATGAAGTAAAAGACCCTCAAAGGGAGTGTGAGCACAAATAACAAGTCCGAAACCACAAGGTTCATCATATACGTTGTGGTCTCATTGCGCAGTTTCAGTGAACAAGTAAAGATGTACATGGCTGCTACATTGGTGATGAGTCCCACCATGAAGACAATGCTAAACACAATACTGTAGAGTGGATATTTAAAGTTGTCATTCTTCGGGCAGTTGGTGGTGTTCATTGGCAGAGAATTATTGTCCCAGTTGCTGAGGCTGCTAACCCATTTCTGAGTCGAACTCTCCATCTGAACAGTCATGTTGTACATCTCAATGAGAAACAAAGGCACACTATGGGGTGGCAGTTAGGCAAGACTACACAATAAGAGGATTTCCCTCAATCCACGATTCAACAGGGCAAGACAAAGCATGCGTAGCAGACAGATTGTTTCCAACCACAAGATGGTCTTGCCTTCAAGGGCACATAGATCTCTTTAATGTGTTTTTCGGCTGGCAGTTCAAAACTGAAGCGATCAAACACTTCTCTGTGGCATTCTTCAACAAAGCCTCATGTTGAAGGCATTTCACCCCAGAGACTGGAGCCAGACCCCAACTACCTCTTCCCCTCCCCCTTCCTCCTGCCCTTTTCCCCAGCCACCCCACAAGATTTTTGCCCCAAGCTTATAAGTTACTCACTTCAAAGTTTCAATTCACACAGTTCTTTCCTCTGCTTTGACTTGAGCAATACCATCCACAAGCAGCCAAGGGGAGTAGTCCTGTTAGAATCCAGTCCTAGTATATCCAATTGAGAAAAAGCAAACTTCTTTTTCCAACATACTAATTAAAGCATTCCAAATTAGTTGTTATTCCCCGACTTTTCTTGAAGTATCCTTTCAATTAGTCCTCTTTGTTCTCAGTCCCACATATGGTCCAGTGATTGTAAAGCACCTGTAGACTGCATGCAGCACTCCCTGAGTGTGTGACAGTGCAAATGAGCGAGTCAGACTGGCTTCAACTGAGGGTCTGTTGGCCCACCCCCTTCCTCACTGCTCTGTCTTGGTGTCTCCGTCAGCGGTAGCCCCAGGGGCATTCTGTGCTGTGTGCATTGAAGAGGCGGGAGAGAGGCAGCTGTGCTGTGGAGGACTTTGCAAGCCGTTGTTATCATGACTAACGTATCATGGCTCCTCCTACCTCCTGGACAGATCCCTCCTCCTCTGACAGAGAAGCCAAACAGCAAGAAATTATTATTATACAGTGTGCAAGGTGCAAACTGTCTCTTTTGACAACTTTTAATTTATTATTGTATTCTTTAATATTAAACCTTAACCAAAGGGGGGAAAAAATCAAGATATTATGCTTTAAAGGCTTGGAGTTCTCATATGGTGTCTTGAAATCTGGAGCTATAAAATGTGGATAGAATAACTCAGTTAGTGGGCTTTGAAATAATTTGTTGAGAAGTGTTTGAGTTCATATTGAAATCTCGAACTCGTGCAGACACTGGTATCTTGACAAAGAGTTCTGAGTTATAAGCTTACTAGAAAGATTACAAGGGAGTCACAGTTTGCCTTTAGCATGGTCCAGTTAGCCCCTGCTGGTAGATGCCATAATTACACCATCTGACTGCAAAGCGCATTGTAATATATTATAATATAATATATAATTATATTATTATAATTTTATTTTATCTGAGTAGCAAGAGACTTTTGCTACTTGTCGGAGAGAAACCATTTAAATATATTACAGAGCTCTCACTTGTGGTTTTATTGCATGAACATAGAGACTGCATCTCTGTGCTTTTCCAAACTATAACAAAGATTTAAAAAAGAAAAAAAAGAAAAGGCGGAAGTACAACCAGCTACCACAGCAAAACGTCCTTTAAGACATTATTTTTGGGTTAGGCAAGGCATTCTGGATTACACCACACCCTATGACACATTGCATGTAACTTTCAACAACAATATGCAATGTGTTATGCAATACTGTGAGGAATCAGTCTTTGATTAAATAATAGAGGGATTGTAATTTTGGAAGTATTTTCTCATTCATTCATTTTCATTTAGGAATTTTAGACAAAAGTCCTCAATGACCATGAATAACCAGTGCAGAAAATCATATTAAACTTAAAGACAGCAGCACATTATAAAACAAAATACTGATTTATAGATATTTATTTTGCATATTAAATGCAATATATTTCTAGTCATTCATATAAAAAAGATGATAAAGAATGTTAGAAACTATTTTATTGTTATAAATCAATTTCTCCATAGAAAGGGAGTTTAACTTCCAAACCAATACGTGTTTAGACTGGCAGGTGATAAAACAGGCCAAAAATCTTTAATCAAAACAAATATTTGATGTTGTAAACCTTACAAACATTGTGATATTTCAAATGTTTCACTTTTCTTTGTACATAAAAAAAAAGAATGAATAAGTAAACATACTCCCTAAATGACATAAACTGACGGTTTTGGAAAGTTGTAGCCTAGTCAGCGAATGCTTTGTTATTGCACCATTTGAGGCTGAGATTTGTAACATGCTGACATGTATATTCATGTCTAATGTATTATGTGTGACATAACATTACAAAAGCAAACATCAGCAATGCTAGAGTGTTTGAGATTTTATTAAGTAAAAATACTCAAACCCAGCGAACTGACATGAAAATATAACTCAGAAAGCCTGTGCCGACCCTGTAAAACATGTAAGATGTTTTATGTCCATTGTTCTGTTTTCCCCATGGGGCTCTCTTAAAACAAACACCACCAAGGTCAGGGAGAAATTTTTGGTGAAAAACAGACATGTCATTGTCTGCTGCACGCAAGACCTCCAACAAAACCATTGCACTGAACACATAAAAACAAGACTCTCATTTGTGCACTGCTACTAGATGAAACGTATGTCTCAGGAACGCAAAGCATCTCATTTCAATAGCAGGAAACTGTGCAAAGGCCAAGGTATGCCCGACTGGGGACCAACAGAAGTGTTAGCTGTCCCTCGTGTCATTTAAAAAAAACTTTTTTTTTTTTTTTTTTTTTTTTTTACAGTTGTTTGTCCACTCTTTTCACACTGACAGCTATTGTAAAAAGTATACACTTTAGCATATTATTAAGAGTACACTGTAAAACAAAAAATCCTAATTTTACAGAAAATAACCATCCATTTGCAGTTTATTCAACAATAAGAGCAGTACAGGAATCAGAAACCAGGTAACAGGCAGAGGGTTGAGGCAGGCAGCAGGCAGGGTAAACAGAGACAGGCAAGAGGTCGAGGCAGGCGGCAGACAGGGATAAACAATAGCAGGCAGACAAATAGGCAGGCAGCAAGAATCACAGTCCAGAATAACAATCCAATAGGTAACAGGCAAACAAACAGGAATAAATGCTCAGAAGTGATAACCGTGGCTGATCAAGACTTCACAAAGAGCTGCGTGTGAGTGTGTGTTTTATAGTGCATGGTTAATGGGAAAATGGCCGTCAGGTGCGTGCGCGATCAGTCCCAGGTATGTGGGTGTATGGGAAATGTAGTCCAACTGAAACTAGTACTCGGGAGAGGGCTCCCTCTGGCGGCCCGGGAGATCTGGTGCAGGAGCTTTAATTGTGACAGAGCCCCCACCCTGCGAGCGGCTCCTGACGCGAAGAGGCAACCGATGTCTGGGTCTCCCTCTGGGTCCGGGGGCCGGTTTCTCCGGATACATCCTATGAAACTCATCAGTGAGAGAGGGGTCGAGAATGTCCTTGGCATTGACCCAGGATCGCTCCTCCGGACCAAAACCCTCCCAGTCGACCAGGTATTGTAATGCCCCGTTGCGACGTCGTGAATCGAGCAGGTCACAGACCTGGTATACCACCTCGTCATCAATCAGCAACGGTGGAGGTCTCTGGTCCTCGGCCGCAGTGCTCCCCTGACCCTCTCCTGGACCGACAGCGGGTTTCAGCAGCGAGAATGTAAGAGAAATACAATAATTAGCAGGGAGTTGTAAACGGAATGAAACTGGAGTAATTTGTCTAATGATTTTGAATGGACCCATATACCTAGGACTGAGCTTTTTGCATGGTTGACAGAGTCGGAGATCCCGGGTGGACAGCCAGACCCACTGGCAAGGGGTGCATTCAGGTGCTGGGCGCCGGTGGCGGTTGGCCTGGATCTCTTGTTGTCGTATGGCTCGTTGCAGGTGAATGTGGGCGCGGTTCCACATCTCCTCGCTCTGTTGTAGCCACTCATTGACAGCTTGCAGTTCGGAGGGCTCTCCCGACCATGGGAACAATGGAGGCTAAAAGCCGAGCACACATTTGAAGGGGGCGAGACCTGTGGCTGGTTTCTGTAAGGAGTTCTGAGCGTACTCTGCCCACATGAGATAGACTCCAGTCGGATTGGTGGCTGTGGCAGTAAGCCCTGAGGAAACGAGTGAGTTCCTGGATTAATCTCTCTGTTTGACCATTCGACTGAGGATGGTAGCCGGAGGTGAGGCTGATGTTAACGTTGAGTAGGTGGAAGAAGGCTGACCAGACTCTGGAGGTGAACTGTGGGCCCTCTGGCAGGCCATAAAATCGAAAGACGAAATTACAGAGTTTTGGCAGTCTCCATGGCGGTGGGTAACTTTGGCAGGGGAATCAGACGGCATGATTTCGAGAAACGGTCTACAACAGTCAGTATGGTAGTGTTCCCCTGAGAGTTGGGATGTGTGACCACGGTCGAAGAGGAATGGGTAGTGGTTGGAGCAAGCCAGCTGGCACTTGATGAGAGGGCTTGGTTGTATTGCGGGTTAAGCAGTGAGACACGAAGCGGGCTGTATCCTCAGACATGGAGGGCCACCAATACTTGCAGATGGAGTGTGGCAGTGATACCTGGGTGACCGGAGCTTGGACTGTCGTGAACGTGATGCAGTAGCTTGTCTCGGTTTTGGTCAGGAACATATGAGTTCTGGCGGGCATTCTGGTGGTGGTTGTGTATAAGTGTTAGATAAGTCGATCTCAGTGGAGATGTCCCACTGGACCGGCGCCACCAGCAGATTGGTGGGGATGATGGTTTCCTGGTTATGGGGCTGTTTGTTACCCTCATGGATTCTGGAGAGAGCGTCTGCTTTGGTATTCTTGGAACCGGGACGATACGTGACAGTGAAATGGAAGCGTGTGAAGTAGGAGGGCCCATCTGGCCTGGCGAGGATTCAGACGTTTGGCAGACTTCAAATATTCCAGATTCTTGTGGTCAGTTAAGACAACGAACGGTAGCTGAGCACCCTCGAGCCAGTGACGCCACTCCTCCATGGTGGCTTTCATGGCGAGCAGCTCACGATTTCCCATGTCATAGTTACGTTCAGCAGGTGAGAGTTTTTTTGAGAAGTAAGCACAGGGGAACATCTTGTTAGAGGGTTTGTGTCGCTGTGAAAGTACCACCCCAATGCCTGTGCTGGAGGCGTCCACCTCCATGATGAAAATCTGGTTGGGGTCTGGATGGCGTAGAATGAGGGCAGTGGTGAGGCGGTGTTTGAGTTCCTGAAATGCTTGACAAGCCTCAGAGGTCCATGTGAGTGTAGGCGAATTTCGACGGGTCATGGAAGTTAAGGGTGCCGCCACGATGCTGAAGTCTCTGATGAAACGCCAATAGAAGTTTGCGAACCCCAGGAAGTGTTGAAGTTCTTTAAGAGTCTGGGGCCTCGGCCAATTCAGCACTGCTCTGACCTTTTGATCGTCCATTGCCACTCCCTCATGACTGATCACGTACCCCAGGAATGATGTCTTTGTCTGGTGGAACTCACACTTCTCTGCCTTTGCATACAGCTGGTACTGGATGAGGTGGCGTAATACGGCACGGACATGCTGGATGTGTTCCTACATGGAACTCGAGTAGACCAGGATATCGTCGATATATACCACCACCCATCTGTCCAGATTGTCTCGGAACACATCGTTGATCATCGATTGGAATACGGAAGGACTATTGGACAGGCCGAATGGCATAACAGATTATTCGTAGTGCCCAGAAGACGTAGAGAACTCGTCCCCCTTTCGGATGCGAATCAGGTTGTAGGCTGAGCGCAAATCCAGTTTAGTAAAGTATCTTGCTTGGCGGAGCTGTTCTAGGGCTGCTGGGACTAGTGGAAGGGGGTACCTGAACTTTACTGTGATGTCATTGAGAGCACGATAGTCTATACAGGGTCGGAGACTTCCGTCTTTCTTCTTGACAAAGAAGAACCCGGCTGATGCTGGTGATGTGGATGAACAGATGAACCCCTTGGCCAGTGTACTTCCTCATGGCTGCGGACACGGTTTGAAAGAGTGGAAAGATTCTGCCCTTGAGTGTTGTAGAGCAAGGGAGGGCAATGGCGCAGTCCCAGGAGCGATGCGGAGGTAATTGTGATGCTTTGGCCTTGCTGAATGCCTCATAGAGATCGGCATATTCGTTAGGAAGTCCAGGAACCTCGAGTTTGGGTGGTGTGAGAGAGATGGTACGGACAGGGATGAAAGATTTGGGCAGGATGCAGCTCTGATGACAGGACGTGCTCCACTGAACAATCTCTCCACTTCTCCAGGAAATACTGGGTTTGTCACATCGTAACCAGGGCAGGCCCACGATGAGTGAATGAGTGGGTGAGTTGATGACAGAATTGGAGGGTCTCTTGTTGAAGTAAGCCGGTTTGCATCAGTAGGTGGTCGGTGATGTGTGATTCGGCCCTCTCCAGTCGGCCGTCCATCTAACGCCTCCACTGCCAAGCGAGAAGTACAGGGTGTTAGAGCAAGTTTGTGTTTATCTGCTCCTGAGTCTAACATTCCGTCCATGATTATCTTCTTACTGCCACTGATAGAGATGATCATGCAGAGATGATGTTGTGTCCGCCGTTCTTGTTCCTCAGGTGTCAGATGGGTGTAGCCAAGCTGGATTCCCTGTGAAAGGAGGTGCTGGAGAAGCCGGGACTTGTGTGGGACGCACTAAGTTATCTATTTGAATAGTAAGATCAATGAATTCGTTCAGAGAACGACCCTCGTCGCGGCAAGCCATTTCAGTCTGGAGAGCTGGGGTTAAACCACGACGGTGGAGAAGCCTGAGTGTGTCCTCTACCCAGTCAGTTTGAGCAGCAAGTGTGCGAAAGGTTAGTGTGAACTCGGCGGAGGTGTTGGTGCCCTGGGTTAAAGCGAGCAGTTGTTTGCCCGCGCTGCGACCAGTACTGGAGCATTCAAATACTTCTCGGAAGCGTTGCATGAAGACCCGTCAGACCTCCAAACAGCAGTAATCCATTCCAGCACCTTCCCAGTCAGAAGTGAACAGGCAAAAGCAATCTTACTTGTATCGGTGGTGTACAATGCGGGTTGTTGGTAGACGAACAATGAGCATTGAAGTAAGAAGCCCTTGCATCTGTCAGAAGTGCCGTCGAATTTCTCAGGAAAAGCCAGTCGAGGACTCACGGTGTTGGCAGGCTGCTCTGGGTGGCTGGTGGCGGCCACTGTAGCTGATGGCGGTGCGGCTGGCTGAAGAGCAAGGCCTTGCAGCGATCTCACTAATTCCTTCGTTAGATTCGTCAAACAAGTGAGTTGATGCAGATGTACCGCCAGCTGGCTAGCCTGGGCAGATAACTCAGAGGACAGTTGAGCAATGGCTGCTGCTTCCACAGAAGGCCTACCAAGGCCACTCAAAGGCTTCTTGGACCAAAATTCTTTTCGAAGGGGCCTGAAGGAACCCTAACCAGTCACTTGTCAGGGGAACAAAGTCAACCCTGAATGCCACCAGGGAGGCCGACCTGGTCTAATTAAAGTAACCTAGTCTTGGCCAACGACCTGTCTGATCACAGAGTCTCAATTCACATTCTTCAGAGAAGATATCCAGTAAGAGGGACAGCAAAAGAGACAATAACTCAGACCAGAACGTAGAGACGGGCATCCTGGAGAGCAGGACTCATCTTAGCGCTTTTTACCCTTACCAATGAGGGGAGTAACACTCTGCTCAATCCTAAGAACTACTCAGCGCCTGATTATTTGTACTGAGGAGGCTGTACACTCTAAAGGGACCCAAACAAGGGGAGTACAATCAGCCTAGGGGCTGATCTACAACAGGGAGGCCTCAGAGAGGCCTTCAACCACTGACCAGACTTAGGGAGCTAAAGTACTATGCAGAACAACCCTCAAACGAGGGGAGTACTGGGCTCAACCTAACAGATAAACCATACTGTAGGCACACAATCATGGAGCCTTGCAAAAGGCCAAACATGTGAAAACTACATGCTTAATATGCTTAAAAGACACCCAGATGTGGGGGGGGGGAATAGCTTACAGGGCGGCCTGTGAAAGCCACACACCTAAAGCAGCTCAATTGCTGATAAAGCAAGAGCCCACAAAACATGAGAACTGGTTCTGATTGAAACCGAGTTTAATTAGTACATAAGATTGTAGAGTACCCATATAACAGTCTACCTCAACACATTCCACCAGACAATGTACTCAATAAAAACACTTTTTACTCTTTAATCAAGAGGAGTACAAACCTATGCCATCATGTTCTTGAAGGTGGCCCAAACAGGGCCTGCAACTCCAAAAAGACACGTGGCATCAGCTAGTGGCAGTGTCTAAGCTCTAAGGGAGCCATATATGAGAACCAAGCTATCCGGTGAGGCTAACTATTTAGCTCAACCTGAGCTTAAATCTATTCAACACATTCCAACAGGCAATGTACTTAGTAAAACACTTATACTCTCTAAGCAAGAGGAGTACAAACTACGCCAACATGCTCTGAAAGAGGCCCAGACATGGCCTAATCTGAGAACCAAACTATCAAGTGAGGTTACCTATCTTAACTCAACCTGAGCTTAAAATCTACACATTCCAACAGGCAATGTACTCAGTAAAAACACTTTTTACCCTTCCAGTAAGGGGAGTACAAAGAATATATGCTGCTATGCTCTGAAGGAGGCCAGCACCGGCCTACTACTTCAAATGATCACAGGCATAAACCTGTGGCAGTGCTAGTTCTAAGTGACCAAGACTCTGACTAAACATCTACCAACAAAACTTCTGATACAACAAGCTATTGTACTCTAAAGGAGGCCTAAAACAAAGCCTTCTACTCTAAACAACACAATAAACAACTTGTGGCAGTGTTTAAACTCTAAAAGGGAGCTACATAGGAACCAAACTGAATAGTGAGGTTCACTAAACAAACTCAGCCTGAGCTATGCATTGCAACAGGCCATATACTCAGTAAAAAACACTTTTTACCCTTATAGCAAGGGGAGTACAAACTTAGTCACCATGCTCTGAAGGAGGCCAGAACAAAGCCTACTACTACAGAAACAGGTGCTAACCTGTGGCAGCAATAGAGTCATTGGGCTCACATCGTGTAGGGCAAAAATAGAACTAAAGCATCAACAACCCTGAGAAACAGGGGAATTCTTCACTTTTCATTCATACTACCCTGAAATTGTGAATTGTGAAGGCAACTCTGAAACAAACTCTATAAAACAAGAGCTCAGAGGAATGATGCTCAACCCAAGCCAAACAATGTCAGGCGGCCCCGAAGGCCGACGCTTAACATAGATCTATCTGAAGTAAAGAGTGCCAATCTCTAATATAAACTCTAGCTCTAACTATGACCAGAGGAAAAAAGCTACTCTACCATATGGTGGCTGTAAAGGTGGCGCAGCTGGCATCTGCGATTGATTACCTCCCTCAAACCCTGCTGCTTCTTCCTGGAGTCCCGCCTTCTCTGGGACCTGCTCCGAGGTGGAGGAGGTGCCCGAGAGGGAACACTGGATTTCTGCGTGAAGTCACTTTAAGGGGCTTCGAAGGCAGGAACAGAGCTTTCAATGTCGGAACCTGCCCTGTGATGAGATAGTTTGCAAACGTCTCGTCAATAGGGGGCATCGACACATACCCATGCTGGCTCAATCCCTCAACATCAGCGAAATTAGCTCGGTGAATACGAGCCGGGTATGGGTTCTTCCATGCCTTCTCGATCTCAACATGTAGATCAGGAAGGAATGGAAGGCTCACAGGGGCTGTCGGGTTATGGCCAGAAAGGAACCGCTCATCGAGCCGTCCGCATGCAGTCCCTTTCTTAACACGCTCCCAAGGCAGCTGCAGCCTGCCAGAAGCGTGCCCCATAACCTCGAGCAGCTGGGACATGGATCCACACACTCTCTGAAACGTTTGTTAGACATAGTAAATTCCTTACCAGATTCGAAAAATTGCAATCAAACAAAACAGTCCCTGAAGACGATAAGATACTGACTGCTTCTCAAGGTGCTCCTTTTATATTTCCGGGTCACGTCTATTATGACATCATAGGCTGTCGCCGGCCAATAGGATTGGTGAGATTTGATAATTGCTTTCAGAAACAGATTCACGTGATGACGTTCCCTAAAGCGTGTCAAATGCAGTGTTTAAGTTCCCGAAAGGAAACCTGGTTTTCTGATTTTTTAAATCATTGTGCAGAAAATGTTTTCAATCATGTGTTTGTTTGTTTTGGGTTTTTTTTTTTTGGAGCACAGAGACATCAATAATCAACATATGAATCTCAACAATGGTGACAATCAACAAAGCTTTTTTGTGACTTTAGTAGGTTATTTTGTTCTTTTTTTATTGTCACCATTGTTGAGATTCATACGCTGATTCTTGATGTCTGTGTGAGTCTGCGTGACCTTGACAAAACATTTTCTGCATAATGATTTAATAAAATTGTTTATAGTATTATAGTACTGCAGTAGTATTGCCATGTTGAGTTACAACTAACAATAAACAATTCAGTCAGAGACCACAGACCAGTGAATCAGACCATGTTATGATGACTATATCATCACTTAAAAAATGACCAACATCATCTGATCTGAGTTTTTCTTGCTTTAACAAACATGTATCAGAAACACACAGTTAAAACAGCCAGAGAAATACCAATGTTAAAGAGTCAAGGGTCAAGAGCCCAACTAAAGCAAGCACTGACCACCAAAATGGTGACTTTATTATTTTATTCAATAAAACATCAACATCTAAACCTCTGCTAATTCGGCATAAAACTCAATAAGAACTTTCATATGAAATAAAGTCTGGATTGTAATAAGTGAAGATGTTGAGATCTTGAGAGATCTGTTAGTGTTTTATGTTCTGTTGGGATTTAAAGGGTTTCTTTATCATCTGTTTTGTGGGTCACCATTGTACTGGAGAGTAGAGCCTGTGCTTCAGTCCAGGATGCATGTTGCTTTAATTTCAGAGGCAGTAACATATAGTTACATTAATTTATTCATGTGTGCTCTTTCTGGTTAAATGCAAAAGATTCACATTTTACAGTGAATGTGTTTTGTTAGTAACAATTCAGGATAAATCTATAAAACAACAGTGTTTTTTTTCTGTAAGAGTGTTTTGCACTTTATTTAAATTAGAATATTTTAATTTAATTTTAGGGTTTTTGCAGCTGTAGCTGACATTCATTGACCGTTTTTTTATGATTTATTTTTTTACAGTGTGCTTAAAGGGTTAGTTCACCCAAAAATTCCGTCATTAATTACTCACCCTCATGTCGTTTCACATCAATAAGAACTTTGTTCATCTTTGGAACACAAATTAAGATATTTTTGATGAAATTCAAGAGGTATATGACTCATCCATAGACAGCAATTTAACCACTACTTTCAAGGTCCAGAAAGATACTTAAGACATTGTTAAAATTGTTAACGTGACTGCAGTGGTTCAACCTTAATTTTATGAAGCAGCGAGAATACTTTTTGTGTGCAAAAACAAAACAAAAATAACAACTGGACCTTGAAAATGTTGATTATATTGCTGTCTATGGAAGAGTCAGATACTTCTCGAATTTCATCAAAAATATCTTAATTTGTGTTTCGAAGATGAACAAAGGGTGTGGAATGACATGAGGGTGAGTACTTAATAACAGAATTTTCATTTTTAGGTGAGGTGAACTAACCTCTAAGGAACTACTGTAATATAATACACTTGTACACAAAATAATACACAAAATGTTTTTAGACACTCAATTGCATGTAAATATATATATATATATATATATATATATATATATATATATATATATATACACATATAAATACACTTATCAGGCAACATTATGAACACTGACAGGTGAAGTGAATAACACTGATTATCTCTTCATCACAGCACCTGTTAGTGGGTGGGATATATTAAGCAGCAAGTGAACGTTTTGTCCTCAAAACTGATGTGTTAGAAGAAGGAAAAATGGGCAAGCGTAAGCGACCAAGCGCGTAAGCGAAGTGGTCTGATCCAACAGACGAGCTACTGTAGCTCAGATTGCTCAAGAAGTTAAGGCTGGTTCTGATAGAAAGGTGTCAGAATACACAGTGCATCGCAGATTGTTGCGTATGGGGCTGCATAGCCGTAGACGAGTCAGGGTGCCCATGGTGACTCCTGTCCACCACTGAAAGTGCCAACAGTGGGCACGTGTGCATCAGAACTGGACCACAGAGCAATGGAAGAAGGTGGTCTGGTCTGATGAATCACATTTTCTCCACATCCACATCATGTGGATGGCCAGGTGCATGTGTGTCACTTACCTGGGGAACACATGGTACCAGGATGCACTATGGGAAGAAGGCAAGCCGGCGGAGGCAGTGTGATGCTTCTGGAAAGCATTCAGTGTTCTGCTGGGAAACCTTTGGTCCTGCCATCCATGTGGATGTTAATTTGACACGTACCACCTACCTAAGCATTGTTGCAGACCATGTACACCCTTTGGAAACGGTATTCCCTGGGGCTGTGGCCTCTTTCAGCAGGATAATGCGCCCTGCCACAAAGCAAAAATGGTTCAGGAGTAGTTTGAGGAGCACAAGGAGCTTAAAGTGTTGACTTGGCCTCCAAATTCCCCAGATCTCAATCCAATCGAGCACCTGTGGGATGTGCTAAACAAACAAGTCTGATCCATGGAGGCCCCACCTCGCAACTTACAGTACTTAAAAGGATCTGCTGCTAACATCTTGGTGCCAGATACCACAGAACACCTTCAGGGCTCTAGTGGAGTCCATGCCTCAAAGGGTCAGGGCTCTTTTGGCAGTAAAAGTGGGACCAACGCAATATTAGTAAGGTGGTCATAATGTTATGCCTGATCAGTGTACATATAGTAGGACTTAAGTACATCTTTATATGGAATTATGGAATTTCACAATTACTCCTATTGTCTTTAAAATGCATCAAATCTGTTAACTTTGAATGTAATATCAAATAACCCTCAAGTTGTTCCAAACCTGTATGGATTTCTTTTTTCTGCTGAACACAAAAGAAGATATTTTGAAAAATATTGGTAACCAAACAGCTGATGGAGCCCACTGGCTTCCACAGTACTTTTTTCATACCATGGGGCCCATCAACTGTTTGGTTACCCATATTTTTAAAAATATCTTCTTTTGTGTTCAGCAGAAGAAAGAAATTCATACAGGTTTGGAACAACTTGAGGGGGAGTAAATGATGACAGAATTTTCATTTTTGGGTGAACTATAACTTTAAGACTGTTTTAAGAAACAGACATTAAAGTGCACTCTCTTTCACTTAAATGGCCTTTTACTTCAGTAATATTAAAACATCTGCAAGTACAGATTTTAAAAATATATACTTTTAAAATGTGAAGTACAAGTGGACATTCAATACAATTAAGTGCGCTTCTTTTTCTCAAGTGTTAGTTTTTGTAAGTGGGATTGTGTTGATGCTTACATAATTACTGTACCATCTAATGTAGAAACACTGGATATTGACTATACAAAAAAGATCAGAGTAAAAAGATCAGATTTCATTACTTACGAAATGACAGTACGGACAGTTAATCAGGTTTTGAAAACAAAATCAGATTTGTTTGGCATGTGAAAACCAATTATACCATCAATTAAAGCTGCATTAGAACGTGACATTTCACAAATGATATACATAATGCACTTATCTGTATCTGTTCATTAGGGAAAAACGATTTGTGGGAAAATCCAGTATGTTTGTTCTTCCTGCTTCCCTTTGGTCATAATATTTTATCAGTAGACCGCTAATAGTTGGGTTAGTTTAATAGCTGCCTTGGTCAAAACACATTAAATATTTAGCTTTACAGAGAGTTGGTCTGCATATAATGGACAAAAAAAAATCAATATCATGGCTCTTTGATTGTTGACTATTGAGAGGGTGTATTTTATATAGTACATGTGGGCATATTACTGATGGCTACTTGGCCATTATGTAGTACATCCTGTGTACAATCTATAGCTGATGGTTTGCTGTTTGCAAATAGAAACACATTATAATGTGTACCAGATGTTTCATACTGTTTCCATATCTAACTTAAGAGGACTATAATTGCATAATTCTTCCCTTGTGAAAATAGTGCACTTTTCCATTATAGGAAAAATAGCAGCCTGAACATTGTGCTAAAGATCTCCTTTTGTGTTCCATGCACTGAAGAAAGAAAGTCATACAAGTGTGTGAAATCTTTCTCCCCCCAAAAATGTTCTGTTAAAGCTCTTGTATTTGCTGGTGTTTATGGCACGCAGCCTCGATTTTCTTATGTCAAGGGAGAGATAGGTAATTATTTGATGTTGCAATTCACAAATTCAGGAGAGTGGTTGGTTGTTGACAAAGAATGTGTGGCAACATGTTTGTACAAACTGAAAAGACACTGCGTCATGACTCAGTGTTGCACCATTTGCAATTCTTGCAAAATTCTGGGTATTGGTAGGAAGGAAAAGTGAACATTAAGAATTGTTGAATTGTTTATATTGCACTGCCTTTCTGCTAGTGAAGTTGGGGCAGTATTTTTGATTTTCTTTCGTGATTGTGAAAAATGTCGCCATTGTAAGTCATTTATGCTGAATCGAGAATTGCAACAGGAGCTCACATCATCGTTCAGGGAAAAAACTGGACGGTGTAATACAATTTTCACCTTTTCTACGTGTAAAAACACACTAAGGGAAGCTGGTTGAGGAGGTGACGGGAAGACGCCCTATAGCAAATCTATTAACGTCACTGACTGAACCCACTTCCTATCACTCAATAAATTAATCACATAGTTGAGTGTTTTTGAAAGTGTTGTATTTTGTTGGTTTAATAATTAACATCAGCCTACATTTGCTAGTATGACCCTCACTCAGCTTGTGAATGAGTATAACTTGCACGCTGCCACTTCAAAACTGTTCACAAGCTTCTATGGGTTTGATTTTGGTTGTCATTTGTTTAAATACATACAAAAAAAAAAAAAAATACAGTTTTCAATTGGACCCGTTTTGTTTTTTGAGTTGACTGAAATGCTGGTTAACCTATGTTTTTTTTCTTGACATTTTGTGACTTTTTCTCAGTTAGGGTCATAAACATGCATGCAAAGTTTCAACACGCTGATGTGTTTTGATATATACACACAAAATTACTGTTACATTACATATTTTGATGATCTAGGGCAGTGGTTCCCAAACTGGGGTACACGTACCCCTGGGAGTACGTGAGGTGACAAAAGGGGGTACGCAAACAAAATGCTGAGTAGTTCATTTAATTCTACCTTAAAATAATATTAAAATCGAGCATGTATTTCTAACTGCCAAAATCTAGTACATTTAATCAAACTACTTCATCATTTGCAGTCAAAAATGACTGTATCCACACAAGCAGCATGCATATGATAAGATTGCGTGCAGAATCTGCTGCCTTAAATCGCGCTAAATTACTGTCCTTCTCAACAATGCACCTTTGCAAAAGTGGGGACTTACTCGCATGAAGAACAAATAGTGACACAGACACAGATAATGGATTAATTCCGATTTAAGACTCATACTTTCTCCGATACAAACACATATGTGAGTTCTTGTATTTAATGATGATAACGAGCAAGAATGCAATTGTTCCCGAATATCCACATGACTGCAAACATGACATTATTCTACAAAAAAGGTCAGAAAAAAACTTACATTTTAAACACAGTAACTTGCTTCGTTACTGAATGAATGATTTGATGACTCACTCATAAAAACAGTGACTTGCTGCCACCTACTGGCGGTTTTAGTTTAATATAAAAGTTTTACTTAGTTTTACCATCATTGCATATTTCTCTATTGAACATTTTTATATAAACGTTATTTATTTTATAAAGTTATTCATAAAGGTAAAAATATTCACTGGAAAATCAATTTGGGGGGCAAATATTGTCCCTTAATGGTAAAGGTGTGACTGCAGTCTAAGTGGAAGAGAGGGGGTGCACAGAAGGAATCCCTTTAGGTACTCCAAGCTAAAACGTTTGGGAACCACTGATCTAGGGATGTACAGATCCAAAATAATATGATTTTTTTAGTTATATGTTGGTTTTTAACTACTCTTGTGAAGGTAAAAAAAAATTCCCCATTTTTTCAATACTACACAGATGCTAAAAATGAGCTATTGTTTCTTTTTTCAAGCTATCTGAAATATTATCTAATTTATGTTGTTTTTCTTGAAATTTTGCAACTTTTTCTCATTTAGGGTCATGAACATGCATGCAAAGTTTCAACATGCTGATGTGTTGTGAAATGTGCATACAGAAATGTTATGTTCTTACTGCTCATGGGTCAATTTGACCCATATAGACAGCCATTCAAAAACTACAGACCTAAAATACAAAACACTTCTGTGTTGTATGTCAGAGCTCTTCAACTCTAGTACCAGTGCCAGTGTCTTACTAAGTTTAACAACTTTTTATTTTCAAAGTTTGTGAAAATATTTTACACACGGTTCATACCAGTGGTCTAGTCTAGTTTTTTGTAGTGCGTATACTGCGATTTTTTTTCCCCGTCCCAGAGCGACACCCCATAAGCACCGCCACACTTACTAATGCATATAGTATGCATCTGATCTAGGCTACATATAACTGAGAGCATTCCAAAAGACTGCCTATGTGTGTTATCAACATGTCAAATGTCAGCCAGTGACATTTACAGCTGGAGAGACTAAACTGATTTTCTACTGTTTAGTGTCAATCACCATCTAACTCAGCCAGTTAAGATCTACATTAGCCTTAGATTTTATATGAATATGATCCCTGGAGCACAGGTTTTTTTTCAGCTGGCAAGTTTCATTGCACATTTAAGAGTACAAGTTGCAACTATTATTATTACACTCTAAAAACTGCTGGGTTAAAAACAGCCCAAGTTGGGTTGAAAATGGATAAACCCAGCAATTGGGTTGTTTTGACCCAGTGGTTGGGTTGAACCACTTGCCCAACCTGCTGGGTAGTTTTATTTAAAACTATTGTGTAAAAATTGGTGTATCACTTGCTTAAAATGAACCCAACATATGTTGAAAATTAACATTTATTAATATTAAATATAATAATTAAACAATAAACATTTATTAAATTGTTTATAAATAAATGTTCACCTTTTGATTATTATTGTTGCCTCTAGTAATTATGTGTCTGATTTTAATTATGTGTCATATTTTTGGTTCATTTTAAGCCATCCATATAGAAATGTTTTAACAATAGTTGGGTTAAATAAAACTACCCAGCAGGTTGGGCAAACATTTAACCCTTACTGCTGGGTTTGTCCATTTTCAACCCAACTTGGGTTGTTTTTAACCCAGCATTTTTTTAGAGTACAGTAATGGAAAGATGAGGCTTATCATGTAACAATATCACCCTGTTTGTACTTTGTTTTCCATTTTACACCATTTCCTGCCAATCTGTCATCATAATTATGCATTTCAATTCACTAACTTGCAATTTGATTTGATATCAGTTATTTTGGATATACTATATCAGGTACAGTATATGGCAAATTTTCTCAAGAAAAAAAAAACTCAACTAATGCTGTAAAATATACATAGGAATCAGTTGGTACTACATTAATATTGAAGGTTAAAATGAACTGATTTGTATACAAACTTAAATTACACTTTTTTATGACAATAAGGTTATAATATGCCTTCTAACTTTAAAATTATTTCTACTCCAATTCGGTTTTTTTTTTAAAAATATACACATTTAAATGGTGGCTGTCAACTTGACGTATTTTTCAAACATGCATAATATAGGCTACTGAAGAACATTTAAAAAAAATTAATATGTAATATGGTGCATATATTTAGCCAAATGCTCCTCTCTGTAGTTCATTCATCTAGCTGACTAATAAGTTTATGATCACTGAATATGTTTGTTCTGAGGTAGCCTAAATGTGACGTTACGTGACATTGTTTACAAGCTGTTATTAACGTCTTTCCGCGGTTGAAACACTGATTAAGCAATTACACGAGACATGATACGGATTTTGTTAAGTTGTACTATCTTTTAACATACCTTGAGATGTTCATTCATGTTTATTTCGCGCTGTAACTGGTATTAAAACGGAGGAGAGGATCAGTTCACGTGCGCGTCAGGCTGCCGCTTCTCTTGAACTACAGCGATTTGTTACTACACATTAAGGAAGCGCCAAAGTGGTATTTGTTTTTTATTTTGAAATGGGCAGAATTTGAAATATGAGACTTTGTTTCATGCCAAAAGCAACAAACCACAAAGCTTATTGTGATTTATTGGATGGTATGTATCCTCGAGCTTTTTTAAGTTGGTATACGGCAATCCTTAAACTTTCTAGTGAGTATACGGCATATACCGGCGTATCACGTAGACTACACCACTGGTTCATACACATTTCTACCAATACATTTTCATGACTTTCCATGACTTTTAGGCAAATATTCATGACCTAAGGTTCCATATGAAACGTCTGTGTGAACATGGAATTTTATTCTTATTTTACATGTATAAATGTCAAATCACAGCATATCTTAACTAATTAACGACAAGCTGTGTAGTTTAATACAAAATAAACGCTGACACACCAATAAGACGGTTAGATAAAATACTGTGTCTGACCCTAGCAACAGATTAACATACATCAATGGGAGGCAATGATGTTAAAATAAAAAAAGTGTACAGTAACACTGACTGTAACTTTACAAGGTTGCGGGGCTAGAGACAAACTTTTGGAATACAACATTTGGTAACTAAGAAGATTTAAAAAAAACAGCTTTGCCTCCTAGTCCTATTTACCATTAATTTCATTGGAAAACCATCAGTCATCAATAAGATAACATCCCTATTTAAAAAAAACAGTCGAGTTTATTTATTAATTTCTGCAATTTACACCTATACAGACTGCAAATGCCAGACATTACCCCATGCCAGGGTCAGAAATAACTTTTCCAATATGGGGCCCCTTGCAATTGATTTCCAGGGGCATTAAATTTATTCATAAGTGCAGTTTCTTATGATTATTTGTGTTGTTGTTTGTCAAATACTTAACTTTAACCAATTACTTAAGTCAATCAGATCACTATATATAGACTGCTAACAATAAAATGTACTTTACTAATAAACTTTACACTGCAAAGGTGAAACAGAAGCCTGAAATAGCATAAATGTTTATTTACACAGACTGTTTAATGTTACTCAAATTATAAAATTAACAGGAACTCTTTACACAGTCATTTTTGTCAGTTAATGCTCTTGATATTGTAATAATGATTATGAATTTCGATTAATAGATACATAACATGTTTTTGTGTTTGGGGAAACTGAACGTCATATTCTGGCTACAAAGATAAAACAATCTTAGAACCATTTATGAATATTTTACGCATTAGAAAATGAAGACTTAATTTGATCTTACCAGCATGATTTAATAAAATGATATTAACTGGAATAAACTGTATACAGTATGTTCTTGGGTGTAGCGCAAGTTTAAGCGCTCTCACAAACACTCCTGTTAAAATCACGGAAGCTGATGACACTGCCACATGAACCTCTTACATCCAATCTGCACTTTGTTGTTTGTTATGGGAAAATTTGTGAGTTTCAGTCAGAATTCAGACAGAGCGCACGCACTGAACGAAACGCTTCTGATTGGCCATCACGCTCGACAGAAACACGTGTGATTGGTTATATGCGGCAGTGGGGTGGATCGAATAAACGAAGTATGTTTATGAAGTTTCAAAGTTGTGTATTACGCATGTGTATTACGTCTTCACGTAAGGCACGTAGTTTCTCTTTACAAAGTGACTTCGCCTACTACAGTGTTTTTAGTCGTTTTCACAGATCCGTATGAACGGGATCGTTTTGACAACATTGTCATCTGTACATGCAAAGGAAAATCTTTTTTAGTACTTTATGTTTTTTGTTGTTGTTTCTTTGAACCCACTTTTGGCTTGCAACCTACCAGTTGAGAAACACTGCAAGTTCATATTAACATGATCGGTAACCACAGAAACAAACAAGGATTTGGGAACACGGCCAAACAGGAACAGAACCAACCCAAAACAGAAAGAAACTAACATACTCGTGACAGTATATGAATTATATTAAAAGGTAGGTTTGGACTGTGCATTTGTTTACTGTAAAGCTTTGGGCCAATTCTAGTTGGTGAAGCAGTGTTTCAAAATGTTACTATATCTTTTCAAAGACCACTTCCTGTGAACAAAATGATATAACCTTTGATTATTTCAAATGTAGGATGGTAATTTTTGGCATTTGATACCTGATAAATGTGAAGAAAATAACAAATGGGGAAAACATTGTGTGTTAGTAGGCATGACAGACGGGCAGGAAAATCTAGAGATAAGAGGCTGTTAAGGTTTCCAGTCACCCACAGATTTGGTCATGGTAAATCTAGGTCTACGCACACTTTAAGATACTACACAATTCAATAAAAGTCTGGAACTTTGTCCTCCCTTCATGCTGTTTTAAAAGTCAAACCCAAACTCATGTTAACTGTGAGGTCTTGTGCTTTAGAGGAAGTCTTGGAGATGTTGAGGCATGTGTTTTTCTCAGAATGCTCTCACAAGCATGGACTTGACACATGTAGACCTTAATTCTGAGTAACAGTATGTAATCTGTGACAACTGCATTTTACAGTGCACTTAGTGTACTTATGTGTGTTTCATGTGATATACTGCCATCTAGGGATGTAACACAATGAGGCACAAAAGTCTGAGACCACATTGAAAATCTGAAATTCTTTTTGTTATTTAAACCTGGACATGAAGATTTTTTTTTTTTAAAGTTTTAGATGTTTCTAAATGATCCCTCTACAGCACAGCTTTGCCCTGAGGCAACGGAAAGTTTTCTTAAGCCCTATGTTTAGCAAATATTTTTTTAAATGATTACAATCAATTAGAAAGGTCAAGAAAGTACCAAAAAACAGTCCAGTGTGGGATTCACTTTAAAGCACCATTTTTAGGTAGGACATCCTGTTCTGACACATAGTCACATGAGCACATGGTGTGAGAAGGCAAGATTATTTGCTTTAGTAATCTTATTTAAAATGATATGAACTGTACATAAAAAAATATGTGTGTGTGTGTGTGTGTATGAAGGTGCAGAGAAGTTTTTTTTTTATTTTGCATGTTAAGAAATTCAGTTTTTCTTTTCATTGCCTCAGGGCAACGTGCGATAAGGGGTACTTTTCGAGGATGTTATCAATGTCTTTCAAGTGTTTTTTCCTTTCTTGACATTTAAAAAAATGTGATTTTGATGATACATTTCTCTATGATTCTGTACCATTGTTGCACAACGAAAAAAATATTTTGTGGTGGGGGGAGGGCGGGAGGTCAAAAAAAAAATTTATTAATAAAATGTTCCCAAGTGAACCAAAAAAATTATGTGGAATATTTTTTTTTTTTTCATGTGCCATCAACATGTGTGCAGTAGAAGGTTATGATGTAAAATTCACTCATTGTCAAAAAGCAAAAGGTTCTGCTAATAATCAAGTAGTCAATTTCAAGGACTACTCGAATGAAAATAAACCCACAGGGTGTTTAGATTTATTATGATGAGACATCAACCATCTCTGCATAAAAGGCATACTTTTATAATATAACTGTTTATTTCAAAAATATGAAATATTTGAACTCTATATCAACATTTTGACACGGCGTTCTAAAAATGTGACGCTCAAGTTAAAAATCAGTTAAACTTTTAAAAAACATGTCTCGAGACCTTTTTCAAAGCAAGACCTTGTTCTGTGTAAACCGGCCCTTACTCTGTCTCATCATCTATCACAGTTTTAACATTTATAAATTGGGTAGAGTAAAAACAGAACAGCAGTTTAAAAACTATGTTGGACTGTGTTGTTTTGTCTGTCCATGAATACACATATCAAGGACGCCATTATTTAGAAGTAAACACAAACAAAATAAGTTTATTCTTTATTGACTCTTTAATCTGCAAGCATTATAAAAGTGAAGTGAACCTGTATTTAAAAGGTTAGTTCACCCAAAAATGAAATTTCTGTCGTTAATTACTCACCCTCATGTCGTCTCAAAACCCGTAAGACCTTCGTTCATCTTCGGAACACAAATTAAGATATCTTTGATGAAATCCAGTTTTTTTTTATCCTTGATAGAAAGCAACGAAATGATCACATTCAAGGTCCAGAAAAGAAGTAAAAAGGTTGAACCACTGTAATCACGTTGACTGTTTTTACAATGTCTTTACTACTTTTCTGGACCTCGAATGTGGTAATTTCATTACTTTCTATCGAGGATAAAAAAATAAATAAATAAAAAACCTTGTGGATTTCATCAAAAATATCTTAATTTGTCTTATGGGTTTGGAACAACATGAGGGTGAGTACTTAATGACAGAAATTTCATTTTTTGGTGGCCTAACCCTTTAATGCAGACCCCTTTGTGGCCTCCCCTGACCCCCAGTGCTAGTCCTCCAGTCCAGTGTCAGAAGGTGAGTAAGAACAATTAAACAAATAGTGAAATGTTATCATCTTGCTAGTTAATCTAGACTAAATAGACTTCATCTATGTACATCCTGTGTGGAGCCTGGACCTGCTGCCCAGCTACACCCATGTCTGCTCAGAGAGAGAAGAGGATTGCAATTCCAGTTCCAGTCTTAAAAGTGCCAGAGAGTGTCCACTCTTTTTGTTTTGTAACTATTTCATTGATCACATGCGTTTTTGTTTGTTACTTAATAAAAAGTTCATATGAGAACACTTTTTTATTTTTTTGTTTTCGTCCCTTGGGGGAAGGACCATTCACCATTCTTGAAAGCACCATTCTTTCAAGGAGTGTCAGATTACCTAGCAACAGCCCTGCTCTCTTCTCCTGTGTAAGATCGCCGGAGTGCTGGAGTCTATCCCAGCATCTCAGGCTGAAGAGAGGGAAACACTCTGGGCATCAATGGTGTTTACACACTTCACAATAATTAGTGGTGCTTTATAGATTAATTGTTAATAATTCAAACACACAGTCTTTCCAACCACACAGTATTATTATTTCTGTATTACAAATATTCTGATTATCACAGAAGATAAAAATGTATTTGTCATTGAATCATTCATTCAAGAGATTTGTCCAAAAATGTTGATTCATCCAGTAATGAAACAAGTGAAGTATTTAAGTGAGTCATTGAATCATTCATTCAAAACGATTTAAAAAAAAAAATAATTCATTCAAATTCATTAAACATTTTTAAATAGACTGCAGCAATTAACATTTTGTCAGAACCTCTAGTAAATTACATGTTATTTTGGTTTAGTTGTCTGTTCAGAATCATAGGAGATTTGTGATCACTATTTAAAAAAAAAAAAAAAAATGTGATTGTCAATTTATCCAGATTCATGTGCGAAGCGAATCTCGAATGCTTACTATTCTTCTTCCATACAAACTTCAGCGCGTAACTAATCCCACACTGTTTGACATAGAAGGAGGTGTAAAATCACATGGCTTATATAGGAGAGATGTGCTATGACTTTTATAAGCGATCGGACGTACGATGTTCGCACAGTGGGCGAAAAATCCAAATGTAACTTTGGACAGAACTTTGTGACATCATATCTCTGCATCAGTATGTCATACAGTCTTGAGGTTGAGCTAATTTGACTTATCTTAGCAAGCTAAAAAATAATGATGTTAAACCTCCTATCCATGCCCTAGCAACCACTTACAGTACCCTAGCAACCACCCCAATGACATCCATTGAAAAAAGGTGAGAGGTATATCTGGATCAGAACATTGTAGAGACAAGTGGGTGCCTCTTTTGACTAGCAAGTAGTCTTTAAATATCACCATGGAAACTGTCTAGCTGTGCCCTAGCAATCATTTAGGGCACCCTAGCAACTGTATAGCAACATAAAAAAAGCCATATCTCAGCTCCACAACATTATACAGACATGGTGGTTGGCTCTCGTACAATCACGCAGAACACTGTAGCAACTGCCCAGTGCAGAGTTTTGCCACAGCAAGCATTTTCGTAAGAAAATAGAAAGTAGTAAGAAAGTAGTGTTCAAATAAATGTAGCCTTGGTGAACTTAAAAATTATTTTTCGTGTTTCACTTTGGGGTAAAATAAAGTTCGAAATACGTGACCAGCGATATACTGTTAGCGAATATCCAACGCCGTCCACTCCGCTGAGAGCGACGTTTAGATGAAAATATAAATATATGCTGCACCCTTTCTTCTCAATAACAAAATAAACACACAACAAAACTGAGAAAACAGCAAACATTTTTTAAAATAAAGCATAAGAGAAGCATCTGATTATCATAGCAATGTGGATATGTTTGCACAAGCTCTGCAATTTGGCACTCTAGTAAGTCACCTCATGTTTATTTATATAGCACTTTATACAATAGATTGCTTAAAATCAAGCAGCTTTATCGTATTAAACATGAAAACCAGAGCTAGTGTCTCATTCCATCAGAAGTACTACTTTTTTCTACTATAAAGCAGCTTTCCAGTGTGTTCATGTTTTCACTCTGACCTCAATGGACTGAATAAAAAGAACTGAACCAAAGAAAATTTCCATGTGAAAAAGGGCGGAGCTTTAGAGCCACACCTACCTATTACATTAGACCAATGGTAGTACAAAGGTGTTTACCAGCTGTAGTGAACTTTTCTGGAAAGTTCGCTTTGGCAAACTGTTTCGAACTCCCAAAACAAACTCCAAACAAAGTTCATTTTGGCCTGATTTTGTTTTAAGACTTCCTTTCCGACCCACAATTTCAACAGTATAGGTTTATATTTCCTTAAACTAAACTTCTATAATTTTTTCTTTCATTTCAAAGATATGCTCTCTTTAAAAAGCCAATATTAGGCCTGTATTCCCAAGCTTTCATGCGTTACATTTGTCTATGCTCAAAAAGGGACGTGGCAACTAATAGGTTAAGCTAGTTTCAAAGTCAAAACTGTCTCCAGGTTTATTTCCAGAAAGTGGATTAATGATAATGATTATTATCATAGACTGCATTTCTCATCATCCTAACGACCTCAAGTATCATCACTTAAATGTTAATGCATTGTGTTCCTGCCATATCTTCAAATAAACCTCCAGTAGTGGTATAAACATTAAGTGGCATGGCATCTTACTTAAACCAATATCTACGACATTTGTGAAAGATCCACGAGTGGTGTTTTTGTTATTTAAGTTAGAGAGTAGCAAAAAGTAATCAGAGTCAGATATTGTTCTAAATAAATATACTGTAGATATAATTTAATGTGTGGTTAGTGGCTCTCATCTATGGCTTTAATATTTCAAATAATTTTATGGAATTATGTAACAATAAATCAAACATTTGTTTTTAACAATGTGAACATGCATTCTTTCTGGAGATGCCTAAATGATTTGATATAAAGTATTTGACTTGCTGTAGGCACATTATAATAGACATCCAGTTTAATATAGTATCCACAGACCTACATTACTTTACATTGTGAAGAGCCGTGTCAAGGTCCAGCACACTTCTGAATGGTTGCTACCAGTTTTCATAATGTATTTCAGATTGGTAGGAGTCACTGTATAATGGTTTGTGGCATTTTTCTCTCATGCTAGTTGACAATATGACATGCCTTATTGGTAAGTGTCAATTTGCGGTGGCACAGCCCAGCTGGTTTTACTGTTTTAGTTGTGTCCACCAATTTACACTGAACAAAATTATAAACGCAACACTTTTGTTTTTGCCCCTATTTTTCATGAGCTGAACTCAAAGATTTTTTCTATGTACACAAAAGGCCTATTTCTCTCAAATATTGTTCACAAATCTGTCTAAATCTGTGTTAGTGAGCACTTCTCCTTTGCCGAGATAATCCATCCACCTCACAGGTGTGGCATATCAAGATGCTGATTAGACAGCATGATTATTGCACAGGTGTGCCTACTGTGTTTTATCACACAGCACAATGCCACAGAAGTCGCAAGTTTTGAGGGAGCGTGCAATTGGCATGTTGACTGCAGGAATGTCCACCAGAGCTGTTGCCCGTGAATTGAATGTTCATTTCTCTACCCTCTCCAAAGGTGTTTCAGAGAATTTGGCAGTACATCCAACCGGCCTCACAACCGCAGACCACATGTAACCACACCAGCCCAGGACCTCCACATCCAGCATCTTTACCTCCATGATCGTCTGAGACCAGCCACCCAGACAGCTGCTGCAACAATCGGTTTGCATAACCAAAGAATTTCTGCACAAACTGTCAGAAACCGTCTCAGGGAAGCTCATCTGCATGCTCGTCATTCTCATCGGGGTCTCAAGTCGTAACAGAGATAACCGACTTGAGTGGGCAAATGCTCACATTCAATGGCATCTGGCACTTTGGAGAGGTGTTCTCTTCACGGATGAATTCCGGTTTTCACTGAACAGGGCAGATGGCAGACAGCGTGTATGGTGTTGTGTGGGTGAGCGGTTTGCTGATGTCAATGTTGTGGATCGAGTGGCCCATGGTGGCGGTTGGGTTATGGTATGGACAGGCGTATGTTATGGACAACGAACACAGGTGCATTTTATTGATGCCATTTTGAATGCACAGAGATACTGTGACGAGATCCTGAGGCCCATTGTTGTGTCATTCATCCACGACCATCACCTCATGTTGCAGCATGATAATGCACGGCCCCATGTTGCAAGGATCTGTACACAATTCCTGGAAGCTGAAAACATCTCAGTTCTTGCATGGCCAGCATACTCACCAGACATGTCGTCACCCATTGAGCATGTTTGGGATGCTCTGGATCGGCGTATACGACAGCGTGTTCCAGTTCCTGCCAATATCCAGCAATTTCGCACAGCCATTGAAAACATTCCACAGGCCACAATCAACAACCTGATTAACCCTATGCGAAGGAGATGTGTTGCACTACGTGAGGCAAATGGTGGTCACACCAGATACTGACTGGTTTTCTGACCCTCCCAGACAGTAAAACTTTTAGAGTGGCCTTTTACTGTGGCCAGCCTAAGGCACACCTGTGCAATAATCATGCTGTCTAATCAGCATCTTGATATGCCACACCTGTGAGGTGGATGGATTACCTCGGCAAAGGAAAAGTGCTCACTAACACATATTTAGACAGATTTGTGAACAATATTTGAGAGAAATAGGCCTTTTGTGTACATAGCTCATGAAAAATGGGGCAAAAACAAAAGTGTTGCGTTCCTAATTGTTCAGTGTAAATCGTGTCTATATTCTTTTATAATCCCAAATGTCACAGCTGAACTGTCAATCCTATTCAAATAGATAATGTGTTGAGTTATCTGAAGATTAACTTCGGGATGTAATAAACCTTATATGTTTGAAAGCAACATATTAATTAAATGCCGCTCTGCCTTGAAGTGCTTATGGTACACCATCTACATAATGCTTGGCAGACAGAGCCATGCGTCACTAGGCTACTTGTGGAGCCACAACATATGAAAGCAATTTTTTTCAAATTGTTATACTGTTTTACCATAAAAAATATTAAAATATAAGTAATCAAAAATATAATAGTTTACTAAATTAAAATGTCTTTTATATGGCTATACTGTTCTGAAGTCAAAGCTAATTTAACAAACTGTTACCTGGAAATCATTATTTTGCATTAAGTTACGTTTTTTCTACCCATTATCATTAGCAAAAGAAACATTAAGATTATCTGAGAAACACTTTTCACAGTCAAATTAATACCAAAGCAATGTTTAAATTATTGTGTTAAACATATTTAATGAATATCTTATGCTAATATGCTGTCTTTAACAGCCCTAAAATTACATTTAGATTTTTTTTTTCTTTCAAATTTTCGGTGGAGCACCTATAGCAACTCCTTGTGGCATCCTGGGGAACCTGGAACTACTTCAGTCATGCAGTACTCTAAAAATAATCTGTCAAATCATTTGAGAGCACACGGTCACTAATGTTACTAATAAATGGCACTAAAAACAACAACAAACAGCACATTTATAGCAGTGTTTTTTTTTTTAGTGCTTGGATGTCAACTCCATCAGGACAAACCCAAAATAGCCAATTGTTGTTTTCAGTAGTGTCAAGGATATACTTACACACATTAAAATAAATAAAGATTATTTATTGATACATTTTATGGGAGACAAATCAAAATCAAGAGAGCAATCAAATTGCATTAATGACTGAAAAATCACTACATAAATCTTGCCAGAACCTACATTTTGTGTCTTTGCTTTCTTTTCAGCCTCTCCATGTTTCTTGTTCACAACTTTAAGTCTTTAAGATGTTGTTACGTATGGTGGTTGCAGAGAAGAGGCGCATCACGGATTTCCACAAAATTAGGGTATTTAATGAACGAAGGAGAAACACAACCAGTACACATACAAACTAACATAAGGTTAACAACAAGAACAAACAAGGAGTGAGAGGAGTAAGTCCATCATAAAGGGTGTGCAGATGATCAGGTCCAGGTGCAGGTGATCGGTGATGATGGGGAGAAGACGAGGAAGTGAGTGCAGGTGTGGAAACAGGAGGATCATGGGAAATGGAGTCCGGGAACGCAGGGAACTGTGACAGATGTTCACAAGCTCAAGTTTCTTTCTGTCTGCAATCACAAAATCAAGACATGGGTTAAAAAAAGAATTAAATATGACCACATAAAGAAAAAACAAAACAAAAAAAACACAACAGATCTACTCAGTTACTAGACATTTACCAAGCTAGAAAAACAGACTAAAGGATAAAAATGTAATAAAAATGAGAACAAAAATATGTATGAGTATATTTATTCACAAACAAGATTCATTCAGTAGATTCACAAGCAATAAAATGCTCTTTCACAGGCCGCACTCAAATGCTACCGGCTTGTGCTATAGTCAGTCTGTGGAAGCAGGAAAAGCCACCAAACAGTTATGCACTTCAAAAGGGAAGAGATTTTAGTTAACAAAATATATGAGTCAGTGTAAGAATGATTCGTTCACTCAAAAGATTCATTCAACACATACATTAACTAATTAATCACAACCATGGAGCCGTTCCTAATAGTGATGCTGGCCTTAACAGACACACACACAGATGAGGAATATATAACTGTAAATGAAGATGATAATGGTGACAGAGAAGCATATAGTACATGTAACATTGAGCTCATGCTGCTCTAATGGACTTACTGCTGATGTCAAGTGTTGTTTACATTTAAATCAGCCTTAACATTCTATGTCAGTCCAGCAGCTTGAGGTGATTTTTGAAATCAACACAACTGTCCCTGAAGCCTTGAAGCCTGACACACACGCTACAAACTCTACTCTACTATTTGACAAGTTTCATCAGTTTGGGAAGTGTTTCTTTAGTCATCAGCATGGAGCACTGTCGCCTGAAAAGAACCAGGACTCTTTCCACACACCTGAGGGGATTTCTGGGTGGAGGGCGTCTCTTCCAGTCAAGAGCGCTGTGAGCTTTCATGGCTGGCAGCTTGAATTACACTTATAGCTGCATCTCTGCCAAAGCTCAAAGACCCAATGGATTGGAAGAGCAAGTGACCAAGCGCTACCTGAAGAACGCAGCTGTCCTTCCTGACGTCCATCCAGCAGCCTCAGTCTCTTTGGTGGACGTGTGTCTGGCTCCTCTGTGTCAGCAGGAAGAGTCTGTCTCCACCCATGGCTACAGCATGCAGGGCTACCAGGACATTTACCGCTCTGTGGCAGAGCCCATGATGAAGGCACGCTATGGTCGGCACCGTCCCTACAGCCTTGAGCTGGGACTGAAGATTAAGCAGCGGCTGTGGGAGACTCTCAAGCGCTCTTCACTGCTGGAGACAGAGCAGCCTGATGGACGCGTGCGTTCTCGTCACTGAGAGCTTCTCCATACCCAGAAGAAGCTTTGCTCCTCGTGGACATCAGTGAAGAGCCGCTGCCAAAGGAACCGCCGAGAAAGAAGCCCAGACACTGAGTCATCACAGCAAGGCGACGTATGTACATACTGTATATGGTTATAGAGTACGTTTATAGTTTTATGAGTACGTTTCAGTTTTTAAAGTTTTAGTGTGACTTAGTTTGTTTTATTGTGTCAAGTACATTTTTAGCACATTGCTGTGTGTTGCAGGATGTTTCTGTCATTGCACTGATATGCGGTTCCTCGGTTGTTTTAAACAGATTTTAGTCTACGTGGTTGTCGGGATGTTTCAGGCGGTTTTGTTGTTGATATGCGTTTGCCAAGGTTTTCTGAGCTGTTGTTATTGTGTTGCTGTGCGGTCTCTGGACTCTTTTGAGTGTTTTTTTCATACTTTGCTACATGGTTGTTAGGATGTTTGTGTGGTTGGTGGATATGCGGTTGCTTTTAAAGAGTTAAGTTAGGGTAGGTTAGGGTCCCTCACACGGTTTGCAGCTCGACGTGCTGTGGGGGCTTGTGTGCATCAGTGATGCTGAGAGCGACGCCATTGCTACTTCACAACTACTGAGGGTCACCTATGGTCTCAGCTGAGATGCCAGACCAAGACAAACCACCTGATTCTGGACAGCAGCAAATTGGCCAGAAGATCACAGTCTCGTGACAATGGCAACAACATCAGAATTACCTGAATGGAAGAAACTTCACTCTGATTATAAATGTGGAAGTCGCAGATGGATCAATAGAAGCAACTGTTCGAAGAGAAGGAGGAAACAGAGTCTGGTTTAATATTGGTAAAGATGTGCGATAAGTGTGTGTTCTTTCTTCAGCACTCAGCCAATCAAATTTGAGGACTGGTAATTACATCATGGACAATACAAAATAATATAATATAATATGGTAACACTTAACTAACCATGAGCAATACATTTTGTTACTGTATTTGTTATCCTTTGTTAATGTTAATAAAAATACAGCAGTTCATTGTTTGTTCAGGTTAGTTTAGAGTGCATTAACTAATGTTAACAAATACAACTCTTGATTTTAATAATGTATTAGTAAATGTTGAAATAAACAAGAACAGAGATTAATAAATGCTGTAGAAGTGCAGTTCATTATTAGTTCACGTTAACTAATGAACCTTCATGTAAAGTGTTACCATTGTAATATATAATATAATATAATATATAATTTCTTAAATGCTTGTATGTGTGATTTGCACAATCATGTAAATACTGGCAATTAGAAAATTATTTTATTTATTTAAATACAGTTTACTATTTTACTATTTACTATTACTATTTATAAGAGGTAAACACTGTCACAGTAATCTGAACTTCATAAACTGAAGCTTAATAAAACAGAAGCTCTGTAATGCACTTATTTGTGCTTCAATAATCAAAATCTGCATGTTAAACATAAAAACTAGTGCAGTAAGTTGATTAAAATATTTAATTATGCATAATGGCAAATTTTAAAAGTACTGAAATGACTTTATATTTACTTCTGTTCCTATTAAAATGCATTTATTTCCTTCTTAAGAATCCAAAATATGTAACAATGTTTTATTAACATTTTCTCAAACAAAGACTTACTTATTAAAATAAAAATAAAACTATCAAACACTACTTTAGTATTTTCAATCTAAACAACAATCAAATCTCTTAAAAATGAGGTTGCAAAAATGTGAAAAATGAAAATAATAAAAATAAATGTTTCATTCAAGTTGTCATTTGTCTGCTTTTCATTTCTAATATCTGATTATGTTTTAATTTATCTTTACGTATCATGACAAAATGCAATATATTATTCTGATTGCCCATAATCGGATCGTTCACCCAAAATTTATAAGGGTGAGTTATAGTAATGTGGCAGTCTCTACCATGGTAGTACCTCGGTTTACAGTATCACATGGCATACTATAATGTAAAATGATGCCATCTGTCTCTCTTCTTCTGATGCATCTCTGATCAATCTGATGTTTCTTTTCCCTTACTCTGTCCTACTCTGTGTTCACAAATTTCAAATCCCTCTATATCTGTCTCTTTCTCACCCACACACACACACACATCTTTTCAAAATCCCTTGCTTTTTCAGCCATTTGTTGCCCCCGTGCCAACTTTTTTTTAGACCTGTAGCAGACATCAAATTTGAATTTTAAAATGAGCTCATTTTGTGCATAAAATTTCTCAGTTTAAACATTTATGTTATCTATGTTCTACTGTGAATAAATTATTGGCTCATGTGATTTGAAAGTCTTAAAACTACAAATACATATGTTGACTACTAGACTTAATGATGATGATCAAAATTCTCAATGTGTTGAAGGAACTCCGGATATATTAAAGTTTGCATGCTGCAAAAACTCCTAAATGGGAGCAGAGGTCTTTGGATAGTTTGTCATAGATGTAAAAAAATAAATAAATAATAATTTGTAAACAGTGATCTTGATAATCTTGATAATATATTACCCATTAGTAGTTGTTGAAGTCCACTATATGGAGAAAAATCCTGGAATGTTTTCCTCAAAAACCATAATTTCTTTTTTGAAAAAAGAAAGACAAACATCTTGGATGACATGGGGGTGAGTAAATTATAAGGAAATTTTAATTCTGAAATGAACTAATCCTTTAACACTAAACTGCAAATAATGTAAGCCGCTGGGAGATGACAGATGGTTGTCATACACTGTACTGCAGTAATAGAAAGACAGTAACTATAAATATTTTTAATTTTTAAGTATTTTTTCAAAATTAAGTTTTAAAGGTATTTTCATTTCTTGACCATGGGGGCTGGAACATGTGTGAAGTAGCCATGCATACTTACCATCTCATTCTAGCATTTAATGCTGAGGAGGACTCTACACGCCTTCGAAGGACTGGTCTAAGAAGGACACAGCCTCACTAGGATGCAGCCTTCCATTTGAGAAGCATCCGGTGTGTGCTGCTGCTCGGCAAGATTACTCGGTCTGTCCAGGAGTCTAGCCCAGTGCTTCTCAAACCTGTCTTGGAGGAACCACACATCTACACATTTTGCATGTCTCCCTAATCTCACACACCTGATTCAACTCATCAGCTCGTTAATAGACACTGCAAGAGTGTGACTGAAGAGGGAGACAAATTGTGCAGTGGTCATGGGACCCCCAGACAGGTTTAAGAAGAACTGCTATAGGCTACAAGCATCCGAAAGACTGGACTAGGAAGTACACAGCCTGACTAGAGCGCTCCTAATACGTGCTCCGATTCACTGGTTCGAAACAAATGATTTGCAAAGGTTTTGAAGCATGATGAAGTGGGTTTCGAAAGTGATCATCATTACTCTAGACACTGCAGTTGATCTCCACAGTAATATTTCATCTGAAAAAATGTATTTGTTTTATGTTTTTCATTTTAAACAAATTAATGTCATTCCATTAGTGTTTCATGTTGTCTGTGGTTTATTTTAGCATTTGTTTTTACATATGACTAGCATTGTGTATTTGAGAGAACACCAGCATCTTGTGATCCTGTTTCTCAGGATCCGCTCAGCTGAATTATTTTTGTCATTTCCATCCAGAGTCACTGGTGGAGATCAGATTCTGTTTCAGCTGTTCAGCTTCATCATGGATGACATCCAGAGATAAAGATTTATGTCCAGGATGCTGGTACTTTGAATTCACACTGTTAAATTACATTTAATCCCTTCAGACCTGAATTATGTTCCACGGAGCAAAAAAAGTTTTATCCACGTGATATTTGCTCTTCTTTAATGTATAAATTAGTCTAAAATATGATCAGTATATGTGATTGGTAGATCAGTGACCAGGCAGTACTTATATACTGAATACTTTATATACTCATAAAATGTCTTTAATGAAAAATACTTTTTAAAGACCTTATAATAAAGTGATTATCATTATAAGGTATTAAATCTGTTCTGTTATAGCTGTGTTCATCAGAAGACATCAGAACCAGAGTCTAGCTGTGTGTCAATGAAGAGTGACGAGTCCATGGATCATCTATTAGATTTTAAGGCTGGAGATAGACTGATCTCAGATATAACATTTCCATTAAAATATGTTTTATAGTATGGCATTATAGCTTATCAGAATAGTATCTGTAGTGTTTTATACAAAATATTAGAAATTGTAGTAAATTGTTTATAGGTATTATTTGTTTTACCACATATAGCATTGTTCACATAAAGAGTAGGGCTGGGACAATACATCAATGCACCGCAAATTGAGAAATTGAGAATTTTTTGAGAAAATTCTGGATCGATTCTGATATTTTCCATATGTATCGCGATTCTCTCTTGAATTGATTCTGAGCTTAGTTTTCAACAGCAGATGGCACTGCATGCTTTAGAAACAGCCGTACTCTGCTTCTTTCCAATTCCTTACACACCATTTGAACCTTCTATAAAATAATCATTTATAAAGTTTGAAAAGGTTAAAGCGAATTACAGAGGTGTTTGCAGTGGCTTGTTTACATTAATCTCGCGTCATTAAAGCATTCTGAAGTGCAAATACATTTTCAGACTCAGCCGGAAGCACGAGCGGTCTTCTTCGTGAGCATTTGAGCATGCGGTTAAAAAATAGTCTAAAGCGCCAGCCATCTGCTGTTAAAAACTAAGCTTTTGCATTTGAAAAATATCAGAAACAATCCATGAATCATGATGCATCAGTAGTATTGTCCCAGCCCTAATAAAGAGAGACATCTGTGAAAACACTCTACAATCCACAATTTTTGTAATAACTCTGTGTAAATGAAAAATCATAAAGTGAGTGTTTTAGTCTTAAATGATAAATTCAAAGGATTCACTTTAATCTCTTTTTTATAGTTCAGTCAAAAGTAGATACACAGCCTGATCTCAGGTAAAACATTCCTGTAAAATATATGGTACAGAATACAGAAGACATTGTGCTTATTCACTCATGTTTTATTTTACAACCATGAAGTCTTCAAATCTGATGCAGAAGTTTGAGTGTCTGTATGAGGGAACAGCAAAGCACCCAACACTCCTAAATGAGATATACACGAGCTCTACATCTCATGCATGAGGTGGCCTGCTCTGAGACCAAAGAGAATAACAAACTACAGATACTTGAATTACAATTCACATTCTGTCATTGTTCTCTACAGGTTGAGACATTGTGATATCACAGATGAAGGTTGTGGTGCACTGGCTTCAGCTCTGAGATCAAACTCCTCGCAGCTTAGAGTATTGGATCTGTCTTGGAACAAACTATGAAATTCAGGAGTGAAGTTGCTCTTTGATCTGTAGGGTGATCCACATTATTTACTGCAGGGACTATTCTATTGTGAGTAAATTTTTATTTAAAGCTTTTAACTCATACTGTATGTGTGTAACAGGAGAATATAAGATAATTCAGCTCCACTTTAGAATAATAAGAGTTTAATTCTATGATCAATGAATATATGAATATTTTTATCTCTTACAGTGTCTCTGTGTGTAAGTGATTAAAAGAGAGTTGTTTATCATTTACTGTTATCAATCTTTTAGCAGTAATGTATCATACTCCATATGTGATTGTGTTTGTTTTATTGTAGGACTCTCCTTATTCAGTTTCCTCAGGATCAGCTGATGGTGAATAAGGAGCTGCTACAGAGACTGAAGACACACCAGTTTCTTGTTTTATATGTAAGGCCCATGAAAATTAGTTCTGAAAATAGATACTTTTAATTGTATCAAATATGAAACAATGTACTGTAGATGTTGTAAAGCTCAATATACATGGCAAACGATTAAAGCGATTAAAGTGGCAAAAGTTAAACACTCACATTTTAAGCAACAAGCCACTGACAGTGTTAAAAATAGATTTATTGTGCAATACAGACAGCGTTGTTTCTTATAACGGAGTGTCTGTTTACACTAAATGCAAATAGCCTGCCTTGGTGGCAGATGCTATTTACATTAACTCTACCCACATTTGTCTGATTGAGCCAGACAAAACTACAAAAGAAATCCAGCTGACAACAAGATTAGTGGTGTAGAGAGTTTAAATCCACCTTTCAGAACTCATTTTTCTCCCTTTTCCCATCACATATCAGCTTGGAGAGGTGTTGGTTTTAAACAAAAATTAAGAAAATATTAAGTTCTCTAAGTGCAGGTATTTAATAGTGGGAATAAAGTGTTTATCAGGTAAGGTTAGGGGTAAATGTAAGGGTGGACTTTGTGCAAATAGTTTGTGCCTTATTACAATGGGATAATGTCCCTACCAGCAGAGGGAGACAAAGATTATGCAAATAATTTCACTGAAAATATTTGTCTGTAAAGTATGATTTACCTTTTTTGTATATGATTATCTATTAAAGCTTACACTTAAATCTTCACATTCTTTTACTGGTTTCTTGATTTTTCCTCCTGACTTTGAACACAGTAAATTACTAACTGCTATGATGACACATTCATCGTGATGGAAAACATTTCTGAAGCCAACAGCAAAAAGCAGTGATGAGACTGTCCACGCTTTATATTAAAAAGATAATACTTTCAATGAAACTGAATAGGAATTATTCTGATAGATGGTGTTAATTATGTTCCTAAATTGCTCACTACAACCATAAAGCTGGTAATGATAAATAAATACAGGTTTTTTTTTTTCTAAAGCTCCTGTCATGGTTCATGCCTTAATCTGGATAAATGTGAATTAATGGCTTTACATGACTGCTATCTTGTGTCCTTAAATAAATCTAGTTTTAAACGGCTAGGTATAACTCGGAACGAGTTAAATTAAGAAATTAATATTTTCCGAAGATTAATACATATTTCCATATTTCATTGAATACTGTTTACTAAAGTGGAGTCTTTCTAGATACAGCATGTTCCCTTCTCTTTTCTGACTAGAAAGTAAAGATAGTAAATTGGCAGTTTTTAGTTTTGTGTTTGCAGGAACATTTAAAAAAATGTAGGTGGTATTAATTTGGTGAAAAAAACAAAACATTCATTTAAATGTTTTGGTTTTAATCAAGTTGTTGCACACTGTAAGTTACTGTATGAACAACTTGTCTTTACTCAGCATAATACACCTATTTGGAACAACCGCTCTGTCTTATTTAGAATTAAATCACTTTTAGATATTGAATGGAGAGAGGAAGTAGAGGTAGTCTATTGTTCTTTTTTTTTTTTTTTAGATGCAAATGTTTTTTGTTTTTGTTTTTTTCTTCAGAAGGTGCAACTTTCAGTGTGAGTAGAAACAATATGACAAAGTACTTATGTATATTCCAAAGTTTGTTCATATGACTAATATTTCTCATTAAACCCGCATTAACAAGTGGGTCCAATTTTGACATGTTTTTAAGCAAAATAATCCATTTCCAAGATATTAGATTTTTCTTTTTATTGTATTAATTTTACATGAATGATCACCAAAATGTAAACCACTGTTATCGCCATTTAATTTCATTTAATAGAACACACCTTTGGATCCAAGTTTTGTGCACATTCACTTTCCTTTTGGATTTTGGAACAAACATTCCAGCTTCAGATGACTTGGTGTCCAATCACCGAATAGCGTTGGTCTGTATGAAGGTAAAACAGTATAAAATAAACCAAAAATAAACAAAGCCTAGTTTTCATAATTAGATAATACTATTGAATACAAATATCTTAATAAAATAAAAATGGCAAATGGCCATAGAGCAACAAAATTATCAGGAGAAAGAGGTCTCAAAAATATCCACAAATAAGGAATTTAAGTATATTTTCTGAGCATAAATCTAGTCTAATTAACTTTTTTGGGGTAGCCTTTGTATGTATATGTATATTTGTTTATGTTCTTCTAATAAGTGTAGTCACTAGAAGTTGGGTCCGACTTGACAAGGAAAGACGAGAAATTCATTCAGTCAGACTCTTATTTTGAAATAAACTTCAACGGGATCGCGCGTCACCCGGAAATACTCAGAGCAGTTGGTGAACATGCTTTACACTGATGTTTTACTGCAGTTTGTTTCGCTAAAAATGATCTGATTACGGAAAATTGGATGGATGTAATTCCTTTTACAGAGTTTTAAATGATTTTGGTGGCTTCGTAAGTTTACTTAAACTGTTTGTGTCACGTTTTTCATATGAAAACAACAGTTGTCGCAGTTTATTTGTATTTTCACTGGTTTAAACGTAAAGATTCATGACTTATCCGTGACTTAATCTTTAAATTGATTTAACTTTATTACTTTTCTTAAAACATTTCGTATTAGTGAGCTGTATTTGCTGACACACTCATAAACGACCTCCTGTCATCACATCATTGGTGTTTATTTGTAATAATAAAAGTATAATAATTTACTGTTATGTGTGTATGCCTGTTAATATTCATGTTTTAAAATCCCACCCAGGTGCTCTTCTATAAACCAAAATGGGTAAAAAGAAGGGGAAAGATAGAAGTCCTAGAGCAGACAGCAGCATTGAGACACCAGGTACATGTGTGACAATGAAATGCTACCAGTGATTTTAATAATGAAACCTCACACATGATTCTCCTGTTGCTTTGTAAGGGGTTTCCTGCACTCACATCCGTAAAGGAATAGACAACAGCTTACTGAAGAAGGCCGATCTGAGTCTGAGCTCGTGCCAAGACTGTGAGCCGAACAAGCCTGTTGAAAACCAGATCTCAGAGAATGAAACTGACAGAGAAAGTCCAGCTGTGTGGATGTGCCTGAAATGCGGCCACAGAGTAAGTGATCAGGTGACTTATGTCACGTTGCTATTGGCCAGCCGCTCATAAACAATGTTGTGATCCTCATCAGGGCTGTGGGAGATCAGACAATCAGCATGCGATTAAGCACTATGAGACTCCTCGATCCGAGCCACACTGTTTAGTGCTCAGCCTGGATGTCTGGAGCGTCTGGTAAGTGACACACATCCACACCGAAATGTGGCAGGGTTTGTGTGTTCAGAGTACTTACTTTCTGCTTGTTTGTCGTCAAGGTGTTACATCTGTGATGAAGAAGTTCAGTATTCCAGCACAGGGCAGCTGGCACAGCTGATCAAAAATATAAGAAAACAAGTGCTGACAGATCCTGGCAAGAGGAACTCTAACAAAAGTAGGTGCCAGACAGTTTTCACAGCCACTGACACAGTGTTTGTCTTGTAGTGGCTGATGCTCATGATTTAAACAAACATGTATTTATGTGCACAATATTAACAGAATATACTATGTAATATTTAAAACCTATTGTTATTAAATTTTCAAACAGACAAACGATCTGCTCACAGCTAACGGTCACAATCTTTGACTGATAGAAGATGCACTATGGACTATGAGAATCATTTGTGTTACGACAAATGAATAGATTAAAAGAGGAACTTCAACCTGTTTGAGGTCAATAACACCCTGTTTGAGGTCAAACAGACCCCCTGTTGTGTTAAATTTACCTCTGGTTTTACAGACAATGCTTAATCCTAGTCCCAGCTGTTTTAACTGAAAGCAACTTGCACTTACATATCTGAAAATACGCCACTGCCATTGTTTTGTCTCAAGATGCACACCAGTAATGTTTTTTTTTTTCTAAGGCACATTTATAAAAGCTTAATATGCTTTTAGAAAAAAAACATGTGCAAATTCATCAGTCATTGCTGAGAATTTTCTCCTTAAAGGGTTAGTTCACCCAAAAATGAAATTTCTGTCATTAATTACTCACCCTTGTGTCGTTCTACACCCTTAAGACCTTTGTTCATCTTCGGAACACAAATTAAGATATCTTTGATAAAATCCGATGGCTCAGTGAGGCCTGCATTACCAGCAAGATCATTTCCTTTTTCAATGCCCAGAAGGGTACTAAAAACATATTTAACAGTTCATGTGACTACAGTGGTTCAACCTTAATGTTATGAAGCGACGAGAATACATTTTGTGCACACAAAAAACAACAACTTTATTCTACAATATCTAGTGATGGGCGATTTCAAAACACTGCTTCATGAAGCCTCGAAGCTTTACGAATCTTTTGTTTTGAATCAGTGTTTCGGAGCGCCAAAGTCACGTGATTTCAGTAAATTAGGCTTTTTACGTCATAAGTGTTGCGAAATTTCAGTGGTTTACCACTGGTGGGTGAGATTTTGGCAGTTTGATACACGCTCTGAACCACTGATTCGAAACAAAAGATTTGTAAAGCTTCAAAGCTTCATGAAGCAGTGTTTTGAAATCGCCCATTACTAGATATTGTTGATATCGTTTTTTGGTGCACAAAAAGTATTCTAATCAATTCATAACATTAAGGTTGAACCACTGTAGTCACATGAACTATTTTAAATATGTCTTTAGTACCTTTCTGGGCATTGAAAGTGTTAATTATCTTGCTGTCAATGGAGGCCTCACTGAGCCATTGGACTTTATCAGAAATATCTTAATTTGTGTTCTGAAGATAAATGTAGGTCTTAGGGGTGTGGAACGACATGAGGGTGAGTAATTAATGACAGAATTTTTTGGTGAACTAACCCTTTAAAACTGCAGTGTACCAAAGACTAAAAAACGCAGTTTAAAACCACCCCTGTTTTCTACCATCACAAACATGTAACCAGTGCTGTCAGTGTGTGAGGTGGGGCTTTCCACAGTGAGCACAAGAACACCTTTAAGTAGGGACAGGAGAAATCAGGTACACAAAGCATAGCGGGTGAATTATGTATATGATGTGTATTATGATGTTTTTATGAACTCTTTTCTCCATTTTCTATAATGTTCAAAGCATTTCTAAGGATTCTGATTTTTTGTAGGCAGCTGTCTGACTTTGAGATGGCAAATGGGAACATTGTTTGTGTCACATTAGCAACACATTATTAGCTGTTTAATAACGTAGTCAAGCCAAAGGCTAAACATATGAATTAACCTTATGTCTCTGATGTTGTAAAGAGCGAAACATGATACGCATTGCCATTCTGATACATCAATTTGTAGACGACCCTGGTTAATTAATTCTTCCTGTTCTGCTTCTAAATCAGTTTCTGGTTCAAACATATATGGCTGAATTAATCCAATATTTCCACTTGCAAATGTGTAGCGTTTACTAAAGTTGACCAAGTGGATCAGGTAGTCCGAGCTGTTGTGACTGAGTGGAGGCGGGGGCTAATTTGCATATTCATGCATTCGTGGATACTAAACGAAGCAAGGATGTAGAGTTATATTCAAGCAATTTTAAGGCATGAATAAAGTTTTTCTTTTATATATATCATTTTAATTATCAAAGATGAGTTTTAAGGGATAAAAGTATTGACTGCAGGGGGACTTAAATTTGTTCTTTTTAAAGCATGTTTTCACTGTAAACTGTAATCGTTGAAGGCCCTTGTTTTAAAATATGTATTTGTTTTAATGTAGGGAGAAAGCTGCATCTATATCTTTTGAAATGCCTTTTTAGTGATATTATCAATATATTTAGGCAACTTTATTTTGGGTATTTTGAAATTAGTTTCACTAGGCACTAGTTTCAGTTTAAAAAAAAGCATAAATTTGCCTGCATACTCTGCAGAATGTAAGAATGAAGAGATTCCTGCAGAGCAAACACTGGATGAAGAGAAAAAAAACAAGGAGAACCAGAAGAGCAACTCCAAGCATGATGACAGTCCCAAAAGACAGAAAGCAGCAGCAGCAGCAGGAAGCTCTAGTGTTGTGTGCGTCAGGGGTCTCAGTAATCTGGGCAACACGTGTTTCTTCAATGCAGTCATGCAGGTACAGAGTCATAGTTTGAGACTCTACATATTGCTGCCTGTAAACAAGCTCTGCAAACCCTTTTTTTTCTCGTCTCCCTCTCAGAATTTATCTCAGACGCAGTATTTGCGAGAACTGCTGAACCAGATTTTGGATGAGAAGAGCTGCTTCACCATCACACCTGCACTGTCATCTGAGCTGGTACTAATGCTGAGCCTCACTATGCTCTTCTCTGTCTCAGTTTATGCATAAATCTTTATCTAACAGGACATTTTCACATTTTGTTTTCAGGAATCTCTTCAGATCCAGCTGGAAAGGCCCGGGTCGCTCACGCTGGCTATGTGTCAGTTACTGAATGAAATCCAGGAGACCAAGAAAGGTGTTGTGACCCCTAAAGAACTCTTCACACAAGTGTGTAAAAAGTGAGTATTCTACACAAAAATGTTTCAAGCACAGCAGCCTCATATAATAAGAGGAAAGTTCTGTTATACTGATTTAAGTAACACTTTATTTTAAGGTGAGATATAGTAATAACAGTAAATTATGCATAATTACAAGTAACTAACCCTAAACCAAATCCTAACTGTAACTCTATAAAAAGTACATGTAGTTAATTAATTATTAAGAGACTTCTTATTATCTGTTGTTCACAGAGCTCCACGCTTTAAAGGCTTTCAGCAGCAGGACAGTCAGGAGCTGCTCCGGTACCTTCTGGACGGCATGAGGGCAGAAGAAGTGAAAGTATGGACCTCTATCAGCACATAGATTAACTCATATCTGCTTGTTTTCCTTTGCCATTTCATTTGATTAAGGGATGTATGATACATTTTAATTTAACTGAGTCCTGTTTGTTTATTTCCTGTATTTTTTAGAGAGTAAATTCTGGAATTCTGGAGGCTTTGAAAAACTCTGGCAAAAGCTTAGAGGCTGAGCAGATGAAGAAGGTTCTTAAAGGTACAAGTCATTATCAGATTATCAGAACAACAAGTAGTATATTATAATTAGTGCTGTCAATTGATACATTTTTTAAGTGAGTGATTTTTCTCTTTGTCTTTTGTTCTTTAATTAACATTAATGACAGACAGCCGCAGGTTTATTAGGCTGCTGTCACTTTAAGACATGAAGCACATGATGTGGATCTGACACATCCAATGTGTCTCTGTCTGAAACGTCTTTCTGTGTGCATGAGTTGTGTGCATCTGTCAGACAGGAGATTCAGACAGCACGCTAGTACAGATTTAAGTTATTTTTATCGCACTTGAATGGTTTAATAGCACTTGAATGAATGATAGCGTGATCATATAATGTAACGCTAGCTAAAGGTTGACCGGAAAAAAACGGATGCTGCGTTATTTGAGTTAAATATTTATAATGAAAAAATTAATTGCATCCGTTAGCGCATTAATTTTGACAGCACTAATTATAATGTAATGATTAAGGCATGGTTAAACTCCAAACTTTTTAATCATAACATAAGTAATATTAAATGAATAACTTGGACTTTCTCTCACATCTTTTTTCACCAGAGTATGAGAAAAACGGTGCACCCAAGAACTTTGTGGACCGAGTGTTTGGTGGGGAGATGAGCAGCACGGTGATGTGTAAAGAGTGCAGAACTGTGTCTCTGGTGACAGAGATGTTTCTGGATCTTTCTCTTCCAGTAGCTGATGAGGTAAGGTTCATGTAGCTGCTTTATCCCTCAAACACTTTGGCTCTTCCTTCTGGCTAAATGCTAATAGTTGCTGTTTTAAAGTGTGAGCATGTTCTGGGGAAGTTAACTGATTTGAGTGTCTCCTCCAGGCCTATAGGAAGAAGAATCAGAAGAAAACCCCTCAGTATCGCAGCAGCGTCAGTGATGATGGAGATCGAGACAGCAAAACATCTCTGGTCAATGGGAATGAAGACATGTCTACAGGAACAGGAAGCAAGTACCAGCAGAAGAAAGCCAAGAAACAGGCCAAGAAACAAGCCAAGGTAAAGACACACTGGTTCAGATGGTCAATAAAGTGTAATTACATCTGTTATGTGTATCGACCAGGATGTTTAATCGGCAAAATTTAGGCATTTACTGTTAATGGCTTTGGCTGATATTATAAATGGCTGATATTGTAAATATTATGTAAAATAAATGTTAATTTAATTAAAATATATATATATATATATATATATATATATATATATATATATATATATAATATGAGACAGGATTAAACTGCGAACATCTTGCCATTAATTATTAATAATTTCTTTGGTACATTAAGAGATGTTTTTGCAGCCTAGGCAGTGGATAATAGACAATTACTCTTTTTATGTGTATATTAGTATTATTTTAGCTTTATTACAGTTTTATTAATATTTTCAATTAGATTTTTATATTTTTTGTTTGTTAATTTTGTTAAATTTTTTAGTCATTTTATTATTTTTTTTTTAATAATGTTATTTTGGTTTAATTCATTTTTATTAATTTTTAAGTTTTTTATTGATATTGATAACCGATCAGTTATAAGTTTTAGAGCTTCAGCTTATACTTATTTCAGTTTATTGCAATATTTCTAATTTTCGTTTTAAAGTTTTCAGTCTGCGGTTTCAGTCTCTGGTTTTTATGACTGATATTCTCCTTGCATGTTTTCTACATATCATGTTCCAGTAACTTTTTTTTTTTCACAATATCAAGTAGAAGCCAGGCAATGTGCAATACGCATATTTTTTTGGCTTTTGTATCCGTAGAATCAGAGACGGCAGCAGAAAATGGGTGGTAAAGTCAGTCTGGAAGCTCTGACCATTCAGAGCACAGCTAGCAGCACCGATCCAGCAGACGGCTCTGATCAGAGTGTGTCAGTAAATGGCAGTGCTGATGTGGAACCAGTTAAAAACAGCCAGGAGCATTTGATCCTTGAGAAACCTTCCACACACTCACAAAATGAGGATGAAGAGGATGAAGATGATGAGGAACCCGAGCAAGAACATGCTACTGCTGGCAAGAACCGTTTCACTGCCTTATCCGAAGACCAAACCTCTGAAGATGTGTCTATGGAGGGAGACAAAGTGGAAGATGTGAATGAAATTGAGGAGGAGGAGGATGGTGCTGATCAGCTTTGTGCTGAAGAGGATATATTAGTAGAAGAACTGAATACTATGTCACTAAAAACAGCTCCAAAATGTGAGATGGAGAATGGAGATGACGTCTCCGGTTATGCTAAAGAATACACTGTGGTGAATCAGGACCCTGAGCTTGCTTTTCACACACTGACCACCAGGGAGGTGCCAGAGAAGCAGGAGTGTTCGGTGGAGTCCTGTCTTTACCAGTTCACTGAGGTGGAACATCTCACAGAGAACAACAGGCTGATGTGTGTTACCTGTACAAAACGCCAGTCTGGACCTAAAGCCTCAGACGGTACTTTTACATTATTTACTATATTAACAGACTTTTTCTTTGTCTATATATATAAACACACACACACACTTAGATTTGATAAGATATATTGCTCTTAGTTTTATTTCAATTAATTGTGAATTTTAGTGTTACTTTTCATTTTAATTAATAGCTTTTCATCAACTCAACAATTATTTGCCTAGCAAATAGAAAATACTTTTGTACACTTTTTTTTTTTTAGTGCACGTTCAGAAAATATTGTGCAATATAAATGTTTCAGCTATTTTCTATTATATTTAAAATACATTGAAATGTCCTTTAATATTGTCTAACCATATTTTAAAGTTACTGAACATAAAACTTAAAGTTTGTCATAAACCCTAGTTGTGACAGCAGTGTTTCTAAACTGATTTTGTCATGATTTAGGTGGTAAGAAAGCTGTTTACAGAGATGCACTGAAGCAGATGCTGATCTCTCATCCTCCAGCAGTGCTCACGCTCCACCTAAAGAGATTCCAGCAGGTAAAACACCTTGTTCCTCCTGTCCCAGACCTCACCACACTGATAAACTTACAAAATAAACACCCTTATTTTGTCATTTATTTGCTTGTAGGTTGGATACAGTGTTTGTAAGGTGAACAGACATGTGCAGTTTCCTCAGATCCTGGATCTTGCTCCTTTCTGCTCTTTAAACTGCAAGGTGAGCGAATGATCATTTGTTTTCATGTAGAGCAGCACGATTGTGGATGAATTGAGAATCATGATTTTTTTTCTGGAATTGCACACAGACCAGCCATTCATGAGCCGATCACTGAAAACTGAGACCCACACAGCATTTAATCACTGGAATTACAGAAATCATTTCACGTGTTTTCCTAACATTGAAACACTGCATTTCTAATCAGCTCCTGACAAACACAGTAATTATTATTTGAATTATCACTCAGTGAGTCATTTAACCACATATTACTGTCTTTGGAAGGCTTTTGTCTTTCAAACACATTAAAATGTACAAATTGACATCATTACATATTTTAATGGCTACCGAAGACATCAATGTTTATATCCGAACTATAGACTTTTCTTCCAGTACTTCTGTGATAGTGACAGAAATAATGATACTGTGTGACTGAAAAGACTGTTTGTGAAGCTGTTTCATATCTATTCAAAGTATGATAGACATACTATTCGACTATGTCTATAAGGTTTAAATTGTCATTTAGGAATGAGATCACGTGGGTGTTTGAATTGAGATTGCGATCTTTTAACTATTAATCGTGCAGCTTTATTTTCACGCAATTCCTTGTGTTCTAGGTTCAGTAAACTCACTCAAAACTGGTTAAAACTCCCAGATGAAACCCTTTTTGTGTTTTTAGGGTGTGGAGGAGGGCGAGACGCGAGTGCTGTATAGTCTTTATGGCATAGTGGAGCACAGTGGCACCATGCGGTCCGGACACTACACGGCCTACGTTAAATCACGACCCTCCACGCACAATTACGTTGAAAACGGGTTGGCTGCTGGTTGTGAGTATTAGCACTGTTGAGTCTGATGAGCTTTATGAATTTATATGAACATGCAGGAAAATCAATAACTTTTTTAATCAAATTGCATTTAGCTGGAAACTAAGTGACATTGTGATTATTATTAATGTCCAATCATCCTCTCGTAGCAGGTAACGCTGAGGCCAGTAAAGGATCATGGTTCCACATCAGCGACAGCAGCGTCCACCTGGTTACAGAGGCCAAAGTGCAGAGTTCCCAAGCCTACCTCCTGTTCTACGAGAAGATCTCATAACCCATATGAGGACTGAGCTTCAAAACAAAGGGCTGCTGGTGCTCCATTCCGACTGCTGTGACATCCTGTTAAAACAATGCAAAGGGTTGAAAACTTGAATCAAAGTTGTTTGTATGAGCATCCTCTTTTTTTCTCTCTCTCTCTGCATCATCAGCTGCTGTTCAGGGAAGTTTTGATTCATGCAAACAAGATGCAGAACTTGCTTGCAATCATTGTATTCTTTTTTTTTTTTTTTTTAATTGAAGTTAATAATACTCAGTGGAGATTTGAAAGCGATGAATGTTTTTCTTACCTCTAGATCATGATAGCTTGGCTTGATAAAGCTTTGGAGTGGCCATTTGCCTCATACAACTTATCTCAAAGTATCTGATTGTCCTGCACAATCTTCCAGGTCTCTGCTGCCAAGAGAAAGTCATTTTGAGTGAATCTCATGAAGGAAAGTCATATTTCACCCCAAAATTATAGGTATATAAATATATGCATTTCATTTATTTTTTATTTTTTTTATGACAGTTAAGTTCATATCCCCACAATTCTCATTACTGTTTACATTTACTGTTACAAGTCTCATTTTTAATAATGTAATACACTAAATGATCATGGACACATTTTTAAAATTTATTCAGTGTTAATTAAATTCAGTACAATAAATATGATGTAAAAATACAGGGGTGAAATAAGAACAAAATATGACCGAGACATGACTTAACAGTCATGAGATTCATCGTTTTCATTTTTAAAATGTAAAACATTTTTTCCCCACCAGAAATATATATATTGGTACAATTTTATATTGCAATAAATACCTTCCTGTCCTCAAAATAATGGCATCATATTCATGAGTCATGAACTTCAACATGAAATTAATATATATATAAACAAATTCTTTTTCTCAGATTTGTTATTTTATTTAGGACATTCTCCAAAAATCTCACAGAGAGCACTGAAGCTCAAAATAAATGCCTACCTTTAAAAATATTTTTTTGTTTTGTTTGTTTGTTTTCTAATATTTTAAGAATGTTAAAATACTGGTGCCCTCAGCCTCCTGGTCCTCTTGAATGTGAGTGCAGCTTTTGATGCTGTTTGCCATTCAGTACTCCTATCTATCGTGTCACTGGTACTGTTTTTCATGGCTAACTTCATATCTTTTGGATGGGCAACAATTTATTAGCATCAATAAACACAGATATCGCTCTGTCACTGTTTCCTGTGGTGTACCTCAAGGACCTGTTCTTGGGCCACTTCTGTTTCTAATCTACATGCTTCCTCTTGGTCAGATCATCCAGCGTCATGGTCTTAATTTCCACAGTTACGCTGATAATACACAAATCTATCTTACCTTTTAGCCTAATACTGTTTTTCCCTCCCCCTTCCATCACTTTCATCTACAAGATTTCAACATATGGATGGCTCAAAACTCTCTAAAACTGAATACTGACAACTAAAATCCTGTTAGGCCCTGAATCCCTTGTCTTTTCCCACCATGACTTCTCCATTCATAATGATGGAGTTATAGTTCACCCACTATACAGAATCTTGGGGTACTATTTGATTCCAAATAATGCTCTGAGCCCCGTATCAGCCAGCTTGTTAAATCCTGTTTTTTTCATCTTCATAACATTGTCCGTATACTACCTTTGCTAAAACTCAAAGATGCTGAAACTGTTATCCATGCTTTTATAACCTTGTGTCTGGACTGTTGTAATTCTGTTTTGTGACCTACCCACTAAAGCCTTTAATTGCTTGCAGCTAGTTCAAAACTCAGCTGCTTGTGCCCTTACATTTAACATAACATCCGCTCACATCACTACCATCCTTCAGCAACCGTACTGACTCCCTATTCAGTTCAAAATGCTTATCCTAGTTTTTAAGGTTTAGCACCTTCATATCTTTGAGAATGAATACACCCTTATGTTTTTTGCCTGTACTCAACTGTTGGTGGAAGGGCATTTCAACTTTAAGCTTTGGTTTGGAACAAGCTGCCTCAAAACCTCTGTGCTGTTTCCTCTTTCCAAACCTTGACTGAACTCTAAATGCCTATGTTTTACAATATGTTTTGTTAAATGATTGTTACTTTCATTATCAGATCCTTACTTATTTCAGCTATTGTCTTGTATATGATCTCCGTCTGACTGCCTGTTCACTTTGTTGTTCTCTAATTGTACATCTGTATTTTTGTTATTTGTCAGTATTATTTAAAGTGCCCGTGGGTTCTTGAAAGGTGCAATGAAAATGAAATATTATTAATATTATTAAAAATAAAATTGGCAATTTTCACTTCTGACAGTTCAAAACGAGCGTCCAAGCGTCTCTTGAAACGTCATCGTCGAAACGAAATATTATTGGGCGGCACCATTTACTAGCTATAAAACTTTATTATAAATGGTTGTTCCTCAAGGGGGCGCTTGACGGCTCGAGAATCTCAAGTTTGTTCTTTTGGAAAGACTTTTAAAAAAAAAATCTAATAAACGAAAGGTTTGGCTTCTGATGTACGTTTAAAAATCTGACATATCAGTCACTGTAAAACTGAGTAAAATGCCCGTGTCCTTTAATCACAAAGGACTGTGATTAGTTTCGCCTTGTCTGCAAAGTGACAAACATCACGTAACACAGCCGTTCTTTAAGCAACAGCTGTTGATGGAACCATAACGTCATTGGCGACCGGAAGTGAACTGTCAACTGCCGTAGCTAAAGAACGCAAAAATCGCTAAGCAACAACAAAGAGGACGGCGTGAATCATTTAATCATTTGACATAGTAAACAATACATTACATGTAAATAAAAGCAAGATAATGGTTGCTTTTGGCATTAAATGACATACAGATACAACTAAAATACCACACAACTATAGAACATTACTTTACTTATCTAATCTGTCACGTATTATTGACTACGGCAAATCGGTTATTCTCCCGTAGTAGACGGTTACAGTAGAACGTCAAGAAGTAGCAGTTAGATTTGCGCATGCGCAACAGAACAGGCTGCTGCCTAAAGTCCCTATTTTATGAGCAAATATTTACACCCAGAATGATGATTCTGAGAAACTTTAAAGCTACTAAAGTCGAAAAGAGTTTCCAGTGAAAAGTTAAAATTAAACATTTAATTTGTATATCAACATACCTGACCAATTTGAACTTCCGGGCCACCTCCTAACCAGTTCAATGCATTTGCCACTCCAGTTTCGTATCGTATTTTTTTTGCTATGGCGGGAGTTTAGAACTGAGCAAGAGAGGGAGCGGTCTCCACGGTAACCATCTAAGCCGGAAGTGCCGGGCTCTCTAAAGGTAAGCAACAATAACAGATAAAAAAACAAAACAAATGAATCCTACTGCGCATTCAGTTAATACAAACATATTGTTTATTTAATGTCGCAGAGTGGTACAGAAATGTAGATGTTTTGTTGATGAGATTCGCCGATGTGTTTGTGCGTTTGCACGGATTTAAAATCCATGTTAATGCCATTATTTATTCTCTGAGAAGGTTTTTCATCTAATCAAAGACATTTAAATGTATTTAAATTGCATAATATATATTTAAATGGTAAGATTAAACAATTAGTTTAAAAAATGTATCTATCTATCTGTATGTCTGTCTGTCTATCTATCTATCTAGTAATGTCCAGGCCAGTGATCTGTCCTCTGACTGTGGGGGCCACGGCTCCGGAGTCTCTCTCCATCTTACAGAGGCGTCTTCAGACAGCGGAGGAGCAGACGGAGGAGTTAATGAGGAGTCTGGGCTCTTTGGGAGCGTCTGCAGATCAGCTGCTCGTGAACTCTTTGAACGGGAGCTCCTCTAAGCGTCCGGTCAGTCCTGTGAACATCCACCGGGCCCTGAGTGCCGCAGGAGAGGGTTTGCTATGGAGACAGTGTGAAACCCTTGTCGCACGTGTGTGCAAATTAGAAAGTGTTTTGCACACTCTGAAACTCAGCATCTTCCGTCTGGAGATGGACAAAGAGCTCAATCCATCTCACACAGGTCAGCGCACTTTATTTTCAGTGGTGGGTATGTGTGTGAATCTAAAAGTGAAGTTTGCATCAACAACATATTGATGTATATTTTGAAATTACTGTGCTGGGTAGTACCTGCTTGCATGCAATCTGGATTACATAATCAGATTCCAAAAATTAAGTACTTGTAATTAGATTATATTACATTTTAATACTTTAATACAGACTACAGTTATTTTGTATTGATTACATGATTACGTTTTATATATATACAAGTTTTTGAACTGTAAGATTTTTTAATGTTTTTAAAATAAGTCTGTGTTCTGCTCACCAAGGGTTCATTTATTTGATCCAAAATACAGCAAAAACAGAAATATTGTGAAATATTTTTACAATTTAATAATAATTACAATATATTCTATCTGAATATATTTTTTAAAATGTAATTTATTTCTGTGTATTATTACTCCAGTCTTCAGTGTCACATGATCCTTCAGAAATCATTCTAATATGCTGATTCTAATATGAAAAAACATTTATTATCAATGTTGAAAACAGTTCTGAATTTTTTTTTTTTCAGGATTCTTTGATGAATAGAAAGTTCAAAAGAACAGCATCTATCTGAAATATAATTTTTTTTCAACATTATAAATGTCTATACTGTCACTTTTGATCAATTTAATGCATCCTTGCTGAATAAAAGTATTAATTTCTTTAATTTCTTTCTAAAAAGCTTTCTATTTCAGATAAATGCTGTTTTTTTTAAACTTTCTATTCATCAAAGAATCCTAAAAAATATTGTACACAACTGTGTTCAACACTGATAATAATCAGAAATGTTTCTTGAGCATCAAATCATCATATTAGAATGATTTCTGAAGGATCATGTGACACTGAAGACTGGAGTAATGATGCTGAAAATTAAGCTTTGATCACAGGAATAAATTGTATTTTAATATATATATATATATATATATATATATATATATGTATATATAATATATACACAGACACACACATATTCTTGAATATGTGGTTTACGGGGACTCTCCATAGATGTAATGGATTTTATACTGTACAAACCGTATATACTATCAGCCTACACTAACTCTACCCCTAAACCTACCCATCACAGAAAACTTTCTGCATTTTTATTTTATTTTATTTTTTTAATTAAAAACAAAACAAAAAAAAAAACACCATTCAGTATGTTTTTTTTTTTAAGCCATATGGTTTATGAGGACACAGGAAGTATCCTCATAAACCATGTTTACTCCAGGAACAATTTCAAAACTGAATTTATGTGAGCAGTAGTCCAGTGAGATGACAGTGTAGTTCTGTGTGTGTGTGTGTGTGAGTAAGAGAGAGATTTTTGCACTTGTTCTGTCTGCATGCATCAATCATGGGTGCAGCTTCCAGCCCTGCAGGAGACGCATTTGTAATTTCCCCTCTGTGTTTAGCGCGTCTGCAGGAGCGATTAACTGCCCTGCAGGAGCAGCATGAGGAGGAGCAGCGCTCTTCACGGCGGGAGGTGCTGCATTTACAGGATGAGCTGCAGCGGGCCTGCGAGGAGAGGCAAGAGGCGCTGCGGGAGGTGCTCAAACTCAGGGAGGTGCTGGAGAACAACACCTCTGCTAAAGTAAAAAAGCTTATGGGCTCATTAATAATTAATGACTACATGAAATATTTGCGCTTTTAATAATTAATTTGTCAAACAATAGGATTTTTAAAATGAATCAAAAAAGCTAAAAGGTGTTAAAATAACTTTTTAGTTACGGGGTTAAATGGTGTCCAGTCAGAAATATAATATATCTACTGTTCAAAAACATTTTATACTCACCAAAGCTGCATTTATTTGATAAAAAATACAGTAAAAACAGTATTATTGTGAATGTTATTACTATTTAAAGTACTGTAACTGTTCTCTATTTAGATATATTTTAAAATGTAATTTATTCCTGTGATCAAAGCTGAATTTTCAGCATCATTACTCCAGTCTTCAGTGTCACATGATCCATCAGAAATTCTAATATGCTGATTTGTTGCTCAAGAAACATTTATTATTATCAATGTCGAAAACAATTGTGCTGCTTTATTTGAAATCTTATTTGAAATCTTTTGAAAACATTATACATATCTTTACTGTCACTTTTGATCAAGTAAATGTGTCCTTGCTAATTTAAAAAAATGATATTCATTTATATATAAAAAATATTTTTTCAGCAGAATGTTTTAATATTGGTTACACAGATTAATCTTAATAATGTCATAAATATCATAGTAATTTCAATCTCATTTGATAGTTCTTGACCTCTGAATCTGTTCACAGAAGGAGGAGCAGATGGCGCAGGAGACCGCAGCACACTTAGAGGCTGAGCAATCCCACAATGCACTGCTGCTGAGAGTGGAGGAGATGGAGAGAGTGGTGGAGAAGGAAAGAGGACAGGTAAACTGAAGAAAGGACTTCAAGAGGTTCACAGTATATCCCCATTTACTGTGAACCTACTTGCACATTTGAAAAAAAAAAAAAAGACTTGTCTGATTGATAAATATACTTGGAGAAACTACAATCTCAGTACACCAAGCATTGCCCATACCAACTATCCAGAACACCCTAGCAACACCCTAGCAACCACCTACAACACCCTGGATGTGTTTAATAACCATAAAATGTCTTATTTAGATGTTCTGTTCACTATTTGCTGTTGTCTTGTGAGGTGGAGGTTCTTCAAGCAGACTGCCATGCCTTGCGTACTGACGGACAGGCAAATAGGGCAGAGCTAAAGAAGAGGGAGGAGCAAATTCTGTACCTGGAGAGAGACTGTCAGCAACTCCAAGACCATTCCAGTCAGCACTGAATTATGGGACATTTAATCTTTGTTTATGCTACAGTATGTCTGTTAGCTGTGAAACTAAAATGTTTTGTTTCCTCTCAGGAGTGAAAGAGACTCTGATATCACAGCTGAGCAAAGAGATCAAGGTATGGAAGCATGTGGTAGAGACACTGATAGCAGTAATGGCACGTCTCATAATGTTCGTGTGTGTTTAGAGTGTAAAGACGGCTCTGCAGAAGCAGCAGCAGGAGAACAGCAGACTCATCAGAGATGGACGAGACCTCAGAGCAGCTGCAGGTCAAGTTCAGGTACAAAAACACAATCTGTTTAGCATTATATAATTATGTTAGCTCCACAAAGCCAACATACTGTCATTGTACAAATTTTGATTAGAGCAATGTTTGGTGATGTTCCCATTTGAAAGTAAAAGTTTTGCCCACCCCCTCCCCCCATAATCTGATTGTCTTGAAAATATTATATTATGTATTACAATATTAATGAGGGGGAAAAAAAGTGAGCTACAAAATTACCAGTTACGTTATTTTAAAAGTTTTTAAAAATGTTAAAAGTTTCTTCACTGGAAAATGAACTAACTTTTTGGTCAGAAGGCCTTTGTTTACTTTCTGTGTTGCCAAAATGTACAAAAAACGCTTAAATTATTTATAACAGTATATTATATAATAAAAATACTGAGCTACAAAATTAGCAGTTATGTTTAAAATTTTAACTGAAAAATTGCTGAAAAACAAAAGAAAAACAATGAAAACTGCATATGATCTTTCTGCTTTCACTGTTTTGTTTAAATAATGAAGTTACATTCTTCATTAGAAAATAAAACTGAATTAACTTGTCTCTGTGTTGCAAAATTTTACATAGTATGTTTTAATTATTAAAAATGGGCTCTCACATTATCCCCAAATAAATAAATAAACAGTGACAGTGTTGGGGAAAGTTCCTTTTAAAAGTAATGTATTACAATACTATCACTAAAAAGTAACTAATTGTGTTACTTAGTTACTTTTTATGGAAAGTAATCATAGACTGTAAAAAAATATGGACGTAGTGTCTGTGATGTCACCTGTAGATTTCTGAAAAGCATTTTTGAAGCCAAAAAGCAGCCGGTGCCATCTTGGCAGCGCGCGTCACTCCCAGATAACTGAAAATGGGCAAAGAGGCGGGATGTGGTTGGAACTGAGATGGCTGGTTGCTGAAACCACGCCCGTCTAGCTCGACGTGATCATGTTAGCAGGCAAAGGAGCTATCTATCTATCTTAGATACTATCTAAAATATTAATAAAGACAACAGCTATATCATTTGAAAGTTCTAAAGGTTTACTGTCAATCTACTGTGTTTTTTCTTACAATATAGATGCTCCAGCAACAGTAATATTGTAATTTGTGTTGGCAAAATCAAAACAGCATACCTTTGTAATAAAATAGCGATCACAAGCACTTGGGTAAAATGTCCATGAGCATCCATTAAAAAAAACAAACAACAACACGTTTTGTCCACAAAAGTGTTAAATCCATGAAATACTGATATATTGTCCATTGTTTGCATCACTGAATGATCTGCTTTCCATCATCGTTCTTCAAGAAATCTAAGCAGCGTTTGTAAAACTGTGTACGATCATATACATTGGACTCTCACAAACAAATGAGCCCGCGTCCAAAGTATAATTTTTCAAAATAGTGCAGCAGTTTTATTATAATATCCAAGCAGTGCTGTCAGATTTTGCGGTGTCTTGAGAGGCATATTCTCCAGCCATTGTCATTGTAGTAAATCTGACGGAAAAACTTTTAGCCAATGCCAAGACGATCCAACAATGTGTGTTCTGTCTATCTTCCGCATGTGTGCACATGTACACAGACCCACATCTGTCTCGACCATAAACCGCACAGCAAGCCATATTATTTGATAATTATATGAAATAATTACCCGAAAAATCACAAACATGGCAGAGATGCCGATTTCAGCGGCTGGAATTAGCTGAGGTAACGTGACGGCTCACAGACACTAGCGGCAATCCACCTGTCACTCAAGTGGCCACTGCCTTAATTATGCAGAACTTTAAGGCTTAATATAATTTAAACGGATGAGTTATAAAAAAATTCACCCCCCTCATAGTTGTCATGAAGGGCAAAATTAGCTAAAACCACAATTTGTACCAGGCTGTAAACCTGTTTTTTTCTGCTGTAAAGTTGGGTATTTTAACATGGGGCTCAATGAAATTCTGCTCTCTTTTGGAGCCTGTCCCTAGTGGCCAGTCGATGAATTGCAGTTTAAGTCACTTCTGTATTGGCTTCAAAAGAAACTGAAGGTTGCTGCTTGAAAGTAATGCATTATTTTACTTTTGCGTTACTTTTTACTTTTTAGTGTAGAACTACAATAATCATCATGTTCACACAGCGCACACAACGCCTCTGCACTTACTCACGATTTCTCCCAACATGGGGACAGAAGGACTGTCACTCAATAAATGAGAAAAGAAACTCTGATATGTTGTTTTAAATTTAAAAGTAATGCGTTACTTTACTCATTACTTGAAAAAAGTAATCGGATTACATATCTTACGTTACCTATAATGCGTTACCCCCAACACTGAATAGTGATACTACATAGTAGTAGCAATATAAAAGGACACTCACACAAAATAAAAATCGTTTCATTTACTGCAAAACCATATGACTTTATCATCTGTGAAGGATTATAACAGTCAATCTCAAAAAAGCACATAAAAAAGTACCATTGTCACAGTCTGTTAGTTTCTGTTTGTAAAGACCTTCAGTTTGTTGTCATTTGTCACGTGTTCCTTTGTTCTGTTTTCCCGCTCTTCATCATCAGTTCATTTGTATCACCTGTGTCTTATTAATTACCCATGTTTTGTTTGCTACTTAAATTCCTCCCCTTCACTCAGTCATTGTCCCATTACCGTCCATGTAAGTTGTGTTGCACCTGATTGTCTGCTTGTTGGATTTGTCATTAAAACCAGTATTTAGGTTTATTATCTTCGTCTGTGTCTGCCTTCCTGCAACCCAGCGTGACAACCATATAGTTGTGTGTATGATTGATTGAAGCTGGATAAATGTATATAAACATACATTTCAGTCTGTTTTTTTGCACAAATGATTTGAATAACTTCAGAAGATTATAGAACTTATTCTATAATCTTCTGTAGTTATTCAAAACATTTGTGTAAAAAAACAGACTGAAATGTATTTTTATATACATTTATCCAGCTTTGTCTAGCCAACATCATTTTATTGATTAACTTTCCTGTTGTGGTGTAAAAATATTTGTGCATGTTATGAACAACCTGTATTATAAAAAAGTTAATGTCTCTCTTTCTCTCAGGTGTTGAATGATAAGTTAGAGGTTCAGTGTTCGGAGCTGAGCACTGCACTTCACTCATTAACACTGGAAAACACTCGACTACAGACAGAGTATCAGAACAACATCAAGGTATTTCAATTCCGTTTTAATGTCATTGGAATGAAAAACAATTGTACATTCTATTGCCAAAGTGTTTCCAGCTTAGCTGCGAACAACTGAATTAGTGCATGTCATGAATAAGTGCAAATAAAATGAGTCATAGTTAACCAGTAAAATAACATTAGTTCAGTTTATGCTCATTAGGAAGGAAAAAGATGAAAATAAGAGTAAATATGGCAGTAATACTGAACAAAAGCTTGCTTATACAGACCATATTTCTCTCAGACATACACACACTGCTGTGCTTGTGCTGTTTGTTCAGGCAGAGCGAGATCGTGTGTCTAAACACCTTAAGGAGCAGGATCTGCTTTTAGACACAGCCAGGAGGAACATCCAGGCTGAACTACAGGCCACGATATCAGAGAAACTCATCCTGCAAAAAGAACTGTGAGTTACACACACATTCGCTACTATAAATCATTCACAACTGGTGGATCACTGGTGGACCCACAGCAACAAAAAAAAAAAAAAGACAAAGGCTAAATTTTTTTTTGTTGATGTCAAAAGCTGTATCCTAGCAGACACTACTGTATTTTAGCTGAAATTCATCTTGTAGTCTGTCAGATTAGGCAGATGGTAACATGTTGCATGAAATTAGATAAGTTAAAAGAAAATATGACTATAAATCAGTTCTGTTGTAATGTAAATTACATCAGGTTTTAAATGTTTGTGATCACAAGCTCTTTTATTTTGTCTTCAAGGGAGGCACTGAAGATGGATCATTCCAAACTGCAACGGAGTTCCACTGTTTCCCAGGAGACAGCTGTCAGTCATCAGCAGATGCTGGAACGGACCATTGAGAGGCTTCAGGGGGAGCTCAGCTGTGCTGTGAGAGATGGAGAGACCATGAGAGAAGAGAGAGTTCACATCAAGAGTGAAGTAAGTTGAATCGTATTTATTTTGTGTTGATGTAATTTCTCTTATAAGCTAAAAGAAAAAGTACGGAGCCCCGCACATGACATGCAAGAAAAAAATTAAATTGTGCGCACGACTTACTAATTTGTTCCCTCGATTTATAAATCATGTGCATGATTTACTATTTCGTTCCCTTGATTAATATAATATTAATATAATGTTAAATTATTAATAATGTATTAATAATTATAATACATTATGTAATGTGTGTAAATATAATTATGATTAAATATAACAAATAAAACTATTATTATTAATATTATTATTTTGTGCTATTGTCATTGTTATATTATTAAAATAATTAATAATACTAGTAATAGATTATTCATTTTATTTAATAAAATTAATAACAATATTACTAATAATTTAGCCTACTATTTTTTTTTTCCTGCATGTCATGTCCGTGGCTCCGTAGAAAAGGACACAAACACTGTTGTTTAAATATGTATGAATGAAACTGATAGTTCCGGCACAAGTAATATATTTTGTTATTAATACTGTATCAATATTAGTAATATTGTTATTAATTTTATTAAATAAAATGAATAACAATTATTCATTTTAATAATAACAATGACAATAGCACAAAATAATAATATTAATAATAATAGTTTTGTTATATTTAATCATAATTATATATACACATTACATAATGTATTATAATTATTAATACATTATTAATAATTTAACATTATTTTAATATATTATATTATATGCAGGGGTTAAATTGCGCCGGGGCCGTCCGGGGCTGAGCACCGGCACATAGGCTTATCAGGGCTCCACATTAACGCTTAATTTTTTTTTAAGGAGCAAGAGAAAGAGAGTTTTACTTGTCCTGATTAAAACATCAATAACAAAAATAGCTAGGGAATCACCAAAACACAAGCATGATTATATTACATTTAGTGTAAGTGGCGACTGATAATGGATAATAATAATATATAATGTATAATGTGCTGACCGTAACAAGGTTGCGCTGTTGAGGCTCGCGCAGCCTCTCGAGGAGAAATCGAAACATGAGTGCAGCACAAAGAAAACATGCTGCTGTAAAAATTCAAAATGTGAAGTTTTTTTAAAATATTTATAACATATGATACAGTTACGTAATACACCACTGATACACGACCAAGAGAGCTGTTTTCCGTGTTATTGGAATCACGATTGAAAATGTGATGCTACTTTTATACATTCAATAATAAGTTAACTAAGTAAATTTAATACAAGTTAACAAAGTCACTTACATTTTAGACGTATGACTGGTTGTTTTTGTTCTATTTTAGCAGCAAATCACAGCAGAACCATAGCACATCTCTCACAGCGACACTCAGCTGTGTTTTATTACTTAATGATTCAGCGTTTTGAACGAATCGGTTGAGTGAAAGATTCAATGGCCCATTCCAAAACACCTGCCTCATTCTTGAATGAATCAGCCGTTTGAATGAATCGTTTGAATGAATGACTAGGACAGTCACTTGCCACCACCTACTGGCGGTTCAGTTTCATGTTTAAATGTTCCCAACATTTCTTATTTGTATATTCAAAAATATTTAAAGAATATCATAACATTATTTAATGCAGTTGTAATTTTTCAGTGTAAATTATTTAATTTGATTCATAAAAGTCTTTATTTTTTTCTTATTGAATTTATTGATAAAATGTAAAAAAAAAAATTAAATAAAAGACAAAGCATGTAATAAGATTAGGTGATATGCACAAATATGCAGATATAAAAATCTGCAAAAGCAAAAGCTGATGGAACACTGTTGAGAATATAGCTTCAGAATAAATTATATTTACACCCAAAACAATTTCGAGACAAGCAAATTTTTTGCTCGGACAAGTGACCAATTTACAAGCACATGAACAAAACAACAAAAAAAAAACCTTGCTACGAGCACTTTACTGATGAAACTGACTTGACATGGCACTTACATACTGTTTTTGTATTGAACTCGTATTTGTAAGTCGCTTTGGAGAAAAGCATCCGTTAAATGACTAAATGTAAACATGACAAGGCTTAATGTTGAACCCTGTATTTTGTATTGATATGCTCTCCTTTAGGCCTACAGAAAGATTTTATTGTTATCAGATGTAGCTTTGCACACTGTCAGCATCTAGAATGATTTTGATCTGCATTCTAGTGTTCATAGCAGAGGGCTCTGTCGACTTATTTTTTACAGTTTGTCAATTGATAAGATTTTGTAGGCTATGAATACACGTGCACTCCTCAAAACCCTGAAACCACAGAGCCCCCCCACATAACAAATCCCAATTTAACCCCTGGTTATATGTACCAAAGTAGTGTTAAAAATTATAATACATTGTTATTTGTATATACAAATAATTATAATAAAAATTTAATAATAATAATAATACTTGTAATTATTCAAAATATAAGTGATAAGCAATAAGTGGATGTGCATATCTTCATTATGTTTTTTTTTGTTTGTTTTTTTCACTAAAAAAATCCACTTGTGGACCATTGTTTTAATGAACTACTTATTTCCAAATCTCAGATGAACTCTGCAATCTTTTTGCTGGAAAAAGAGAAGAACATTCTAGAAACACAGCTGTCAGAGATCAAGGTACTGCTGACCAAATGTGAGGTCACTTCCAATCTTTCTTTAGCTCATTCAGGAGATCCTGGTTGAATCATAATTTGAGTTTGCTGGATACAAAATGGTGCTCATTTCACCTACTCCACGGATCAGGGTAATATTGCACCAGCTATTACTATAGACATCTTTCCCTGTGATTGACAGGTTGAGTTGACCACAGTGAACTCAGCACTGCAGAAACAGAAGGAGAAGAACAAGGAGCTGATGGAGAGCCTGGCAGCCTTGAAGCATCAGCAGGTTTGAGATCAAAAGAGCACAGAGTCAGATGCACGTCAAAAGAAAATGCACTTGTAACTCTCTTTCTCTCCCAGGTTACTCACCGTCAGGTAGAACAGATGCTGTGGGAGTTGACAGACAGCAAGAACAAACTGGCCTACGAGAAGGGCAAGTTGCAGGTCTGACACCACACACACACACACACACACACACACACACACACACACACACACACACACACACACACACGCACTTGTTTTTGTGAATTGTGGGAACATTCCATAGGCGTAATGGTTTTTATACTGTACAAACCGTATTTTCTATCCCCCTACACTACCCCTACCCATCACAGAAAACTGTGCACATTTACTTTCTCATAAAAAACGAATTCTGTATGATTAATAAGCCTTTTGAAAAATTGGGACATGGGGTAATGTCCTCATAAGTCACCCTCTCCTTGTAATACCTATGTCATACTCATGTCATTATACAAATTTGTGTCCTGATGTCACCAAAGCAGACAGACACAGATTTCACACATTTCATATGTATATGGATTTATTGCACACATTTTTTACAGTGTGAAATAAAATGATGCTCAAACAATATTATATGATGAACACACATCATATAGCAGAAACATACACCAGGCTTCTAATAGTGTGTGTGTGTGCAGGCAAGAGTGCAGCAGATGGCCGTTGACCTGAAGACATTGAAAGCAGACTGTACTCAACACTCTCAGACCAACACTGTATTGCAGATCAGTTACACACAGGTAAGCACACACACTCCTGTCTAACAAACCACTGCTGTTTCACAAGCTCTGACACCGTGTCTACACCAGACACGAGCGGCACAATGCAAGAAAAGCAGACAGAACCCATTATAATCAGTGATGCTGTCTACAGTGGATGCGCCACGACGCAAAACGACAAATTCCCGACATTATCATATAAATGCCCACATTTAACAACATCCATTCTGTGTTCATAATTATGGTTTGCTGAGTCACAATAAAGTAATACAAGCAGGACAGAGGATCTCATTTCAGTGCTGATTGCTTTCTGCATCTGACACAATGAAATGCAGCTTTGTAGAGGCTGTTAATGAATGATGGAGCACTTAAAAACTTGTGTGAGAGCAGCAAAGCATTGTTGGGTGCAGGGTGCAAAATGGTGATATAAAACAAATTTGTGGCTAACTTTATAAGTAATCTACTGAATATTTAACACTCTCATTCTCAGATGCAGAGAGAAAATCTGACACTGAAAGATCAGCTCTGCGCAGTACAGCAACAACACAGAGACGCGGTGAGTGTTTCAAAAGAAACCAATGACTTGTATTAACAAAAGATTAAATTTTTATGACCGAGTGTGTGTTTTTGTGTGTAACAGAATGAAATAGCGCAGACTCTGGAGAACGTCCTGTCGTCTCACACTCGACTGCAGCAGAACACACAAACGCTGCATGCAGAGCTGAGAGAAGGAGCACAGGAACTACACACACTCAGGAGAGAGAGGTGTGTGTGTGTGAGAGAGAAACTATAAGAGGACACACATCTGATTAAAGGAAAGGGGTCATTTTTTTTATGTTGTACTAGCCAATATGGCAGCCGTCTTGCACAATGCAGCATCACATAAAAGTTTTTAGGTCCCAGTGTCATTGTAGAAGTGCTGTATACACAGTCAGCCAAGATTCATTTATTCCATGAGTGAAACTTTAATATGGGTGAAAAGTGAGTAGTGTTCAGCTGGTTATCTGATCACCATGTAAAATATTATTTTTCTGTGTGTAAAACTGTTTAAATGCGGGAGGAATTACTGAGTACATCATTAAAGTCACCATGAAGTCAAAATGGACATTTCGTCACACACATTGTTAGCGAGTTAAGCGTGATGATATGGTAATATATTACACTGAACTAGACTGCTTTTAAATTAACATTTGGCTATTTAAAGTAAAATATTTCTCTCTGATCTGTTTTGCCTCCATTGCTGTAGACCCCACAACTGCGTCTGCAAATTAGTGCCTGATGAAAAATGTCTTTAAACATGTTAATATTTCCAATCATTGCATTTAAAAACAATCAATTTCTGTTAAGCTTGTGTATATTTTGTGTATATTTTTTTTTACACTATTAAGCAATGCCTCACATATATTTTTCCTTTTTCTTATATTTTTGTTTTATATAATGGCCAATAGGAGGTGCACAAGGCATGTGTTTTCCATGATTGGTTTCCTTTAAAGAGTTGCTTTTAAAAAAAAAAAAAATTTTATTAGAGTGACGCTTGTTCATTGTGTTTTACCGTGATATGATAGTTTGTGTCTTTATTAAAATCAGCACATTGATGATTTAACTCTCATCTGCCCGTGACCCACCCATGCCCGGTGCCACGAGGGGGCAAAAGGAGGCATTGCCCCCTCAGATCTGATTTGTGCCCGCTCAGTTTCAATTTGTTCCCCACTCCACCCCCGAAAAGCGATTGATTTTAACCCCCTTTGACGCGTATATATGATCACACCGGTGTGATTAGAATGTTCGGTGCATCACTTGATCACTGCTAAATTAAAATGTACTTTCACGCTTTGGCGGACGCTGAGCCAGAGACGGACACACTCAGCACTTTTCATATATCACAACTATTCAGTGTTTTCAACCACATAATTCTTATTTTAGGTTTCAGACATTTAAATAGACATTTCATTAAAGTAGCCTACTATAAAAGACATATCTTGTTAGACACCCATTCCATACACTGATGTCTATGAAAGCTGCAATAATAATCCTTTCCGTTATAATTTGACATTTGACCGTTATAAAGTGTTTTATTCACGGCAGATAGGCCTACACATTGTGTAAAAAACTATAAAGTTTATTCTTCTCCTAGTTCACTGGCCATGTTGCCATGGAATTAATATGTTCTAAAATAAAACATAAAAAAACTGGGGGCTCAGCTATAATGGAGCCCCTAGAAGAGGGAGTCTATTACCCTCGTTATTAGCAACAGCGGTGACCGTCAAATGAACTGCAGCTAGCTTATTGCTCATGTACATGCTCATGCACACACTCGTGTGCACACACAACATACAAGACTGAACGTGATTCATTGCCTTGATATACTCATGGCAAAGTTATTTTTCATTCTTCATTTACTAGCGCACAAACTTTTTTGTATGGAACAATTAATAAAGTGCTTTAACATTTATTCATTTCTGGGGAATGTCTTGCTGCATAGACTTCCATTATAAGTGCATTACTGTAAATATGATTTTGTTTGTTTACTAAGTCAGTGTTTGTCTGTGGTAATCAGCATTATGTTGGGTGTGTTTGTCAGACTGCAGGCTATGAAAGAGATTCAGAGACTTGAAAGTGAAGTAGAGAATCACAACGCAACCAATAATGAGAAGGTAAAACACACACAAACACACTGATGACCAAATAAATAAGAGACATAATCAAGGCGTTTAAATGTTTACACACTCACGTTGAAGGTGGAATCTTTGCAAAAAGCACTTGATGAAGCTCAGCTGGAGAACAGGAAACTTGCCCAGAGTTTAGAGCAGGCCTTACAGGAAAACCACAACGCACAGGAGAAACTAAACACCCTCAGCGAGAGGTGAGGGACCAGGAGTTTATGGTATTAAATACCATTAACAGTATGGTTTAAACTGCTGATAAAACATGGTTCTGCATTGTTCATTTTGGCTACTTCATAAATGTCACTTCACATTAGGATGTGTGTTATACTGTACTTCAAGATGCACCGATATTAAAAATTCTGTCCGATACTGATAAGCAGATATTCATTTTCACGCAATGGACAATATAAAAATTCTGTATTTTATCTAAATAAAAGATAAAACAAAAACTAAAAGTTGTTTCAAATGCTACAAGTTTACAAATTTAGGCATCACAACATTATAATGTACTGTACAAAAATTTATTTATAATAAAATAATTATTTTAAGATTACACTTAAAATGAGATTACAGTTAACAATGTTATTAAATTATAAGTGTTTTAAAGATTAAATGACTGTGAATTTAATATAAATGTAAAAATAGGGTAAATGAGTATGCACAATTAAATATCTAATACTGATATAGAGGCAATATCAACTAAATAAAAATCTGTAATTGTGGTCGATAACTGATATAGTACAGATATATCGTGCATCCCTAAACTTTTGCATGGACTATCTATTTGTGTTTGGTTGTTTATGTATTTACCAGGATCTAGCCATGTTCAAATAAAGGGACCCAGTTGTTTTTTCTTCCATGTTTTCTTGAGTTCATGTTATACATGATTGCATCAGCAGGGAGGCAGAGCTTAAAGAGGCAAGGGCAGAGATTCGTCGACTGACTGAACGTGTAGATTCCCTCAAGAACCTGCTCAACAGAGAAAAAGACTCTAGGAGGAAGTCAGCCCAGAGGGTAATATTAAATGTATTTTTATGTAAATTAGTTGCTTGCTGCGTAGATTTCAGTGTACAGCATTTTGCCCTGTTTACTTTATAAATAAGTTTGACTTTGACATAAACTCATTAGAGTTATTCAACTGCTCCTATTTGCTATATAGCTGAAGAAGGCACTAAATGATGCGTCAGCAAAATCCGGTGACCTCTCACAAGCCAATCAGAAGCTACAAGAGAAGGTGTCTGAGCTGGAGAAGCTGTTGTCCAATCAGAAGTCTCAGCTGAATCAGTATCTGAACAACAGAACAGCTCTGAACCACTCTCTGAGAATCAAGGTGTGTCACTTTACCCATGGTTTACCTCATTTGTGCTGGATACAGCATTTCTCACTGTAATACTAACACCCCAGAACACATAAACACAGTTTATTGCATCGTCTTGCCTCTCCCAACAGGATTTGGAAGCAGAAATTGAAAGTCTTGAAGAAGCTAAGGATGAATATAAGAGGAGGAGTTATGAGCAGGTGTGCATCCAAACTTTAGAAACTTTTATGCATTAAATTGTTTATATACAAACATTTCTGTCCTTAAAGTACTTAATAGTCTGATTTACAGTGAAAATTTCCACTTTAAAGGTTATGCAAAATATATTTTCAAAATCCATGAGTTGGTGGGTTTTTTGAATGACTTCTCTGACTTAAACCTATAAAGAGGTATGTATCATATTTGATACATGTCTTTCTTAGGCGTCCACATCATTTACATAATCAGTACTTTCCCAAAAACATTCCTATAGGATCTACTGCATGTCTTCTGGCCCCTTGTTGATTATCCATGCAAGTCAATAAGTAAAATAAGGGTATGTTTACATGACAATGATGTACTAAAAACAGGAAAGTTTTATTTGTGTTTTTGAAAAGTTTTGTGAACAGATGACAATGTTGTCAAAACAATCCCCGTTCACACAGATCTGTGGAAACGACTAAAAGTGCTGTATTATTTATGCCAGGCCACTAGTTGGCGAAGTCACTTTGTAAAAGAAACACTTTGCGCTTATAGACTGAACATGTAATACGCATGGGTATCCGTCACCGTTTGCACAAATTCACGTTGTTGTAGTTTAAATTGAGACAGCAATGGTATCGTTTACAAAAACTTGCAATATGAAATCTGTTTTCAAAAGTGAGTTTTCAGGCCCCCAAATTGCCATTATCATGTAAACGGCCAAAAAGCTTTTTTTTTTTTTTTTTTTTTTTTCCTGTTTTTGGTTGAAACGGCCCCTCATTTCTAAAATGTTCGCCTGTGTCACAACGCACTTTATTTGCTCGATTTAAAGTAATGGCAAGAATAACTTTATTTTTTCAGTCACTTAATATTTCATACATTATAAAAAAATGTTGAAAATATTGGTGTTTTTATTATATTCACATTCTTATAATGCATTTCACTGCGTATTATGCTGAGCACAATAATTAACACAATCTACTTATAAAATGTAATTAAAAATTGAAAATTAACTTTGCTAAGATATATATTTTGAGTGTTTTTCAATCTGATAGTTTTACTTTATTATTCATAATTATTATTCTTCATAGTTCTTGAGGAAAAAAATACATTTATGTATTATGCATAATAATAGGAGCATTGATCATTGAACATGATTTAAAGTCCAGCCATAATTGTCTTGATACAGGGTTTTCCTGCATTGAAAATATTTTGGCAGCACCAAAATGAATGTGTCCCGCCACAGATTTATTTGATCATGTGATGATACCTGCCGTTCTGCAGTACCGGTACCAGCTGGTAGCCAGCTGCTTTAAAACGCTCCTGTGAGTGTTTGTGTAAAGCAGTCTGTGTGAAGAGTGTCAAAGGTTTCTATTTACAGCGTTGAGCAACGTAGCCAATCACAGACATATCTCTTGAGCACGGGAACACTATGACGCTATGGAGTTTGTGTTCAGAGTGAGTTCAGCACAGTCTTGAATCCTTTCCTTATAACCGTCAAAGTATGAACACGATGTCAATAAGAGATTCAGCACAGCTTCATTGATTATAACGTGAGTTTTCGCAAAATTGCAGCTTTGTGCACCTCGCATTGTAACTGACAGCTTCGGTGATTACAATAGCAGCGATTTGCTTGCTTTCTGTATGTTTATATCATGCTGATGACTACACAAAGTTTCTGTATTGATAACCATATTTAAATGCTGTGCAAATGAATCTGAATTACAGTGATAGCCACAGCAATAGACAGAACAAAATCTGATACTGTATGTCAAATGATCTATGCATTAAGTCTTGGAATGTGAATGCAAAATGATAGACATGCCACTTTATCTGTGTAATGTTACTTGTTCATTTTATTACCAACTTTTCAAACCAGTCACTCAGTGACTGTTTACATATAAATTTCCAGATTTTTAATTATTGTCAGTACTGGGCTCGCATTTCATATGGGTAGGGAACTTTACTGTGTGTGTGGATGGCCATGTTCGTCTGCCACCACTGAAGAACATTTTTCACCCAGGACAAAACCCTGTGATATTTATCTTTTAAGGCAGAGACTTTTTTTTTTTTTACACCAGCACTGCTTTAATATTTTAAAAAGCTTAAAAGGTTTGCACTTCTAAATTCACCCCCTTTAAAGCACAGCTGCTAAAAAATATTAGCTTAGAAAAATATAACCTCACTTATTTACCAACACTTACTGACATGCTGGACAACTAGTGAATGTCCTGACCCGCCCTTACTAAAGATTTTATCTCACAGTTTATGTGTGTTTCAGTCTCAGTCTCTGCTGCAGATGCGTTCTGAGATGGTTTCTCTCCAGTCTGAGCTGCAGTGTCTGTCCTCCACTCAGCAGGGGGAGCTACAGGCCGAAAGAGATCTCACTCGCACCCTACAGGAAAAATGTCAGGTCAGAACTCTTTTTTTTTTTTTTTTTACCTTAAGGCCCTGATGAACTCAATGCGAAGTTCTTTTTTTTTTTGTTCTTCGCTTTGGGGTAGAAAGAAGTTTGAAATACGTATGCAGCGGTATACCGTTAGCGAACATCCAGACGCCGTCTACTCTACCTAGAGCGACGTTTAGAATATGTCAATATGTGCTGCGTGCTATACTCTCAATAACAAAATAAACACACAATAAAAATGACAGCAGTGAGAACACAGCAGTTCAGAAAGCATCTGATCATAGCGATGTGGATATGTTTGACCATTTCTGCAATTCGACACTCCAGTCAAGTCACGTCACTATACAATAGATTGTTTAAAATCAAGCAGATTTACAGTATTAAACATTAAAAATCGTTGTCAATATCTCTTTCAATTAGAATTACAACTATATTTTACCATAAAGCGGCTCCAGTGTGTATTTGTTTTTACTCGCGGGTTACTGACCTCGAGGGACTGAACAGAAGAAATGAACCGGAGATTTCCATGTCGGAGAAGGCGGAGCCTCAGAGCCACACCTACCTATTACATCATCACCACGGACCAATGGTAGTTCAAAGGTGTGTTTATCAGCTGGAGCAAACTTTTCCGTTCACACGAACACAAAATGGACTTCGTTTTGGCCTGATTTTGTTCAAAATGACATCACACCAGTTCATTCTTCGATTTAGTTTGAAGTATATCAGGGCCTTGTATAGCATGTGGCACTGTGCACTCCATTTGATATTACATCACAATGTGTTAACTTAGAGGATCAGGAGCCATAAGCATCCATCCTCCTTTTCTGCCCTTGTCCATCCTTTCTTCTTTCATCTTTTTATCAGTTTCTGTTTGCCTTGTGATTCTCTCTCCATGTCTCTCTTTTTCTTTCCTTTGTGCAGTATCAGTAAGCTACTGTTCTTCTTCCTGTTTGTTACGCCTTTCAGGGCATCAATACTGCAAGACCAACAAAGTGCTGGAGAAATGCCATTATGTAAATAAGTGATCAGGGGTTTTGGGCTGAATGGTGCTGTTATGTGTTTGTGTACAGCAGCTGGAAGAGAGTTTGAAACGGCTCCGGTATGAGAGGGATGAAGCAGAAGTGAGACTCCAGGAAGTTTGTCTGGAGTCACAGCAGGTAAACGAACCCCATTTCCATACGTTTATACATGAGCAATAGTAATAGGGACATATAATGACAGAATTTTTATTTTTGAGTAAACTATCCCTTTAAACTGAATCTGAATGCTGTGGTATTTCCAAAAATGATCATCTCCCTTGTTCCAAAGTCCTGAAATTGATGCTCAAAACCATGTCAGAATTTAGATTGCGCCCGCCTCCTCTAATCACAGCCAGTGTTGAAATCATGCAAGCTCTCCAGAGGATGGAAATTTCTTTTGCCTTTGATTTGGTTCCTTTGTTTCTATCCCACTTCTCTGTTCCTCAGATCACAGAGAACATAGATGAGGACCACAGAGGGCTCCGCTCTAAATCGGTGAGCTTTAATGGCGAGGCTGAGCCACAGAAACTTGGAGAAAGCTTATGGAGGACGGGGACAGACGGCACACTGTCCACTCCTGCTCAGGTATCAAATGAGACACGCTCGAAATAAATGAAATTATTTTACATTATATTTGTACAAAATCCATTAAAAAGGGTCCTAGTGATCAATGTGTGATGAATTGTCCAGTTGCATAAAGTTCAAATAAAATTGCATTTAAAAATTATCTATTAAATTATTTTGTTAATACATTTTTAATACAATCAGTTTAAAATTTATTCAAATAGAAAACAGTTCTTTTAAATTGTAAAAATATAATAAAATTTTTTTTAGACCATTTATTTGTTTTCAAAACATAAATTATATTTATAAATGTATTTATGTATTTATAAAGGTATTTAGATGAGAAAAAAAAAAAATCACAGCTTGGTCCTCACCTCATCTCTGGTCCTGAGGGTGATTTTATTTTGACTCAAATGTCAGGTTTGTGTGTTTTATTTCTGACCTGAAGGTTGTACTTTGTTATTAGACCCACGTTTGCTTTTATGACCCTAAACTGGAGCCCTGGGCCTCAGCATTACAGCGCTGGGAGATGAAGAAAGAGCTGGGACTCATCGCCGGCAGTTACAAACCCACAAGACGTGTGCGCACACTGACCACCTGACAGCTCCAGGAGTCATGGAGAAGTGCATCAGGAACTCATAGATCATGGAGAAGTGCTTCAGTATGTAATCTGCTTGAAATGAAATATCTACAGTAGGTGTGTTTGTATACAGGCATATTTAGCAAATTAATTGAAACACATATTAATCCTTTTGTCATTACTTGAATATAAAATTGCACTAGCAAAAGTACATTGTGTGGGTGTATAAAGAAAGAGTTGTGACAACCAGAAGAAGATGGTGCTGCTGCTCATAAAACAAAACAATACTTTATGACCAAATGGCCTAATTACTCACAGATGACTCATGTTAAACATGTTATTTCCCTGCAGCCTGCAAACAATGTTACTCCATCACAATAATACAAGGTCAAACTCCTATACCTGGAAAATGAAACCCCAGAAATTGCAGAAATAACTACAAGTGAAGTCTTGCTGTTAGAAAGGGGAAACCTACTTTGTATATGTGTATATTTAGGTATTATATTTATATAATAGTTTTTATTGCTATATCACTTTTTGTAATGTCAATAAAGTCGCTTGAATTATTATATTTATATATATTATATATATATATATCTAGTCATTGTATAAATGTATGCATCATGTATAAAGATTAAGATTTTTTTTAATATTGATATATATATATTAATAATAATAATATTATATCACTGTAATTCATTGTGTAAAATTCAAATTTTCTTTAGAGTTTGAGACAAACTGAACCAATAGTATATCTCAACTGAACAGCTCCAATCAGTACAAACATAGTTGCAGAAGCTTAAATGTGTTGCGTAACACAAGAATGAACCTCATTGGTTCTTGTGGAAGCTCAAACGTGTTGCGTAACACAAGAATGAAGCTCATTGTTTTTTGCGGAAGCTCAAATTTGTTGCGTAACGCTCGAGAATGAACCTCATTGGTTCTTGTGGAAGCCCAAACATGCTGCGTAACACGAGAATGAACCTCATTTGTTCTCACATGTCAAGCGAACACGCTTGAGCTTCTGTTTACCCTAAGTGATGTGTACGTTGATGAAGGTTTATATGTGAATCGCAACATTCAAGGTATTTATTCCAGTTCCATCCAGTTGAGGATTGTATTCATCACGCCGGTATGGACGGTTTGTTGAGGAACTGTGCATTAAAACCATGGCTGTCGTGTTGATGAGGCCTTCACAATGGATGATCTAGTTGACTCAATCTCTGCTGATACTTCAGGGCTGCGTTGTGGTCGTGTCGAGGCACAGGTCCTCGATCTCACCTGGATACGGTCCGGATCCGGTTGAATATGGTAAATTTCACGCATTTCATGCTTATTTCATGAAATTCTGAGAAAAAAAGTCGGAATTGTGACAATTTGAGAAGTCGCAGTTACCTTTTTATTTTTTGTTAAGTGGCTGAAACAAGTTTCCATAGTTACAGAGACAGGTGTGATTTCTCAAGAATCCAATTTTAGTGATATATGTGATATAGGTAGTGGGGCGTTTTATCTTTATTAAAAAAAAAAGTTTACAGCCCTTTTTTATTCCATTGCATTCTGGTCTGTTTAGTGTCTCCCCCTGTCGGTAGTGAGGAGTCATTGTCACTACAGATGTTCTCTTTTTTTCTTTCACCTCCTTCCCGTCTCTCGTGCCCCCGCAGAGAGGGAGAGAGCGCGCGTGCTCGCGCCTCCTCCTCGGCCTCCTCCTGCGCGCGAGGCTCCAGTACTGCCACGTAATCTCGGTCGAGCCCCCGCTCACTCACTCAAAACCTCCGGGAACCGTGACAAGGACTGCGGAAAATTTAAAACACTGTACGAAACCCCTCCGGGCGGTGCGCGCGGGTGTAGCGGAACACAGACTGTACAGCGGTAAGCGAAAAGTGCGTGGAAGTGTCCCCACGCGCGCGGCGCGAGTGCACGAGACGCAGTCCACATTTAGTGCATTTTTAAAGCGCAAGCACAAGAAACAGGCGATCCATGTATGTGAAGTGGGATCGGGTACTTTTCAAGTCATTTGCATGCAACAGGTCGTTGATTTGTTGTCTGTAGCAACTCGTTTCATTGTAAACACTGACAAGCAACTTCGACGCAGAAGAGAAACTATGCGGCTCATGCTGTCAATGCAGTAGATTTCTAGTATGTTCCATAGCAGCCTGATCTGTGAGTTTGACCGGGACCCTTCAGCTGTTCTCATGGCCAACTTTCATGTGTTTTGAGCATAGATACTGAGAACTGTAGCTTTTGTTTTTATACTCCGAGAAGTTCAGCACAAATGTCTCATCCACCTGTAGAGCTGATTCATAATGTGACATGAAAAGGCATTTATTCACAGCATGTTCATGTTATGTTGTATTGCGCTTGGTGGGTTTGGGATGTTGTGTATGTATTTGTTATAAAGTGAGTTAAGGTAATCTAGGACATTATTTATTTGTTGTCCACCAACACTTCAGACCAACAAATGAGACTTCAAGTCATGACGTCCCAGATCAAATTTGGTGACGTTTCTTGATGGACTAATATATTGTCTAGGCCAATAATTGAACATAATTTTGAAACTTGCAGAATTAATAAAGACATTAAAGTCATGGGAATTTCTACAGTAGTCAACATTTGAACCTTTTTCTTAGGACAACCTTGAACTTTTTTTTTTTTTTTGATCCACTTCAAATGTTTATTACTGTATATTGAATATAGACTTTTTTTTTTTGTGAGCAAATTGTTCATTCGAATTGGTTCTTTTGAATTAGTCTAGCAAATTGGCCTGAATGATTCATTAGTGAATCAATCATATTCAAAGTTATTTTAAAATCCTTATCCAGGAATCACAAATGAAACCCTGTTTCAGTTCATGAATCTGCCAATGGTTTTGTCAATAGATTTTGAACAATTCTTCATATCAGTGTTTCATATCAGTTTACATGTTATTTGCTCCAATTAAATTGTTCCTAAATAGTTTTATGTATATATGAGCATTAGATTTGATTTTTTTTATTTATTTTTTTTTTATACTTGACAGCACTAATCTCACACTAATCTACTCTGTGTGTGTGTGTGTGTGTGTGTGTGTGTGTGTGTGTGTGTGTGTGTGTGTGTGTGTGTGACTTTTGTTAGATGTGATTAATCGACTTAACACTGATCAGCTTTTATATTGAAGTATCATCACTCACTGAAAAATGTGCTGGGTGCTTTTAAAGTTAACATATTAACTTTAAGAGGACGTAAGAAATTACACATCAGAGCTTCATGTCCCAGATTACCCTAATTCACCTACATTGATCAACAAAATACTATGAAAATTAACTTGTTTTGTTTTTGCTTTAATGCCTGTAGTTAATTATGTGCACAAAATCACACAGTCTTAAGATTCAGGATACAACACCCAGTTCCTGTTTGCCTGGGTGGGAATTGTGGCTTCTGTGCTGCTTCTGTATGTGTGTGTGTGTGTGTGTGTGTGTGTGTGTGTGTGTCTGTGTGCTACTGCATTTTCACATTCAGATTTCTTAGTTCTGGCCTTTGCTCAGTTGCCATGACTACGGGTGAAAAAAATTACTAAAGGTGTGAAGACACAGATATGGAGCAATATTTAGGGCCAGAGGAAGACCCTACTGGAATTGCTCTGTTTATTATTAATGTGTATATTTTTATTTTGTATAGACAGCAGCGTCCTACAGTGTGACATGCTATACTCCACCTTAAACTTTTTTTTTTAAGTCATTTTTTAATAATTGTCATGCATGCATGACTGCAGGATAATTTAATTGGAAAAAAAAAAATTAAAAGTTCTTAATTTCAAAACTGTATTAATATATTATTAATAGTATAGTCATATTTTTAATACACACTCTTGGTGTTATTGTGTACAGTTCATCAGTGCACATTATTATTAGAAATCTTCATAATCTTTTATCAAAATATATTAACTTACTGTGCCTCTGAAACAACTTATCCGCTGATTTTTCACGATTTTTCCTATCAAATTCCAATGGATGAAATCAACAAATGAACAAATAAAACAAACAAATAAAATCAATTTTGATTTTAAAAATGTATTAGTAAATGTTGAAATTAACATTAACTAATATTAATAAATGCTGTAGAAGTATTGTTCATTGTTAGTTCATGTTAATGTTAACATAAAACCTTATTGTAAAGTGTGACCCTAAAATCTTTTTTTTTTTTTTTTTTTTTTAGCTACTTATAAATAAAAGCCATCGAATGCTTTAAAACTACATTGCTACAATTTTCAACGGGCTATTCAAGTGCTTCAAAAAAAAAAAAAATAGAAAAATTTGAGAAAAAATTATTGAAATTAATTTATTTAACATTACAAAATACAGTTTCTTATTCAGTTTATCCTGTAAAACAAGTTGTGTCGCTTCCAGTTCAGGTTATCTAAAAGTTTTTTATTATTGTTATTCTCACTAACATTCAGATATTAAGGTTTTTTTAGACCTGTAAATAATTTGCTTTGTTCCTTGATTTGTTGCAATGTTGCATTTTCTTCTTTGTTCGGTTCGTTTTCACAAGGCAGCATTTCAAAGCGTACCAAAATGTGTTTATGCAAGTCATGTGAGTAAAGCTGTCCTCTTATTTTCCCCCTGCATTTCCATGAGCTTATTGTGGCTTTATCTGTAGCTGTTGTGACACACGCAAACACTCTAATGCAGTTAGAGTGGGAATCAAGGCTTTGTTGGGACAGCATTCTTGCAATGCATGGAGAAGAGCAATTACACAACATTTTAAGATGCTCTTAAGATGATTTTAAGGTGCTCTTTGGTTTTCAACTGCGATAACTAACTAATGTGCTCACTCACCGAATCAGACACTACTGCTTTATATAACAACACATTTCCCATTATGAATTATAATACCGCTTGGTCCATTGGGTTGGATTGCTTTCTCACCTCAACCGAACTAGGGTGCGTTTCCCAAAGCCAACTATGGTCGCAAGTTCCGTCGTTACCGAAAGAGTTCAATGGAATTGCGACCATAGTTGGCTAACGATGCTTTTGGGAAACGCACCCCTGCTCGTTTTCAGTTGGACCGAGACCACCACGTTCAAGCCATCTTAGAGCAATTGTTTTAGTGTGGATCTGAGTGTGAATGCCATGTTTATATATGCCTAAACAAACCGACCTAAGAGAGAAAACACACCAGGTTCTGAAACAAATGAGCCAAGTATGAAAACACCCTAAAACTGAATAAAACGGCAACAATAACAAGAACTAGCTAGGTTAGTTGATTATCTTCCATAGATATTGCCACCAGTTCATACTGCCATTAACACTTTTTTTTCCAACAAGCGAATGCGATGAGACCCGTTTTCCTGTTTGTTCATGTGATGTTCGACGTAAACCTTATTGTACATGTTTTCACAGGAGGGCGTCTTTTGGGTTTGCATTTGGGATCGCCGGTAACCCGCTGTGTGGATACGCACTGAGCCATGCGGCAGTTGAAAGGCAAGCCGAAGAAGGAGTCGTGGAAAGACAAAAAGGAGCGCAAGCAGGCCATGCAGGAGGCCAGGGAGCAGGTGACGACCGTCGTTCTACCGACGCTCGTCGTGCTCGTGCTGCTCATCGTCCTCTTCGTCTATGTGGCAACCAGACCCGGAGCCATTGAGTAAAGACTCCAAATAGCCAAATCCCCCTGTTCTTGTCTTTCTCTTTCGTTTTCCCTTGTTCTTTCCCAATGCCATGAATTGGACACAATCATAAGGATGAATGGATTGATAAAGGAGAGGTTTTCCGTGCCAGGTTTAATGGAGTCTTCCATTTGGGCTTCCAACAGAGCGCCTCTCCCAGCCACCAGCATTTGTGTCTGTGGGGGCCATGTTGGCTCTAAATGCATTTACAGGGTTCCAGTTTCATGCCAAAGCACCTGAGACGCAGCAGACTCGGACTGACCCAGGAACAGGGCCAGACCTGATGCCTCTGTGCTCAGTTACAAAGTCAGTACAAATATGAAGTGACTGTAGTATTGCACATGTCTGTAGCATGCACGCTTATGCACACACACACAAACACACAGAGATCCTGTGGACTTGTCACAAATGAACTTTGGGTGTCACATGAAACCAATGACAGAAATGAATGTTTATATTTCTGAATGCTCATTAACGAATGCCTCTTTAACAGTCAGTTGCTGATGTGTTTTGGTTAAACCGTGTGTGTGTGCAAGCAAATGCACCTTGGAGTGCATGTTTATATGACACATCTGTGATATACAATCCCAGTGGCAAACATACTCTTATTTTAAAATGTATTCCAGCAGGACTTGGATCTAAGAATGTGCCTTAAAACTTTTAATGACGTAACAGCAGTTAAAGTATTAATAAAGAAATTAAAAGCCATGCTGACTGCTTCATTGCTTTTGATAATACTCTGGCTACATCCCAAATGGCACCCTAAACCCTCAGGATCTTCCTCTGAGTCCGCACTTTCATGACATAATGCTGCTTTGACTGCTGGGTAAAGTACACTGCTTAGCTCGCAGACTTGCTGGTTCAGCAGAAGTGCGCATCGAGGGCGCATAGCGGCCGCAAAAGGGGCGCTCGCGAGCAAAAGTGCACCATTTGGGACGCAGCCTTTGTGTTGTGATGTTTTACACTAAAGCCTAAAGTATATTCATTTTTTACACGTACGCGGGAGTCAGCGTACAGTACGCGTGACGCAAATTTCGCACGCTGCCGGATTTTTGTAATCACGCATAATTTTACACTTGTACATTTGTACACTTGTACAAATGCGTACTTGTGGATTAAATTTTTTTGCAGTAATTAGTTTATCCACAAGGTGGCAACAGTGCCCTGGAGGCGTCGATTTACAAGGTAGACAAAGAAAAACTGCATAAACAGAACAGACTGGAACACATGCAAGCTACAGCGAGAATGGAGGCCTATATAGATGAGAGATTGTGCGAAGAGGTTAGAAAGTACACCTATTTGTACAACTCTAGCATGAAAGAATACAAAGATATTTACATGGGTTGTAAGTCGTGACAAGAGATCACTCAAAACTGCATGCGTCAAACGCCTATGTATGCGTACGAGTCAAATTAAGTATTCTTTCCAAGTCTGTGCGGTCAACTGTGCGCATACACTAGCTTACATGTAAATAAACGAAGTATACCCAGGGCTTGAGCCTGAGACGTTCCCAGCTCAAATGCTTCTCATGAGGTTTTTGTTCAAGAGCACTACAGGCCAAGCTGTGTTGTATTATGAAGGGCTCATTCCTATGCCCTAATCCATTCGAAGGGTTTACCCTCCAGAGTGAGAGCTTCAAAGAGGTGAAGGGTGTAGGGCAGGGGTGTCCAAACTCAGTCCTAGAGGGCCACTGTCCTGCAGAGTTTAGCTACAATTGCCTCAACACCTGCCTGGAAGATTCCAGTATGCCTCGTGCCTCATGCCTGGTAATGCCTTAATTATCAGTTCAGTTATGTTTAATTGGGGTTAGAACTAAACACTGCAGGACAGTGGCCTTCAAGGGGCAGGATTGGACACCCCGGTGTAGGGCATAGGTCTTCAACCCTGCTTCTGGGGACCACTGCTGCCAATTTAATGATTTTGTCGTTTTGCCTAGTGACAAATCTAGCAACTTCTTGGACAAACGCTTAACTAGATTCTGTGACTCACCAAATGATCTATATTTATATTAATATAGACCAGTGGACTCGCCAGTATGACGTCATCTAGCGAAATTTAACGACCAGTTTTAGCCATTTTCAGCTGAAAGCAATTGGCAACACTGCTGGGGACCCAGTCAAGTCAAGTCAAGTCACCTTTATTTATATAGCGCTTTTTACAATGTAGATTGTGTCAAAGCAGCTTTACAGTGATAACTGGTACATTATTTTGGCTGCACAGCAGCTCTTAAGGAATAGTGTCAATGCAGGTAGATCAAAGCACTGTTGAATATCAAATATCAATTGTCAAGTGTCCCCAACTAAGCAAGCCAAAGGCGACAGCGGCAAGGAACCCAAACTCCAACAGGTGACATCAGGTGGCAAATAGGTGTTAAAATGGAGAAAAAAAACCTTGGGAGAAACCAGGCTTAGTCGGGGGGGCAGTTCTCCTCTGGCAAAAAGTGCTTTGTTACGACTCAGGTTGCTATCATAGGTCAGATAGGATTGCAACATTCAAAGTATTTAATTCAGTTCCATCCAGTTGAGGATCGTATTCATCACACCGGTATGGACGGTTGTTGAGGAGATGCGCCACTGGTTGTCATGTTGATGAGGCCTTCACAGTGGATGATCTAGTTGACTCAATCTCTGCTGATACTTCAGGGCTGCGTTGTGGTCGTGTCAAGGCGCAGGTCATTGGTGTCACCTGGATGCGGCCCGGATCCGGTTGACTACGGTAAACCTCGGGATAAACAGAAAGACTAATATTAGCGTAGATGCCATTCTTCTTCTGATGTAACGAGTACATCTGGTGTTATTGGAAGTGTTCCCGGTTCCGGCTGACCTAATTTATGCAGCCTAATAATCCTTTAATGGATTTGAAAAAATAAATTGATAATGTGTTATGTGTATGCCAGGTTAAAGAGATGTGTTTTTAGTCTAGATTTAAACTGACAGAGTGTGTCTGCTTTCCGAACAATGCTAGGAAGATTGTTCCAGTAAAAGCCACTAGATGACAAGCCTACAACCACTAGCCAAAACAGTATAACGGCTAATGCTAATGCTGCAGCTGCGGGAAAGACTGCCAGTACGCAGGAAAGGAGACCAGAGGCCATTACATGATAGGCTGAGAGGTGCAGCACATGATTAAGTTAGCCGTTACGCTTTCTCCAATGGTAAGAGATACAGACCCTCTCATCTCCCTATAATAATACAATCTCTGACCCAGTGTCCTGTAGAATTTAGCTCTATCCCTAATCAAACACACCTGAACCAGCTAACCAAGGATCACTTGAAAAATTACAGGCCAGGTGAGCTGAAGCAGGTTGGAAATAAACTTTGCAGAAAAGTGGGTCCCCAGGAGTAGGGTTGAAGACCTAAGTGTAGAGGACCAAAAAAAACAGTTCCTTGGAATGCACATCTGCGGCATCTTGCCGGGCCAACTAAGGAGCCACCGTAGTGCAATTGTGTATACTGCTTGCCCACACAAAGAATCATGGAGCGAAGTGTCCATCAGTTGTACCCTTCAAAATCCTTCATTCCAAAGGGCCTTTAAAGTGGCCAGTTTTGACACTTCAGTTTGGAACGAACCTTCATTATGGCGACATGATTGTTCTCATTACAAAATGCTTTATCCCGCTTGGAACACAGCCATAGTTTTTCATTGCCAAAGTTTTTCAAGCAAATGCAAAGCATTGAAATATAACTTCTTCCCATCTCTCTCTCTCTCGCAAAAGTATTTAATTTTCCAGAGAAACTTTGCATTCGCTTGAGCAAGCATTGAAATAGATTCTTGCAAAAGTATGCATATATTTCTCCTCTCACCTCAAGTTATTTCCATCACAAAAGTTTTGCGAACAAATTCAATGTTTTGCAAGGGAATGCAAAAGTTTTGCACAAGAATGGAAAACCATTGCAATATAATTTTTCCTCTGGTCTTTTTTTTTTTTTTTTCATCACCATGTCCCTTAAGAAGCTCCGTAGACAGTAAATTGGACTAGACTATCCCTGCGTTCCATTCGGAAGGGCTCATCCCTATGCCTTAATCCCTTCAAAGGGATTTGCCCTCCGGAGTGAGAGTTTCAAAGGGATGAAGGGTGGAGGGTTCAAAAAAACTTTTTTTGGAATGCACTTCTGCATCATCTTAACGAGACAATCAAGGAGGTGCCTTCGTCGCATATTTTGTATGCTGGTTGACCCCCAAAAACACGCTCTGAATGATGAGCATTGTGCAAGTTGTGCCTTTTGTTTATCATTAGTTTATTTATTTATTTATTTTTGGTTTATCGCACCATATTGTATATTGTGTCTATGTATTTGAAACATTTGAATGGACTGATAAAGGTAGCTGTAAAGTATTTTTGTTGATGTACAATGTCCTTTTGACCATAATAATGTAACAAATCTAACTCGTTTAAATATTACAGTAGTATAGAAAAATACTATACATACATTTATAGGTAAAATCGATCTCCGAGCCTCCTGTACCCATTCTGTGATGCCAAACAACTTCCCTGTTCAAAGGATCATGGTGGCACGAAGTGTCCATCGAAGGGTACCCTTCGAAATCCCTCATTCCGAAGGGCCCTTTGAAGTGGCCAGTTTTGAGCACTTCGGTTTGGAACGACCCTTCAGTATGGCGGCCATGATTATTTTCACTCTGAAGTGCCCTTCGGAGAAGCGATATATCCCGTTTGGAGCGCACCGATTGGCTGCATCCAAAAGTGCATACTTCCCTACTATATAGTAGGTGAAAAACAGTATGTGACAAGAATAGTAAGTCAGAATTCACAGGACTCAAATAGGCAAAAAGTACCCGGGCGACCTACTTCTACCGGCGAGATTCTGAAGTGTGCATACAATGGACACTTTACTATCCCATGAGACCACAGGAGAGGATTTGTAAATGGCAGTGAAGCGACGTAATTGACACTGGTAGGTCACATGATAACAGCAACATGGCGAATGTAGTACATCCAATTTACATTCATACTACACACATTTATACAATATAGAACATACTTTTTAAGCAGTCACAAAGTAAGTACTTCAAAATATGTACCTACTCAAGAGAGGATGTGATTTTGGATGCATTAAACAAACTAAAACATATTCTGTGTTTGCCAGCAGAGAACTTTAGTACAATTTATAACAATTTGATTTAAAGACAACTGGACCTTTAGGAATTTGCTCATATCTAAATTATGTAGCTGGCTTATATTCATAAGCAGGAGAGTGCTCTGTTCATCTCTCTTTTCTTTTTCTTTTTGAATGTCTGAATGTGTTTATGCATCAGTTGTTGCCCACATTGTTTTAAAGTTTAAAATTTAAACTATGCTGTATAGTTGTGTTTTGTGTGTGCTAATTGTCAAACTTCAAAATTAATTTATTTTTAATTATTAAACAACTTTTTTTTTTTATATGAAAAAGTTAATTTATATTGTATTTATATTACCAAAATATTCTACTTTGTCTTGCATATTTCTTTCATTAGATCAGATAACATTTTAAGCTGTCATATGGTCATGACACAATGTGACCAGC